>OY747701.1:52652500-53252500 GCA_963556495.2 Valencia hispanica
TTCAATAAGGTCTGTCTGGGCAGAAACGGGATTAGTTTAGGATAAACAAGATTTAAGGGTTGTTTATTTTCACTGTGATTTGTTACTTTGTGTAAGTTTTCATTTATTGTTTAGGTACAAACAGGCCGGTGGCCCTGGAGGTTTAAATAGTGATTTTCGAGGTTTCCGATATAAAGCAGTTTTATATCCTGCAGCCTGAGTTACTCAATCCAACAGTTTTCCTTTGTTTGGTGTTTAGTAGATGAACCAGAGCAGCTTTATGCAGCTCCACGTGAGTTAGCTTTAGGCTACATGCTCTAGCGAACCACGTGGGGCCGCCTTTGACTGCTCGGCTTCATGAACAATAAAGACTGCCATTAATGCTATTCAAAATAGAGATTGACTTTAAAACAGATATTTTAACCTCTAAAACGAATCTTTTAAGTCATTTTTGAAACTGCCTTCTTGGTAAGTCGAAATACTAAATTAGATCAACATAATTGGTCCCCCAACAATTGATATTCCTGGAATCCAGGTGGTGCCCCCAAACGTGGTCATTTTTACATAAAATTAATCCTATTAATAATTGCCCTAAGCGATCATTCATAATTATTCATAGCCAAAACCTACCTATCTGTAGCACAACACATGTATATCCAGCGGAGTACCATAGCAAACGTCGTAATGGTCCACTTGTAGAAGTAAATCTGTTGGGCTTTTACTTGGTACACAAAAAAATTTGAATATTTATTTCAGTAATTCAACTTAGATTATTGACTCATTACATGCAAAGCAAGATATTTCAAGCCTTTATTTGTTATAATTTTGATTATTATGGCTTACAGTTTATGAAGAACCCAAATTCAAAATTTCAGAAAATTAGAATATTACATGACATCAATAAAGCAAGGATATTAAATAGAGAAATGAAGGACCTCTGAAAAGTATAATCATGCATATGTACTCAGTACTTGGTTTGGGCCCCTTTTACATCACTTACTGCCTCAATGTGGCTTGGCACAGATACCATCAGCCTGTGGCCATACTGAGGTGTTATGGAAGACCAAAAGCATCCTTCACATGAGTTTGCTGGCCAATCAAGCACAGTAATCCCATGGTCATTGAAACAGGTTTTGGTACTTTTGGCAGTGTGTGCAGGTGCCAAGTCCTGCTGGAAAATGAAGTCAGCATCTTTCCCAAAGCTCGTCATGAAGTGCTTCAACATGTCCTGGTAGATGGCTGCTTTGACTCTGGACTTATTAAAGCACAGTGGACCAACACCAGCAGATAATTCCATTTAATTCAAAAATACTTTATTGATCCCAAAGGGAAATTAAGTGTTGGTATAGCTCATATAATTAATTCTTAAAAGAGTTGTAGATTGCTGTGGGCAGAAAAGATTTCCTGTAGCTGTCTGTATTACAGCGAAACTGAAGAAGCCTCCGACTGAAGACGCTCTGTTGTTGTATGACAGTTTCACGAAGAGGATGCTCAGGGGTGTCCATAATCTTTTTGATTTTATGAAGAATCATTTGCATCATCATCTCCAGAGGTTCCAAAGTCTTCCCCAGAATCAGCCTTCTTTATCAGGTTGTTTACCCTTTTAAAATCCCTGGCTCTGATGCTCCTACCCCAACAGATGATAGCTGAAGAGATTACACTCTACACAACAGACTTGTAGCAGACTTGTAGAAGATCGGCAGCATCTTGCTGCAAACCTTGAAGGACCTAACATGGCTATCCAAATCAACACAGACTGTGGAAACTTCACACTGGACTTTAAGCATTTTGGATTGTGTGACTCTCCATTCTTCCTCCATACTCTGGGACCTTAAGTTTCTAAATGAGATGCAAAATTTTGCTTCTGATGTGGTTTGTTGTTCAGGAGCAACTTGATAAGAGGAATACGACATTCGAGGCCCATGTCCAGGATCCATCTGTATGTGGTGGCTCTTGATGCACTAACTCCAGCCTCGGTCCAATCCCTGTGAAGGTCCCCAACACTTTTGAATGGTATTTTCCTGACTATCCTCTCCAGGCTGCGGTCATCCCTGCTGCTTGTGCATCTTTTTCTTCCACACTTTTCCCTTCCACGTAACGTTCTATTATTATGCTTTGATACAGCACTTTGGGAACATCCAACTTCTTTTTCAATTACCTTTTGAGGCTTTCCGTCTTTATGGAGGGTGTCAATGATTGTCAATGATTATGGAGGGTGTCAACGGTTTTCTCCACAACTGTCAGTTCGGCAGTCTTCTCCATGATTGTGATTCTTATTGAGCTAGACTGAGAGACCATTTAAAGGCTCGGGAACTCTTTGTAGGTGTTGGATTAATTTGGATTAATTTGTTGATTCGAGTGTGACACTTTGAGCTTAAAATATTGAACATTTCCACAATATTCAAATTTTCTAAGATTTTGAATATGGGTGTTTTGTAAGCTGTAAGCCATAATCATCATAATTATAACAAATAAAGGCTTGAAATATCTCACTTTGCATGTAATGAGTCAATCTCATATATTTTACCTTTCAGGTTGAATTACTAAAATAGAGGAACGTTTGGAGGTTACTCAAATTTTTCAAATTTTTACTGTATGTGCTGAAACCAACACACACAGGTAAAAAAGGCCGAAACAAAGTTGGAACTTTGAATTAAAGTGTGTCTGACCTTATTGTGACTTTGTGAATTCAAACACTGTGCTATATTTACCAGAGCTACATCTGTGTTTACAGAGCTTTCAGGGAAACTGTGCACACAAATATACAAATCATCAGCATGGACACATCTGTATCTGTATACATTCCATGTGCTCTGCAGTAAAGTTGGAAATTTGTTTTATAAATCTTCACAGTTCTCTTACTGCTTTTCTTCATTTTGGGAGGACCATGGTCATGGTTTTTCAATTCAATTCAATTCAATTCAGTTTTTTCATATAGCGCCAATTCAGAACAGATTTCATCTCAAGGCACTTAACAAGAAGTCATTTCAATACATTTATACAAACATTCCAATCAGTTAAAAAGTGTCCTATTTAAGGAATCCCAGCAGATTGCGTCAGTCATTGGTGCGAAGTTGGGCCCCGTTGATGCAGACTTTCCAACCACAGCAATCCTAAAGCAATCCCTCATACTGAGCAAGCATGTAGTGACGGTGGAGAGGAAAAACTCCCCTTTAACAGGAAGAAACCTCCAACAGAACCAAAAATAACTTACTTTGTGAAAGAATGCCCTAAGTGTCTTGTATGGTTTAATTAACTGAGTAACAATTTGTTTTTGTCACAGTTTACACTGTTTTGATCTGTTGATCTCTAAAGTCTACACAGTCTTTTGTAATAGTCTTGGTACAGGAATATTCATCATCCATCCATCCATTACCTGTACCCATCCATCCTATGCAGGGTTGCTGGGGGGCCGGTGCCTATCTCCAAGGGAAATGTAGAGACCAATTCACCTAACAGTCATGTTTTTGGACTGTGGGAGGAAGCCGGAGTACCCGGAGAGAACCCACTCATGCACAGGGAGAACATGCAAACTCCATGCAGAAAGACCCCAGGCTTGAACCTGGACCTTATTTCTGCAAGGCAACAGCTACCAACTGCGCCACTGTGCAGCCCTTATATTTATTCTGTCTAGCCAAATGAGTGGGATACTTTCTGTGTACAGTGAAGAAGAATAATAACTTTAAAGAGTTTCAGACATGGCACTTTGCATTTTAAAACGGACCATGATGGGATTTTTTTTCTTAATCTAGGCTACGAGTTCTGCTTCCTTAACCTTAACAGGACATGTCATCAATGAAAAACAATTGTAAGCAAAGCAATTGGAGATAAAAAAGTGAAAAATTATGCAGTTTTAAACTTAAGTCAATTTTATTCAAAGTTTCTTTATGGCACTGTTAAACTCAAAATCCTGCTGAAAGCAACAATAAAATGCATAATCAAAGGCATTGCATTGCATTAAATGCTGGTAAAATTTGAATGTTTTTGTAAGTATGGCAATGTATTTTTGATTAATCAGATGTGTGAAAGAGAATCCCTAATTGGGCAGTTACTGGCCTGCACAAACAGATGTGGCTTTTATTAAAAAATTTTAATATATTACTTATATGGTGCCTTAACATGGCCACAGTCAAACAAGGCGCCATACATTAAAAGCTCAAACATTAGAACAATAATCAGAACATAAAAACACACCAGGAGAGCGTAGCCAAGTGCCTGTCTATAAAAATTCAATTCAAAAATACTTTATTGATCCCAAAGGGAAATTAAGTGTTGGTATAGCTCATATAATTAATTGTTTAAGGAGTTGTTGTAGATGATGATGGCTGTGGGCAGAAAGGATTTTCTGTAGCGGTCTGTATTGCAGCGAAACTGAAGAAGCCTCCAACTGAAGACGCTCTGTTGTTGTATGACTGTCTCATGAAGAGGATGCTCAGGGTTGTCCATAATTTATTTGATTTTATGAAGAATCCTTCTTTGCATCATCATCTCCAGAGGTTTCACAGTCGTCCCCAGAACAGAACCAGCCTTCTTTATCAGGTTGTTTAGCCTTTTTATATCCCTGGCTCTGATGCTGCTACCCCAACAGATGACGGCTGACGAGTTTAACCAACAGACTTAAAGAAGGACCTAAGCTTCCTCAAGAAGTACAGTCTGCTCTGTCCCTTCTTGTAGACGGTTTCATTGTTCAGTCTCCAGTCTGTTGTCAAGGTGAACTCCGAGGTATTTATACTCCTCAACCACCTCCACTTCTTCTCCCAAGATGGAAACAGTGTTTGACTTATCCCTGTTTCTTCTGAAATCTACAATTATCTCCTTTGTTTTGTTCATATTCAAGGTAAGACGATTGTTCCCACACCATGTCACAAAGCGGTCCACCAGCTCTCTGTATTCAGCTTCTTGTCCATCTCTGATACACCCGACAATTGCAGAGTCATCTGAGGATTTCTGCAGATGACAGATCTCTGATTTGTACTGGAAGTCTTAGGTGTACAGAGTGAAAAGGAATGGTGAGATTACGGTCCCCTGTGGTGCTCCTGTGCTGCTGACCACCTGGTTTGACACACAATTCTTCAGTCTCACAAACTGTGGTCTGTTGGTCAGGTAGTCATTGATCCAGGCGATTAAGGGCTCCACCTGTGTGTTCAGAAGTTTCTGACAAAGCAAATCAGGCTGAATTGTGTTAAATGCACTGGAGAAATCAAATAACATGATCCTCATGGTGCTGGCTGCTTTGTCCAGGTGACAGTGGGTTGGTTGAAGCAGGTGGCAACAGGTCTATAGTCATTGGTGACTGATGGGTGAGTTCTCTTTGGTACTGGAACTTGGCAGGATGTCCTCCAGCACTGGAACCTTCTCCTGAGTTAGGCTAAGGTTGAATAGGTGTAAAACCTTAGAGTTTTGAGTCCCACAAGTGCACATATTTATTTGTGTTTTCTTACATACCTTTTTTCTTTCAATATGGTTCTTTTCAAAATAAATAACTGCACTGGACGCATTTCTAATAAATATTAGTCAGTCTAAAAGAAAAGCAACATGTTCACTCATTAACAGACACACATGGGCAACATAAAGTAGAATGAGGTAAATGAGTTTCACAGAACTTTGCTGATAACTTAGAATGTACCAAAGCCCCTGCAATATATTTCTCTGTTTTTTAAGATTCTCAAGTGACAAGCAGCAGGATGTGCACATAATAAAATAACTGGGAAAGCTTCTCACTCAAGACTCATTTCGGTCCTCAGGAGAATCTATAACTCTTGTTTAAGGCATCCGTCCTATCATAATAATAAGTAAAGTCCGACGTGTTCACAATTCATTCCGGAATTGCGCCACTCAAGGTGGCAGCATGTTGGAGTAGCTCTGTTACTTTGGTTCCTATTTGTTTCTTTTTTTTAAACTTTAATTCTTCCATTTTTGGTAGAAACATTGTTTTTGTGGACAACTGTTCTCTCTGGTTTTGAATGCTGTGCAGCTGGAAGGATTTTTGCTGATACTTTTTATTTTTGGACATTTGTTATGATGCATAACCATGGCAACAAGGTGGTTTACAACTGGCAGCAGCTGATTAACATCACAAAAGCTCAAATAATACCTCAACTACAGCCACAAAACCCTGATGAGTTGAAAAGAAGACGCCATAGATCCAGACCATCCTCTACATCAGACAACTACAGAGCGTCTTCAGTCAGAGGCTTCTTCAGATCTGCAGAGCACTACAAGAGATCATCCCTACCCACAGCCATCAGCATCTACAACAAATCTTTGAAGGAACTTTAATAATGAGTTACAACAACATTTAATTTCCCTTTGGGATTAATAAAGTAATTTTGAATTGAATTTGAATTGAATTGAATTGAATTGAATTGCTTTTCCACAGCATAAGTCTGCCTAACAGCTGGAACATTCATTTATATTTGTGTATTGTTTTATTAATTTATAGAATGTTTCATAAGCAATGTGCACTTGAATACAAGGTTTCCTTTGTCAAGGCCTATATTGAATCCGGTTCTGTTGGATTCTCTTCCTGTATAGGTAGAGCTCTCCTCTTCATTCACTTTACTTTCACCTGCCAACCTATGCATGCTCAAGATACAAGAATGACTTAAAGTAATGTTTTCATGTTCCAATACAGAAATTTCAAAAGACTTCACAATTTTTTTCACAGGTTATTAAATTATGAGGGTATAAGATAACAATCGGATGTTTCCCAGAAACACACACAGGAGCGCAAGTTCAGGGGGGTCATTAAGACAAAGCAAAGCCCTCATACATGGCTTCTCTCAGCCCAGGTGGTTAAGCTCTCCCTATCTTTTAATCCTACCGACGTTCCTGGCTTTAGGCAAAGCAAGGCAAGGCAAATTTTATTTGTATAGCACACTTTCAACAACAAGGTGATTCATGGTGCTTTACATGATTAAGAGGTAAAATAAAAATAGCAGTAAAACACAGACAACGCATATAAAGTAAAAACAGCAATAAAGCAAGAAGCATACACAGATATATCAAGGCATTACAAAGCATATAATGTAAAAGCAGCAATAAAGCAAGAAGCATACACAAAACATGAAATATCAAACTAAAAACCTATGTGTTTAGAGCTGCCTTGATTGTTTGGTTCTTAAGCGAAAGAATGACAGAGCAGAAACTTCCCAAAAGGAAGTGGGTTTCCTTTCTAAAACAAAGAACACTAGTGGTTTGTCTCCACAGATTGATGAGTGCCTTTAACCTTTTATATTTGATGCATCGGTAACTTAAGGTGCTAATGCTGCTTCTGTTCCTGTAAAGATACTTCGAGATACTGGAGCTTCTCAGTCTCTTATCTTGGAAAGTGTACTGCCCTTTGATGAGAACAGTTTCACAAATGTCTCAGTTTTACTGAAAGGCTTACATTCTGAAGACTTTCTCAGGCCATTGCATGAAGTGAACCTTAAATGTGGTTTGGTTACAGGTAGTTTCAAAATAGCTGTGTCCTACCTTACCCATTGCAGGTGTATCTGTACTCTTAGGTAACGACATTGCAGGGGGCGCTGTGATCCCAGCCCCGCAAGTCGTCACAGAGCCCATAAATGCTGAGTGTGTACAGTTTCCCCTACATGCGTTTCCTTCATGTATAGTGACACGTTCAAGTACAAACCAGGATGCCAAGGAGATATTGGATATTTCCCAACTGTTTGACAACAGTGAAACCTCCATTTTGGAACAGAAAGTCATCCCTAACATAAAACAGGTAGACTATGCTGACGTAGAACCACCTGTCGAAAGCCTGCTTTCCTGCACCACACTGATAGAAGAGCAACAGGCGGATAAAACTTTAGAAAAGTGTTTTTCTGCAGTAGACAGTACTGACCCAGGAACTGGTAAATTCTACTTTGAGAATGGTGTTTTGATGAGGTTTTGGAAAAACCCAAAAGAGGAGAAGGCTCCATGGGGAACTGTAACTCAAATTGTGGTTCCTAAAAGATTCAGGCATAACATTTTAGCCTTGGCCCATGAAAGCCAGTGGTCTGGGGTCTCATTTAAAATTGTTGCGTACGCACAAAACGGGGCCTGAAACTGGCGTACGCCACTTTCAAAGCAAAAGTTGTGATTTATAAAAAACAGACTTAACGGGAAAATGTGCGCACCTGTACGCCAACTCTGACCCATGCGTACAGACATTTTGGAGACGGGGGAATCGACGACGCAGTTGGTGAGGTGGTGAACTGCAGCCAGACTGCATATTACTCCTCTCACACATATCATTTCACCTCACACCAAACATTAATTATGGATTCATGTTATTATAACCATCCAAACCAGCAATGGTATCTATATTGTAGCTTTGCAGTGAGCTATAGCTCTTCTAAAAACATTTTTCAATATTAAAATAAATACATAAAATTTATCTCAAAACCTTAAACTCAGATAAAAGGGCCGGGACTGTATGCCAATTAACAAATTGAATCATCTGTACCATATATCATTGATTGGCACTTTCATTGTGCCAAGGAAGGAAGCAATCAGTCTTATTGCTGCCAATAGAAATACCCCAACTACTTTCAAGCGTAAT
The DNA here is from genome assembly GCA_963556495.2 of Valencia hispanica. NCBI lineage: Eukaryota > Metazoa > Chordata > Actinopteri > Cyprinodontiformes > Valenciidae > Valencia > Valencia hispanica. Next base: position 52,661,031 of record OY747701.1, read on the forward strand.
ATTTGAGATGGATGCATTCGCGTTGCTAGAAGATTTTGCAAATGGAAGGATTAGGAGAGAACGCGTGTTCAGGGATCATGCTGACCTCCTTGCCCATGATGATGACTGGCTAATAAGCAGATTCAGATTCCCTAGAGCTGTGCTCTTGGATCTCTGTGCTGAATTGGGCCCGGTTTTGGAGAGACCGTCCAGGCGGAACCGTGCCATTCCGGTCCAGCTGCAGGTGCTCACCACTCTGGGGTTTCTTGCAATTGGTTGTTACCAGCGGGAATTAGCCGACAGGTATGTGTCTGAGTGAACATGATTCTTACTATTCTGCCCAAAGTTCCTTTTTGGAAATAATACCTTCAAATATGTTATATTTATTTACTAGGTCTGGGATGTCACAGCCGTCCCTGAGCGCAATAATGCCTGCAGTCTTGGATGGGATCATTAAAATGAGCAGGCGATACATCACATTTCCATATACTGTGGGGGAGCAGGCCGAAATTAAGATGAAATTTGCAGCAATGTCCGGTTTCCCAAACATAATCGGCGCAATTGACTGCACCCAAATTGTTATAAGGGCCCCGTCCGAGGATGAATTTGTTTTCGTCAATCGGAAACATGTACACAGTATTAATGTGCAAATCATATGCGATTCACACATGATGATCACTAATATGGTGGCACGATGGCCTGGGTCAACACACAACTCCTTTATCTTGACACACAGCAGTGTAGGGAACAGACTGCAGGCAGGCGCTGTGTGTGATGGCTGGCTGCTCGGTAAGTCCTCACCGTCATTAGAAATGCTGGTTGTTGACGCCTGAATTAAACGTGTTATCACTTGCAGGTGATAGTGGCTACCCTCTTAGGAGCTGGCTTCTGACCCCGTTCCCAGACCCACAGACAGCAGAGGAAATGCGCTACAACTCCTGTCACACGCGTGCGCGCTCAGTCGTGGAGCGTGCTATAGGCCTGTAAAAATATAGGTGGCGGTCATTGGATGCCTCGGGTGGCAAACCATTATACCACCCTACAAAGGTCTGCAAGATCGTGAGTGCATGTGGAATTCTTCATAACATGGCACTGAGAATTGGAATTCCCCTCCCTCCTGGCCTACCCCCTCCCCAGCATGAGAACCCCGACCCACAGCCGCCTCCTCCTCGACAGGAAGCCTTCACCCAGGGAGCAAGGATCCGCCAGGATGTAATGCGGCGTTTGAGATAACAACGACAAGGTTCATTTATTAAAATTTTTTATTGTATCATTTAAGGTACCAATGGCTGTCACTATGTCGCACAGAACACTCTTTATTTCCTTTAACTCGTTTGTCACAGAATTGATGGCGCTGATGGTGTCTCTCTGTGTCTGCATCACAGCTTCAGTCAGAACCCGACCCCTGCTGGATGCACCACGGGCACCGGCAGCACTGGTGCTGGGGGCAGCCGGACGCTGGGCAACCTCATCTTCCTCAGCCTCCTCATCCTCGCCACCTACTGACTGTGGAAGAGCTGAAAAGACACGGCATATTAGTCTGTCTCCTTAAAATATGCTCAAATTTGTTAACGTAGCCACGTAATAAAATATATACAAAAGGTGCTTTACCGCGTTCATCTGTCGTTTCTGCCAGGTCGGTGTCACCCTCCTTCTCTGACACAATACCGTACACGCTTGATGTTCCCATGATACTTCCCATCTTCCTGTCCAGTGGTGTCAGCTCGGCTGTACACGTACCCCCTCCAGTAGCAGACCCACTCTGGCGGTGGGAGGCAAGTTTTTTTTTTTTTTTGCCTCGACTTTGAGGTCCGACCACTTTTTTTTTTTTTTTTTTTTTTCGGGTACCATCCTGTCAGTTGCACTGACAGTCTGCACTGCAGATGCCACATGCTGCCACTCGCAGTTCTTCCTTTTATTTGTGACACCACTGCTGTGTCCACCAAATAAAATGTCTCTTCTAACCTCCACTTCACCCACTAGCACTTCAATCTCCATCTCCGTAAAGTTTATCTTCTTGTTTTTTTTTGTTGTTGCCATATTTCCCCTCTTCTTTATATGCATCAATATTCATGTCCTGCTTTGCATTGACCTTTTATAGCCGGATTTGGGCGTGTTCAGGGCGGGATATGAGCCAAATTCACGTGCGCAAACTTCCAAGAAGACTGTGATTTATAAAGGGGAAATTGCTTACACCTGTGCGTAGGCATGGTTTTATAAATCAGAAATCTTTTTGGCGTACGGAAACTTTTTGTTTTGGTCGTACGTACATTTTTAGTAGGGATTCTGGTCATTTTGGCATTAGAAAAACTTACTTAACTGTTCTATACCATTTCTTCTGGCCTGGACTGAAGAAGGATACAATCCAGTTCTGTAAACACTGTTCTATTTGCCAGATCGCAGGAAAGCCAAACCAGGGAGTAACCCCTATTCAACTACACCCTCTTCCAGTGGTGGGCAACTCCTTTGATCGCATAGTTGTTGACTGTGTGGGTCCTTTGCCACTCACAAAGTCTGGAAAAAAGTTTCTCCTTACCATCATGTGTAGTGCCACCAGGTTCCCTGAGGCTATCCTGTTATCCACTATAACGGCAAAATCAGTTATTAAAGCATTAACTGGATTTTTTTCTCTCTTCGGTTTGCCACGCATTTTGCAAACTGACCAAGGGTCCAATTGTTAGGTCAGATTTATTTCAGTCTGTTGCAAAAATCCTTGGGATTAAACATGTAATGTCCACTTCTTACCAGCCCGAATCACAAGGAGTACTAGAAAGGTGGCATCAAACATTTAAAAGTATGCTTCAGAAGTATTGTTTAAGTACTGGATGCCAATGGGATGAAGGAGTCCCATTTCTACTGTTCACCGCTCGTGAGGCTCGACAAGAGTCGCTGGGGTATAGCGCAGCACAATTAGTTTTTGGACATACACCCAGGGGTCCTTTACAGGCCCTGAAAGAACGGTTTGTCCAAACTCCAGATATAGGAAAGAACTCTGTAAACAAATATATTAAGTTGTTTCGGTATCGGCTGCATGAGGCAAGTAGGCTAGCCAAAGAGGATGCTCAATTAAAAATGAAGACTACATATGACAGGAAAGCAAAGAAACGCGAATTTCACCCTGGTGATAAATTTCTATTGTTAACTCCTGTCGCTGGAGGTTCCCTCACACCTAAGTTTGAAGGTCCTTTCACTGTTAGTCATAAGATAGTTGAGTCAGCATATGCGATTAAGACACCCAGTCGTAGACAGAAGTTTAGAACATGTCACAGCAACATGTTAAAACTGTATTGTCCTCCTCAGGTTTCTTCTGAGATAACCTGTGATGCTCCGGTGTGTGCAGCCAGTGCTGTCACGGTTCCCCTTAGCCCTGAGGAAACAGTTCAACTACAACCAACTGGTGCTGTGAGCCCTCGTCTTAAAAACTCTGAGGCTCTTTTGTGTCTAAATGAAAAACTTTCTCATCTAGAGGGGCCGCAGCAGAAAGATCTGTGTACCTTGATTAATTCGTATTTGTGCTTGTTTTCAGACACACCTACTCGTACTACTGTTCTACAGCATGATGTAGTTCTTCGTGGTGATAAACAAATAAAGCAGCATCCCTACCGAGCTAGTCCTGAAAAACGTTAGTTAAGGAAGCAGGAAACAGACTATCTTTTAAAGAATGGCTTAGCTGTTCATAGTTATAGTCCTTGGAGTTCTCCCTGCTTAATTGAAAGAAAACCTGATGGCACGCCCAGGTTTATCACAGACTACAGAAAGGTAAATTCTGTAACGGTTTCTGATTCCTATCCAATGCCCTGGATTGATGACCGTATTGATAGGGTAGGTAAAGCAACTTTTGTAACAAAGATTGACTTATTGAAAGGTCATTTGCAGGTACCTTTAACTGCTACAGCGTCTGACATTTCTGCTTTTGTTACACCTGATGCATTCCTACGGTATACCGTCATGCCCTTTGGTATGCGGAACGCTCCCGCTACCTTCCAGCGGCTAATCAATACCATAAAGGCCGGATTGAACCACTGTAGCGCTTATCTGGATGACATAGTCATTCATACCACTACCTGGGATGAGCAAATAACATCACTTAACGACTTATTCAGCAGGTTGGCTGATGCCGGCTTAACAGTTAACTTAGCTAAATGTGAGTTTTTAAGGCTACAGTGTCATATCTAGGAAAAGAGGTCGGGCATGGTTTTGTCAGAATGTTATCGGACAAGGTACAGGCTGTTGCTGACTTCCCTGTTCCACGTACCCGGCGCGAGTTAAGACGATTTTTGGGAATGAGTGGATACTATAGATGTTTTTGCAAAAACTTTGCCACCATGGTTTACCCTCTCACCAATTTGTTGAGCCCATAAACTGTTTTCAAATGGAGTAATGAAGCTCAAGAAGCTTTTAATTCCTGTAAGCTCTTGTTGACCAGTGCCCTGGTATTAAAGGCCCGTGATCTAGATCAACCATTCTCATTGGAAGTTGATGCAAGTCATGTAGGAGCTGGTGCTGTGTTGTTGCAAGCAGATCACAATGGTTTGAATCATCCAGTTGCTTACTTTTCTAAGAAATTTACTCCGTGTCAAACAAGATATTCCACTATTGAGAAGGAAACTCTAGCGTTATTATTGCCTCTCCAACACTTACATGTATATGTAGGTTCTGGAAAAAGTCCCCTCGTTGTGCCCACTGATCATAACCCTTTAGTCTTCTTAGCTCGGATGTTTAATCAAAATCAACGCCTTATGCACTGGGCCTTATTCCTCCAGGAATATGATCTTGAGATTAAGCACAAAAAGGGTTCTGAGAATGTGCTAGCTGACTGTTTATCGCACAGTTTGCAGAGATAGAAATTTAGTGAAGAAAAATAATTTTCTTTTTTTTATGGAGGGGGGTGTCACGGCCACCGTGTTTGTGTGCTCTCTGCTCTCCTTTTTCCTCTTCTCTCGCTGCTTTCTGGAGAGCGAGTGAAGCTGCGCAGGCTACTTGATTCGGCTCAGCCTCGGCAACCCGGAAACAAGATGGCGACTGCGTCGTTGTGTACTATCTCCATGACAACAGCGGAGTCCTTGGTGATGACGTCAGCGGAGGATTCCCGCAGAGTGTTGCTGCGTCAACTGCAGCTGCAACTCTTGTGGACTGATTGCCTTCATTTGCTGGAGAGTTTAAAACCACGCCGGACTGACTGCTCTAGGAGCTACTTTACCCATAGTAGTCTCCACTTGAGCTGCAATGCTCTTCCAGACTTCAGTAAATTTGTGTGTTTAACTTGCCTCCTAGGAAATACTGTGTTGATAGCTCTTTTATAGTACTAAGACAGGGTGTATAGTTAGAAGTGAGAGTTGCACCTCACTTTGTCAGAATTGCTGACATTTGAAATTCTTTTATTTACTTTGGGGGGGAAATCCCCTTTTGAAGCCCTATTTGGCTGTTGTGTCCAGTGCTTTGTTTCTCCCTTTTTGAAAGCACTGTTTTGTTAAAATCAAAACCCTGTTATCAGTTTCTAGGAAACTGAGTATTTTTGTTAAGATAATTTATCCCTTTTGTTTTGTTGTGGATAATTCAGGGCTGTGTCTACTTAATTGTGTTAGTACCTCCAGCCCTCGACATCTGTTATATTTATTTGGTTTATGTTAATAAATTGAGATTATTTCCTCAAGCCAAGTTCGTTACTTACCTTATTCCTTTACACCCCCCTTTTTATTTTACTTGAATTGTACAGCTTAAATGTCACATTTGTGGAAAACAGAACTTTTGAACCACGTAGATATATAGTTTATAGTCAGATTGATGCTTTTTTTTTTGAGTCAAAACTCACTTTTCTCTTCCACAACAGCCTCTCACTTTACTGGAAGGCAAGATCAATGATTTACTTAAGCACGATTCCTACTATCAATCAGTGTAATTTACAATAGAATCAACAGTTAACTAAATCATAGAAATAGAACAAAGCATGCAAAAACTGTGGGAAGAGTTTCACTTTCTTGATAGATTGAAAATGTGGTATATTTCACAAAAATGTTTTGCATTGTAAGAGTTTTCTAATGTAATTCCAGACAGCGTTTTGTGCAGTGGGGCCAGAAAAGTCTGCTCAGGCAGATGACTTATTTAAACCTGTCAATATCGTATAGGCCTCAATATACTTATACCCCTCTTCCACAAGAGTCGACTAAGAGCTGGTGGACCCAGTTATAAAGGTTTTCATCTAGTAATGGTTATGTGGTATTAGTGTGATGTCAACCTTGCTCCTTGCACAAAATCATACCAATTCAAAAGTCATTTATCTAACTGTTGGATTATTCTTAGCTTCATTTCTAGCAGTCAAAGTCTTTGTAATATGTACAAAACAAGACATTTTTGGAATACACAAGATTGATAAATTAATAGGAAGATACAATGACACATGTTTGGGCTCAGGGCTGGAAAGGCAACAAGATTGTATTTGTATCTTCTGCAGCAGAAACCTTCACACAGTTATTTAATGCTAACTCCAAAATGATGGCCATAACAGTGCAATGGCCATACTCTTCCATAAGAGAATACATTGGCGGAAAGTCGTATACTGTTGCTCGAGAGCTGGAGACAGTTTTTTTGCACAGAACGCTAAACATTTATTTAGACATCCTGAAGTTCTGCAACCACTGTGCATTTGTGAAACCAGGAACAGTAGCATCCCATCACTGAGAGGTTCAGTTAAACATCCAGACTGGCGGTCTGCAACAATTATCCTGCTGGAGAGTCAGCATCAGATCTGACACACACATTTTATATATATATATATATATATATATATATATATTACAATACCTAATATCAACATTTAAGTTGTTTTATGCCAGGCTTATGTGTTTTTATAGAACACCATAGCAGGCTAACATTCGCTTACCTTCACACGTGGTACAGATCCTGCTGGGCTACGCTGGAGGCTGCCCTGCTATGACAACCCCACCCTCTAGAGCTGTTAGTGTATGTAATGTAGAGTTGAGCTCTGAATGTATAGTGAAAAAAGGGTTTTAGTGTTTATGATCACAACTTAATGACAACATAATTCAGTTTTCAGTTAGTGCTCTGCAATACTGTGGCAATTTAAATCATACTATGCCAATGTGGAAGTTAAACTAACGGCGAGTTACGATCACAAATAGTTTTTTATATGTATTCTTTATAAGTGACAGTGTAAAATATAAACTCCCCTTGGCCTTTTTTAGTAATATTAAAAACTGAACATCAGTAAAGTGCGTACCTGTTTAAAACACTATAGTTATGTTAACCCATGCTCCCCAATAACCATTTGAAAATATTTTTTTCTGGTTAAGACAGCTGGATTCTACCATGTTGTGTTGTCGCATATATGAAAAAAGGTCTCAGGCTGCACAAACAATTAGGTGAAGACAAAAGATGGTACCCAATTTAAGTAATCTGTCTTTAAATAGGCCAACCATTCAACTGTGGTCAAGGCTGCAATCCAAATGACTGAGTAATTTATTGACAGTCACGATACCAGATCGCTGATTAAACTTCTTGTGTGTCTTTGTGCTTTCATGCTTGTGTCCCAGTGACTACATCTCAGTGGGCAGCAAACTGCCAGTTTAGCCCCTGTTTCATTGCAGACACAATCCTCCAAAAGTCAGAGGGATTGACTGGGTATTAACTAGAGAAATAGATCAGCTGTCCAGATCACGCTACATTTCTGTATTGTTGCCTGGTAACACAGTGTTGCTTGGAACAAGTTAATGATGTACTATATTAGACAAAGTGCTAATTTTCCTTTTTTCATCAATTAAAATGATTTAAAAAATATATAATTTTAATGTTAACATACTGAGGGTAATGAGTCGTATTTACAATGTAACATTGTTGCAAATTTAGCATTTTCCTGAATAAATTAATTGTGGTGATTCCTGAAAATATTTCCAATTGCAATTAATTTGTTATTGTAATGTTTATGGTTTTTTATGTTATAGTTCTTGAGTTTACAGTTTCAACATGTAAAAGAAAAAAAGTTAGGAATATCAAATAATTACCACATATACGTATTTAAATGTTTTTTTAATTAAGTTATTCAGATTTTTTGTGAAGAGACAGTATTTACAGTACTGACCCTTCTTTACACGTTCCTTGACATGCTCTGGCATGCTCAGCAAAACATTTTATCCAAAGTCTGTCTGGTTATGACCAATTCATGTGTTTTTAGGGCTTTGGGTTAATGACCAGTTATTAGGTTTAATCCACTTTTTCAAAACAAACCCAAAGACACTCCTGCTAATGATTTTAAAATTCCAATGTTTTGATCTGTGAAGCACCTCATCCCTTTTTGCCTTGTGACAGCGTGTAAAATCAGACTGGAAAATAAACAAATCGGTTGCTAGACGGCTGAAAGATGTTGAAGTTTTGACGCTCCAGAGGTCACAAAAAACTATGGATAGGTTGTGCATACAGAGGCACTCACATCTATTATCTGCTAGTATTGAGCAAGCTCTGCACTGGTGGCAACAAGTTCGATTCTGCAGTGCATCTCATGGCAGAGACTTTTCATTGGTACTTGGTGAACACACAGATGTCTTAAGTTCTTCCTTACTGCAACTGATCATCCATCCATCCATCCAGCAGATGCTTCTTGCAGCTGATGAAGGAAGAAAATGAGAGAGAATGTAGAGAACAGGTGACTGTTGTGGAACAGGACATAGCTGAGATTAGTAAGGATGGAGGAAAGCTTTGAAGAGGAGAAAGGCAGTTGGTCCTGATGACATACCTATGGAGGTATGGAAGTGTCTAAGAGAGGTTACAGTAACGTTTTTGACTAGGTTCTTCAACAATATCTTCCAGAGTGAGAAGATGGCTGAGGAATGGACGAAAAGTGTTCTAGTGCCAATTTTTAAGAACAAAGTAGATGTACAGGATTGTAGCAACTACAGAGGAATAAATATTTGAGTCATACCATGAAGCTGCAGGAGTTGTGGAAGCTAGGCTTAAGTCAGAAGTGAGCGTTTGTGAGCAGCATTACGATTTCATGCCTAGAAAGAGTACAGCAGATTTAATATTTGCTTTAAGAATGCTGATGGAGAAGTACAAAGAAGGTAGCTGCATTTCATCTTTGTAGATGTAATGAAAGCGTAGGACAGCGTGCCGAGAAAGGAGCTGTGGTATTGCATGAAGCGGTCTGGAGTGGCAGAGAAGTATGTTAGACTGGTGCAGGACATGAATGAGAGCTGTGAGACAGCAGTGAGGTGTGCTGTAGGAGTGACAGAGGAATTCAAGGTGGAGGTGGGACCGCATAAAGGATAGGCTCTAAGCCCCTTCTTGTTTGCTGGGGTAAGAGCAGGGTGCAGGTAAATGAAAATCTAGAGAGGTGGAGGTATACACTGGAAAAGAGAGGAATGAAGATTAGTTGTAGCAAGACAGAATACACGTGTCTAAATGAGAGAAACAAGTGGAATGGTGATGTGACAGGGAGTAGAAGTAACGAAATTGTAGGACTTTAAGTACTTAGGGTCAATGGTCTAAAGCAACAGTGTCGAAAAGAGGTAAAGAAGCATGTACAAGCTGGTTGGAATGGGTGGAGAAAAGTATCAGGTGTGATCAGATTTTTTCAGCAAGAATGAAAGGAAAGATGTAAAAGACAGTAGTCTTACCAGTGATGTAGTATGGTCTAGAGACAGTCCAAATATAGTATATCAGATGGACGTCGTGTTAGATGTTTTGGAGATAAAGTCAGAGAGGCCAGACTTGAAATGGTTTTACACATGTTGAGAGGAGAGAAACGGATTATATCAGTAGAAGGATGCTGAGGTCGAAGTCACCAGACAGGAGGGAGAGAGGAAGACGAAAAAGGAGATTTATGGATGTGGTGAAAAAGGACATGAAGTTATTTGGTGTGAGGGCAGAGGATGCAAAGGATAGGACTAAATGGAGACAGATGATTTGCTGTGGTAATCCCTAAAGGAAAAAGCCAAAAGAGAAGAAAAAGCTGCAATATTTTCTGTATTTGAGGCCATTTTGATGAACAAGAATGATTGATTTATACTTTTGTTGAGAGTAACCATTGTCTAACACAAGGTCTCAAGCAAATCTACCTCTTTTTATAAAAAGCTTTTTGCAGTTTAGATTGTGATATAGTTATACTGAAATTAAGTTAGCTGATGAGTGTCAATTAGATTTTACTCAATAGTTATTTTAGATTTTCAATGGTTTTATGAAATAAACTGAATATTTGTCTTTATTTTGATCAAAAACATATTTTCTGCATAAAAGTTACAGAAATTTGATGATGTGTTTGTTAAACAAACATATTTTTAGAAATCATATACATTTACTTGTACAACAATTTGAAAAAAATATCTTCCCTCCTGGATTAAAGAACCACTTAAGATGTCAAGATATTACATGGCATAGACGTCATTATGCTTGTTTTACTAGTAAGAAAATTATGTAATTACATTATTTAAAAAGGACTGCAAAAAACTTTTCATTTGAAAAAAATCCAAACAAAAGTTTACAAAAGGCCGTAGTTGTACAAAAACAGGTCTCTCTAACATGCTTAATAAGGAGAATAAATAATATGAAATTATAAAGTAAACTTTAGTTTTCAATCAGAATGAAATAGCTCAAACATCAATTATGCGAACATTATGATGCTTTTGTCCTGGTGGACACTTGTCAGCTAACAGCTAACATCAGCTGATAACATGAATGGCTTCATGGTTTGTATGTAACGTTGTGTATGTGTGCACACTAGACATTGGGTTCCACCCCCACCCTCAAGCGCCATTTGTCCTTAATAGCTTATTCCACTCGCCATTACTCTGTGAAGCTTGTCACTCCGAGTCCCTTGTCTTCAGTCTTCTGTCTTCAACAGTCCAGCTCTGCATTGTGATGTTGTCGCAGCAGATGGAAGCCCATTCAGCAACATCAGCTGGGGCTTCAATCCACTAAGACATTAGTCATGCCTCCAGGCAACCATGGACACAAGAGGGCTAATTGGAAACAGATCACACACACTCACACTTGTGATCACATTTACACATGAAATCACAAACACAGACGAGTGAATCCACATGCAGACCATTGCACATGCACATGCACATACACGCACAATATATCACACTTAATTACTTTATCCCTCTCACAAACACACTTTCACACAAAGCATCACACACACTTGCATTCTATCTTTGAGAGGCCCCTGCGTCTCCCCATAGGAAACACCTCAGGGTGAGAGGAAGAGGTCAGTTTATTGTTTCATATGAAGAGCATGGGAAACAAACGGGGGACACAGATGAGTAATGAGAGTGGAGCAATGGCACTGATGGACAGAGAGAGAATGAGAATCCTCCATCTCTATTAATGTGGCTTTTCCTCTCAGGAATAAAGGACATCTTTGTCCTCTTACACATTGTGTGAGGTCAGCCCAGCATGAACCCTTAATGGTTAATAGCAGTGAACGTGCACACTCACCAATTCATCTGCACATCAACTCTGCTTTTTCAACAATCAACTAACTGCTGCTTAATTAACTCATCAAGGCATGATAGGTGATTTAATTAACTCATCAAGGCATGATAGGTGATTACACTTTAACTGTGTCAAATGATAAGATAGACTCGGACATGATGAAGTGTATGATGGAAATAAAATCCAGGGGAAACTTTCTTGTGCTTAACCACTCACCTTTTATTATTTTCTTTTGTATTCTGAATGAAAGCATTTGAAAAAACATCTTGTGGGATCACTTTAATCTTCACTTGTGTGTGTTTATGTGTGTGTCGGTGTATAAAAAGCGTGGTTGTTTTTTAAAGAAATAATCCCCATCTCAGCAGTAAAGGATTATTGTTTAGAAAATTGATACGACCCATAGGACCTGAATAAAACAATCAAAGTAAAATTAGGCTCTGGGTGTACTTCGAGCAGGCTATATATATATATATATATATATATATATATATATATATATATATATATATATATATATATATATATATATATATATATATATATTGCTTTGAAACTTCAATTTGAGATTTGTACATTGTAGTTAAAAAATACAGTTAGTTTGTTTTTAATGTGTAATTTTGCAAGGAAATTCTTACATTAAGCCTATTTCCATAGGTGGCGTTGCAAGGGTGGTGTTTAGTGTAGGTTCTTTCTCTTCCTTTCAAACAACAATTTCTTTGAAATAGACTTTGTAAGGTTCTTCATGTAGATTAGCAACCATTGAGACCTTCTTCACTCTGGTCAAATGGGTGTAACCCAGGGGTCCGCACCCCATGGCTCAAGAGTCACAAGTGGGTCTTTGGACCTTCCACAATGGATCTTAATATCTTAGGTTAAAAATGATATAGAACCAACTATTCTTTGTAAATGAAGATATAAAGATAAAGACACGTTTTAGCAGTTTTTCAGTATTTTCATGGAACGATTGCATTAACTTTCCTCAACAGAATGATATTTAAAGTACCAGGAGTATTTCTTTCAGATCTTTTTTTCCCCTTGTAATTTGGTTGGAAACTGATTTTTTTTTTTTTTTTTTACATATTTTCCAAATAATTTGCAAATGGGTTTTCTTTTTCCTTTCATTCAAGCAACAGAAAAAAATGACAAAATTTCTTTAGCAGGTATTTATTAAAAATTTGTAGTAAAAAAAAAGGTAATGTAACAGCTGTGACTTTAAACGAGTTTTATTTAGCCAGAGGGAGGGCAAAAATGGCTCTTTGGTTTGTAACCTTTGTAAAGCTTACTGACTGGTCTAAACTAACTGTGTGTCATGGAAAACCACTTTTCTTTGTGGATTTTTGCTAGATAACATGTCAGACATTATCCCACAGCATATACAGTCACGTTAATCACTAGCAGCAGTGAAAATGGTATGAATGAGCAGCAGATGTCTAAAAACAGTTACTTCAAGAATACATTAATATATGTATTGGTTCCATTTCTGGGTAGTTTCAGGCAAAAAAAACCTGTGCAGAACACTGATCCGGTAAAACAAATAAATTATATAAAATATTATAATGTGCATGATGTTGGTTGGGAATAAAATAGTCTAATTATTCCTGTTTATCTGACTTGTAGACGGAAAAAAGCAGAGAACGCCATTCACTCACTACCAATTAAAATATACCCTGGAGCATGCCATTCTAATGTGGCTAATTTGTGTATATTTAAAGGAAGTATGGCAGCAGTAGTGCCAGCTCTGGTGATTTTGGGTAAGCAAGCCTCTGCATTTTACCTGTTCGCTGAAACGACAAGCTCAGCAGCAGCAGAGTGGAGACACTGGTGATGGACAGCAGCTGATTAGGGGAAGTCCCGAGCTAGCAGGGTTGACTTTGTGATGCCTCAAGGCTTTGTCAAGAAAAAAATAGATATTTCAGCCTACAGGGCAAACACACCCATTACTTATTTATTCATCCTGTTGTGTTGATGAGTTGACAGCTGTGGGGGGTTGCACAGAGTTGTGCAGAGCAGAATGTTGTTGTTTAAGGCTGATTTAGTGATGGACATGGATCTTTGGGCTTGTTTCTAACATAGAAACTTCTATTCCAACAATAGAAAAGAGACAATAAAACAGCATTCAGACAAATATTAACTAATTAGACCAAAATATATGAAATACACAAACTCTGACACTAAATACATATTTTTTTTGAGTACATGTATGTATAAAACACATAGCTGTGCTTCTCATGATGATGGAGCAACTTTAAACAAATTCAGCTGGGAAATGACTGTTATAGGTTTTTAATGTGAAACAGGTGTAAGAAGTGCTGAGCTGGCAGTGCCAGCAGTAAGCAAATTTACATCAATAATCATGGCAGATGTTTTTTTTGGCTACCATAAATTCCATTTATGTAGTACTTTAATCAGTTCTAAGTGTTTTATCACTTTTATTCTCTGCATTAAGAAACCTGGATATCACACTTTCATTGTTGGATTTCTGAGATTTTATAAGTCTTTGTATACCTTTGGTTACATAAGCTCTTGATAGATAATGTTCATGAATTTCAAGTAATATTTTGGGATTTGCAAAAATAGAAATATCATGGGACAAATGCATGTGTAATTTATGATAGCAAAAGATTTGAACTAAGCAGCTTGGGAGATGCATGTGCATTCAATCAACAAGCGTATTATGCAATAATGCACAAAACAAAGGCTATAAAGAGAACTTCCCCCTGCTATGAAAGTAAACACATAAATAGCTATATGTAATAATTCAGAGGAGAGTGAGAAATCATGTTTTGCGAATGCTTTGCATGAAAGAAGCATAATTTACAAAGTCTACGTAAATCCACCAGACAGGATTAAAAAAAAACATATCTGTACAGTTATTCAGGAGTATTTGCTTCTATTTGCCTTGGAAAGGCTCAAGGTACAATTGTCTAGATCGACCCTTCAGTCTCCAGTACCTCCATGACCATTTAAGCATAGCTGGATTACTGAAAAGCTCAACATTCTAATAGTAGTGTGAAGGCAATTATGGCACTTTTTTGCTGCTGTTTCATCATACCACGAGTCAAATTCAGATGCATTTTTATTGGTCCTCAAACTGGACCACTGTTCTTTAGTGGCAGGAAAAACAAATACTGAGATACTATCATGAAAAGATTTGTAGAATTGTGTTATAAATCCTATAAGCAACTGGTTGTTATTTTTCCTTCTTCTCTTTAATGTTGTCTTTGTCCACCGCCTTTTTTTCTCCCTAGCCAGCGCCTGGCTAGACCAAGACACATTTGATAAATTAGCTTTTTAATCTTAATGAGGTTTTTTTAATCCTGGTTAAGTAAATGAAAAATCATCTTAAAATAAAATTCCAAGACTATTCTTTGATTGCATGAAACAAATTTTACATTTTAGTTTTAGCCTGGAAGACTCATAACTTTAAACCAAGCTATGTACAATTTTGAGATGTGCACTTTTCTTCACAGCTTTGAGCCCAACTCCATCCAGAGGAAGGAGATCCTTTTGGTTGCAGCCACAATAGTGGATTGTTGATGGTGGGAATAAGTTTGACCTTTGATTCTTGTTAGTGTGAACAGTTCTACTTCAATTTCCCAGTTGATCATTCCACATCTGCGAGTGTGGGACAGATTTGATGCATAATTGGCAACTGCTGCTTGCCGGCACCTCCATGGAGCGCTAAATACCCAAATATACTGCGTCCATGGCAATGAACCACCATGATGTCATCACGGAAATTTTCTGGATATTTAATTAAAACAGCTTTTAATCTTCATCAGCACACATTGCATAATGGGTGAAGGGGACCAGGTCTTGTGGTGTCTATTAGTGTGTTTCATTGCATATGACGACCCATGAGATTTCCCAGAGTGATCTGAGAATGCACAAATTATTGGTTGCAAAATTGTTGTGCTTTATTATCATGGTAGCATTATATTTCCATCCTGAGGTGAGCATTAGGGGATACAAGTTACAGCTCCACAAAACCTGATCAGTACTGGAAGCATAAAAGAGATTTGCCTAAATATACTGAGAAACAACTATATTAGTTCACTACCACCCCATGTTGGTCATGGAGAGCTTAGTGTCTTACGGTGCATCCACAACAAAGCATCAAAAACTTGACGCACGACCAAGTTGGACGCTTGAACATTCGCAACTCCACGCGCGTCCAAAGCGAATTGGACGTGCGTCAAAACATACCATTTGGACTCCTGTCAAGCCGGAAATACGCAACTTGTGGGATGAGCTTTTGCCAGACAGTGTTTTTGCAAGATGGCAGCTGTCAATCTAGCGTTCGAAGAGAAAGTCTTAATTCTCTGTTTACTGTGGAGAGTACCCTGCGGAGGTTCGCAGCGTCAGTAACGTGAAAACTTTCAAAAGTAAAATGAACTTACCAGGTAGCCCTGTCTCCTCACTAATATTCCTTCAAGGGAGGTCTTTTTTATTCCTGTCTCTGTACCATGTGACCATGTGACCATGTGATCATGTGACCATGTGACAGTGCGACCATGTGACCATGTGACCGTGCGACCGTGTTATCATGTGACCATGTGACCATGTGATCATGAGACCATGTGATCATTTGACCATGTGATCATGTGACCATGTGACCGTGCGACCATGTGACCATGTGACCGTGCGACCATGTGACCATGTGACCGTGCGACCATGTGACCATGTGACCAGGCGGCCGTGCGATCATGTGACCATGTGATCATGTGACCATTTGATCATGTGACCATGTGACCGTGCGACCATGTGACCATGTGACCATGTGACCGTGCGACCATGGGAACATGTGGCCGTGCGATCATGTGACCATGTGATCATGTGACCATGTGACCATGTGATCATGTGACCATGTGATCATGTGACCATGTGACTGTGCGACCATGTGACAGTGCGACCATCTGATTATGTGACCATTTGACCGTGCGACCATGTGACCATGTGACCGTGTGACCATGTGAACATGTGATCATCTGACCATGTGATCATGTGATCATGTGATCATGTGACCATTTGATCATGTGACCTTGTGACCGTGCGACCATGTGACCATGTGACCGTGCGACCATCTGATTATGTGAACATGTGATCATGTGACCATGTGACCAGGTGGCCGTGCGATCATGTGACCGTGTGACCGTGCGACCATGTGACCATGTGATCATATAACCATGTGATCATGTGACCATGTGACCGTGCGACCATGTGAATATGTGACCATGTGATCATGTGACCATGTGACCATGTGACCATGTGATCATGTGACCATGTGACCGTGTGACCATGTGATCATGTGACCGTGCGACCATGTGACCATGTGAACATGTGACCGTGTGACCATGTGACCATGTGACCAGGTGGCCGTGCGATCATGTGACCATGTGATCATTTGACCATGTGACCGTGCGACCATGTGACCATGTGACCGTGCGACCATGTGATCGTGTGACCGTGTGACCATGTGACCATGTGACCATGTGGCCGTGCGATCATGTGACCATGTGACCATGCAAACATATGACCATGTGACTGGGTGATCATGTGACCATATGACCGTGCGACCATGTGACTGTGCGACCATGTGACCATGTGACCATGTGACCAGGTGGCCGTGCGATCATGTACCATGTGATCATGTGACCATGTGACCGTGCGACCATGTGACCATGCGACCATGTGACCATGTGAGCGTGCAACCATGTGACCATGTGACCATCTGATCATGTGACCATGTGATCTTGTGATCATTTGACCATGTGACCGTGTGACCATGTGACCGTGTGACCATGTGACCAGGTGGCCGTGCGATCATGTGACCATGTGATCATGTGACCATGTGACTGTGCGACCAGGTGGCCGTGCGATCATGTGACCATGTGATCACGTGACCATGTGACTGTGCGACCATGTGACCATGTGACCGTGCGACCATGTGATCTTGTGATCATTTGACCATGTGACCGTGTGACCGTGTGACCATGTGACCGTGTGACCATGTGACCATGTGAGCGTGCAACAATGTGACCATGTGACCATCTGATCATGTGACCATGTGATCTTGTGATCATTTGACCATGTGACCGTGTGACCATGTGACCATGTGACCATGTGACCATGTGGCTGTGCGATCATGTGACCATGTGATCATGTGACCATGTGACTGTGCGACCAGGTGGCCATGCGATCATGTGACCATGTGATCATGTGACCATGTGACTGTGCGACCATGTGACCATGTGACCATGTGACCGTGCGACCATGTGATCTTGTGATCATTTGACCATGTGACCGTGTGACCATGTGACCATGCGACCATGTGACCATGTGAGCGTGCAACAATGTGACCATGCGACCATCTGATCATGTGACCATGTGATCTTGTGATCATTTGACCATGTGACCGTGTGACCATGTGACCATGTGACCCTGTGACCATGTGACCAGGTGGCTGTGCGATCATGTGACCATGTGATCATGTGACCATGTGACTGTGCGACCAGGTGGCCATGCAATCATGTGACCATGTGATCATGTGACCATGTGACTGTGCGACCATGTGACCATGTGACCATGTGACCATGTGACCGTGCGACCGTGCGACCATGTGACCATGTGATCATATAACCATGTGATCATGTGACCATGTGACCGTGCGACCATGTGAATATGTGACCATGTGATCATGTGACCATGTGACCATGTGACCATGTGATCATGTGACCATGTGACCGTGTGACCATGTGATCATGTGACCGTGCGACCATGTGACCATGTGAACATGTGACCGTGTGACCATGTGACCATGTGACCAGGTGGCCGTGCGATCATGTGACCATGTGATCATTTGACCATGTGACCGTGCGACCATGTGACCATGTGACCGTGCGACCATGTGATCGTGTGACCGTGTGACCATGTGACCATGTGACCATGTGGCCGTGCGATCATGTGACCATGTGACCATGCAAACATATGACCATGTGACTGGGTGATCATGTGACCATATGACCGTGCGACCATGTGACTGTGCGACCATGTGACCATGTGACCATGTGACCAGGTGGCCGTGCGATCATGTACCATGTGATCATGTGACCATGTGACCGTGCGACCATGTGACCATGCGACCATGTGACCATGTGAGCGTGCAACCATGTGACCATGTGACCATCTGATCATGTGACCATGTGATCTTGTGATCATTTGACCATGTGACCGTGTGACCATGTGACCGTGTGACCATGTGACCATGTGACCAGGTGGCCGTGCGATCATGTGACCATGTGATCATGTGACCATGTGACTGTGCGACCAGGTGGCCGTGCGATCATGTGACCATGTGATCACGTGACCATGTGACTGTGCGACCATGTGACCATGTGACCGTGCGACCATTTGATCTTGTGATCATTTGACCATGTGACCGTGTGACCGTGTGACCATGTGACCGTGTGACCATGTGACCATGTGAGCGTGCAACAATGTGACCATGTGACCATCTGATCATGTGACCATGTGATCTTGTGATCATTTGACCATGTGACCGTGTGACCATGTGACCATGTGACCATGTGGCTGTGCGATCATGTGACCATGTGATCATGTGACCATGTGACTGTGCGACCAGGTGGCCATGCGATCATGTGACCATGTGATCATGTGACCATGTGACTGTGCGACCATGTGACCATGTGACCATGTGACCGTGCGACCATGTGATCTTGTGATCATTTGACCATGTGACCGTGTGACCATGTGACCATGCGACCATGTGACCATGTGAGCGTGCAACAATGTGACCATGCGACCATCTGATCATGTGACCATGTGATCTTGTGATCATTTGACCATGTGACCGTGTGACCATGTGACCATGTGACCCTGTGACCATGTGACCAGGTGGCTGTGCGATCATGTGACCATGTGATCATGTGACCATGTGACTGTGCGACCAGGTGGCCATGCGATCATGTGACCATGTGATCATGTGACCATGTGACTGTGCGACCATGTGACCATGTGACCATGTGACCGTGCGACCATGTGACCATGTGACCGTGCGATCATGTGACCATGTGATCATGTGACCATGTGACTGTGCGACCATGTGACCATGTGACCATGTGACCGTGCGACCATGTCACCGTGTGATCATGTGACCATGTGACCATGTGACCATGTGATCATGTGACCATGTGATCATGTGACCATGTGACCGTGCAACCATGTGACCATGTGACCATGTGACCGTGTGACCGTGCGACCATGTGACCATGTGATCATATAACCATGTGATCATGTGACCATGTGACCATGTGGCCGTGCGATCATGTGACCATGTGACCGTGCAAACATATGACCATGTGACTGTGTGATCATGTGACCATATGACCGTGCGACCATGTGACCATGTGACCGTGCGACCATGTGACCATGTGACCGTGTGACCATGTGACCATGTGACCGTGTAACCATTTGACCAGGTGGCCGTGCGATCATGTGACCATGTGATCATGTGACCATGTGATCATAAGACAATGTGACCGTGCGACCATGTGACCATGTAACCATGTGACCGTGTGACCGTGCGACCATGTGACCATGTGATCATATAACCATATGACCATGTCACCGTGTGATCATGTGACCATGTGACCATGTGACCATGTGATCATGTGACCATGTGATCATGTGACCATGTGACCGTGCAACAATGTGACCATGTGACCATCTGATCATGTGACCTTGTGACCGTGCAACCATGTGACCATGTGACCATGTGACCGTGTGACCGTGCGACCATGTGACCATGTGATCATATAACCATATGACCATGTCACCGTGTGATCATGTGACCATGTGACCATGTGACCATGTGATCATGTGACCATGTGATCATGTGACCATGTGACCGTGCAACCATGTGACCATGTGACCATGTGACCGTGTGACCGTGCGACCATGTGACCATGTGATCATATAACCATGTGATCATGTGACCATGTGACCGTGCGACCATGTGAATATGTGACCATGTGATCATGTGACCATGTGACCATGTGACCATGTGATCATGTGACCATGTGACCGTGTGACCGTGTGACCATGTGATCATGTGACCATGTGACCATGTGAACATGTGACCGTGTGACCATGTGACCATGTGACCAGGTGGCCGTGCGACCATGTGACCATGTGATCTTTTGACCATGTGACCGTGCGACCATGTGACCATGTGACCGTGCGACCATGTGATCGTGTGACCATGTGACCATCTGACCATGTGACCATGTGACTGGGTGATCATGTGACCATATGACCGTGCGACCATGTGACCATGTGACCGTGCGACCATGTGACCATGTGACCATGTGACCAGGTGGCCGTGCGATCATGTGACCATGTGATCATGTGACCATGTGACCGTGCGACCATGTGACCATGTGACCATGTGACCGTGCAACCATGTGAACATGTGACCATCTGATCATGTGACCATGTGATCTTGTGATCATTTGACCATGTGACCGTGTGACCATGTGACCATGTGACCGTGTGACCATGTGACCAGGTGGCCGTGCGATCATGTGACCATGTGATCATGTGACCATGTGACTGTGCGACCAGGTGGCCGTGCGATCATGTGACCATGTGACTGTGCGACCATGTGACTGTGCGACCATGTGACCATGTGACCGTGCGACCATGTGATCTTGTGATAATTTGACCATGTGACCGTGTGACCGTGTGACCATGTGACCATGTGGCCGTGCGATCATGTGACCATGTGACCGTGCGACCATATGACCATTTGACCGTGTGATCATGTGACCATGTGATCATGTGACCATGTGACCATGTGACCAGGTGGCCGTGCGATCATGTGACCATGTGATCGTGTGAACATGTGACCATGTGATCGTGTGACCGTGTGATCATGTGACCATGGGATCATGTGACCATGTGACCAAGCGAACATGTGGCCGTGCGATCATGTGACCATGTGACCATGTGACCTTGCGGTCATGTGACCATGTGACCATGTGACCATGTGACCGTGTGACCCTGTGACCAGGTGGCCGTGCGATCATGTGACCATGTGACCATGTGATCATGTGAAAATATGACCGTGCGACCATGTGACCATGTGGCCGTGCGATCATGTGACCATGTGACCGTGCGACCATATGACCAGTTGACCGTGTGATCATGTGACCATGTGATCATGTGACCATGTGACCATGTGACCAGGTGGCCGTGCGATCATGTGACCATGTGATCGTGTGACCATGTGACCATGTGACCGTGTGACCATGTGACTGTGCGACCATGTGACCATGTGACCATGTGACCATGTGACCGTGCGACCATGTGATCTTGTGATAATTTGACCATGTGACCGTGTGACCGTGTGACCATGTGACCATGTGGCCGTGCGATCATGTGACCATGTGACCGTGCGACCATATGACCATTTGACCGTGTGATCATGTGACCATGTGATCATGTGACCATGTGACCATGTGACCAGTTGGCCGTGCGATCATGTGACCATGTGATCGTGAGAACATGTGACCATGTGACCGTGTGACCATGTGATCGTGTGACCGTGTGATCATGTGACCATGGGATCATGTGACCATGTGACCGTGTGACCATGTGACCAGGTGGCCGTGCGATCATGTGACCATGTGACCATGTGATCATGTGAAAATATGACCGTGCGACCATGTGACCATGTGGCCGTGCGATCATGTGACCATGTGACCGTGCGACCATATGACCAGTTGACCGTGTGATCATGTGACCATGTGATCATGTGACCATGTGACCATGTGACCAGGTGGCCGTGCGATCATGTGACCATGTGATCGTGTGACCATGTGACCATGTGACCATGTGACCGTGTGACCATGTGATCGTGTGACCGTGTGATCATGTGACCATGGGATCATGTGACCATGTGACCAAGCGAACATGTGGCCGTGCGATCATGTGACCATGTGACCATGTGATCATGTGACCATGTGACCGTGCAACCATGTGACCATGTGACCATCTGATCATGTGACCATGTGACCGTGCGATCATGTGACCGTGTGACCCTGTGACCATGTGACCGTGCGATCATGTGACCAAGCGAACATGTGGCCGTGCGATCATGTGACCATGTGACCATGTGACCGTGCGGTCATGTGACCATGTGATCGTGTGAACATGTGACCATGTGACCGTGTGACCATGTGATCGTGTGACCGTGTGATCATGTGACCATGGGATCATGTGACCATGTGACCATGTGACCAGGTGGCCGTGCGATCATGTGACCATGTGATCGTGTGACCATGTGACCATGTGACCATGTGACCGTGTGACCATGTGATCGTGTGACCATGTGACCGTGTGACCATGTGACCATGTGACCAGGTGGCCGTGCGATCATGTGACCATGTGACCATGTGATCATGTGACCATATGACCGTGCGACAATGTGACCATGTGGCCGTGCGATCATGTGACCATGTGACCGTGCGACCATATGACCATTTGACCGTGTGATCATGTGACCATGTGACCATGTGACCAGGTGGCCGTGCGATCATGTGACCATGTGATCGTGTGACCATGTGACCATGTGACCATGTGACCGTGTGACCATGTGATCGTGTGACCGTGTGATCATGTGACCATGGGATCATGTGACCATGTGACCAAGCGAACATGTGGCCGTGCGATCATGTGACCATATTACCATGTGACCATGTGACCGTGCGGTCATGTGACCATGTGACCATGGGACCATGTGACCATGTGACCGTGCGACCATGTGACCAGGTGGCCGTGCGATCATGTGACCATGTGACCCTGCGACCATATGACCATTTGACCATGTCATCATGTGACCATGTGATCATGTGACCATGTGACCATGTGACCAGGTGACCGTGTGACCATGTGATCGTGTGACCATGTGACCGTGCGACCATGTGACCATGTGACCGTGTGATCATGTGACCATGTGACCATGTGACCAGGTGGCCGTGCGATCATGTGACCATGTGATCGTGTGACCATGTGACCATGTGACCATGTGACCGTGTGACCATGTGATCGTGTGACCGTGTGATCATGTGACCATGGGATCATGTGACCATGTGACCATGTGATCATGTGACCATGTGACCGTGCAACCATGTGACCATGTGACCATCTGATCATGTGACCATGTGACCGTGCGATCATGTGACCGTGTGACCCTGTGACCATGTCACCGTGCGATCATGTGACCATGGGATCATGTGACCATGTGACCAAGCGAACATGTGGCCGTGCGATCATGTGACCATGTGACCATGTGACCGTGCGGCCATGTGACCATGTGATCGTGTGAACATGTGACCATGTGACCGTGTGACCATGTGATCGTGTGACCGTGTGATCATGTGACCATGGGATCATGTGACCATGTGACCATGTGACCAGGTGGCCGTGCGATCATGTGACCATGTGATCGTGTGACCAGGTGACCATGTGACCATGTGACCATGTGATCGTGTGACCATGTGACCGTGTGACCATGTGACCATGTGACCAGGTGGCCGTGCGATCATGTGAACATGTGACCATGTGATCATGTGACCATATGACCGTGCGACAATGTGACCATGTGGCCGTGCGATCATGTGACCATGTGACCGTGCGACCATATGACCATTTGACCGTGTGATCATGTGACCATGTGACCATGTGACCAGGTGGCCGTGCGATCATGTGACCATGTGATCGTGTGACCATGTGACCATGTGACCATGTGACCGTGTGACCATGTGATCGTGTGACCGTGTGATCATGTGACCATGGGATCATGTGACCATGTGACCAAGCGAACATGTGGCCGTGCGATCATGTGACCATGTTACCATGTGACCATGTGACCGTGCGGTCATGTGACCATGTGACCATGGGACCATGTGACCATGTGACCGTGCGACCATGTGACCAGGTGGCCGTGCGATCATGTGACCATGTGACCCTGCGACCATATGACCATTTGACCATGTCATCATGTGACCATGTGATCATGTGACCATGTGACCATGTGACCAGGTGACCGTGTGACCATGTGATCGTGTGACCATGTGACCGTGCGACCATGTGACCATGTGACCGTGTGATCATGTGACCATGTGACCATGTGACCAGGTGGCCGTGCGATCATGTGACCATGTGATCGTGTGACCATGTGACCATGTGACCGTGTGACCATGTGATCGTGTGACCGTGTGATCATGTGCCCATGGGATCATGTGACCATGTGACCAAGCGAACATGTGGCCGTGCGATCATGTGACCATGTTACCATGTGACCATGTGACCATGTGACCGTGCGGTCATGTGACCATGTGACCATGGGACCATGTGACCATGTGACCGTGCGACCATGTGACCAGGTGGCCGTGCGATCATGTGACCATGTGACCCTGCGACCATATGAGCATTTGACCATGTCATCATGTGACCATGTGATCATGTGACCATGTGACCATGTGACCATGTGACCGTGTGACCATGTGATCGTGTGACCGTGTGATCATGTGACCATGGGATCATGTGACCATGTGACCATGTGATCATGTGACCATGTGACCATGTGACCGTGCAACCATGTGACCATGTGACCATCTGATCATGTGACCATGTGACCGTGCGATCATGTGACCGTGTGACCCTGTGACCATGTGACCGTGCGATCATGTGACCATGGGATAATGTGACCATGTGACCAAGCGAACATGTGGCCGTGCGATCATGTGACCATGTGACCATGTGACCGTGCGGCCATGTGACCATGTGATCGTGTGAACATGTGACCATGTGACCGTGTGACCATGTGATCGTGTGACCGTGTGATCATGTGACCATGGGATCATGTGACCATGTGACCATGTGACCAGGTGGCCGTGCGATCATGTGACCATGTGATCGTGTGACCATGTGACCATGTGACCATGTGACCATGTGATCGTGTGACCATGTGACCGTGTGACCATGTGACCATGTGACCAGGTGGCCGTGCGATCATATGACCATGTGACCATGTGATCATGTGACCATATGACCATGTGACCGTGCGACAATGTGACCATGTGGCCGTGCGATCATGTGACCATGTGACCGTGCGACCATATGACCATTTGACCGTGTGATCATGTGACCATGTGACCATGTGACCAGGTGGCCGTGCGATCATGTGACCATGTGATCGTGTGACCATGTGACCATGTGACCATGTGACCGTGTGACCATGTGATCGTGTGACCGTGTGATCATGTGACCATGGGATCATGTGACCATGTGACCAAGCGAACATGTGGCCGTGCGATCATGTGACCATGTTACCATGTGACCATGTGACCGTGCGGTCATGTGACCATGTGACCATGGGACCATGTGACCATGTGACCGTGCGACCATGTGACCAGGTGGCCGTGCGATCATGTGACCATGTGACCCTGCGACCATATGACCATTTGACCATGTCATCATGTGACCATGTGATCATGTGACCATGTGACCATGTGACCAGGTGACCGTGTGACCATGTGATCGTGTGACCATGTGACCGTGCGACCATGTGACCATGTGACCGTGTGATCATGTGACCATGTGACCATGTGACCAGGTGGCCGTGCGATCATGTGACCATGTGATTGTGTGACCATGTGACCATGTGACCGTGTGACCATGTGATCGTGTGACCGTGTGATCATGTGCCCATGGGATCATGTGACCATGTGACCAAGCGAACATGTGGCCGTGCGATCATGTGACCATGTTACCATGTGACCATGTGACCGTGCGGTCATGTGACCATGTGACCATGGGACCATGTGACCATGTGACCGTGCGACCATGTGACCAGGTGGCCGTGCGATCATGTGACCATGTGACCCTGCGACCATATGAGCATTTGACCATGTCATCATGTGACCATGTGATCATGTGACCATGTGACCATGTGACCAGGTGACCGTGTGACCATGTGATCGTGTGACCGTGTGATCATGTGACCATGGGATCATGTGACCATGTGACCAAGCGAACATGTGGCCGTGCGATCATGTGACCATGTGACCATGTGACCGTGCGATCATGTGACCATGTGACCGTGTGACCATGTGATCGTGTGACCGTGTGACCATGTGACTATGTGGCCGTGCGATCATGTGACCATGTGATCATGTGACCATGTGATCATGTGACCATGTGACCGTGCAACCATGTGACCATGTGGCCATCTGATCATGTGACCATGTGACCGTGCGACCATGTGACCGTGTGACCATGTGACCATGTGACCAGGTGGCCGTGCGATCATGTGACCATGTGATCATGAGACCATATGACCGTGCGACCAAGTGACCATGTGGCCGTGCGATCATGTGACCATGTGACCGTGCGACCATATGACCATTTGACCGTGTGATCATGTGACCATGTGACCGTGTGATCATGTGACCATGTGACCATGTGACCATGTGATCATGTGACCGTGCGACCATGTGATCGTGTGACCGTGCGACCATGTGATCGTGTGACCGTGTAACCATGTGACCATGTGATCATGTGACCATGCGACTGTGCGACCATGTGATCATGTGACCATGTGACAGTGTGTTCATGTGACCATGTGATCATGTGACCATGTGACCATCTGATCATGTGACCATGTGACCGTGCGACCATGTGACCATGTGACCGTGTGATCATGTGACCATGTGACCATGTGACCAGGTGGCCGTGCGATCATGTGACCATGTGATCGTGTGACAGTGTGTTCATGTGACCATGTGATCATGTGACCATGTGACCATCTGATCATGTGACCATGTGACCGTGCGACCATGTGACCATGTGACCGTGTGATCATGTGACCATGTGACAGTGTGTTCATGTGACCATGTGATCATGTGACCGTGTGATCATGTGACCATGTGACCGTGCGACCATGTGACCATGCGACCATGTGACCATGTGACCATGTGACCGTGTGACCATGTGACCATGTGGCCGTGCGATCATGTGACCATGTGATCATGTGGCCGTGCGATCATGTGATCGTGTGACCGTGTGATCATGTGACCATGTGGCCATCTGATCATGTGACCATGTGACCGTGCGACCATGTGATCATGTGACAACGTGACCGTGCGACCATGTGACCATGTGACGAGGTGACCGTGCGACCATGTGACCATGTGACCGTGTGACCAAGCGAACATGTGGCCGTGCGATCATGTGACCATGTGACCATGTGACCATGTGACCGTGCGGTCATGTGACCATGGGACCATGTGACCGTGTGACCATGTGACCATGTGACCAGGTGGCCGTGCGATCATGTGACCATGTGACCATGTGACCATGTGATCATGTGACCATATGACCGTGCGACAATATGACAGTGCGACCATTTGACCATGTGACCGTGTGACCATGTGACCATGTGACCAGGTGATCGTGCGATCATGTGACCATGTGATCATAAGAACATGTGATCTTGTGACCGTGTGATCATGTGACCATGGGATCATGTGACTATGTGACCGAGCGACCATGTGACCATTTGACCGTGTGATCATGTGACCATGTGATCATGTGACCATGTGACCATGTGACCAGGTGGCCGTGCAACAATGTGACCATGTGACCGTGTGACCATGTGACCATGTGGCCGTGCGATCATGTGACCATGTGACCGTGCGACCATATGACCATGTGACCGTGTGATCATGTGACCGTGCGACCATGTGACCATGTGACCGTGTGACCATGTGACCATGTGGCCGTGCGATCATGTGACCATGTGATCATGTGGCCGTGCGATCATGTGACCATGTGATCATGAGACCATGTGATCATTTGACCATGTGACCGTGTGACCGTGGGATCATGTGACCATGTGATCATGTCACCATGTGACCAGGTGGCCATGTGATCGTGTGACCATGTGACCATGTGACCGTGTGACCATGTGATCGTGTGACCGTGTAATCATGTGACCATGGGATCATGTGACCATGTGACCAAGCGAACATGTGGCCGTGCGATCATGTGACCATGTGACCATGTGACCGTGTGGTCATGTGACCATGTGACCATGGGACCATGTGACCGTGTGACCATGTGACCATGTGACCAGGTGGCCGTGCGATCATGTGACCATGTGATCATGTGACCATATGACCGTGCGACCATGTGACCATGTGGCCGTGAGATCATGTGACCATGTGACCCTGCGACCATATGACCATTTGACCATGTGATCATGTGACCGTGTGATCATTTGACCATGGGATCATGTGACCATGTGACCAAGCGAACATGTGGCCGTGCGATCATGTGACCATGTGACCATGTGACCGTGCGATCATGTGACCATGGGATCATGTGACCATGTGACCAAGCGAACATGTGGCCGTGCGATCATGTGACCATGTGACCGTGCGGTCATGTGACCATGTGACCATGGGACCATGTGACCGTGTGACCATGTGACCATGTGACCAGGTGGCCGTGCGATCATGTGACCATGTGACCATGTGATCATGTGACCATATGACCGTGCGACCA
Organism: Valencia hispanica; assembly: GCA_963556495.2. NCBI lineage: Eukaryota > Metazoa > Chordata > Actinopteri > Cyprinodontiformes > Valenciidae > Valencia > Valencia hispanica. Next base: position 52,690,104 of record OY747701.1, read on the forward strand.
TGTGACCATGTGGCCGTGAGATCATGTGACCATGTGACCCTGCGACCATATGACCATTTGACTATGTGATCATGTGACCGTGTGATCATTTGACCATGGGATCATGTGACCATGTGACCAAGCGAACATGTGGCCGTGCGATCATGTGACCATGTGACCATGTGACCATGTGACCGTGCGATCATGTGACCATGGGATCATGTGACCATGTGACCAAGCGAACATGTGGCCGTGCGATCATGTGACCATGTGACCGTGCGGTCATGTGACCATGTGACCATGTGACCATGTGACCAGGTGGCCGTGCGATCATGTGACCATGTGACCATGTGATCATGTGACCATATGACCGTGCGACCATGTGACCATGTGGCCGTGAGATCATGTGACCATGTGACCCTGCGACCATATGACCATTTGACCATGTGATCATGTGACCGTGTGATCATTTGACCATGGGATCATGTGACCATGTGACCAAGCGAACATGTGGCCGTGCGATCATGTGACCATGTGACCATGTGACCATGTGACCGTGCGATCATGTGACCATGGGATCATGTGACCATGTGACCAAGCGAACATGTGGCCGTGCGATCATGTGACCATGTGACCATGTGACCATGTGACCGTGCGGTCATGTGACCATGTGACCATGGGACCATGTGACCGTGTGACCATGTGACCATGTGACCAGGTGGCCGTGCGATCATGTGACCATGTGACCATGTGATCATGTGACCATATGACCGTGCGACCATGTGACCATGTGGCCGTGAGATCATGTGACCATGTGACCCTGCGACCATATGACCATTTGACCATGTGATCATGTGACCGTGTGATCATTTGACCATGGGATCATGTGACCATGTGACCAAGCGAACATTTGGCCGTGCGATCATGTGACCATGTGACCATGTGACCATGTGACCATGTGACCGTGCGATCATGTGACCATGTGACCGTGTGACCATGTGATCGTGTGACCGTGTGACCATGTGACTATTTGGCCGTGCGATCATGTGACCATGTGATCATGTGACCATGTGATCATGTGATCATGTGACCGTGCAACCATGTGACCATGTGGCCATCTGATCATGTGACCATGTGACCGTGCGACCATGTGACCATGCAACCGTGTGACCGTGTGACCAAGTGACCATGTGACCATGTGATCGTGTGACCGTGTGACCATGTGACCATGTAATCATGTGACCATGTGATCATGTGACCATGTGACCATGTGATCGTGTGACCGTGTGACCATGTGACCATGTAATCATGTGACCATGTGATCATGTGACCATGTGACCATGCGACCGTGCGACCATGTGACCGTGTGACCATGTGATCGTGTGACCGTGTGACCATGTGACCATGTGATCATGTGACCATGTGATCATGTGACCATGTGACCGTGCAACCATGTGACCATGTGACCATCTGATCATGTGACCATGTGACCGTGCGACCATGTGACCATGTGACCGTGTGATCATGTGACCATGTGACAGTGTGATCATGTGACCATGTGATCATGTGACCGTGTGATCATGTGACCATGTGACCGTGCGACCATGTGATCGTGTGACCATGCGACCATGTGATCGTGTGACCGTGTGATCATGTGACCATAGGATCATGTGACCATGTGACCAAGCGACCATGTGGCCGTGCGACCATGTGACCATGTGACCATGTGACCATGTGACCATGTGATCATGTGACCATGTGACCGTGCAACCATGTGACCATGTGACCATCTGATCATGTGACCATGCGACCGTGCGAACATGTGACCATGTGACCGTGTGACCATGTGACCATGTGACCAGGTGGCCGTGCGATCATGTGACCATGTGACCGTGTGATCATGTGACAATATGACCGTGCGACCATGTGACCATGTGGCCGTGCGATCATGTGACCATGTGACCGTGCGACCATATGACCATTTGACCTGTGATCATGTGACCATGTGATCATGTGACCATGTGACAATGTGACCAGGTGGCCGTGCGATCATGTGACCATGTGATCGTGTGACCATGTGACCATATGACCATGTGACCGTGTGACCATGTGATCGTGTGACCGTGTGATCATGTGACCATGGGATCATGTGACCATGTGACCAAGCAAACATGTGGCCGTGCGATCATGTGACCATGTGACCATGTGACCATGTGACCGTGCGGTCATGTGACCATGTGACCATGTGACCATGTGACCGTGTGACCATGTGACCATGTGACCATGTGACCATGAGACCGTGCGACCATGTGACCGTGTGACCATGTGATCGTGTGACCGTGTGACCATGTGACCATGTGATCATGTGACCATGTGATCATGTGACCATGTGACCGTGCAACCATGTGACCATGTGACCATCTGATCATGTGACCATGTGACCGTGCGACCATGTGACCATGTGACCGTGTGATCATGTGACCATGTGACAGTGTGATCATGTGACCATGTGATCATGTGACCATGTGACCGTGTGACCATGTGACCATGTGACCAGGTGGCCGTGCGATCATGTGACCATGTGACCATGTGATCATGTGACCATATGACCGTGCGACCATGTGACCATGTGGCCGTGAGATCATGTGACCATGTGACCCTGCGACCATATGACCATTTGACCATGTGATCATGTGACCGTGTGATCATTTGACCATGGGATCATGTGACCATGTGACCAAGCGAACATTTGGCCGTGCGATCATGTGACCATGTGACCATGTGACCATCTGATCATGTGACCATGTGACCGTGCGACCATGTGACCATGTGACCGTGTGATCATGTGACCATGTGACAGTGTGTTCATGTGACCATGTGATCATGTGACCGTGTGATCATGTGACCATGTGACCGTGCGACCATGTGACCATGCGACCATGTGACCATGTGACCATGTGACCGTGTGACCATGTGACCATGTGGCCGTGCGATCATGTGACCATGTGATCATGTGGCCGTGCGATCATGTGATCGTGTGACCGTGTGATCATGTGACCATGTGGCCATCTGATCATGTGACCATGTGACCGTGCGACCATGTGATCATGTGACAACGTGACCGTGCGACCATGTGACCATGTGACGAGGTGACCGTGCGACCATGTGACCATGTGACCGTGTGACCAAGCGAACATGTGGCCGTGCGATCATGTGACCATGTGACCATGTGACCATGTGACCGTCCGGTCATGTGACCATGGGACCATGTGACCGTGTGACCATGTGACCATGTGACCAGGTGGCCGTGCGATCATGTGACCATGTGACCATGTGACCATGTGATCATGTGACCATATGACCGTGCGACAATATGACAGTGCGACCATTTGACCATGTGACCGTGTGACCATGTGACCATGTGACCAGGTGATCGTGCGATCATGTGACCATGTGATCATAAGAACATGTGATCTTGTGACCGTGTGATCATGTGACCATGGGATCATGTGACTATGTGACCGAGCGACCATGTGACCATTTGACCGTGTGATCATGTGACCATGTGATCATGTGACCATGTGACCATGTGACCAGGTGGCCGTGCAACAATGTGACCATGTGACCGTGTGACCATGTGACCATGTGGCCGTGCGATCATGTGACCATGTGACCGTGCGACCATATGACCATGTGACCGTGTGATCATGTGACCGTGCGACCATGTGACCATGTGACCGTGTGACCATGTGACCATGTGGCCGTGCGATCATGTGACCATGTGATCATGTGGCCGTGCGATCATGTGACCATGTGATCATGAGACCATGTGATCATTTGACCATGTGACCGTGTGACCGTGGGATCATGTGACCATGTGATCATGTCACCATGTGACCAGGTGGCCATGTGATCGTGTGACCATGTGACCATGTGACCGTGTGACCATGTGATCGTGTGACCGTGTAATCATGTGACCATGGGATCATGTGACCATGTGACCAAGCGAACATGTGGCCGTGCGATCATGTGACCATGTGACCATGTGACCGTGTGGTCATGTGACCATGTGACCATGGGACCATGTGACCGTGTGACCATGTGACCATGTGACCAGGTGGCCGTGCGATCATGTGACCATGTGATCATGTGACCATATGACCGTGCGACCATGTGACCATGTGGCCGTGAGATCATGTGACCATGTGACCCTGCGACCATATGACCATTTGACCATGTGATCATGTGACCGTGTGATCATTTGACCATGGGATCATGTGACCATGTGACCAAGCGAACATGTGGCCGTGCGATCATGTGACCATGTGACCATGTGACCGTGCGATCATGTGACCATGGGATCATGTGACCATGTGACCAAGCGAACATGTGGCCGTGCGATCATGTGACCATGTGACCGTGCGGTCATGTGACCATGTGACCATGGGACCATGTGACCGTGTGACCATGTGACCATGTGACCAGGTGGCCGTGCGATCATGTGACCATGTGACCATGTGATCATGTGACCATATGACCGTGCGACCATGTGACCATGTGGCCGTGAGATCATGTGACCATGTGACCCTGCGACCATATGACCATTTGACTATGTGATCATGTGACCGTGTGATCATTTGACCATGGGATCATGTGACCATGTGACCAAGCGAACATGTGGCCGTGCGATCATGTGACCATGTGACCATGTGACCATGTGACCGTGCGATCATGTGACCATGGGATCATGTGACCATGTGACCAAGCGAACATGTGGCCGTGCGATCATGTGACCATGTGACCGTGCGGTCATGTGACCATGTGACCATGTGACCATGTGACCAGGTGGCCGTGCGATCATGTGACCATGTGACCATGTGATCATGTGACCATATGACCGTGCGACCATGTGACCATGTGGCCGTGAGATCATGTGACCATGTGACCCTGCGACCATATGACCATTTGACCATGTGATCATGTGACCGTGTGATCATTTGACCATGGGATCATGTGACCATGTGACCAAGCGAACATGTGGCCGTGCGATCATGTGACCATGTGACCATGTGACCATGTGACCGTGCGATCATGTGACCATGGGATCATGTGACCATGTGACCAAGCGAACATGTGGCCGTGCGATCATGTGACCATGTGACCATGTGACCATGTGACCGTGCGGTCATGTGACCATGTGACCATGGGACCATGTGACCGTGTGACCATGTGACCATGTGACCAGGTGGCCGTGCGATCATGTGACCATGTGACCATGTGATCATGTGACCATATGACCGTGCGACCATGTGACCATGTGGCCGTGAGATCATGTGACCATGTGACCCTGCGACCATATGACCATTTGACCATGTGATCATGTGACCGTGTGATCATTTGACCATGGGATCATGTGACCATGTGACCAAGCGAACATTTGGCCGTGCGATCATGTGACCATGTGACCATGTGACCATGTGACCATGTGACCGTGCGATCATGTGACCATGTGACCGTGTGACCATGTGATCGTGTGACCGTGTGACCATGTGACTATTTGGCCGTGCGATCATGTGACCATGTGATCATGTGACCATGTGATCATGTGATCATGTGACCGTGCAACCATGTGACCATGTGGCCATCTGATCATGTGACCATGTGACCGTGCGACCATGTGACCATGCAACCGTGTGACCGTGTGACCAAGTGACCATGTGACCATGTGATCGTGTGACCGTGTGACCATGTGACCATGTAATCATGTGACCATGTGATCATGTGACCATGTGACCATGTGATCGTGTGACCGTGTGACCATGTGACCATGTAATCATGTGACCATGTGATCATGTGACCATGTGACCATGCGACCGTGCGACCATGTGACCGTGTGACCATGTGATCGTGTGACCGTGTGACCATGTGACCATGTGATCATGTGACCATGTGATCATGTGACCATGTGACCGTGCAACCATGTGACCATGTGACCATCTGATCATGTGACCATGTGACCGTGCGACCATGTGACCATGTGACCGTGTGATCATGTGACCATGTGACAGTGTGATCATGTGACCATGTGATCATGTGACCGTGTGATCATGTGACCATGTGACCGTGCGACCATGTGATCGTGTGACCATGCGACCATGTGATCGTGTGACCGTGTGATCATGTGACCATAGGATCATGTGACCATGTGACCAAGCGACCATGTGGCCGTGCGACCATGTGACCATGTGACCATGTGACCATGTGACCATGTGATCATGTGACCATGTGACCGTGCAACCATGTGACCATGTGACCATCTGATCATGTGACCATGCGACCGTGCGAACATGTGACCATGTGACCGTGTGACCATGTGACCATGTGACCAGGTGGCCGTGCGATCATGTGACCATGTGACCGTGTGATCATGTGACAATATGACCGTGCGACCATGTGACCATGTGGCCGTGCGATCATGTGACCATGTGACCGTGCGACCATATGACCATTTGACCTGTGATCATGTGACCATGTGATCATGTGACCATGTGACAATGTGACCAGGTGGCCGTGCGATCATGTGACCATGTGATCGTGTGACCATGTGACCATATGACCATGTGACCGTGTGACCATGTGATCGTGTGACCGTGTGATCATGTGACCATGGGATCATGTGACCATGTGACCAAGCAAACATGTGGCCGTGCGATCATGTGACCATGTGACCATGTGACCATGTGACCGTGCGGTCATGTGACCATGTGACCATGTGACCATGTGACCGTGTGACCATGTGACCATGTGACCATGTGACCATGCGACCGTGCGACCATGTGACCGTGTGACCATGTGATCGTGTGACCGTGTGACCATGTGACCATGTGATCATGTGACCATGTGATCATGTGACCATGTGACCGTGCAACCATGTGACCATGTGACCATCTGATCATGTGACCATGTGACCGTGCGACCATGTGACCATGTGACCGTGTGATCATGTGACCATGTGACAGTGTGATCATGTGACCATGTGATCATGTGACCATGTGACCGTGTGACCATGTGACCATGTGACCAGGTGGCCGTGCGATCATGTGACCATGTGATCATGTGACCATATGACCGTGCGACCATGTGACCATGTGGCCGTGAGATCATGTGACCATGTGACCCTGCGACCATATGACCATTTGACCATGTGATCATGTGACCGTGTGATCATTTGACCATGGGATCATGTGACCATGTGACCAAGCGAACATTTGGCCGTGCGATCATGTGACCATGTGACCATGTGACCATGTGACCATGTGACCGTGCGATCATGTGACCATGTGACCGTGTGACCATGTGATCGTGTGACCGTGTGACCATGTGACTATTTGGCCGTGCGATCATGTGACCATGTGATCATGTGACCATGTGATCATGTGATCATGTGACCGTGCAACCATGTGACCATGTGGCCATCTGATCATGTGACCATGTGACCGTGCGACCATGTGACCATGCAACCGTGTGACCGTGTGACCAAGTGACCATGTGACCATGTGATCGTGTGACCGTGTGACCATGTGACCATGTAATCATGTGACCATGTGATCATGTGACCATGTGACCATGTGATCGTGTGACCGTGTGACCATGTGACCATGTAATCATGTGACCATGTGATCATGTGACCATGTGACCATGCGACCGTGCGACCATGTGACCGTGTGACCATGTGATCGTGTGACCGTGTGACCATGTGACCATGTGATCATGTGACCATGTGATCATGTGACCATGTGACCGTGCAACCATGTGACCATGTGACCATCTGATCATGTGACCATGTGACCGTGCGACCATGTGACCATGTGACCGTGTGATCATGTGACCATGTGACAGTGTGATCATGTGACCATGTGATCATGTGACCGTGTGATCATGTGACCATGTGACCGTGCGACCATGTGATCGTGTGACCATGCGACCATGTGATCGTGTGACCGTGTGATCATGTGACCATAGGATCATGTGACCATGTGACCAAGCGACCATGTGGCCGTGCGACCATGTGACCATGTGACCATGTGACCATGTGACCATGTGATCATGTGACCATGTGACCGTGCAACCATGTGACCATGTGACCATCTGATCATGTGACCATGCGACCGTGCGAACATGTGACCATGTGACCGTGTGACCATGTGACCATGTGACCAGGTGGCCGTGCGATCATGTGACCATGTGACCGTGTGATCATGTGACAATATGACCGTGCGACCATGTGACCATGTGGCCGTGCGATCATGTGACCATGTGACCGTGCGACCATATGACCATTTGACCTGTGATCATGTGACCATGTGATCATGTGACCATGTGACAATGTGACCAGGTGGCCGTGCGATCATGTGACCATGTGATCGTGTGACCATGTGACCATATGACCATGTGACCGTGTGACCATGTGATCGTGTGACCGTGTGATCATGTGACCATGGGATCATGTGACCATGTGACCAAGCAAACATGTGGCCGTGCGATCATGTGACCATGTGACCATGTGACCATGTGACCGTGCGGTCATGTGACCATGTGACCATGTGACCATGTGACCGTGTGACCATGTGACCATGTGACCAGGTGGCCGTGCAATCATGTGACCATGTGACCATGTGATCATGTGACCATATGACAGTGCGACCATGTGACCATGTGGCCGTGCGATCATGTGACCATGTGACCCTGCGACCATATGACCATTTGACCATGTGATCATGTGACCGTGTGATCATGTGACCATGGGATCATGTAACCATGTGACCAAGCGAACATGTGGCCGTGCGATCATGTGACCATGTGACCATGTGACCGTGCGATCATGTGACCATGTGACCGTGTGACCATGTGATCGTGTGACCGTGTGACCATGTGACTATTTGGCCGTGCGATCATGTGACCATGTGATCATGTGACCATGTGATCATGTGATCATGTGACCGTGCAACCATGTGACCATGTGGCCATCTGATCATGTGACCATGTGACCGTGCGACCATGTGACCATGTGACCGTGTGACCATGTGACCATGTGACCAGGTGGCCGTGCGATCATGTGACCATGTGATCATGTGACCATATGACCGTGCGACCAAGTGACCATGTGGCCGTGCGATCATGTGACCATGTGACCGTGCGACCATATGACCATTTGACCGTGTGATCATGTGACCATGTGACCGTGTGATCATGTGACCATGTGACCATGAGACCAAGTGGCCGTGCGATCATGTGACCTTATGATCATGTGACCATGTGATCATGTGACCATGTGACCGTGCAACCATGTGACCGTGTGACCATGTGACAGTGCAACCATGTGACCATGTGACCGTGTGACCATGTGATCGTGTGACCATGTGATCGTGTGACCGTCTGATCATGTGACCATGGGATCATGTGACCATGTGACCGAGCGACCGTGCGGCCGTGCGATCATGTGACCATGTGACCGTGCGACCATGTGACCATGCAACCGTGTGACCGTGTGACCAAGTGACCATGTGACCATGTGATCGTGTGACCGTGTGACCGTGTGACCATGTGATCATGTGACCATTTGATCATGTGACCATGTGACCATGCGACCGTGCGACCATGTGACCGTGTGACCGTGTGACCATGTGATCGTGTGACCGTGTGACCATGTGACCATGTGATCATGTGACCATGTGATCATGTGACCATGTGACCGTGCAACCATGTGACCATGTGACCATCTGATCATGTGACCATGTGACCGTGCGACCATGTGACCATGTGACCGTGTGATCATGTGACCATGTGACAGTGTGATCATGTGACCATGTGATCATGTGACCGTGTGATCATGTGACCATGTGACCGTGCGACCATGTGATCATGTGACCATGCGACCATGTGACCATGTGACCATGTGATCGTGTGACCGTGTGATCATGTGACCATAGGATCATGTGACCATGTGACCAAGCGACCATGTGGCCGTGCGACCATGTGACCATGTGACCATGTGACCATGTGACCGTGCGATCATGTGACCATGTAACCATGTGACCATGTGATCGTGTGACCGTGTGACCATGTGACTATGTGGCCGTGCGATCATATGACCATGTGACAATGTGACCATCTGATCATATGACCATGCGACCGTGCGAACATGTGACCATGTGACCGTGTGACCATGTGACCATGTGACCAGGTGGACGTGCGATCATGTGACCATGTGACCGTGTGATCATGTGACCATATGACCGTGCGACCATGTGACCATGTGGCCGTGCGATCATGTGACCATGTGACCGTGCGACCATATGACCATTTGACCTGTGATCATGTGACCATGTGATCATGTGACCATGTGACCAGGTGGCCGTGCGATCATGTGACCATGTGATCGTGTGACCATGTGACCATGTGACCATGTGACCGTGTGACCATGTGATCGTGTGACCGTGTGATCATGTGACCATGGGATCATGTGACCATGTGACCAAGCGAACATGTGGCCGTGCGATCATGTGACCATGTGACCATGTGACCATGTGACCGTGCGGTCATGTGACCATGTGACCATGTGACCGTGTGACCATGTGACCATGTGACCAGGTGATCATGTGACCATATGACCGTGCGACCGTGCGACCATGTGGCCGTGCGATCATGTGACCATGTGACCGTGCGACCATATGACCATTTGACCATGTGATCATGTGACCATGTGATCATGTGACCATGTGACCATGTGACCAGGTGGCCGTGCGATCATGTGACCATGTGATCGTGTGACCATGTGACCATGTGACCATGTGACCGTGTGACCATGTGATCGTGTGACCGTGTCATCATGTGACCATGTGACCAAGCGAACATGTGGCCGTGCGATCATGTGACCATGTGACCATGTGACCGTGCGATCATGTGACCATGTGACCGTGTGACCATGTGATCGTGTGACCGTGTGACCATGTGACTATGTGGCCGTGCGATCATGTGACCATGTGATCATTTGACCATGTGATCATGTGACCATGTGACCGTGCAACCATGTGACCATGTGGCCATCTGATCATGTGACCATGTGACCGTGCGACCATGTGACCATGTGACCGTGTGACCATGTGACCATGTGACCAGGTGGCCGTGCGATCATGTGACCATGTAATCATGTGACCATATGACCGTGCGACCAAGTGACCATGTGGCCGTGCGATCATGTGACCATGTGACCGTGCGACCAAATGACCATTTGACCGTGTGATCATGTGACCATGTGACCGTGTGATCATGTGACCATGTGACCATGTGACCAAGTGGCCGTGCGATCATGTGACCATGTGATCATGTGACCATGTGACCATGTGACCGTGTGACCATGTGATCGTGTGACCGTCTGATCATGTGACCATGGGATCATGTGACCATTTGACCGAGCGACCATGCGGCCGTGCGATCATGTGACCATGTGACCATGTGACCGTGCGACCATGTGACCATGCGACCGTGTGACCGTGTGACCAAGTGACCATGTGACCATGTGGCCGTGCGATCATGTGACCGTGTGACCCTGTGACCATGTGACCGTGCGATCATGTGACCATGTGACCGTGCGACCATGTGACCATGTGATCATGTGACCATGTGATCATGTGACCATGTGACCGTGTGACCATGTGACCATGTGACCATGTGATCGTGTGACCGTGTGATTATGTGACCATGTGATCATGTGACCGTGCGATCATGTGACCATGTGACCGTGCGACCATATGACCATGTGACCGTGTGATCATGTGACAATGTGACCGTGCGGCCATGTGACCATGTGACCATGTGACCGTGCGACCATGTGACCATGTGACCGTGTGACCATGTGACCATGTGGCCGTGCGATCATGTGACCATGTGATCATGTGGCCGTGCGATCATGTGACCATGTGATCATGTGACCATGTGACCGTGCGACCATGTGACCATGTGACCATGTGACCATGTGACCGTGTGATCATGTGACCATGTGACAGTGTGATCATGTGACCATGTGATCATGTGACCGTCTGACCATGTGACCATGTGATCATGTTGCCGTGCGATCATGTGACCATGTGATCATGTGACCATGTGATCATGTGACCATGTGACCGTGCGACCATGTGACCATGTGACCTTGTGATCATGTGACCATGTGACCGTGTGATCATGTGACCATGTGACCGTGTGATCATGTGACCATGTGACAGTGTGATCATGTGACCATGTGATCATGTGACCATGTGATCATCTGACCATGTGACTGTGCGACCATGTGACCGTGCGACCGTGTTATCATGTGACCATGTGACCGTGTGACCATGTCACCATGTGATCATGTGACCATGTGACCGTGCGACCATGTGACCATGTGACCGTGTGACCATATGACCATGTGGCCGTGCGATCATGTGACCATGTGATCATGTGACCATGTGATCATGTGACCATGTGATCGTGTGACCGTATGATCGTGTGACCGTGTGACCGTGCGACCATGTGACCATGTGACCGTGTGATCATGTGACCATGTGACAGTGTGTTCATGTGACCATGTGATCATGTGACCGTGTGATCATGTGACCATGTGACCATGTGGCCGTGCGATCATGTGACCGTGTGACCCTGTGACCATGTGACCGTGCGATCATGTGACCATGTGACCGTGCGACCATGTGACCATGTGATCATGTGACCATGTGATCATGTGACCATGTGACCGTGTGACCATGTGACCATGTGACCATGTGATCGTGTGACCGTGTGATTATGTGACCATGTGATCATGTGACCGTGCGATCATGTGACCATGTGACCGTGCGACCATATGACCATGTGACCGTGTGATCATGTGACAATGTGACCGTGCGACCATGTGACCATGTGACCATGTGACCGTGCGACCATGTGACCATGTGACCGTGTGACCATGTGACCATGTGGCCGTGCGATCATGTGACCATGTGATCATGTGGCCGTGCGATCATGTGACCATGTGATCATGTGACCATGTGACCGTGCGACCATGTGACCATGTGATCATGTGACCATGTGACCGTGTGATCATGTGACCATGTGACAGTGTGATCATGTGACCATGTGATCATGTGACCGTCTGACCATGTGACCATGTGATCATGTTGCCGTGCGATCATGTGACCATGTGATCATGTGACCATGTGATCATGTGACCATGTGACCGTGCGACCATGTGACCATGTGACCTTGTGATCATGTGACCATGTGACCGTGTGATCATGTGACCATGTGACCGTGTGATCATGTGACCATGTGACAGTGTGATCATGTGACCATGTGATCATGTGACCATATGATCATCTGACCATGTGACTGTGCGACCATGTGACCGTGCGACCGTGTTATCATGTGACCATGTGACCATGTGATCATGAGACCATGTGATCATTTGACCATGTGACCGTGTGACCATGTCACCATGTGATCATGTGACCATGTGACCTTGCGACCATGTGACCGTGTGACCGTGTGACCATATGACCATGTGGCCGTGCGATCATGTGACCATGTGATCATGTGACCATGTGATCGTGTGACCGTATGATCGTGTGACCGTGTGACCGTGCGACCATGTGACCATGTGACCGTGTGATCATGTGACCATGTGACAGTGTGTTCATGTGACCATGTGATCATGTGACCGTGTGATCATGTGACCATGTGACCGTGCGACCATGTGACCATGTGACCATGCGACCATGTGACCATGTGACCGTGTGAGCATGTGACCATGTGGCCGTGCGATCATGTGACCATGTGACCGTGTGACCATGTGACCATGTGACCGTGCGATCATGTGACCATGTGACCGTGCGACCATGTGACAGTGCGACCATTTGACCATGTGACCGTGTGATCATGTGACCATGTGATCGTGTGACCGTATGATCGTGTGACCGTGTGACCGTGCGATCATGTGACCATGTGATCATAAGAACATGTGATCTTGTGACCGTGTGATCATGTGACCATGGGATCATGTGACTATGTGACCGAGCGACCATGTGACCATTTGACCGTGTGATCATGTGACCATGTGATCATGTGACCATGGGATCATGTGACCATTTGACCGAGCGACCATGCGGCCGTGCGATCATGTGACCATGTGACCATGTGACGGTGCGACCATGTGACCATGCGACCGTGTGACCGTGTGACCAAGTGACCATGTGACCATGTGGCCGTGCGATCATGTGACCGTGTGACCCTGTGACCATGTGACCGTGCGATCATGTGACCATGTGACCGTGCGACCATGTGACCATGTGATCATGTGACCATGTGATCATGTGACCATGTGACCGTGTGACCATGTGACCATGTGACCATGTGATCGTGTGACCGTCTGATTATGTGACCATGTGATCATGTGACCGTGCGATCATGTGACCATGTGACCGTGCGACCATATGACCATGTGACCGTGTGATCATGTGACAATGTGACCGTGCGACCATGTGACCATGTGACCATGTGACCGTGCGACCATGTGACCATGTGACCGTGTGACCATGTGACCATGTGGCCGTGCGATCATGTGACCATGTGATCATGTGGCCGTGCGATCATGTGACCATGTGATCATGTGACCATGTGACCGTGCGACTTTGTGACCATGTGATCATGTGACCATGTGACCGTGTGATCATGTGACCATGTGACAGTGTGATCATGTGACCATGTGATCATGTGACCGTCTGACCATGTGACCATGTGATCATGTTGCCGTGCGATCATGTGACCATGTGATCATGTGACCATGTGATCATGTGACCATGTGACCGTGCGACCATGTGACCATGTGACCTTGTGATCATGTGACCATGTGACCGTGTGATCATGTGACCATGTGACCGTGTGATCATGTGACCATGTGACCATGTGATCATCTGACCATGTGACTGTGCGACCGTGTGACCGTGCGACCGTGTTATCATGTGACCATGTGACCATGTGATCATGAGACCATGTGATCATTTGACCATGTGACCGTGTGACCATGTCACCATGTGACCTTGTGATCATGTGACCATGTGACCGTGTGATCATGTGACCATGTGACCGTGTGATCATGTGACCATGTGACAGTGTGATCATGTGACCATGTGATCATGTGACCATGTGATCATCTGACCATGTGACTGTGCGACCATGTGACCGTGCGACCGTGTTATCATGTGACCATGTGACCATGTGATCATGAGACCATGTGATCATTTGACCATGTGACCGTGTGACCATGTCACCATGTGATCATGTGACCATGTGACCGTGCGACCATGTGACCGTGTGACCGTGTGACCATATGACCATGTGGCCGTGCGATCATGTGACCATGTGATCATGTGACCATGTGATCATGTGACCATGTGATCGTGTGACCGTATGATCGTGTGACCGTGCGACCATGTGACCATGTGGCCGTGTGATCATGTGACCATGTGACAGTGCGACCATATGACCATTTGACCATGTGATCATGTGACCATGTGATCATGTGACCATGTGACCATGTGACCAGGTGGCCGTGCGATCATGTGACCATGTGATTGTGTGACCATGTGATCATGTGACCGTGCGACCATGTGACCATGTGACCGTGCGATCATGTGACCATGTAACCATGTGACCATGTGATCGTGTGACCGTGTGACCATGTGACTATGTGGCCGTGCGATCATATGACCATGTGACAATGTGACCATCTGATCATGTGACCATGCGACCGTGCGAACATGTGACCATGTGACCGTGTGACCATGTGACCAGGTGGACGTGCGATCATGTGACCATGTGACCGTGTGATCATGTGACCATATGACCGTGCGACCATGTGACCATGTGGCCGTGCGATCATGTGACCATGTGACCGTGCGACCATATGACCATTTGACCTGTGATCATGTGACCATGTGATCATGTGACCATGTGACCATGTGACCAGGTGGCCGTGCGATCATGTGACCATGTGATCGTGTGACCATGTGACCATGTGACCGTGTGACCATGTGATCGTGTGACCGTGTGATCATGTGACCATGGGATCATGTGACCATGTGACCAAGCGAACATGTGGCCGTGCGATCATGTGACCATGTGACCATGTGACCATGTGACCGTGCGGTCATGTGACCATGTGACCATGTGACCGTGTGACCATGTGACCATGTGACCAGGTGATCATGTGACCATATGACCGTGCGACCGTGCGACCATGTGGCCGTGCGATCATGTGACCATGTGACCGTGCGACCATATGACCATTTGACCATGTGATCATGTGACCATGTGATCATGTGACCATGTGACCATGTGACCAGGTGGCCGTGCGATCATGTGACCATGTGATCGTGTGACCATGTGACCATGTGACCATGTGACCGTGTGACCATGTGATCGTGTGACCGTGTCATCATGTGACCATGGGATCATGTGACCATGTGACCAAGCGAACATGTGGCCGTGCGATCATGTGACCATGTGACCATGTGACCATGTGACCGTGCGATCATGTGACCATGTGACCGTGTGACCATGTCATCGTGTGACCGTGTGACCATGTGACTATGTGGCCGTGCGATCATGTGACCATGTGACCATGTGACCATGTGATCATGTGACCATATGACCGTGCGACCATGTGACCATGTGGCCGTGCGATCATGTGACCCTGTGACCGTGCGACCATATGACCATTTGACCATGTGATCATGTGACCATGTGATCATGTGACCATGTGACCATGTGACCAGGTGGCCGTGCGATCATGTGACCATGTGATTGTGTGACCATGTGATCATGTGACCATGTGACCATGTGATCATGTGACCATGTGACCGTGTGATCATGTGACCATGTGACAGTGTGATCATGTGACCATGTGATTGGTTCATATTTTGTTCTTTTTTTAAACTTTAATTCTTCCATTTCCGGTAGAAACATTGTTTTTGTGGACAACTGTTCTCTCTGGTTTTGAATGCTGTGCAGCTGGAAGGATTTTTGCTGATACTTTTTATTTTTGGGCATTTGTTATGATGCATAACCATGGCAACAAGGTGGTTTACAACTGGCAGCAGCTGATTAACATCACAAAAGCTCAAATAATACCTCAACTACAGCCACAAAACCCTGAAGTGGTTGAAAAGAAGACGCCATAGATCCAGAGCATCCTCTACATCAGACTGTCATACAACTACAGAGCGTCTTCAGTCAGAGGCTTCTTCAGATCTGCAGAGCGCTACAGGAGATCATCCCTACCCACAGCCATCAGCATCTACAACAAATCTTTGAAGGAACTTGCATAATGAGTTACAACAACATTTAATTTCCCTTTGGGATTAATAAAGTAATTTTGAATTGAATCATGTGACCGTCTGACCATGTGACCATGTGATCATGTTGCCGTGCGATCATGTGACCATGTGATCATGTGACCATGTGACGGTGTGATCATGTGACCATGTGACAGTGTGATCATGTGACCATGTGATCATGTGACCATGTGATCATCTGACCATGTGACTGTGCGACCATGTGACCGTGCGACCGTGTTATCATGTGACCATGTGACCATGTGATCATGAGACCATGTGATCATTTGACCATGTGACCGTGTGACCATGTCACCATGTGATCATGTGACCATGTGACCGTGCGACCATGTGACCGTGTGACCATATGAACATGTGGCCGTGCGATCATGTGACCATGTGATCATATGACCATGTGATCATGTGACCATGTGATCGTGTGACCGTATGATCGTGTGACCGTGTGATCGTGCGACCATATGACCATGTGATTTTTAGTCCGCTCTCTGCTGATAATAACAGGTATGAATGAGGTAGAGCAAGGTCCAAGTCCAGTATGTGAGTTACTGTTAAAATCAGGGGTGAGTTCATAGGAGCAGGGACCATTTGCACATCAGGATGAGGCGGAGGAATCAGAGAGGGCAGGGGCAGCTGCTGCCAGTGTAGTTGACAGGGGGGGGGGGGGCGGGCGTGGACATGCCAGGCTCAGTGTCAGTGTACGAGTGCCTTGTCTATTTAGATGGAGCCCATCTGGTCCAAACAGGTGCTTCCTGCCCCAAGAAATGTTAAAATTGTCTATAAAACCAATATTGTGAATGGCGGTGATGGAGGAGAGCCAAGTATTAAGGGATAAAACTCTGCTAAAATGGCCAATTCCTCTGCCGATAGCAGGAGTGGGGCCAGAAATAAAAACAGAGACATATGTGTTTTCTAGAAGATTAAAAAGGTGAATTAAATCACGCTTCAGGAGCTCAGTCTGCTGTTTATAAATGTCATTGGTGCCAGCATGAATCACAACTTTACTCACAGATTTGTGAAGATCAATGAGCTGCAGGATCTGTTCGGTAATGTCCGTGACAGTGGCTCCAGGGAAACAAAGTGTAAGGGCTCCTCTCATCCTCACGTTTCTGATGATAGAGTCCCCGATGATGAGTGTGGTGGGCGGCGGGTCTGCAGGCGGATGTTTGCGCAGGGCAGAGGATCGTTCACCATCCAGGACTTGCTGTATGCCAGGTGGAGAAGCTTCCCCAGGACTGAAGCGATGTTTAATCGGCGCCGAGGGCTTGTTCCATGGGTTCGGGGTGAAGTGGAGCACTCCTCGGCGAGTTCTGGCTGCAGCCCGGGGTTTGGCGCGACTTGGGGGGCCGCGGGAGTCCGGCTGTTGCTCCTGCTGCTGGGAGGGATTAGGCAGCGCTTATCCGGAGCTACGGCGACCAGGGGCTGTCAGAGGAGGGAAATCCGCATCCAGGGCGCTGAAACGGTTTGATAGAGACAGGCAGGTTGGAGGAGAGCGGTGGCGGCTGCTCCAAGCGCCTCCACCGCGGCCTGGCCCAACCATTAACCGGGCACCCTGGAGCACGGAGTGGAGCTGATGGGGGCTTTTGGTTTAGCCCCCTGCTGGAACCAGCGGTCCTCCTCTGCTGCAGATGTTACACGGGCGTTTGGCACCCCGAGTCCGCCTGGAGGCCCAGCGATGGATCCTCCCCCCACAGCTTTGCCAGGCTGGCAGGGAATGGTGTCCGCCAGCTGTACACTGCTGGCGGTGGCGAAAGTCTGGCCGAAGATGATGTCCGCGTCGCGCTCATGGTCCTGGATTTGGTGGAGTGTTGAGATCCTCTGCTCCAGCTCCAGAACCCTCTGGCTAAGTTTTGCGCAGCCATCACAGCCAAGACTGCAGGTGAGTGGAGGCATGGTGGGGGAGAAGTAATCCGCGCTTCTCACCGATTAAAACGATCCAGTAAAAAACGTCCTGGTTATTAATAAGTCAGTGGTGTTTAAAAATCCGTTAAAACCAGTCTTTAAAAAGGTTTAAAACCAGTTAAAAACCGTGCTTGATAGGGAGCCGGGCCTTGGCGGGCTGACAGACGCTGACAGACGCTGACGCATGCGCACCCACGCATCAATACACTACCAAAGCAGATGTAAAGTTTGTTGTTTGCTTACGGGGTCAATCATGGTGGTACTCATCTTTTTACAGGATCTTTCCCTGGTCACAAGTTCTTACAGTTACAAGAATCTGCTTCAAACTGATGTTTTGTTGAAACCTGGTTTGACCTTTTTTATCTATGCATCTCTGACATCAAAGATATATTTCTCTTTAAAAAAGCATTAAAATGATTGCTGTCCTTGGGTTCGGATCTGGATGTATTTATTTGGGGGGAGAGCAAAAAAATGTGTTTGTCAGTGTGATCCGAAAAGTTAAGTGTCAGGACAAGTGACACATGCAATTACAGCTCACTCTGTTCCCCTTTTAACAGTGACTTGTCACTGAGTTTAAAACAGAGGAACATATTCCCTTAAGGAAAAAACACATTGATTTCACTTTGCAAAATCACATGTGATCAAATGTGATCAAATGTGAAAAAAACATCAAACCATGTGAATTTCACATGCAACAGGTTTAAAAATAAGGGATCACATGTGTTTTGCACACATTTGGCATGTGAATTTCGAACATTTTCACGGTAATAAACTGAAACCATGGACATTCATATGTAAAGCCCATGGGATAACATGTAAACCGCATATAAAACATGTAATTTTCTATATAAAACCTACATGTGAAAAAAAATGTGAGAAGCCCATATGAAGCCTAAGTGGTTGCATGTGAAAAATATGTGAAACCCATATAAAACCATACAAGTGAATTCCACGTGTGCTACACGTGGTTTACCAGGTACCACATGGGATAACTGAAAAACTGCAATTCAGACTAGAGTTAACAAAGGAGCAGAAACACTGAATGCTTCTTCTCCATGTTTGGGTTTTGGATCTGAGGATGCAGAATATAGTTAAACCAGAAGACCTGAGTGGTCTGGAAGGTTGAAACAAAAACAACAGATCTTTAATCAAGATTCTTTTCCGTTTGTTTCTTGTACAAAATAAGTTTGAATAAATAGTAAAAAGTACTTTTTTAATAGGGTGACCATATTCTGAGAATCCAAAAAGAGGACACCCTCCCCAACATGGGCCTGACTACCCCCAGAATCAAATCTATAAATTAATATGGATTCAGGTTAGAAAATACTCAAATATTAGATTGATGAGGTAAATACAGTCAGATGTCATTTCCATCTCTCACATGAATTTGAAGTATTGCTTTGAAAAACCAGCATAATAAATCAAATAGACTAAAGAATGTTTATTCATATTTGCAGAAAAATATCATTATTAATGATTGTTGGAAATGTGTTCCAGCAAGTATGTTTTTAAAAATGATGTAGGAATTTATTCTTCAGTAAAGTCATGTTTAGTGCTACCTGCTACCTGCTGTCTGACAGAGAACTTCTTCTGTATCTTATAACATGCAGGCTGGATGGTGCGACTTGAAAACTTTATTTTCTAGTTGATGTATTCGATTAAGTAATTAATCATTATTACATTATCACTATTAAAAACTATGGCAAGTTTTCAAGATAATATAGTTTATTTTAAAACATTAAATCTGACTCATATGCACCAATCTAGATCATAATAATCAGACTCTGGTTTTCATCCTTCATTATGCTTTAAAACTGGAATATTCTCCTTTTTATTTGATCTATTTTTTCCCAAGATCCCTTGATGTTAAGATTGCAGTTTACTAGATCTGTTATGTTCAGTTTTTCAGATCGAGCGATGACAGTAGCATATTTATAATCCTGAGATCCCGAGCAATCCACTGATACTAAATATGTCCAGATTGATTACTGGGGAAGGGATGAAATATTGATCCAAAGTCGAACTGTTTTTTACCACAACGTCTCAGAGTCAAATGATTGTCTGTGATAACTTTGAACTTCGGATAATAATTAATCTGTGTTGTCGCGAAATGAATCCTTAGCTGCTGTAGCAGCTCAGATTGTGTTAGCTCAGGTGTGCTGCTCACCTGAGCTCCACTGCCCCGGTAAAAACGGCTCTGACGACCATGACTAATCATTGGGTATTTTTTCTACAATTCGTGCGTGAAACTACTCTTTCGTTTCGACATTTTAGTGGCACATTACAAACATGCAGCGCAGCTCCTCATTTGTTTTGTGGGCAGTGGCTGCTTTTAAAGTGAGGTATACCAGGTGCAATATGGGGGTAAACCCGGACATTTTATGATATTTTAAAAAATCCCTCCGGACATAATTTTATGGCCAAAAAGGAGGACATGTCCGGGCAAAAGAGGACGTATGGTCACCCTACCCTAAAGCTATTTTCTCTAAAGCACACCCCACAGTTGTTCTATAAAATACGGGTCAGCTGACTGAAATGGCAATGAAGGAATACTGATTTTGTATCCAGTTAAACCATTTTTGTGTGACCTGGTCACATGTTGCGATCATTATCCTGCTGTAAGACTGACTGATGACCGATTTCTTCCAGGCATGTCCCACCGGTGGAAGACCCAGGACACGATGGAGGGACTATGTTTTTCGGATGGCCTGAGAATGCCTTGGGATTCCCTCTGAGGAGCTGGACCAAGTGGCTGGGGAGAGGGTAGTCTCTCTCTCTCTCTCTGGTTAAGTTTGGGCCACCGTGACCCGAACTTGCATAAGTGGAAGAAAATGGATGGAAAATTGATGGATGGCACACAGCTTTAGTTAAAGTCAATTGTTTGGACTAAATTAAACTTTTCTTGTCCTCTATCTAATTTGGTCAGCATCTAGATTGCATCTAATTGTTTTTATGGAGACTCGGGGACTGTTGCCATTGGCAGGATTCATGTTAGCACATATGTACTGATTGATGTAAATTGTTCTCTTTTTTCATTTTGTAGATTAACAAGTGACCAAATGAAAGTCTTCTGAGCCTTTTCCCCATCCACTGGCACGATTTGAATGTTTTGATTTGTGTTTTGTTTCCATTCTGTTTCATTCCTTTTTTTCCTGGCCCCATTGTCTCCCCCTTGCAATTACCCCCAGGTGTTCCTTGTCCCGTGATTACTCTTCCGTGCATATATGTTCAACTATGTCTGGAGTTCTTGGCTGCTTCCTGGACTTTGTCCCATGTTTTCATACGCCTAACTCCGTTGTGTTACCCAGTTGTTCTGGACCCAATAAATCATCATAATTACCTCATCCAATCTGTGTTTGGGTCCTCTCAACTAAACAAATCATGACAGAAGGAACCAGCCAAATGGACCCAGGAAAAGGAGGTGAGATGATGATCTCCCTGCTGGAGTTTTGCCGCCGGGAGGCGGAGAGGTATATGAGCCAGGCTGAAGAGGAGTGATTGCTCTTCTGGGGCACAAGACTGGCGATCTGCCCTCCTGGGTGTTCTCTGTGGAGCTAATACACATCTCCACCTCACCAGCAAAGACCACCAGCTCAAACTCCTCCACCGCCGGCCTCCAGGTCTCCTTTGCCTTTGTGGGTTCCTCTTGGCACACGGCCAGCACCTGAACTCTTTGCCGGGTTCCACCAGCCCCTTGGTTGGCCACCTGAATTCTCTCCTGGGTTCCCACGGCCTTGTTCCTGGCCCTCCTCCGAGGGCCAGGAACAAGGGTCTTAATCTACTCTGACTGGTTTGTTGTTGTTTTTTTTGTCTGGTATCCGCCGTAGGGAGGGGGGATGTCACAATCCGAATGTTTGGATCAGTCTTTTACTTTAGTTCTCTTTATTTTCTGCTAGTTTCTCTGGTCCCAGTGTCTTTCCTTGCAATTACCCCAGGTGTTCCTTGTCACGTGATTAGCCTTGTGGTTATATATGATCACCTGTTTCTGTAGTTCCTGGCTGGTTCCTCGTCTGTTGTCCCATGTTTTCATAAATTTCACTAGTCGTGTTACCTGGTTGTTCTGGACCCAATAAATCATCATATTGACCTCATCCTGTCTGCGTTTTGGGTCCTCTCAACTACACACATCATGATATCCACACTGCTTACAGTTAACAGGTTTGATCAATTAAAGGAAGTGAGACTTGGAAATTTTAGCTGTGATAAGAGAAAGTAAAACTTTCAAAACATTTAAAATTCATCTTAAAAATGACTAACGAGAAATCAAATGTTACAATTTTTATGTGTATGGTGTGATATACAGTCACTGGCTACTTTATTAGGCACACCTGTCCAACTGCTCGTTGACGCAAATTTCTAGTCAACCAATTACATGGCGGCAATTTTATGCATTTAGGCATGTAGACATGGTCAAGACCGAGCATCAAAATGGGGAAGAAAGGTGATTTAAGTGACTTTGAACGTGGCATGGTTGTTGGTGCTAGGCTGGCTAGTCTGACTATTTCAGAAACTGCTGATCTACTGGGATTTTTTCAAGCACAACCATCTCTAGGGTTTACAGAGAATGGTCAGAAAAAGGGAAAATATCCAGTGAACAGCAGTTATGTGGGCGAAAATGCCTCGTTGATGCCAGAGGTCATAGGAGAATGGCCGGACTAGTTTGAGCTGATAGAAAGGCAACAGTAACTCAAAAAACCACTTGTCACAACCAAGGTATGCAGAAGAGCATCTCTGAACGGACCTTCTTCATTTGTTTTTGTTTACATTGATGTCTTTATTAAAGCTTCTGTTAATTCCATCACTTTTACATTAAAATTCCTTACAATAATAAAGCAAAAGGCTGAGCAATTCTAGTTTCATTTTTCTTTCTTCATCTTTCAGTATATTAATTGTGATGGTAATTATATAAATGGATTTAAAATACTTCAGTCTATTTCAATATGTTTCAAATAAATGTTTGCACAATATTGTCACAATATTTTGTAATTTAGATAACCCAGTTTGAGTTTCAGTGAAACTCATACAGCTGCAGCATGTTGATGATGCAGATCAGGTCAGGCTGAAAGAGAGAGACTGATACCCGGATATGACTGCACAGATTTTAACACACAGACACAAAGTTAAACACGGCTAATAAGAGGACAAACCCAACTGCTGCTGGCGTTGTTGCTGTCGCTATAGTAACTCATACACAAATACACACATCTTGCCTTGTATTTTATCTTTCATACATCTCTCTACGCCCAGCTTTCTTGTCTCCCCTTCACCAAAGGCATACACGCATACCATAAACGATACCCTTCCACACACACACACACACACAGTGGTGTTGAATGACAGTGCTCCCCTGACCTTGGCGGCACTTGGAACTCTTTCAAGCGGAAGGCAGCTGGAGGTGTTGAAGCCTGAATATCGGCAACAGGGCTGTCAGTGTTTCAAGTCCTCTGCCTCATTGCTCAGCTCTTCACTCTTCTTCTCCTTACGTTCTAGCTCCAGTAGAGGCACTTGGCCAATTATTTTGCTCATACACATCTACACACACATCTCACCTTGTTACAGCTGCCGCAGCCTCTGACTTGCGATGACACTGCTCTTTTGTTGCTGCTGCAATCCTAACCTCTGAAACAAACGTTCCAGGTTTGAGAGAAACTGCAATGGCCATTATAGTATGCACTTTGCATTTTACAAATCAAGTAGGATAAACAGCTGGTTAATTAAATATATCTATTTGCTTTTTTTGTAATACATGAACAAAGTTAAACAGATTCAAACTTCTAATTAGATTAAAAATGCATCAGTGTTTGTAACCATTCTATCCAAAAACAGCATTAAAGGACGCATGGCACTCATTTGGCATATATGTTTATTTACATCAGTTTTATGCTAACTGGCTGAGACAAATCTAACTAAGCAACAAAATCTATTTTTTCAGACAATTTCTAATGCATCCACATTTGTTTTATAGGTTATTGTCATGTTTAAAAAAAAAAATCCAGGGTTCGTCAACTAGCCCACGTGCACACGCACTCAAATACGTGATTTTAAGTGGCAACTGTGTGCAATGATACAAGACAAAGCCACGTTTCCTCTTTAAAAACTAATGTTCAAGTTTAAAATCTTTGAAAAGATTTTGATTACTTTTGTTACAATAGAATAATAAGATTGTTAAAAACTAAATAAATCTACACAAATCTAGGCCCTTCAAATGCTCAACACAACAGTACTTACAGGAAAACAACTAATTGGTGATGAGTGATGGTTAGCAATACAACTTGAAATCCTTGAAATCCTAATTCTTGGTATTTCTCTGGATCTGGGTTCTCATCACAATTCAGGACAGGTACCCTTCCACAAGCTTCTGAAATGTTGGCCCATTCCTCCTGACATAACTGGTGTAACTGAATCATGTTAATCAAATGCTTTTTCCGTTCTACCCACAAATTTTCTGAAACTAAAATCCACCCAAAAATATTGAATTTGTTAACCATAACCCACTTGTAAATAATTGGGCATATTGACTGGTGTTATTTACCACTTGTGCTCTGACCTTACCTTCCTGGCTGATGTCTTGACATTTGGTGCTCTCAGACTTGCAAAATTCATATTTCTTCCATTAAATCAGACTGTAGTTACTAGGAGAAAATCGAACTACAGGACATTTCTCCAAAAATAAAGGTATTTGTCTCCTTGTCCATTTGCAAACTTTGTGCTGGCTTTTTATTCTGCTGTTAAGAGTAATGGCTTCTACTTTGCTGAGTGGCCTTTCAGCTCATTTTTAACTGTGGATCATGATGCTTTCTCACCAGCTTCAGCCAGGATCTTCATAAGGTTTTTTGTTCTTGCTCTGTGGTTGGTGGGCATAGTTCATGCCAAAACACATTCATCTCTGGGACACAGAACCAGTCTCTGCTACATATTCCTGTGTGTATACTTGCATACAACTGTCTGACCAAATTAACGTGGGACCTTCAGTCATTTAGAAATTGTACCTAAGGATGAACCAGACTTGTTGAAGTCCACAGTTTTAGGTTTGATATCTTGGCTGATTTATTTCAATATTTCCATGATGTCTCACATACACATCCACAGGTAAGCCTCTTTTTAACTCAGCTGTTAAGAATTACCAAATCAGGAACTAATGAAACCATGAGAGGGTGTAAATAAGCTTTTGACTTTAAAGAAAGTAATAAAAGCAAAACATCTCTATGTATTGTTTGGGCATTTAGCACATATAAATAATCTATGGAAAAAAATATACAGTGTTGTAAAATGTGGTTAAGTCTCATATATAAAAACAGTTATTCTTTCAGAAATTAAATCTGGGGGGGAAATTCCAGCAATAACAAAAAAAAACCGAGATGTTTGATGGTTTCCACTTCTATGCTTTCACAGATTTGACGCAAAGTCAAACTTTGTTTTCTCTCTAGTTTTGAGTGTCATTAAGTCTGTGGTGAACTTTTGCCAGAGACTGACTTTCCTCTCTCCTTTTTATTCTTTGCCTTGTTGTTCTCTGTCAGCATGTTGGGATAATGAGGGTAATAGAAATTCAGCAATTGGACTGGAGCAGGGACGGTGAGCTCCTTGACTGCATGAATATTCAGTTCCACATATGGCACGGTGCATACGGATCTGCATCTACTTAAAAGCACTACTTAGGATACGTGATTTGAAAAGAAGTGGTTGTAGTTGCTGTCAAAGAGTGTCCAGAGCATAGTCTTTACTTCACAAAAGTCAGAAGGGAATGAAAAGAAGAAAGGGGATGAGGGGGATGATTTAAAGGAGTAATAACCTAACATTACTTTGGATACCCATGCTCTATTATAGTCTTTCAGGCCCTTCCAAAAAACAAAAGTTGAGAAAAAGTGAAAAAAATAAACACAGAGCTCATCTGACCCTTATTTCTGAAGGCATTATTGTCTCGCGAGATCTGATGCGATATTTTGGCTGTCGTGGACGGTCATTGTAATAATACAAACGAGGGGCGCGTTGATTGGTGGCAGGAAGGAGGGGGGTTGACGCCGCAGGTAATGCTTCAGCATATCAAACCCATATCTACTACTCCCGCTAGCATACAATAGCCACATTAGCAGTTAGCTGCTGTTTGTTACACACAGTAGAGCAATAAAAACACAGCCTTACCGTTTCAATTGGAGGCAAGTCTCTGATTGTTGGAATGCCCCCTTTTTCCAAGCGGAGCTTCGATGCCAACTTCGCATGATATTGTGCCAAACTCGTAAAGGATTCCGGCGTAAAAAAATAGAAAAAATATTTCCATGTTGATTCTGGCAGTCAACAACAGAGCAACTCACGTGTGCACTACGTTTCTGCATCTTTCATGGTCGAGTTCATACTTCGAATTGGAAGTGATGTGTCGGGCGCGAACGAACCGGCTCTAAGAGCTAACTCTTTGAAGTGAACGATGGGAGCCGGCTCGTCATTGGGAGCCGTTTTTTTTTTCATTCCCCCCCGCTTGCTTTGGTACATTTGGTACACATCGTTTTGCATTAATTTTGGTAATAAATACACTTTAAGCAACAGAATATCTGAGGAGCCACTTGGGAGCCGAAAGAGCCTGCTCTTTATGTTAAGCCAAGCCAAAAGAACTGGCTCTCCAAAAAGAGGTGGAATTCCCATCACTAGAATACAGTAATGGCGGCGCTCGACTGAATATGAGGGGGAGAGGGATGAGGGATGAGGGATGAGGGAGAGGGGCGAGGTGGAGAGCGGGCTTCCTGCAGCATAGGTCTGCGATGTCCATATATAGTATATCCTGCGCCGACTTGACGTCAAGTCGGCCAGAAATTAAAATCACGTATTTGAGTGCGCGTGCACGTGGGCTAGTTGACGAACCCAGGGGTAAACAAACGCTTCACTTTTAAATAATCATAACATACATTTTTTCTCATGGAAAAGTGAAAATTACAGGTCACGACTCCTTTAAGAGTGGACTGGCCTGTAATTAGATTCAGGAGTTTGTATTTGGGATAAATAAAGAAGGTTATGTCCAATTATGCCATTAATCACTGATATGTCATCCATCCATCCATCTATCTATTATCTATACCCATCCATCCTCTGCAGGGTTGCGTGGGGGCTGGTGCCTATATACAGCATTCATCAGGCGAGAGGCGAGAGGCGAGAGGCGGGGTCCACCCCGGACAGGTCACTGGTCCATCACAGGGCAACACATGGACACACAGGACAAACAACCATGCAAGCACACACTCATACCTAAGGGCAATTCGGAGAGACCAATCAACCTAACAGTCATTGTTTTTGGACTGTGGGAGGACCCAAAGGGAACCCACGCATGGATGCACAGGGAGAACATGCAAACTCAATGCAAAAAGACCCCAGGCAGGGCTTGTTGCAACCGTGCTACCAACTGTACCACTGTGCAGCCTTGATCCATGGTATGATTTTTCTTTTTTACTTCACATTGTCAGCTCAAGTTCACCTTTCTAGGGTTGGTGTTCCAGATAACAGGGCACCACTTTCTCTTCTTCACAGATTACTGTGCTCAACCCTGATCAAGATAGACAGGTAAAATAGAATATCTACATGCAAGTCTGAACAGTAGCCATACTGAAATATTTTGTACTCAAACAAGGATGTGTTGTTTCAAAAATGATTTGCAGGGCATAATTGACATGAAACTGTAAATAATGCAAAATTGATTGCTGAACACATGTTTTTACTAAGGACGTCAGAGCCAAATAGAGAGTAAACCCAAAATGGAGAACAATTTTAACCTATTTGAGATTTACAACAATCCTTATTGTTGTTGTTATTTAGACTTTGTAAACTTAAGTCTAAATAAACAAGATTCTGGATACTTTAAACTTCACTAGTGAACTATTTTTGGTAAAACCATTACTGGAGGTAGTCATGGGTCATTTAAAACTTTTCAGATGTGGTCTCATTTGAAATCAGTTCAAAGGATTCTCTATACATTGTTTGACCATATCACTTCAAAGAAAATTTTCTTTCAAAAATGGCTCCATATGGATTTTTTTTTCAGGGCACACAAACTTTAAGAATTGTTAATAACTACAGTCAAAATCTAAGCTAGAAGAAAAACATAAAGTAAAATTCTACAAATGGCTACTTA
This sequence comes from Valencia hispanica, assembly GCA_963556495.2. Classification (NCBI taxonomy): domain Eukaryota; kingdom Metazoa; phylum Chordata; class Actinopteri; order Cyprinodontiformes; family Valenciidae; genus Valencia; species Valencia hispanica. Next base: position 52,719,537 of record OY747701.1, read on the forward strand.
AAAACTGACTACAAAAAAGGTGTATCGTCAAGTATATTTCCAATGAAAGAAAGACTTTCTTAATGCAACACAAAAATCACAAGATTTTTCCCACTAGTCATCATCATGTCAATAAATCTGCCACTATTGAACATGCTCAAGGTATCTTTTACAGACAACACCCTTGTGGATCTACTTGCTTTGATTGCCTCACTTTGCTGCTATTACCCCTGAATTTCCCCACGGTGGGACAATAAAGGATATTTCTACTTCTCAAAATAATAGCTTTTGTGTTTCATAAAGTCGGTCATTGATGACTCAAAAAAAACAATAAGTCAAGCAAAACGTTGAAACCTTGCTACACACAGCGTAGTTGCATGAAGTTGTGTTCTTGGTAATGTTTTTATACTACCTATCTACCTACTTTAAAAAGTCTTTATAAGAAATATTCATGATGTCCAAGCAAACCTAAGCATTTTATAAGAGTGGATCAAACATTTTACATGAATAAATCAAATTACAAAATTTTTTCTCAATGTAGTCAACAATAAAGAAAAAAGAGATCTATAAGAATACTTGAGTTTTAAATATTTTATAATGACCACTAACCTAACCTGTACAATTCAAATTCAATTCAAAAATACTTTATTGATCCCAGAGGGAAATTAAGTGTTGGTATAGCTCATATAATTAATTCTTTAAGGAGTTGTTGTAGATGATGATGGCTGTGGGCAGGAAGGATTTCCTGTAGCGGTCTGTATTGCAGCGAAACTGAAGAAGCCTCCAACTGAAGACGCTCTGTTGTTGTATGACTGTCTCATGAAGAGGATGCTCAGGGTTGTCCATAAGTTTTTTGATTTTATGAAGAATCCTTCTTTGCATTATCATCTCCAGATTTTCCACAGTTGTCCCAAGAACAGAACCAGCCTTCTTTATCAGGTTGTTTAGCCTTTTTAAATCCCTGGCTCTGATGCTGCTACCCCAACAGATGACGGCTGAAGAGATTACACTCTCCACAACAGACTTGTAGAAGATCTGCAGCATCTTGCTGCAAACCTTGAAGGACCTAAGCTTCCTCAAGAAGTACAGTCTGCTCTGTCCCTTCTTGTAGACGGCTTCACTGTTGCGCCTCCAGTCCAGTCTGTTGTCAAGGTGAACTCCGAGGTATTTATACTCCTCAACCATCTCCACTTCTTCTCCCATGATGGAAACAGTGTTTGACTTATCCCTGTTTCTTCTGAAATCTACAATCATCTCCTTTGTTTTCTTCACATTCAAGGTGAGACGATTGTTTCCACACCATTTCACAAAGCGGTCCACAAGCTCTCTGTATTCAGCTTCTTGTCCATCTCTGATACACCCGACAATTGCAGAGTCATCTGAGTATTTCTGCAGATGACAGGTCTCTGATTTGTACTGGAAGTCTGAGGTGTACAGAGTGAAAAGGAATGGTGAGAGTACGGTCCCCTGTGGTGCTCCTGTGCTGCTGACCACCTGGTTTGACACACAATTCTTCAGTCTCACAAATTGTGGTCTGTTGGTCAGGTAGTCATTGATCCAGGCGATTGTTGAGGGCTCCACCTGTGTCTTTAGGAGTTTCTGACAAAGCAAATCAGGCTGAATTGTGTTAAATTCACTAGAGAAATCAAAGAACGTGATCCTCACATTCCTGCCTGCTTTGTCCAGATGACAGTGGGTTGGTTGAAGTAGGTGGATGATGGCATCTTCAACACCAACTCCAGAGCAATAAGCAAACTGCAGTGGGTCATGATACCTTCTTGTTTGCTTACTCAGGTGTGCCAACAGGAGTCTCTCCAGGACCTTCATGATGTGGGATGTCAGGGCAACGGGTCTATAGTCCTTGATGACTGATGGGTGAGTTCTTTTGGGTACTGGAACAAGGCAGGATGTCTTCCACAACACTGGAACCTTCTCCTGAGTTAGACTAAGGTTGAAGATGTGCTGCACAATCCCACAGAGCTGCTCTGCACAGGCCTTCAGGACTCTGGGGCTAACACCATCTGGACCTGCAGCCTTGTTCCGGTTCAGTTTCTCCAGCTGCCTCTTCACCTGACTTTTGGAGACAGACAAGTGGGAGGGGGAGGCAAAGGGGGTGGCAGCATTTCCTGACTTGGATGAAGTCAAACTTGTGGAATTAGAAAGCTTTTGATCAGAGGAGAGTGGGATGTCTGTTTGGCTGGGAACAGGAGAGGGGGATGCTGAGCTAGTTTCTGAACTGAACCTGTTGAAGAATATGTTCAGTTCATTGGCTCTGTCCAGACTTAAACCTGTGATCTTTCTCATTCCTGACCAGACATCTCGGATATTGTTCCTCTGTAGTTTGTTCTCCAGCTTCTTCCTGTATGCCTCCTTGCTGTAAGTTGCTTCTGTATACTCCTCAGTAATTCCCTGTCTCCCTCCCTGAAGGCTCTTTTTTTCTTGTTTAGCAGTTCCTTCAGGTCACTGGTGATCCAGGGTTTGTTATTAGGGAAGCATCTCACTGTTCTGGTGGGGATGATGTTGTCCACACAGAAGTTTATATAGTCAGTCACACACTCATTCATGGCATTGATGTCCTCTCCATGTGCTTGGCAAAGAGTCATCCAGTCTGTGGTTGCAAAACAACCCTGCAGGGCTTCTTCAGCTTCCTGTGACCATTTTCTCACAGTTCGTTTTGTCACAGGTTGCCTCTGAACAAGGGGTTTATATTCTGAACAGAGAAAAACAAGATTGTGATCTGATTGTCCCAGAGGAGGTCTTGGTTTGGACATGTATGCATCCTTTACATTTGCATAAAACAAATCCAAGGTCTTGTTTTCTCTTGTAGAGCAGCTGACAAACTGCTGAAATGTTGGAAGTGTAGTAGAGAGCAACGCATGATTAAAATCACCAGATATTGCCACAAATGCATTGGGGTGCTGTGTCTGTAGCTTAGCAACACTGGAACTGATGACATCACATGCAGTGTCGGCAACGGCTGAAGGTGGAATGTAAACAACTGCCAAAATTACACTGGTGAACTCTCTTGGTACATAATATGGACAAAAACTCACTGCCAAGAGTTCGACATCTGTGCTGCAGAGACGACACTTCACAGTAACATGTCCTGGATGACACCATCTGTTGTTTACAAGCACTGCTACTCCACCACCTTTTCTTTTTCTGCTCGTCTTCAGATCTCTGTCTGCTCGTACAGTCAGGAAGCCTGGCAGACAGACGTTGGAGTCGGGGATATGATCCAGCAGCCACGTCTCAGTAAAACACATAACACTGCATTCACGGTACTCTGGCTGAGTTCTTGTAAGGGCTTGGACTTCATCCATCTTGTTAGCCAGTGATCTTACGTTGCCCATTATGATCGATGGAAGAGATGGCTTGAACTTCCTCTTTCTCGGTCTCCTTTTCGCTCCTGCTCTGCACCCACGTCTCCTCCTCATCAACTCATCAGGGATTTGTGGCTTCAGTTGAGGTATTATTTCAGCTTTTGCAATGTTAATCAGCTGCTCCCGGCTGTAAACCACATTGTTGCCATGGTTACGCATCATAACAAATTGTCAAAAAGGGAAAGATTTACAGCTAAATTCCTTCCAGCTTCACAGCACCAAAAACTAGAAAGTATACAGGTCAAAAAATGCAATCTTCTTTAAGAAAAAAGAGGAACCAATGTACAAAAAACAAAACTTAATATGTAGCTAACAGAGCCACTCCAACATGCAGCCACCCAAAGCAGCGCAATTCTAGAATAGTACGATCCCAAACAAGGCAATGTGTATATTTGCTTGGCAACTAACAAGGGCTTTTTTGTTTTATGGACATAAACAGAAGAAGATATGCTAAATTAGCACAGTTGGGAGCAAACTAACAGCTGGTGCAGTATGAGATGGATGTCTTCTTGGTCAGTAAGTCAGCGACCCCTGAGACCCAAGGGTCCCCCAACAGGGGGAGCCTCGGGCTACTGCATCAATCTACATACATAGATGCTGAATTTATGCCCAATTTGAATATGAATGTAATCCAGCCATACCTCTAAATACACAGCAGAGCCTGTGCTACAACGCCATATAAACGTTTTCTTTTACCTGTTTTAAATTAAACTAAAACAACAACTAAATGATATATGACATAAGTATGCATAACCCCACTGCTATATGATGAATTGGCCACATATATGTCTCTAACACAACAGAACTTCAGATTGTTTATACCCTCAACCCCGAAGCTACAGCCATGCTAATGCTTTGTCTCAGAACACTCTCCACGTAAGTTTCAAACAGATACAAGCTAAAGAAAAAGAACTATAGAAATCTTTTTGCCTAATAGCACAGAAATAAATTGTTCTTCCCTTGATGTATTAACTTGAAAGTTTGTTTTATCCACACTTTATCCATTATTTACTGTTAAAAAATCATATATATAAATCATATTTATAAAAAAATCATCCGAATGAGAAAAAAACCATAGACTGTATATAACTGGACGAAGCCTCGGTGACGTCGCCCATTGGTTTCTGAAGAGCAAACGTGGAGCCAAATGGGCTGTTCCCACCGCCGCCATCTTGTCTGCGTCACGCGTTTCGTCACGCGTTTCGTCACTCCTGGAAAATACAAAATGGGCAAAGAGGTGGAGCTGAGAGTGGCGCTGTGAGGGCGGGGCCGGATGATTGACACTCTGAGCCGATGTAGCCAGGAGCTAGTCCTGGAGCTAACTGAAGCTAACTGGAGCTAACGGAGGTTAGCGGGCGCCTTTAGTCTGAAAGCCGCAGTAGACCGTTAGCCACTGTTAGCCACCAGCTCTAGTGTTGACGGCTCATCCGAGACCTGTCAATCAAAAGGACGCCCCCCTAATTATTCATAATTTCAAGATTAAATTATGTCTAAACGGATGACTTATAAACGATAAACCTGACCTATTAAATCTAAAATGGTTTTTTGAACCAGGCTGTAAATGGGTTTATTTCTGCTGTGAAGTTGGCCTTTTTAACATGGGAGTAAATGGGAAATTGCTCCTTTCTGGAGCCAGCCCCCAGCGGATGAGGGGTTAACTGCAATTTTTGTTACTTCCGGGTTGGCCTCAATTCTGAGCGGCGGAGTTTGCCCCTTGAAAAAAACACATTACCTCACCTGAAATTTCTGTATAAAAACGTCTATAATATTGTTGTTTTTCAGTTTATTAGAATCAATCTTTGTACAGATAATGTTATGATTTTTAACTATGAATTTATTGAGGTTTGATGGTTCAGCTGCATTTTTCCAAAGAGATATTCATACAAAAGTAAATTTTTTCAGGTGAACAGAAATATTTTACAATATATCATGTTCATTTACACTTCAACAATAACAGATAAACTGATATTAACACATCCTAATGATTCACACAAGGGTTCTTTTTATTATTTGACGAAATGTAATCAAATAGACCTTGTGGGTACAGAAATATACTCATGTATGAGTAGATCTCTAAAAAAGAGGTTTAGGGCTCAAAAGGTGAGCAACTTCCTGTTTTTTACTGTTTAAACAATAATTTACGAGTGTTCTACCAAGCCCAGTATTGCATTTGTGCTTACATTAGTTATGTAAATAAATACGAGTAAAGTGCTGCAGCAAAATCCCATTTTATCATTCCTCTACAATAATATTTCTCGTAATCCATCAAAGTGTTATGTTATATTAGCAAATGAGAGTCTGATTTTGCACATAAACTATACCTGGTTGTCCAATCTGTACTTTTAAGTAGATACATCTTGTTTAGGAGCATCTCCAACTCAGATTCTGATTTATTTTCTTCTTTCAGTGAGAAAAGATGAAATTTGACCATCCAAAGAGGAGCATCACACGGGCATATTTGCACCTAGTTGTATATTTACATTGGATAGTACCAAGGAAAGTATCTTGTATTCCCTCATTTGCACTTAATTCCACTTTTTGTAAGGAAATGTGCTTGGATTGATGCAACCAGTCCATTTTAAAAATCTAGATTAGTCACTATTTGAGAAGCACTGTTCAGAAGCAGTGTTCAATTCAGATATAGTTAAGTGAGCCAGTATCGGTAATTATGAAGGTCTTCTGCAATAATCCCAGTTGGGTCCAATTTGAGGACAGTGACAGCATGGGAAACAAGTGGACTCTAGCTGCTGTTATCAGATTAACTGCTTTTGGCTGCTAAGTACTGTTGATACAAGCCTGGCTTTCGATCTTCCTTTTCTTTCTCCATCATCACTGTGGTTTACTGAGGAACTGCAAGGTTTTCAAACAGCAAACTATAATTCAATTCATTAGTCAGAGATCCTCAAGTTATTTTTCCTGTGTTCCCTATGCATTATGCTTGTGGTGTCACTGAACATTCTACACTTTAAAAGTTGCATTTGGTTACATATATTAGTCCATCCATCCATCCATTTTCTTCCGCTTATCTGGGGTCGGGTCGCAGAGGCAGCAGCTTAAGCAAAGAGACCCAGACGTCCCTCTCCCAAGCCACTTGGGCCAGCTCCTCGGGAGGAATCCCAAGGCGCTCCCACGTCAGCCGCGAAACATAGTCCCTCCAGCGTGTCCTGGGTCTTCCCCTGAGCCTCCTCCAGGTGGGACATGCCTGAAACACCTCACCACCAGGGAGGCGTCCAGGAGGCATCCTGACCAGATACCCGAACCACCTCAACTGACTCCTCTCATTGTGGAGGAGCAGCGGCTCTACTCTGAGCCCCCTCCGGATGACTGAGCTTCTCACCCTATCTCTAAGGGAGAGGAAACTCATTTCAGCCGCTCGTATCCGTGATCTCGTTCTTTTGGTCACCACCCAGAGTTTGTGACCATAGATGAGGGCAGGAACGTAGATCGACCGTTAAATCAAGAGCTTTGCCTTTCGACTCAGGTCTCTCTTCACCACAACAGACCGGTACAGCGCCCGCATAACTGCAGATGCCCTACCAATCCGTCTATCGATCTCCCGCTCCATTTTTCCCTCATTTGTGAACAAGACCCCCAGATACTTAAACTCCTCCACTTGGGGAAGGACCTCATCCCCGACCCGGAGAAGGCACCCCACCCTTTACCAGCTCAAGACCATGGCCTCGGATTTTGAGGTGCTGATTCTCATCCCAGCCGCTTCACACTCGGCTGCGAACTGCTCCAGCAAAAGCTGTTGATCACGTTCCGATGAAGCCAGCAGGACCACATCATTTGCAAAAAGCAGAGACCCAATCCTGAGGCCATTAAAACTGATCCCCTCTACACCTTGGCTGCGCCTAGAAATCCCATCCATAAAAGTTATGAACAGGATCGGTGACAAAGGGGAACTTTGGCGGAGTCCAACTCTTACCGGAAACAAGCCCGACTTTCTGCCGGCAATGCAAACCAAACTCTGGCACCGGTCATTCAGGGACCTAACAGCCCGTATCAAGGGGCCCGGTGGCCCATACTCCCGGAGTACCCCCCACAGGACTCCCTGAGGGACACGGTCAAATGCCTTCTCCAAGACCACAAAACACATGTAGACCGGTTGGGCGAACTCCCACGCACCCTTCAGGACCCTGCTGAGGGTGTGGAGCTGGTCCAGTGTTCCACGGCCAGGGCAAAAACCGCATTGTTCCTCCTGGATCCGAGGTTCGACTATCCGTCGGACCCTCCTCTCCAGAACCCCTGAATAGACCTTACCAGGGAGGCTCAGAAGTGCGATCCCCCTGTAGTTTGAACACACTCTGTGGTCCCCCTTTTTAATGTAAGGGAACTCCCCCCGATGTCCAAGCAATATTGCAGAGCTGCGTTAACCAACACAGCCCCGGAACATCCAGAGCCTTGAGGAACACCGGTCGAATCTCATCCACCCCCGTAGTCTTGACACCAAAGAGCTTTTTAATAACCTCAGCACCAGAGATTGGAGAGCCTGATCCAAAGTCCCCAGACTCTGCTTTCAGATTGGAAAGCGTGCCGCTGGGATTTAGGAGGTCTTCGAAGTATTCCATCCACCGACCCAAAACGTCCAACAGCACGTCAGCAGCACACCATCCCCACTGTAAATTGTGTTGGTGGCAGACCGGTCCCCACCACGGGACGCCGGATGGTGGACCAGAATCCCTTCGAAGTTGTACGGAAGTCATTCTCCATGAGCCCTCCAAACTCCTCCCACACCTGAGTTTTTGCCTCAGTGACCATCCGAGCCGCACTCTGCCTGGCCCGCCAGTACCTATCAGCTGCTGCAGGGGTCACACAAGCCAAAAACACCCGATAGGACTCCTTCTTCAGCCTGACAGCATCCCTTAACGCCGGTGTCCACCAGTGGGTTCGGGGGTTGCCGCCATGACAGGCACCGTCCACCTTGCAGCCACAGCTTCAGTCAGTCGCCTCGACAATGGAGGCACAGAACATGGTCCACTCGAACTCAATGTCCCCCGCCTCACCCAGGATGTTTTCGAAGTTCTGCCGGAGTTGTGAGTTGAAGCTTCTTCTGACAGGAGACTCTGCCAGACGTTCCCAGCAGACCCTCACTACACGTTTGGGCCTGCCAGGTCTGTCCGGCGTCCTCCCCCACCGTCGGAGCCGACTCACCACCAGGTAGTGGTCTGTGGACAGCTCAGCCCCTCTCTTCACCCGAGTGTCCAAAACATGTGGCCGCAGATCAGATGAGATGACAACCAAGTCGCTCATTGAGCTGCGGCCTAGGGTGTCCTGGTGCCAAGTGCACATATGGACACCTTTATGCCTGAACATGGTGTTCGTTATGGACAATCCATGATGAGCACATAAGTTCAATAACAAGACACCGCTCGGGTTCAGATAAGGGGGGGGCATTCCGCCCAACCACAACCCTCCAGGTCTCACTGTCATTGCCCACGTGAGCGTTGAAGTCCCCCAGCCGAACAAGGGAGTCCCCAGAGGAGCACTCTCCAGCAACCCCCCCCAAGGACTCCAAAAAAAGAGTGGGTAATCGGATCTTCCGTTTGGCGAGTAAGCACAAACAACAGTCAGGACCCGTCCCCCCACCTGTAGGCGGAGGGAGGCTACCCTCTCGTTCACCGGGGTAAACCCCAATGTACAGGCGCTGAGATGGGGGGAAACAAGTATGGCCACCCCAGCTCGGCGCCCCGCAGTGGGGGCAATTCAAGAGTGGAAGAGAGTCCAACCCCTCTCGAGGAGACAGGTTCCAGAGCCAGTGCGTCGAGGCGAGTCCGACGATGTCCAATCAAAACCTCTCAACCTCGCACACCAGCTCCGGCTCCTTTCCCACCAGAGAGGTGACGTTCCACTTCCACATACATTAGTTCCCCATATAAAAAAAATGTGCATTTATGCAAATGAAACAACTACGTTCAATCAGTATGTGCATGCAAAAAATTAGGGCCCATAGTAAAAACCTTTTGTTTAAATACATGTACTGCTATACATTTAAAAAAATATATTTTAGAAGTGTCATGTTTCGGTTTTCAAAGAGGACCCGAATGCAGTGAATTAAATAAAAAGATGATTTAATTAAAGAAGGAAACAAAACACTTACAAAAACCTCAGGGGAACCAGGAGACTAGGAGACGTGAAACAGACTGGGAAGATCAGCGAGGGAAGATAGACGACGAACCAGCGGATAGTGACAAGATGAGAGCAGAATATATACTGAGGAGTGGAATGATGAAGTGGCAGAGGAGACTAAGAACTAATTAGTGAAGGCGGATGCAGGTGAGGACAATTAGTAGAACTGGGTGAGGAGCAAAGTGTTAGGGAGACAACAGGAAAGGCAAGGGAAACAGAAAACGCTTAAGAAACTAGACACTTCCAAAAGTTAGGCTAGGAGGGGAATCTAAAGAGAAACACTGGAGAACAGAAGGAAGAAATGAATGAGACAAACTAAGGAAGCACAAATAAGAAGGTGGACAAAGAAGCAAAAGGGTGAAAAACATTTAAGAGCAAGAAGAAATATGGAAACAAGTGTGCCAGAAATATCTAATAAAGACTAGGACTAACCTAACATGATAATAAAACTAAATAAGGAAAAGAAGTAACAAAAACACAAACACCTAAGAACTATGACAAGAAGATGTAGAAAAACTGTGCTGGAAACAAATGTAGAATGCAAGAGAAAAAAAAGCATGAACATTATTACTCTCTTCAGAATCAAACAATACATAAATGAGATAACTGTAATATCTTCTGCATTAGACACTGCATATACAGTGGCTTGCAAAAGTATTCGGCCCCCTTGAACTTTTCCACATTTTGTCACATTACAGCCACAAACATGAATCAATTTTATTGGAATTCCACGTGAAAGACCAATACAAAGTGGTGTACACGTGAGAAGTGGGACGAAAATCATACATGATTCCAAACATTTTTTTAAAATAAATTACTGAAAAGTGGGGTGTGCATAATTATTCATAATTATTATCCCTTTGGTCTGAGTGCAGTCAGTTGCCCATAGACATTGCCTGATGAGTGCTAATAACTAAATTGAGTGCACGTGTGTGTAATCTAATGTCAGTACAAATACAGCTGCGCTGTGACAGCCTCAGAGGTTGTCTAAGAGAATGTTGGGAGCAACAACACCATGAAGTCCAAAGAACACACCAGACAGGTCATGGATAAAATTATTGAGAAATTTAAAGCAGGCTTAGGCTACAAAAAGATTTCCCAAGCCTTGAACAACCCACGGAGCACTGTTCAAGTGATCATTCAGAAATAGAAGGAGTATGGCACAACTGTAAACCTACCAAGACAAGGCCGTCCACCTAAACTCACAGGCCGAACAAGGAGAGCACAGATCAGAAATGCAGCCAAGAGGCCCATGGTGACTCTGGACGAGCTGCAGAGATCTACAGCTCAGGTGGGGGAATCTGTCCATAGGACAACTATTAGTCGTGCACTGCACAAAGTTGGCCTTTATGGAAGAGTGGCAAGAAGAAAGCCATTGTTAAAGGAAAACCATAAGAAGTCCTGTTTGCAGTTTGCCACAAGCCATGTAGGGGACACAGCACACATGTGGAAGAAGGTGCTCTGGTCAGATGAGACCAAAATGGAACTTTTTGGCCAAAATGCAAAACGCTATGTGTGGCGGAAAACTAACACTGTACATCACTCTGAACACACCATCCCCACTGTCAAATATGGTTGTGGCAGCATCATGCTCTGGGGGTGCTTCTCTTCAGCAGGAACAGGAAAGCTGGTCAGAGTTGATGGGAAGATGGATGGAGCCAAATACAGGGCAATCTTGGAAGAAAACCTCTTGGAGTCTGCAAAAGACTTGAGACTGGGGCGGAGGTTCACCTTCCAGCAGGACAACGACCCTAAACATAAAGCCAGGGCAACAATGGAATGGTTTAAAACAAAACATATCCATGTGTTAGAATGGCCCAGTCAAAGTCCAGATCTAAATACAATCGAGAATCTGTGGCAAGATCTGAAAGCTGCTGTTCACAAACGCTGTCCATCTAATCTGACTGAGCTGGAGCTGTTTTGCAAAGAAGAATGGGCAAGAATTTCAGTCTCTAGATGTGCAAAGCTGGTAGAGACATACCCTAAAAGACTGGCAGCTGTAATTGCAGCAAAAGGTGGTTCTGCAAAGTATTGACTCAAAGGGCTGAATTATTACGCACACCCCACTTTTCAATTATTTATTTGCAAAAAATGTTTGGAATCATTTATGATTTTCGTTCCACTTCTCACATGTACACCACTTTGTATTGGTCTTTCACGTGAAATTCCAATAAAATTGATTCATGTTTGTGGCTGTAATGTGAGAAAATGTGGAAAAGTTCAAGGGGGCCGAATACTTTTGCAAGCCACTGTACTACATATACATTTTGTATATCAATGGAGTTGTGCTGCCAGTCACCTCTGAAAACTAAACCACAGGTTATATAGTTAGATTTTGTCTGGAACTGTCTAAAACAAACACGTGAAATACATTACAGTTTTATGTGACTGGGAAAGTAAAATATTGGCAAAAAATAGTCATTTGGTTGGCAGCTACAGCTGTCTTATATAAGATAAGTTCAAATGGGAAGGAATATTTTGACCACAACAGATCTCACATTGACTCCAACAATCAGTTCCACATATGTGTTTTGTACTGTAGAAGGTATGTGCTTTTTGACACTAGCTTAAACGCTGAATGTAATTACAGTAAGTTAATCACATCACTGTATTTGTCCTGAGGTGACAACAGCTGTAATATCAAGGCTGAAGTTTTGGGGGGAAATCTGGAGAGAAAAATTAGCCACATGTCTATATGAAATTGGAGAAATTGAAGTAATTCCCTATGAATAGTTTATAATAATAAATCTAGTTGTGAATGCGAGCATCAGGGAAACATGTGTGCCCAAAGAAACAACTGTGGTTAAATGTGTGCACCAATGGTAGACACTGCTGAGAAAGTGCAAGATTTTAAAAAGCACATCTATGAGCTAGGTACATAACAAAGAAGTAGATTGTACTATTGAGTGATTATTTTACTTTGGGGTTTTTGTAGAAAGCGGTGCAGACACATTTCTGGACTTGTTTGACAACCAAGCTTGAAATGTAAACAGTAATGAAAAGGAAACAGGAACAAAGGAAAAGCTGTATGTTTTTTTTTTATTAAGCCACAATGATTATGCACATATTGAACAAATAGCATGATAATGTTTGTGCTGCATTACTTCATGGCTAAGATTGATTAGATTTAATCTGTATGTATGTCACCTATAAAACCAAACACATTTGGAAAAGATTGTGTATTTAATACTTTGAGATTTAAACTACATACCCTTTCCAAAAAAGTAGATTATCATGGAAAAGTTTATTTATTTCCATTATTCCATTGAAAACGTTAAACTTTCACAGATTTCAGATCCATGGGGCCACAATTTAAATGATCAAGTATTTAGATCTTTATTTGTACATAATTTGGGCTTCCAGCTCATAAAACACACAAAAACAGGAATTCAAGAAATTAGAATACTGTGAAGAAATCACCATTTACTTCTCAGATTTTGCAGAAAAAAAGAAAGCAATTAGGATCACATCAAATCAATCAAAATATGGTACTTTCAAAACGATATTTTAATCTTCAATACTTGGTAGGGAATCCCTTTGCTTTAACCACTGCCTCAATGCACCGGGGCATTTAGGCAATCAGCCTGTGGCATTGCCTGCGAGTTATGGAAGCGCAGATTTCCTAGATTCTTGGCGTCAGCTCTTCTTGTTTTTGGGTCTGGTGCCCCTCATTTTCCTCTTGATAATACCCCATAGATTCTCAATGGGGTTTAGGTCCTGCGATTTGGCTGGCCAGTCAAGCACTGTGATGGCACGGGCATCACACCAGGTTATGATTTGTTTCGGTTGCAGATCTGACAGGCTGAAATATACTCGGCTACATCTTTGTTAAGGGATGGCCACCAGAAATATCTGCGAAGGAGGGCTATGGTGCGACTGGTGCCGAATGACAAGAGAACTTGGAGGTGTGGGCCCAGTGGATGGTCCGTGCTCGGATGGCTGATGGCACATACAGACGACTGGGAGGTCCCCCACCTGGGTCGGGTTTGTTCTGGAGAGCGGTTCAGATAGACTTTTCAATGTCCCAGGTGAGGGAACCGATAAAGCAGGAGGGTGGAAGTATGGCGGTGTCTTCTGGAGTTGAGTCATCAGTCTGGTGAATTCTGGATAGGGCAACTGGTTTCTTGTTCTTAGATCCAGGACGAAGAAGAAGAGGGACCAGCGGAACTGTCAGGGGTTGAGTCTCTTAGCAATTTGAAGATACGACAGGTTCTTGTGATCAGTCCAGACAATAACTGGGATCTCCGTACCCTCCAGCCAATGACGCCATTCCTCAAGGGCCAATTTTATGGCCAATAACTCTCTGTCGCCAAAGTCATAATTTCTCTCTGCTGGGGAGAATTTCTTAGAGAAGAAAGCACACGGGTGAATCTTGTGGTCTGACAGTGATCTCTGAGAGAGTATGGCTCTAACAGTGGTGTCAGATGCATCTACTTCTAAAATTAATTGCTGAGTAGTATCTGGTTGAGTGAGGGTAGGAGCCTGGATGAATGATTCTTTCAAATGTTGAAAAGCGAGATTAGCCTCGGGACTCCATTTGAAAGATTTTTTGGAGGAGGTGAGGTGTTTACGGGTCTCTGGAACTGGCCAGTCACTGATGGTCTCGATCTTGGCTGGGTCTGCTCTCACCTGCCCGTCTCCCAAGATGAAGCCAAGACATGTTATGGATGTAATATGGAACTCACACTTCTCTGCCTTCACGTAGAGACGGTTTTCGAGGAGTCGTTGGAGGACTTGTCGGACATGGACCTTATGTTCTTGGAGGGAATGAGAGAAGATGAGAATGTCGTCGAGATAGACAAAATCAAATGTATTCAGAAAATCACGTAGGACATCATTTACCAGATTTTGGAAGACGGAGGGCACGTTGGATAATCCGAACAGCATGACCAGGTATTCAAAATGTCCAATGGGAGTCTTGAAGGCGGTCTTCCCCTCATCTCCTTCCCTAATGCGAACAAGATGGTAGGCGTTTCTGAGATCCAGTTTTGAATAGATGTTGGCTTGACTGATGGGTTCCATGGCGGAAGAAAGTAATGGGAGTAAATATTTATTTTTTATGGTGATTTGGTTTAATACTCTGTAGTCGATGCAGGGACGAAGTGAACCATCCTTTTTGCTTACAAAAAAGAAGCCAGCACCGAGAGGGGAGGACGAGGGTCGGATGATGCCGGAATCCAATGAGTCTTGTATATAACTTTCCATAGCTTCTCTTTCTTTACTGGAAAGATTATACAGACGACCGGAAGGGAGTGGAGCACCAGGCATAAGATCTATTGCGCAGTCATATGGACGATGAGGTGGAAGGGAGAGAGCCAGATCCTTGTTGAAAACTTGACTTAAATCATGGTATTCGTTTGGGACATTGGTAAGATCAGGGATGGATTCTGGAGTGGATTTCTGCTTTGACCGGAACAGCTGATCGTAAACAGGATTTCAAACAATGAGTGCTCCAGGAATCGATTCTGCGATGTGTCCAGTTAATTTGTGGGTTATGAGTGACAAGCCAGGGATAACCCAGAACTATGGGATTTTCACTATTGGGATAGATGAGAAATTGAATTTCTTCATGGTGGTTGCCTGAGACTATTAAAGAAATGGATTGAGTCTGATGGTGATGGGTGTCAAAGCACTGCCATCTAAGGCGGTAACAGAAATGTGATGACTGAGTTCAAAGAAAGGAATGTCCACATGTTTTACCAGATCTGGGTGAATCAGATTTTGTTCAGAGCCGGAGTCAATAAGGGCTAGGTGATGAGAGGAGTTTTTCTTTTCTTTAACAAGGAGTGTTACAGAAACGGAGAGTCTGTTAAATCGTTGAGGCCCCGCCAGGACCCCTACGTTCACTGAAGGAGGGCTTCTTTTGGGCGAACTGGGCAGTGAGAGATGTAATGATTAGGAGATCGAAAGTAAAGGCACCAATTTTTTGTAATTCTCTTTTGTCTTTCCTGTGGACTTAAACGACTTCTGCCAATGAGCATGGGTTCTGGGGATCCTTCTCTTGGGGTAGTAAACGGTCATGGAACAGGTGAATGTTTTCTAGATTCAAGATGAGTGGAAGATTTATTTTTGGTTTTAACTCTTTCTCGGGAGCGTCTATCCACCTTAATGGGTAAGGCGATCATTTCGTCTAGAGTATCGGGGTCCCACCCTGACTCCTCAGCTAAGATCCTGAAATCTATTGCGAACTCAGCAACCGGACGAGATCCCTGTTTAACGGACCAAAGCTTTCGGCCCGACTCCCCCTTATTTTTGATTGGAGAGAAGGTTAAATTGAACAATTCCAAGAAATCCTCTAAGGTTGTGTCTTCGATTGTAGATTCATTTAAAAATGCTTCTGCCCATCTAAGGGCCTTTCCAATGATATAACTGATTTTTTGTGCGTCTAGAAGGAATGTACGGGGTGAGCAGATGAAAGCCAGTTTACACTGGAGAAGGAAGCCTTTTGTTTTTTCCAGATCTCCGGAAAATGGTTCTGGAGGTGGAGAAGCTACGTCCCGGAAGCAGGAAGTAGAGGAGGACGGTTTTTCCTGAGAATGACCCAGTTAAGTAGTGATATCAAAGAGCTGCTGATTCAATCAACTTATTGTTGTGGTTTGAATGGATAATTGTCGTGATAAATCCTGATCAATTGTTTCGTGTCGACCCAAAAGTGTGCCTTGCTGAGACACGGCATTCTGAATCTGGGCTGCTGAGTCAGGTTGGCCAGATGGTTCTGTCATGTTTGCTGGGTTTTAGCGACTCAAAGGCAGCACCAGACTCAGAAAACCAGACTGTATTTTGGATATGGTAAAAGATGTTTATTTATAACAGATATGAAAGTCTCTGGTAGATCGCCGGGAAAGAACGGGTCCACGATGGCAGGCGGAGGAAGGGATGATTATGATGTCCGATTCTGGAGGGTGATAAGTTGGATCCAAAGCCGGCGGTGAGTGGAGGCTGATGTTGTGCCAGGCTGTGTGTGTTAGCAGGTGGAGCGGGCAGACGAGCAGGCAGATGGAGATTCGGCAGACCAGCGGAGGTAATGGAGCAGAAGCTGACCGGGAGGGAATCCAGAGCGATCGGTAAGTCGTTTCCAGGAGGCTTGACCGTAGGAACGGAGATCAGTGGAGGAAACCAACTTCGGGGGATCAAGGAGTCTGGATCAGGATCACGCTAGAAGCGAGAACCATCTGGCGTCAGCTTGCAGCCTCTGTCCCTCTTTTGAATGCTGGGGATGATGAGCCTAACGATCTGCACCTGTACCAATCAGCCACGCCCCTGCAGAGAAGGTAGGAGAGCACACACACAGCAGAAACACCAGCAGAACAAGGATCCTAACACGGGGAAGGTATCTACCAGCTTGTTTACTGATTTCAAGTTGGGAGACAAAGAAGATGTGGTGGGTGAGTAAATTTGTTTAAGGGTTTAAACTGAACTATCCCCAGGAAAATGCTTTTTTTACACTGGTCTCATTCTGGCTAGATAGTTTAGCAGGGATGGCAGTTTTAAAGAAAACACAAATAGTCAGATAACACAATGTCAATTTCCAAAATGTTGGAGATATTTAAACCTTTGCTGATAATTAAGTCCAGGGTGTGTCCTCGATTGTGTGTTAGTTTTTTGACATGCTGGGTCATGGCCAAAATCTTGAAGAGTATCACTTAATGTTTTTGCTCGTCTATCTTGGGGGTTGTCGCTAAAATCATTTAAAAAGTTAGAGTTAAGTTTGGGGGGTTTATATCAACTTAGAAATAAAGCTTTGTTAGGATCTTTAAAGGAGTCATAACCTAGTATTACCTTGGATACCCACGCTCTATTATAGTCTTTCAGGCCCTTCTAAAAAAGAAAAGTTGAAAAAAAGTGAAAATAATAAACACAGAGCTCCTCTGACAACTTATTTCTGAAGGCATTATTGTCTCGCGAGATCTGATATACGATATTTTGGCTGTCGTGGACGGTCATTGTAATAATGCAAATGAGGGGCGCGTTGATTGGTGGCATTCTAGGTAATTTGTTGTTTGAAAAGTAGCAGCCATTACCCGTGTTGTCTTCGAAGCTACTACTCCTGCTAGCATACAATAGCCGCATTAGCAGTTAGCTGCTGTTTGTTACACACAGTAGAGCAATAAAAACACATCCTTACCGTTTCAATTGCAGGCAAGTCTCTGATTGTTGGAATGGCCCCTTTTTCCAAATGGAGCTCAAGTTCTTAATTCTAATCAGAATTCAGTAAAGGCGACGCTCAACTGAATATGAGGGGGAGAGGAGCAGGTGGGCTTCCTGGAGCATAGGTCTGCGATGTCCATATATGGTATATCCTGCGCCGACTTGACGTCAAGTCGGCCAGAAATTTAACATTGCGTATTTGAGTGTGCGTGCACGTGGGCTGGTTGACGAACCCAAGGGTAAACAGACACTTCAAACAAACGCTGTTGGCTTCCCGGCCAGTGTATAATCGTTAGGCAATCATAACCAAGATAGGGAAAGCTAGTTTGAGCTTTTCTCTTGTATAAAGAGTGTAAATTGATCAGAAAAAAACCAAGGGGTCAATAGTTAATTGATAGCATAAAATGTCAGCAAACGGAGAGAACAACAGACTTGATATAGTTTGTGTGGTACATTAACCAAGCTGTCAACACAGTTGTGTTGAAGAGCTCTTTTTTTTAAACTTATGTTTGACTTTTCACGTTTGCACAGCTCTTAATATGAAAGACAGAGAAATTTGAAAAATAAACTTCACTTGAAGTATAAAACACTAAAAACAGCAGCATAAATACACAAATGCAGAAAGCTGCTAAGATCTTGTTGTAAACATTTTACTTAAATTGTAATGTTCAGGGAACAATACATCTGTGAAAAGCCTTTTTTGAAAACCATAGGGTTAATATTTTGGTTTTCCTTCAGCTTTCGTATCTTTTTGATAGAAAGGTAAATAACAAGAGGGGGAGCATGTGTTTAAACAGCTAATGTCTCTCTGTAAAAAAAGGACGATAGAAAATTGTGACAGTATAAGCACATATAGAAATGCATTAATCCAGGTAAACAAAGGCACAACTGTCCTTTACACAGGAACGAGGGGCCTGCTGGGAAACATTAAACCGTTTAAATGAGGCACTTGATTTAGACTGTTGATCAATGTGTCCATATCAAGGCTTAATGGATTCACTTATAATCAAAAGAGCTTACATTTGCTAAACAAGGAGGCTCTCAGTTGGAAAGCCTTTACTGTGATTATGTAACAGGAGTGCTGTTGATACAAAACCTTCTCAGTGCTGGATACTAATGATATCGGAACTTTGTGCTTAATCCAATAAGACTAGTCCTGCATGTGAAGCTGGGAGGATGATGATGTGGCTGCTCACACAGTGAAGTCTGTCTTCAAGCTGAATTTGAATAAATAATAGGGCCTATATAATAGATTTTCATACTTTATCTCTGATATTAGGCTTATACTGAAGAGTACAAAGCTCCAAAGGTGACATGAGGTAAAATAAAAACAAAAGTTGGTTTATCATGTGAATTAGACACTTTCTCAAGCGTAGGAGATGATAATGCAGAATTACACAAGAAATATAGTTTACCTCATCCTCCTTGAGTTTTTGAATGACATTATCAGATATATTTCTTGTTTTCAGAAGGTTGAACAGACTTAAAAATTGCTGTTCAGGGATGCTCTCTATACATCCTGAGTGAGCGTGACCTATTTAGCAGAGAAGAATGAGTCCTGATTTTACTCTCTATGTGCAAAGCTGAGAGAGTCATACCTAAAAAGTTAAAACAATTCCAACAGCCACATTTATTTAGAAAAATATGTAGTCAATTCAAACCTATTACATAGGCAGATTTAAAGTCAGTTATATACTTTTCACTTCAATAATTGTTTAATCCAGTCATTTCCATTTTGTTATGAAAAGCTTCATAACTAGGCTGCACAGTGGTTGGTAGCACTGTTGCCTTGCAGCAAGAAGGTCCTGGGTTCAAATCCCAGCCTGGGGTCTTTCTGCATGGAGTTTGCATGTTCTCCCTGTGCATGCGTAGGTTCTCTCCGGGTACTCCGTCTTCCTCCCACAGTCCAAAAACATGACTGTTAGGTAAATTGGTTTCTCTAAATTGCCCTTATGTATGAATCTGTGTGTGCATGGTTGTTTGTCCTGTGTGTCTCTGTGTTGCCCTGCGATGGACTGGTGACCTGTCCAGGGTGTACACCGCCTCTCGCCCCATGACAGCTAGAGATAGGCACCAGCCCCATCCCCCGCAACCCTGCATTGGAATGACGGGTACAGAAAATGGATGGAGGCTTCATAACTTACTGATGCAGCTTTCCAACAGTGAACAGTTGATGTAATTGCTGTTAAATGTGGTTCTACAGAGTGTTCACATATGAGGGCTGCATACAAATGCATGCCACACTTTTCAGACTTTAATTTGAAGGACATTTTTAAAACCATATATCATTTTTCTTCGATTTCCCAGTCATACATTACTTGTGTCAGTCCATAACACCAAAACCCAATAAAATCCATAATGTGAAAGCATTTATCGTATATGAATACTTTGGTAAGGAGCTGTAATATTTGTTCAATGTTGGTGTAGATGTATAAAGCTCATTTAATAAATTCTAGCTGATGCTTTTCCGTTAAATTTCATTTCCACACAAGATAGATTGATGGCTTTCATAAAACAAGCCTTTTCCTTTTTCCAAAGCTGGAACGCTATTAGGCGAATTAAAGCTCAACTATTCATCAACCCCCAGACAAGACTGTATATCATTATATATTAAAGCAAATGTTTATGACCAAAAATGTCTCCCTGACATCTGTGCATTAGTATAGTGCTGCACTGACACTGTACCAAAAAAAATATATTCTTAACACCCACCACCCTGGAAGTCACTTAACTGTTACGTTCATTTCTCTACTTTCACTCTTTTGTCTTTGGGTACCCTTTTCTCATGTTTCCTCTTATGAGGGTCAAAGTTTTTACTAAAGCTTCTCTGAGTAGGTGTTGTTGACAGAATTGGGATGCCTCCTCCCAGAAGGTTACTGGCAGTGTCCCGCTGAGAGACAGAGACTAAAGAGGGCTCCGGGTCTCGCATTAGCAACCCTATAGATGCACTCACTCACACATACATTTGTTCCATATGCTCATCACTATTCAACACCAGTTATCTGCATGTCCTCATGAGCTGACAGGAGCTTGGGTGAAAAAGAAAGAAAGAAAGAAAGAAAGAAAGATTAGATCAAGTTCTGAAGTTACAAAGATTTGAGTGATTTCTTACTTGGGTGATACTTGCATCCCCCTAAATATCAAAGAGCAGCACGGAAGATGATTTTCTTTATTACTGTGAATTGAACAATTGAATTTGATCCATTTTATTTATTTTTTTATTTTTTTATTTTTTTATCCCACGATTTTTTTCCCATTATTTATCACCCCAGTGCTCCTCAGTTCAGGTCCTGGGGTTCCGCTCTCTCTCTGTGCCGGCCCCGGGAGGGGCCCTTCACTGAAACCCAAAACTCCTTCGTGCTTGGGGAGTGGGCAGGCCCTTCTTTTCACCCGAAGGGGCGGGGTTACTCCGGCTGGACGTAGCGCGTGGAAGGATCACGATATTCCAGCCAGATCTTCCCCAACCCTGCGGGCGCCCCGGCCGCCCAGGAGGAGGCAGTATACAGCCCCAGGATAGTGCATGTTTTTGTGGGAGTAGCTCACATTAGCTGCTCAAGGGAACACGGGGAGAACATGCAAACTCCACACAGAAAGGCCTTTTCGCCAACCCCACCCAGGGTGTGGGTGCTGATGATGTGGGGGAACAAACACACCCTCAGCACCCACAGCGTCCCCGGCGGTAATCGAACCCAGGGCCTTCTAGCTGTGAGGTGAGCCAGGCTACCAGCTGCACCACCGTGCCCCCAAATTTGATCCATTTTAAAATATTAATGAACCCTAGCTCCCAAACAGGTAAAGTTAAATTGGTGTTCCATTTTTTTTTATCAACCTGAACAGTTTTCTCTTTCTCTTTATTGAGAATGTTGGTAATATTGTTAAATTGCAGTTGTTAAACTGGGCGCAGTCTTGTTGGGGTTTTTTTTCTCAATAATTTGAATTTTATCAAATTTGTCCAAAAAATAAGCTGCTTAATATTGATATTTAGAAATATTTCTTTCATGAATTTACTACCCCTTTTGTATCAGTAGAAATGTAACGAATCAGAAGACAAGTAATGTTTTGAGACATAGAGACATTGTGGGTTTAGTTTTTATTCATTATGTCATAATTAATATTACTAGTAGAAGTAGTTGTTGTTGTAGTAGTAGTATAGTATTAGTATGAGTAGGCTAACCAACTTTTTTTCTTTATTCCAAATTGATGTTATTGTTTTATACAATTGACATTTTCTTACTGAAAAGTAAAGCTTTTGTTGTATTTGTGGACATTCCAATGGACATTCCTTAACACTGCTTTTTGTTTTCTAAACTTACATAGGTCAACGTTTTAAAGAAATGATTGTAGAATTACTTATTTTTTCTGTTGATCGATCATGGAATGATCATGATCATGGAAAGCTGCTAGAAAAGCAGTATTTTCATGTTTATTTTATAAATATCAGGCAGAAACTAAACAGGTAAGTAGCAAACTTACCTTGTGTATGTTGACTTAAAAGATAGATAAATTCCAAAAACCTTCCCATGCATCCGTGAAAAATATTAACATACTTCTTGGCTTCAAAAAATTCAAGCCACGTTTTCTTATGTCATGGTTGTATTGGTTATCAGTGCTCCAGAAAGTTATCCCTTATTTGAAGCACAGCTGTTTAGTTCTTTCCTTTGGAGGACGTTTGGTTTGTCAAAAATATTGATCCAATTATTCATCCATCCATCCATTTTCTTCTGCTTATCAGGGGTCGGGTCACGGGGGCAGCAGCTTAAGCAAAGAGACCCAGAATTCCCTCTCCCCAGCCACTTGTTCCAGCTCCCCGGGAGGAACCCCAAGGTGCTCCCAGGCCAGCCGAGAAACATAGTCCCTCCAGTGTGTCCTGGGCCTTCCCCTGGGCCTCCTCCCTGTGGGACGTGCCCGAAACACCTCACCAGGGAGGCATCCAGGAGGCATCCTCACCAGATGCCTGAGCCACCTCAACTGACTCCTCTCGATGTGGAGGAGAAGCGGCTCTACTCTGAGCCCCCTCCGGATGACTGATCCAATTATTCAGATTTTCTTTATTGAAGAGAAGAGGCCAAACAGGGATTAAGAAGTAGCTATAAATGTTTTTTCTCACCAAAATGAGCTGAGAAAGAAAATAACCTGCACTTTATGATGGGTTTATGTAAGCCATTCACAATGAAATGGTTTCCTGTCACAACCAACCTCCTTTACATTTCTTCCTTCTTTCATGCTTTCTGCCCTTCTTCTCCCTCTTTGCTTATTGCCATTTTCATCTGTGTTAAGTTTTTCTTTAACGGGCCTGACATTCATCAGTTGTTAAGCATATTGTACGTATGCACATGTGCATATGCGTAATGTTCGACTCGTAATTTTAATCAAGACACATCTGCAAGACATTAAAGACCATTAGTTCCAACAAAACCTGCCAAAAACCGGCACACCAAAGCAAATCAAGCACAACAAGAAAGAATCTTAAATCCCTTCTGCATGTTAAAAATGTGCGGAATACAAACCACATGCTAAAGGCGTTGCTTGGGTTAATTGGCCCCCACTAAAACAGAAATATTTTCACACATTGTCGCTGCATTCTCTACCTACGGGTTCAACGCTGCCTGGGATGATGGAAGGTAATGAAGCAGGGCTGTGCTGCAACAATGGAAATGCTGCTGAGAAACCGTGGTAGTTATGGTGAGAGGGTAAAAACAGGTGAACCAGTGGGGGGAAAAGTAAACTGTAAGAGATGTGGGAAGATACATTTTTTGACATACTCACAACTGTCTTCGAACTTCCTAAGATCTCAGCTCTGCAGTCCGAAATATTCAAGTTACCACTATTGTTCATTCAGATGTTTTACTAATCTATCTTAAAACTTTCACATTCAAGCCTTTTGCTCTAAAGTAAAAAAAATGAAACCTGGAACTTTGTTTTAATTGTTCAGAGTGTTGAATCTTTACTGTCACGCCTGGTTTAATGCATTACTCCGTTCAATGTGATTTAGGACACAGACTGCATCCTGACTCATCTAAAACAGTAATGAGAACAAAAACAACACAATAGCTGCATTATGGAAATAAGCCTCAAGGCCAAACTAAAGTTAGCAAAGACAAGACACTTACTACATTAAAAGGAGTCACAAAGCAAGACATAAATGTGTAGGAAGATTTTGAAGGAAGGTGTTTCTATAAGTAGACAAAACTGGTTTGATGAACAACAATAAAAGCTATGTTTTATATTGAAGCATCCCAGAAGTAAGTTTAAATGTTGTTGATAGGATTTGTTTTATTCAGATAGAGGTGGTGTTTCTCTGAAGAATAATAATAATAATAAACTTACCCAAATGTATTTAGGAGTCATACGATGTGACCGTTTCTAAGCAAATAAATTATTAGTTTAAAGGAGTCTAGTATTATCTATACCTATAATCTAGTATTATCTTGGATACCCACGCTCTATTATAGTCTTTCAGGCCCTTCTAAAAAAGAAAAGTTGAAAAAAAGTGAAAAAAATAAACACAGAACTCCTCTGACCCTTATTTCTGAAGGCATTATTGTCTCGCGAGATCTGATGCGATACTTTGGCTGTCGTGGACGGGCATTGTAATAATGCAAATGAGGGACGCGTTGATTGGTGGCAGGAAGGAGGGGGGTTGACACCGCAGGTAACGCTTCAGCATATCTAACCCATATCTACTACTCCCGCTAGCATACAATAGCCACACAGCAGAGCAATAAAAGCACAGCCTTACAGTTTCAATTGCAGGCAAGTCTCTGATTGATGGAATGGCCCCTTTTTCCAAACGGAAATTCGATGCCAACTTCGCCTAATATTTTCCCAAATTCGTAAAGGATTCCGGCTTAAAAAAAAAAAAGAAAAACTATTCCCATGTTGATACTGGCAGTCAACAACAGAGCAACTCACGTGTAGACTACGTTTCTGGCAGAAATGGTTTTAGCTGATTAAAATAAAAGGCTGACACGAATATGTCTCCTTCATGCATCATTGCGTGAAGAAACTTTCTGCATCTTTCACGGTGGAGTTCGTACTTCGAATCGGTGATGTGTCGGTCGTGAACGAATCGGCTCTAAGGGCTAACCCTTTGAAGTGAACATTGGGAACCGGCTAGTCATTGGGCAACTTTTTTTTTTTCATCCCCCCCCCGCTTGTTTTGGTAGACATCGTTTTGCATAAATTTTGGTAATAAATACACTTTAAGCAACAGAAAATCTGAGGAGCATAAAGAGCCGGCTCTTTATGGTGAGTCAAGCCAAAAGAACTGGCTCTCCAAAAAGAGCTGGAATTCCCATCACTAGAATTCAGTAATGGCGGCGCTCGACTGAATATGAGGGGGGAGAGGAGCGAGGGGGAGAAGGGAGAGAGGGAGGGCGGGCTTCCTGCAGCATAGGTAGGTCTGCGATGTCTATATATGGTATATCCTGCGCCGACTTGACGTCAAGTTGGCCAGAAATTAAAACCACGTATTTGAGTGCGTGTGCACGTGGGCTGGTTGACGAACCCAGGGGTAAACAAACACTTCACTTTTAAATATCGGCTTCCCGGGCAGTGTATAATCGTTAGGCAATCATAACATACATTTTTTCTCATGGAAAAGTCAAAATTACAGGTCATGACTCCTTTAACATTTCATAGTCTGGTTTCTAATTAAAATTGTTTTTCTGTACCAGTGTTTTTCAACACTGCTCCTCAAAGCACACTGCCCTGCATGCTTTAGCACACCCTATTTCAACTGAATACTGATTAACATGCTTTTGCTCAATTACAGTCCTCTGAAGCAGGCATGCTAAATTGCATGTGTTGCTTAGAGTGGGGTTGTGACTGTGTATGCAGCATTTGCATATTTATAGTTTTCATATTTGTCATTATCAGGAGAACACTTCAGGTCAGTTCTGATTCTGAGATCAGCCTAGGTTATATTTTCCACCATGGAGGTGGTTGAGGAGTGTTAAAACCTCAGAGTTCACCTGGACAACAGATTTGACTGGAGTGAAGCTGTCTACAAGAAGCGACAGAGCAGACTGTACTTCTTGAAGTATTCAAGAGTCTTCAAGATTTGCAGCAAGGTGCTGTAAATCTTCTACAAGTCTGTTGTGGAGTATGTAATCTCTTCTGCCATCATCTGTTGGGCTAGCAGCATCAGAGCCAGGGACTTAAAAAAGCTATATAACTTGATAAAGAAGGCTGGTTCTGTTATTTGCACTACTGTGGAACCACTGGAGATGATGATGATGTAAAGAAGGATTTTTCATAATATCCAAAAAATGATGGACAACCCTGAGCATCCTTTTCACAAGACTATCATACAACTACAGAGTGTCTACAGTCGGAGGCTTCTTCAGTTTCGTTGCAATACAGACCACTACAGGAAATCCTTCCTGCCCACAGCCATCATGATCTACAACAACACTTATTGATCCCTCTGGGATCAAAACATTATTTTTTGAATTGAATTGAATTGCATTTATCTTGTATAAAAATGATCAGTCTAGGTTACTTGTGTATAGCCAGTTCTATTATAAGGTAGCTGGTACAAAACATTCTCAAAGAATCAGTGTAAAAGTGACAAAAATGTTATGTTTGAGGTGATAAACTAATATTGAGAATCAATGAAAATAAGAAAAATGTTGAACTTTGAAGTGTTTCATCATTGATGTTGCATGCATGATTAGTTACATTAGATGAAAGTTGATCCTCCAGAACCTTGCCACCGCGCTTATGTCTCTAGTTTTATCTTTCTTCTGTCATCATCGGCAAAGTGGACCTAGTGAACCATAAAATTAATGAAGCAGTCGTGCAAGTCCGGGCACCTTCAGAACTCACTTGTTGTACAACGATAGTTTGACTATGAATAAATATTGATAAATCCCAAAGACAGTTATTAATAATATTGATCGAAATTACCTTGTTTGTACTCTACCTAATTATCAGGGAATAATAGCCAAATAGTTTTGAGTCTCACTTTCTACCTACTAAGGCTTATGTATTAGTACAATAGATGAATTATTTAAGTTCAGCACTGATTTTCTTGAACAGCAAGCTCTACACATGGATACATACATATTTATGGAATAAACACAAACAACTTCTCTTCGATAGATGAGTTTAACAAAAGTGTGGTGGATGGGAAAAGGGGAGCACAAAAAAGGCAACAGTTTGTTTATTTGTGATGGAAATCCAGAAGCCTTTCAACTTTTTTTCCATTTTTTTTTTTTGCATCTTTTGTGAATTAAAAATGTCGAAAGTGTGAAAATGAGAGTGGTTTTTGATCCCCCATCTTTGGAAGAAGGCAAAACATTTTAGGCCTGTGGAGATGAATTATCAACTATGTTCAGTTGCTTTGGTTCAAATAGTGATTAAAGATAGTATTTTGATGTGAAATCAATCAATAAATAATTAACTGCAGTTGAGCAAGACTAGCAGGGGCATTACTGTAAAGCTGCGGTCTGGTGTGTAACAGCTGAAAGTAACCCCACCACAGTCACCTTCTCCATGCCAGTCTCCCGCAGTGTTGCACTTATTATGACAAATTAAATGTGGACTGTTCCTCAGCTGCACTCCCTCATTCCTGACGTCAGCCACACCACTCAGTTTTTACTCCACCCACCATCACCCCCCATCACCATCTGCAGTTTCCCTTTCTCCTTTTCATCTTTCTGTCTACAGATGGCAGCTTTCCTAAGCTAAAATCAATATTATATAAAATGTGGCTACATGTCCTCAACTGCAATATCTTATGTTTAATTTAGCCACAAAAGAAACAGGTAATCAATGTGTGCTTTTTTTCCGTTTGGTGAAGTGAAAGAATCATAATGACAGAGAAAAAAAAGTCACTGGCTGATCTATAGATGAGTTGTGACATTAACAATTCATATCAAGAAGAATCAAATTCACAACAGATCTGAGATGAGAGCAAACATCAAAGAATAAATAATTCTTTGGTTTGCATACAGCAATACCGTACACAAAAGCGGTGCTTTTTCAGTGGCAGTTACAATTTTGTACAGAATGATGAACCAACATGGAGAGCTATATACTAGGCATAATTTATGGCTACATAAACATTAAAAGCACTAACTACAGATGAATGGAACATGCTGCAGTAACAAAAACTTGCATAAATTGGAAGGTTTCCCTAGGAACAGAGGTCTTCCAAACCATTTTTTCATTATTTTTATTATTTGTTTCAGATTCATTTTGAAAATATATTTTTCTGTCAACAGAGTCACAATGCAAACACAAAATGGTATCCTTTAGACTATAAAAAAGGCTCAAAATTCTTTGTTACATAGGGATTCTGCAATCTGTTTTGCTTTTTTACGATCCTTCAAATTCAATTACTTAGAATGGTTATGCAACACATCTGGTTACTGTGTTAAGTAAATGTAAAGATATCAATCTGCTTAAAGTAAAGTAAAGTAACTGTTTTTCAGACCTCTAAGTTGAATCCTATAATTTTTAGAAAAACAACGTTCAAGCTTTTTGTCTTAAAAGAATGCAATCTGAGTACCACCTTGACTCTGTTTGAAGTATATATGTTCTGTACCAGTACCATGAGTTTCACCCACACTGTCACCCAAGATAAACTGAACTTTGCCCCAATGCATACGATGACAATCCTCATACATTTGAATTGATATTTACATTTCAGATCACAGATCATTATTCAAGGTTAAAACTAAAACTGAATAAAAAGCCTGCAAAATATGTAAGAGATGAATTGCATATTGCCAACATGCATCTTCATGTAGACAGTTTATCATTTATTATGACTGTAGTATCAGATCTTTGTTCCTTGGACAATGCCGACTATTTTAAAACTCAGCATCTAATGGACAAAAAGGGACGATATCTGTATTAATTAATCTTAGATTCCATAATTTTCTCTCAAAAAGGTTTTGTTTCAGCAGGATTTTCCGTAATTTAATTGATTTTGCCTGTGAATTTCTTTGAATTAGTAATGTCAATTAAGAAATCTTACTTTGTCATTATAAAAAGATGAAAACATGTTTTAATATTTTGTACAGATTTTACTCATGGGGTCATATCTATCTCCAGATTTTTGTTTTTTGTGTGGTGTGAATAGCGTTTATTGTCTGAAATTTGTACATTTAAACTGGTTTCCAGGAAACCTTTTGAATGAATCTTATCACAGATAACCACATGCAAATGCATACCATTTTACCTTTTTTCTTGCTTGGTTTTACTTAAGGTTTACAAAGCCATTCATGTCATTCTTGGAATGAAGTTCTTCTGGGAAATGAAAAAAAAAGTTTCCTCTTCTAATCTTACAGCTAGTTAGTACACTTCAACATGTTTTTCTTCTTCACTCCAGCTTTTTCTTCACTTTAACTTCTGCAGTTTTCAGTTGACATATTCAGCTAACAGCATCCGTGTTGCCTTTTCAGGTTTAGGTTTTACAAAAGCCATGAAAGATTTCTGAAATATAATAATAGAGGTTTAGGTCTGATACAATTATGGTTCCCAAAATGGCACTAACTGCAGCATCAAGTGTTCTTGTTCACAATTATGCTTTCCCTATAGGGTAAATTTAAGCACTCTTTGTTGTTGAAGAAACATCTAGTGAGCTTCTTCGTGTGTGTATATAATTTAAGTGTCCATCAAAGGAACACAGCCATTGACAAGGTCATGTAATACAGGGTGAGTTTTTTCGAGTTAAATGGTTTTCAATATTTTTTGTGATTTCAAAGGACAAAGGACTGAACTTGTTTAGGGAAATGAAAAAAAAATACTAAAAAATTTTACTCACGCTGAGATTTTATAGAAATCCAAAATTAGCCTTGTTTTTATGATATTTCTATGAAAAAATGTAAAAGGTGGAAATCAAATTAGGCTATCTGTATATGGAGAATATCAGACTTAGTCACATTGTGTTGTAGGTGTACACTTTGATTGTAACTTACCTATTTGTTTTACCAGTTTTTGTCGGTGATAATTTATTTTAGATGCCTTGAGCTCGAGTATCGCTATGGTTTATTTCTAATAAATGTCATTTGGTTTATTTTATATCTGCCACTTTTTTGGAGTTTATTTTCATCGATCAAGCTGAAAGATCTGGCTATTTAGGGGAAAAATATTTTCCATGAAAAGAAATGTAAATGCAACAAATGTAATAATGCCTAATATAAGGTTGAATTTAAATAGACTTTTTATGGCTTTAAAGGAAACAGAAAATATACCCATCCATCTGTTGTAAATACCCACTTATCCTATAGTAGCAAGGGGCTGCAACTACGTAGGGTTTATCCAGTCTGCTTGGTGTTTCCCATCTGTGGTCACCAATCTATCACAGAGCAACACAGAGAAATACAAGAAAAAAAACTATGCATGTACACACTCATGCTTAAGGACAATTTACAGAAACCAATTAACCTAACAGTAATGTTTTGGACTGTGGGAAGAAAGCCGGAGTACTCTAAGAAAACCCTGCATGTACAGGGAGAGCATGCTAACTCCATGCAAAAAGATCCCAGGCAGGACTTCCTCACTGCAAAGTAACTTTGCTAACCACCATAGGTAAAACTTTGTGCTCTAACTTGCACTCAGGTCTGTATTTATTTTTGCTTTAATCTGTTTCCAAGCACACTGAGTGTGCCTGGGGTATGTATTGCGTCATGCAAATCAAATTAACTTTATTAGGACTGTGCTTCAGGTATAGTTAGGTTAATCACAAAGGCTTTGCTGTAATCTCAGATGAATCACTATGCAGTTATGTGCTGGTAAACTCTTCTGATTCTCAGGCTGTATCAATTTCTTGTTTTGCAACAGTGTTCTATATCTTAATAACCAACTATGGTCTGTGTGTTGGTCATAAAAAGCAGCCTCTTTTCACAGCCTTCCCGGCTTCTTTGGTCTTTCTAATTTAAATGCTGCAAGACCTGATTCAGCAGCCCCACTGTTTTCCCAAAACAGGCAGATTTATCAGAGTGGAATGTGGAGTTTCCATATAAAATCCTAAACCAGTATGAGGTTGTTTACTATGTTTACCAATAAAAAACTGAACATGCTGTGTGGATAGAAAATCCAAAATGAGCTAAAAGTAGTCCGACTGAAAGATTTAATTTCCTTATTATTGAGATTTGGTCTTTTCACATTTGCTGCACTTTTTGAAAGGATTAGTAGCTGGTTTCTGCACAAAAAAGTAAGGATTTTTGTTCAAAATTTCGTTTGACAAGATTTTTGCCATTCTAATTTCTAGTAGTGAAAAAAATGAATAGTTAATATCTAAACACTTTCTAAGTACCATAAATGTTTCTTTTGGTGCACATGGATATAAATCTGTTGCTTTAACACAATATTAATTCCCTTAAATTGCTTCAAGACTAATCATTAAAGCTGTCCTGTTTCTCCATCCCTCTGTCCCTAAAGCTCTGGCTTTAATGAAAGTTGATGGAATTACAGTAAAAGTATTGATCTGTGGGCAGCCAAAATTGTTGACCACGTCTCCACTTTGGCTGCCAGCTCTCCCGTGGGTTTTGACCTTTTGACGCCTGATTTTCAGGGAAAAGGGAAAGACCACCTTTGAGTGAAAATACAATTGGATTTTTCCAAAATATGTCAACCAGGATGACGCTCTAATAACTTGGAGAATAATTCAGTCAGTTAAATGGGGACTGCAATAAAATCACAGTTAAAGACTTTAAATGAGTCGACAACAAACAACCCAACAGAAATCCCCATTCAGCAGGCAGCAGTTTTAAATCCATCACCTGAAAACGAAGACTGTTTGGCACAGCTGTAAACCTACTAAGACATTGTTCTCCTCTTAAACTTTTAGGCCGAGCAAGGGACTAAACCCTCTGTTCCTAGTGTTTTTTTCTCTCTGACTGTATCTGCACAACATGCTCATTCAGACGTGGGACTAAAGAATATCAGAGGCAGATTTAAGCTATATTCTGTCATCTATTCTTCATTTTCAATGAATTAGTTGTCAGTTGTTAATGTTACTGTAAAGGGAAGCGATCAACAGGAGAGCTGGTAGTGTGACCTACACATTACATTTATGGGTTAGGAGTTAATAATTATACTTCTTCCCACCCCTTTTCAAGTTTGTATAAGACATGTATTATATTTTCTCTTTTTTTTTTCTTTCTCTTCAACAATAAACAATCAACAAATGTACTGTGCCATAGTGTTGTTGAAAATGCGGTGCTTTGTGTGCTTCGGGCGCGGCAATTTTTGAAGCTTTTACTGCTTTCCTAGCTTCAAAGCGGCAAACGCCAGCAACGCAGAAGTTCAGCTTGCTGAACTTTCGGCATCGTCCCCTGAGTGTCCGCCAATCAGAGCGTCTCACTGTAGTGATGTCATTACACATATAAGTAGCGCTGAAAGCCAACCTCATCCATACGCAACTCCTGAAGCAAATGGTTAAACTCTCCAAACTCAAAACGCCTCTCAAGAAAGGGGTGTATTCACAAACGGCGCTAATGTGCCCAGTGTTGACGTTGTCTAGCTTTATTTAGCAAACAAAGACAAGCCACTCTCTCGATATGAACCGCCATTGTTTAAAACCTCCGGGAACGGAGGAAGCCCCGCCCACACGTTCTGTTTTTACTCAGCAAGTGGCAGGCTTTGCAAGCTTCAGGCTTAAAAATGTATACGCTTAAAACTAGTCACTTTGTGAGCGTTTTTTGACGCAGACAAAGCGTGCGGTGTGAACGTGGTATTAAATTCTGATGACAGAAGGTGCCAAAAGCTCCAAAAAACAAACTGCTTAGTCAGCCATTTCATCTGGATGGCATTAAATTGGTCTCCAGTAATAATGTAAAGAACCTCTGAGTTATTTTTGACCAAGACATGACATTCAAATCCCATATTAAACAGGTTTGGAGGATTTCCTTCTTTCACACCCAAAATATTGCTAAAATTGTAACATCCTGTCCAGGAGTGATGCTGAGAAACTAGTCCATGCATGGACTAGTTACCATAGTTGCATTTGTTACTTCAAGGCTGGACTACTGTAATTCTTAACTATCAGGAAGTCCACAAAATGTAATTAAAATCCTTCCGTTGATCCAAAATCCAAAATACTGCTGTTATCAGGCTCCTCTCCTGTGGAACCAGCTCCTAGTTTTAGTCCGTGAGGCAGACACTCTGTTTACTTTTAAGGCCAGACTTAAAACTTTCCTTTTTGATAAAGCTTATATTTAGAGTGCTTTAGGTCATCCTGAGCTATCTCTGTAGTTATGCTGCTATAGGCTTAGACTGTTGGAGGACAGACTGACGACTTTTCTTCACTCTGCTACTTTCTTTTTTACTACTCTCCAGTTGCATTATATGCTGTTATTTTGACTGTTAACTTTGTTTTCTCTTAGTGTTTTTCTCTCCATAGAAGGTACACCTGGTTTAGTATCCTGCTTAGCTACAATGCCGTTTGGGGGCATCGACTGGGATGATGGCGGCTGAACATCCACTGTGTCCTGTAATCAACTTTTTACTTTCTTTAATACAGAAAGTTCTCTTATATCAGATCTTCTGTTCTTTCTGTGTCTCTGCTCTGTCTTCTCAAACCCCCAGACGGTCGTGGCATATGGCCAGTTGTACGGAGCAAGGTTCTGCTGGAGGTTTCTTCTTTTTAAAGGGGAGTTTTTCCTCTCCACTGTCGCTACATGCTTGCTCAGTGTGAGGGATTGCTGAGGGGTTGCTGATGTTGGAAGTCTGCATCAACGGGACGCAACCTCAAGTCAAGTCAATGCAATCTGCTGGGATTCCTTAAATAGGAAACTAAAACTTAAAACTAATTGGAATGTTTGTATGATTGTATTGAAATTAGTTTTCTTGTAAAGTGCCTTGAGATGACATCTGTTGAATCGGAGCTATATATATATATAAACTGAATTGAATTGTCGTCCATTTGTTCAGTGTCAATGCCAAGGTCTCATGTCGCCACCTACCGTCGCAGAGTAGAGCTCACTTTATTCAGTAATGCAATTTACTTACTGACATGTAAACTCTGATAAAGACTACCATTCTGGTTAAGGTATTAGCTCGATTATTGCCATAGCTCGATTTAATTCAATTTGATTTTGTTTTTTTATATAGCACCAATTCACAACACGTCATCTCAAGGCACCTTACAAGAACAGTCATTTCAGTTCAGTTCAGTCATACACACATTCAAATTAATCCTACAGTTCATTATTCCAAACAGTTTAAATGTTTTCTTTCTTAGTAAACTCAGCTGATTGCATAGGGTTACTGACTTTCAGCATTCACTCCTCCTTGACCGACATGTAGTGACAGTAGACAGTCGCCCATGTTTCAATGCACATTTAAAGGTACTGTGTTGCCTGAAAACCAACACAACTCATCTTCTGAATACATTGTCAATACCACGAAAAAATGGTGGTAGCACCAGCCAGGACAGTGATACTGTTCAGAGTTGTTGGAAAGATGGATGGAGCTAAATCCACTGCAGTCCTGGAAGAAAATCTATTTAAGGGAGCAAAAAGCAAGACTAGGGTGAAGCCCAAAGCTCTGAGCTGTCCAAATCCACATCTAATTTAAAATCTCTGGCAAAAACAGATTAAAAATTCATAAAAAATTGACATTATTACCACTTTTTGATCGGACAGCACTGTAGAACGAGGAGTTAAACTCAGAGGCACAGTGTCCAGCTCATCAGTTTACCATGTCCTCAAAATGGTATTATTATAATGGTGTGTGTGTTGGCAAGGTTCCAGTGACTGATGCATAAAAGCACACAGAGATCACTCAAAAGCCTTAGGTTACCATGGTAATGTTAAAAGTGAACAATTAAGAAATGTGTTTGAAGTGATTAATCTCCTTTCACAGCACAGCCTATTTGACTGGTGTGCAGAACATAATCAAAGTCCCTGTTAGTCCTAGTTGTGATGGGCCAGGGATGAGTGGAGGTAGAATGAAAGCTGTTGTTGAACTCATTATGTTTGGGGTGATTCACTACAGCAGGCTGGAAAAAGAAGAAAGCAGCATGATTGAGTCATGAGTATAGTGTTTACTGCTTTTCACCAGACCTCTGATTACTTTACCTATAAAGTCATTTTATGGCTTCCATAAAAGGAACACACATGGACACCCTTCTCACTTGCACCAATATATTCTGGTATTACTATCTGACTGAATGAAAACTGTCCCAGCAGGTTTATTTTTTAATTTTAGATTTGGACATCCAGATCATCAATGTCGGACATCAAGATCATCAATGTCGGATCTGAGAGGAGCTGAGATGAGCTGCTGCTGAGATCTCGCGAGAGCTGTGCGTAAGTGATATGGCGGTAAACTGGTAAAACAAACAAACTCGGGTAAAAACAAACCATAACATTTGAGCCAAATATAGCAAACGTTTAATAACAATAACCATTATTTTGTATTTCTCCATAAACAAACTGGACGAGGAAACCTTGCACAGC
Source organism: Valencia hispanica (assembly GCA_963556495.2). Lineage (NCBI taxonomy): Eukaryota > Metazoa > Chordata > Actinopteri > Cyprinodontiformes > Valenciidae > Valencia > Valencia hispanica. The sequence goes on from OY747701.1 coordinate 52,754,593, forward strand.
CTGGAAAGCTACTTGGACGAGTGCTTTGACAACATTGTTATGGGAAAGCCACATAAATCCACCTCTGCTATGCCGACAAGCACACCATCACAAAAACGCACTCGTTCTGAGGTCAGCACCTCCACCATCTCTCCAGAGAAAAGCTACAGCGATGTCCTGGACTCAATAGATAAGAACCTAACTAGCCTAGACGCCCGTCTGGGCCTGGTTGAGGTTCTCCATAAAGAATTTCAAGCTCTAAGGGAATCCCTGGAGTTCAGCCAACAACAGGTAGCATCGCTCGCTGCAGAAAACCAAACGCTTAGGGAGAGTGTAAAGAAACTCACCGAGGGGATGACGCAGCTGTCCGGAGAAAGTAAGAGGATGAAAGAAACTATCTTGGATATACAGGCCAGGGGAATGCGGGACAATCTTGTTTTTTCCGGGATCCCAGAACCAGTGGCGGAGCCAGGAAATTTTCTGTGGGGTGGCCAGGATGATTAGGTGATCATTTTGGGGGTGGCATAAATTAGAACTATATTTAGGTCACCTACTGTAAACCACACACCTCCTTAAGAAAAGAACATACAGGAAACAGTTGTTTATTATAACCATTAGTTGTTTTATTTTAGTTATAAAAAAGTATCCAAGTCAGGTGAGAGTCAAATCAAGTCAGTTACAATTACAAACTACTTTACAAAATGCATAAAAAATGTATTTACAATATGTAAACATATTTACATATAAAGCGTACTTACGAAAGTTAAATACTTGAAACCCTTGAGTGCAACTTTTTTCTTAAAACTCTTCAGAATAAATAATTTGATCACAAAAAAACTTAAATCAGGATTAGGCCTGTGTTGAAAATTTTTTAATTCCAATTCTGAATTGATTTATATATCAATTTGTAAAAATCGATCTGTAACTCATCGATTTTTTTTTTTCTTAAATAGGCCTTCATTTTCCCTCAATACAGCTGTATTCTGCGATTGTTGTGGTTTGCACTAAAGCGATTTACAAAATCTTCCATATCCAGGGACTTTGCTCGCCTGGACTTCACACTCAAAACACCCAGATTGCTCAGTCTACTGTCATCCATGGTCGAACGCAGGAATGTCTTCACCAGCTTCAGTGTGGAAAAGCTGCGTTCACAGGTCGCAGTACTTACTGGTATTGCAATGGCAATTTTGCACAATCGGAAGAGTTCATGAAATACATCTTTAAAAGGCTCAATCATATTAGTGAGCTCTACTATGTTGGAGGGCTTCTGTATGCCAGATGCTACTTTCCTCTGTAGAACTCTTTTCATTTGATGTATCTTGTGTGTGAGGTCATCTATGTTACATGCATAAATAGAAGCAAAGGAAAATAAAGCCTCCTCTTTGCAAAATGAAGCACTTGATGGATTCAAGGCCTGAATCCCCATCATTATTGCACAGTTAGGTTTTGAGAATCGTCTCTTTAATTCACTGAGCATGACATCAAGCACAGGGTAGAATATGCTTGTACGAAAAGAATCCCTGGTCTGCTCAGAACGCTCACCTACAGAAGACATGACAGTGTGCCCATCTAGCATTTTGCTCTGTTTTGACTTTCTTTTTGGAATAGGTTCTGTCTCCACATTGGAGTTTTCAGCAGTATTTACTACTTCTTTCCAGAGACTGTCAAAGTAGGACTCATCTCTGTAATCCTGAAAAGTTTGCACAAGGGCTTCAACTAGATGCAGCATCAAGCTGGTCTGCAGATTCAAAGTGCAGAAAACTCTCTTTTACAGCTCCTTGATAATAGTACCTCAGCACAAAAGATATTTCTTCCTTCTTTTTTGTGTCTTTGGTTTCATCTGACATTATAGAGAAGACACCACTTTCCTTGACCTCATTTATGATGGAAGACCGTACCATTTCGGCTAATGTATCCAAAATCTCATTCTGAATCTGATGGCTAGTGTATTTTGCATTGCGAGACCCTGTCAGTTTCTTTTTTACAAATGGGTCATGATTACCAATTGCATCCAATATAGCCAAGAAGTTTCCCCTGTTGTCTGCATCACTTGTTTCGCAGTGACCCCTTTGTGAGATATTTTGGGTTGCAGTTAAAAGCAATACTTCTGCCACAGTTTTGATATAGCTACGATTTTCTTGTATGTGTTTACTGTGCTCTTTTGTTAGAGTACTCAGTAAAGATTCATTTGCTTTTTTTCCTCGCTCAAATTCCTTCCAAGCCATCATTGCATTAATGTGAGCCTCTGCCTTCTCATGTACAGCAAATCCTCCGTCTTTGTAGGTTGCTTTTTTCCAATTCTTGTACCCCAACCCTGAAGTAAATACTGAGTCTGTGTTTGGGAGTCCAAAATGCCTGCATGCATAGCAGTATGCAGAGTCCTGGCTCTGCGAGTATTCGAGCCATGTGTGTTTATGGTACCATGTGGCTTGAAAGTTTCTGCTCCTGTCACCCTGGAGTGTTTTAGGAAAGATCTTCAGGTGTAGCTGGACTGGTCCATCAGCTCTTGATTTGGATATGTCTATATCAAGAAAAGAAAAGAAGCAATTTCAATTATTTATATTGCAGACTAGATTAATGATAAAAATCACACAAGTGTAACTATTGTCCCATTCTACATCTAATTGATGATCAAGGCCAGACTTGGGAGCATCCATCTAATGGAGAAAGACTGAGGTGTTTTATAGGAGTGAATCAGAACGATTAATGAAATATCAGGCTACCAGGTTAATGTGGCTACTGCATCATATCTGGTTTGAGTACAATTCCAATTTACAGTACCACTGTGTAGGTTTTAGTATACCTGGAGGTGCTCTTGATCCACTGGGCAGTACTGGAGGCTGCTCTCCCTCAATCTCCGAGTCTGTCTGCTGATGAGGTCTTTCACTAACATCTAAAAATAGAAGTGTCACATTTTAAGGTGCTTTACAAAAAAAAAAGAAGTTTATAACTGTTTCTGCATGATTTGTTTAATAGACAGAATAAATAAGAGGACAGCAACACAAGACAACCAAACATGTGAATGAAATACTGACCTGAAGGATCTCCTGGGTCACTGGCATGGGCTAGCTGCTCACTGTCACAGGCTCCTTGATGGGCTCTTTGGGAAACAACTGAAAAAGAATGTGTGTCTGAATAAAAGGTGCTGAAACTATTCTCCCCCCAAAAAAATTTTTTAATTAATGTAAACTGCTTTAATCATGACCTGTTTTTGTACATAACACACAAATGGACATTGTCAGAGAGGGTAAATGTATGGCCAGGTGTGAGAGGGTCTGAATACCTGGAGGCTGACTTGGGACAACTCCACTCACTGGGGACTCTTCCCTCTCACTCTCTGAATCTGTCCCTTCTAACTGACTGTCTTTCTGCACTTCAGCTGGCTTCTTGCTAACTGCTGCCTTGCTGAAGAAGGAAGCTATGTCTGATGCCTTTCTCTTCATGTCTGCTGCTCTGACATGATACAGTGCACATCACCATCATTACAGCTAGTACTTGCAAAGTTAACAAAAGCAAGCAATAAAATTGACAGCCCAAGTTAACAAACTATAACATTCTTTTAACAAACTAACACATTTATGTTTGATTTAACTTATTTGCAGGAGTTATCTATCACCAATAGATATGCTAGTCAATTATCCTGTTACCAAAACTATCAACAAATCATTCAAAAAGTAGTCAGACTTTAGTTGGAATGACGAATGTGACATCGTTTTATTTTTTTCTCTTTTTTTTTTTGCCTCATGTAGCTTACTAAACAGTTTAATTACGACTTCACCGACGCATAAAGAAGTTAGAAAATGCTTATACTTTTACTATCTTTTCTTTTGTATTAGATTAAAAGTGTTTAAACAAGATTACCTGTAATTATTTGTTGTTCCGTCGCATTTTCAAATTCCCGCCGGTGGTATTGGACTCCTCCGACTCCTCTTCGCTCCACTCCACTCATAGAAATATATCCGCTCCACTCAATGACGGTAAAAGAACTCCACTCCACTGGCGGTACCAGGATGTGCGCACACAAAAGTGTCCGGCACTGCTGTGGCAGTACAAAAAAGGTTCCGCATCGCGCGGGTGGTTGCATGGATGGCTGTGGTCAGACCAATAGGGTGGCCGGGGTCCGCGGTTGCCAAGAACAGGCTGAGGACGACGCTGAATCCACTGTCCGAGATTTTCTCCATCAGTTAAAGCTCCCAAGCGACACGGTAAAAAACATCACTTTTCACCGCGTCCACCGGCTCGGAGGTAAGAAGCCCAACAGCCGGCCGCGACCTATTGTTTCTAAATTTGAGCATTACAAGCAAAAAGAGCAGGTCAGATGCCAGGGCAGAGAGCTGCGGGGAACGAATTACAGCGTTAACGATCAATATCCGAAGGAAATCCTGGATAGAAGGCGCGTTTTGTTCCCAATCAGGAAGAAATATATCAGTGAAGGCATCAGAGCTACAGTAGCGGTAGATAAACTGTATGTTAATGGGCAGCTGTTCAGGGACCCCCAGCTTACTCCTTGGCTTTATTAGTCATGTAACACTGGTCAGATAAGAGTTGTTTTATCAGTCAACTATAATGTAATGTTAGCACAGCTCTGTAAAGTTGTTTACATTACTCAATGTGGGCGGGGCCAGGGCTAAGCACTGGGATACTGGCTCTTTTTTCTTTTCTCATCTTCACATGTCTATCACCAAATGTCTTTGTCACTCCTTTTTCCTTCTTTTATCACTCACACACACACACAGTATTTTTTCATAACATAACTATTTCTTTCTCTCTCTCTCTCTCCCTCACCCTTCACACCTTCACAACTTTCTTCTATTTTTCTCTTTCTTATATCTCGGCTTTTGGATTTTCAATCAGGCAACCCCAGGCACAAACTAATAATACACCTGTGTTTATCTGTTTCTATGGTGATATGGACTTTACTACTTTTATCTCAAAACTATGACTACTCTAAGGTTTGTCACGTGGAATATTCATGGAGCTGGCACCAGGGAGAAAAGAGTTAAGATTCTTAACCAGCTTAAAAGATTGAAGGCAGATGTCATCTTATTACAAGAAACCCATAAATCTACCTCAGCTGCAGATGATCTTAAATCCCCTGAGTTTCCTAATGTGTTTTCTGCATGCTATAACTCCAGACAAAGGGGAGTAGCAATATTAATAAATAAAAATGTAAATTTTACAGTAATAGATACAGTTACAGATCCAGAGGGTAGATTTATTATAGTAAAACTATCTATACATAACCAAAAGTTATGTATTGTCAGTATATATGGTCCAAATGTTGATGACCCCTCATTCTTTCATTCCTTCTTCTCGGTGCTCCTTGAACACATGGATTGCTCACTTCTTCTTAGGGGCGACCTCAACTTTGGTTTAAATGAAGAAATAGACAGGCTCAGCACAGCAGGGACTCAGCGCAGCTGGAAATCTATAGATATAGTCAAACAGTACATGAGCGATTATGGACTTTGTGATGCATGGCGATCACTTCACCCCAATGACAAAAAATATACTTTCTTCTCAAATGTCCACCATTCATATTCTCAACTGGATTATTTGTTAGTCAGCAGCTCACTGTTGACTGACATTTCAGACACTGAGATACACCCTATAGCTGTTAGCGATCATGCTCCTGTTTCTCTAACTTTAGTAAATAAAACAGAAACACCTCAAAGCAAAAATTGGAGATTTAATATATCCTTACTTAAGGATAAATAATTTATTAAATATTTTGAAAAAGAGTGGACTTCTTATTTAGAATATAATGACCTCCCTGGTACGTCACCATCCATTCTTTGGGAGGCAGGAAAAGCTGTGATTAGAGGTAAAATAATCTCATTCTCATCAAATAAAAAGAAAATGGAAAAAAAACGTATTCAGGAATTAGAAGAAACTATTAATTCATTAGAAGCTTCTCTAGATGTGGAGAGACTAGGCAAAATCCGTAAAGCAAAGCTAGAATTAAATCAAATTATTAATAAACAGACCCAGTTCTTAATTCAAAGACTTAGGATAGAAAACTTTGAACAAGGTAATAAATCGGGTAGATTTTTGGCTAACCAGCTAAAAATTAATAAAGAAAAAACAACTATGTCTGCTATTAAAGATCAGACCGGGAATACAGTATATGATCCTGGAAGAATAAACAACACATTTAAAGAATTTTACAAGGCTTTATACTCACCAGAGATAAATCCATCGGATCATGAAATTGAACAATTTTTTGATAACATAACACTACCTAAATTATCTGAAAGTCAAGCGATGGCCCTGGATTCACCACTAACAGCGGCTGAACTCCAGGAGGCCCTCCAAGGCATGCCCAATAATAAGGCTCCAGGCCCAGATGGATTTCCAGCAGAGTTCTATAAAGAATTCTGGAATATTCTGGCACCAACATTCCACAGAATGCTGCAGGAAACCAAGGAAAATGGCCGACTCCCACCAAATATGAATTCTGCCTACATTTGTCTTCTACTAAAATCAGGTAAAGACCCTTTGTTTCCTACCAGCTATCGTCCCATATCCCTCATTAATGTTGATCTTAAAATAATCTGCAAAGCCCTCGCAAAAAGGATAGAGAAAGTAACCCCTCTTATAATACATCCTGATCAAACTGGTTTTATTAAAGGGAGACATTCATCCACACATTCACGTAGATTAATTGATTTAATAGATTTTTCTAACTGTAAAAACATTAAAACTAATATATTATCTTTAGATGCAGAAAAAGCATTTGATAGAGTTAACTGGAAATTCTTATTTGTAACCTTACATAAATTTGGCTTTGGAAATTCTTTTATAAACTGGTTGAAAATATTATACAGTTCACCAACAGCGTGTATCAGAACAAATAACCAAACATCATCTAGGTTTTATCTTCAGAGAGGTACCAGGCAGGGATGTCCTCTCTCTCCTTCCCTGTTCGCTATTTTTATTGAACCACTAGCTGCAGCGATCAGGCAAACTCACAATATTAAAGGCATAAAATGCAATAACATAGAACATAAAATCAGTCTTTATGCAGATGATGTATTACTTTTTCTCCAGCATTCACAAACCTCTTTCTCTCAGGTAATCGGGTTGATAAACTCTTACTCAAATGTTTCAGATTATTCTATAAATTGGTTAAAATCTACAGTTCTTCCAATCAATTGTTCTGTCCAGAATCCAACTAATACACAACTGCAGTCAGGGAATATTACCTATTTAGGTATCAATGTCTCACCAAGACTGGCAGATTTAATAACGCTAAACTACATCCCACTTTTAAAAAAAGTGGAAGATGATCTTGCTAGATGGAAATCTCTACCCATATCACTTATGGGAAGGGTTGCTTCAATAAAAATGATGGTTTTGCCCAGAATCAACTACTTATTCTCAATGATCCCAAGTAAACCATCACTAGACTGGTTTAGATCTCTGGACTCCTCTATCTCTAAATTTCTTTGGAAAGATAAACCCCCACGTATCAGCTTAAAAACACTGCAGAAGACCAAAGAAAAAGGAGGTCTAGATCTACCAAACTTCCATCATTATTTCTTAGCCAACAGGCTCCAATACATATCAAGATGGTTAAAACATAGCTACCTAGACGAGTCCTGGATAGACGTAGAACAGACACTTTGTAATAAGATAAAACTTTCAGACCTACCATTTATTAGCTCAAATATAAAACAATATGAATGCTTTAAAAGCATAAATATCAGCTCCTCTCTGACAGCATGGTGGGAGTTTCTAAAAATGACAGAGTCCACAATAATCCCATGCAGACGTACACCCATCTGGAATAACCCCGACATCTTGCAAAAAAAATGTATGATAAGTTTCCCAGTCTGGAGGTGCAATAGAATTGAATACCTGGAACATATATTTGAAGGAACAGACTTTATCCCATTTAATACATTAATTACACAATATGGAATTGATAAAAACAAATTCTTAGAATATCAACAAATTAAATCTATTATTAAAGGTAAATTTAGGCTCAATATAGCTGAATTACAAATTCCAGCAAGAGTTTTAGATTTTCTTAACCTCAACCCCCCCAAATTGCTGTCTAAAATATACAAAACTTTATCTACATTAGATGAATCAATAGCCATCCCTATTTCAAAATGGGAGGTGGATTTATCAGCCAGCTTTGACCAAAACGTCTGGTCTCAGATATGTTTAAGAACCTTTAAAATAACAAAAAATCCTAATTTGCAATTAATACAATACAAAATCCTTTATAGAGTACACTATACAGGTCAACGAATGTTTAGGATGGGTTTTACATCGTCTAATACCTGCTTACAATGCACAAGCAATATACCAGATACTTATGTTCATGCGCTTTGGTTCTGTCCACCTGTTAAGAAATTTTGGTGCCAGATATGTGAGGACTTATCAAAGTGTCTGAAATGTAACATCCCACCCTCTCCCTCAATTTGCCTGTTAGGAAATTTAAATGATGTCACCATGGACACAAAGTCAGTTCTAATGGTTCACATTGCCTTATGCATCGCTAAGAAAACTATCCTCCTGAACTGGAAAAATAAAAAAGCTCTTAATATTAATCAGTATAGAAATCTCTTGTTGGACCATATTGGTCTTGAGACGGCCTCTGGCTCCATATCTGATCAATCTCTCTGGGCTCCTTTGATCGGCTCCATCACCTAGTGGGGGTGGGGGGCACTTGGTTTTGTCGTTTGGGACACTGTTGCTGATGTGGGGGTTTTGGGGTTGGAGGCGTCTGGGGGGGACCCCGGGGGGTGGGATCACTGGGCGGATGGGGCGCTGGACGTCATGGCCGGCCTGGGGTTGGGCTTTGGGTGGTGACTCCTGATGGCTGCATGCGGTGCCTTGGGGGGGTTGCACTGGCGGACATGGGTCACTGGCCTGGTGGCCGTGCTGTGCCTGGGTAGGGTCTGGGGTGGGCCTGGGGATTCGGGGCTCGGGTCCTGGCTGGGGGTCGGCCGGCGTGGGGTCTCTGTTGGCTGTGGGGGTCGTGGCCGGCCGGTTGCCGGCATGTGCAGCCGCCTCTCTTTTTTCCTCTGGGCCGATTGTCATCGCCAGTCCCTGTATGGCGTCTCGCCTTGTTTGCTGGTTGGGGTGCCTGGCTGCTGGTCGCAGCGGCTGGGTGGCGTTTCTGGGCCGGATCAGTCCTTTTTTGCACTGGACTTGGGTCTTGGTCTTTGTGTGGGGAGCTGGGGTTGGGCATTTGGCCGGGATCGGTCGGACTTGCGGGTGGACTGGCCGGGTGGTGGGCGTGCAGGGCAGGTGGGTGGGGCGCTGGGTTTGGTCTCCTGCCGGGCCGTTGAGCAACAGTGGTCGCTCCACAAAGAATGAGGCTGGTGGATGTCGGCCTGGTGGGTCGGCCGCCCGGCTCATCGGTTTGCTCCTGGTCTGGGCTGGTACGTCGTCGTGGTTCGGGCTACGGGGGCCTCCGGTGTGCGGGTGGCGCTGGGGGCCTCCTTTGCTGGCGGGGAGGCTGCTGCTGTGTAGCAACAGGTGCTCTCCCCCTACGAGGGCACTTGGACGGGGGGAACGGGTGTGCGGGAGGGGGGGGGTCAACTCAACCTGGGTGTTTAGTGTCTTTTGTGTTTTGAGAGTAGAGCGAATGTCAGGGTGGGTTTAGTTCCCCTTCTGGGATGGGGCTGGGGGGACTGCCTTGGGGTCCGTGGGGCTTTGTGGTGCTGTGGCCGTGGGCCCCGGGTCGAACGTGCCATTGCCTCCCTCCCCTGGTGGATCCCGGTGAACAGCTGTGCCTATTGGGGTCAATGGGGGAGCTGGCTCCCTGGGAAGACATTTTGTCTCCCAGTCCTTCCCTCCCCATCCCTGGACACCTCTGTCCACCCGCTCCATCACTTTACCACTCATATAGGGTCTTGGGGCATGGGCACATCACTGGGGTGCGAGGAGGGGCTTCCCTCCTCGCTGTCCCGTGGTGTCCTGGGTCCCAATTTTAATATACTTATAACATTTTCACACGACACATATGTAGGGACTTTGGGGTGGGCACACTTTTCGGCATCCAGAGGGGGAGCGGTACAATCACCTTCACCTCTGGTGCCGGTGCCCACTATTAAACCACATATAGACACTGTAGGCTCGGGGTGGGGGTTGGGGGATGTGTGGCTGCCTCCCCCACATCCCACTCCTCTGTTTTAAATGCACATTATAACAACACGCATCAACACCATACTCGAGTGGGAGGATGGAGGCTAGGGGTCTTTTCCCACCCCTGTTCGCTACGGGCCATCAGGGGTTGGGGTCCGGAGGAGGACAGGCGGTCTGGTCGGGGTCCTGGGCTGTCGGGCTGCTTTGCCACTGTGGGGCCCTTGGCGGTCTGCTTGTCTCCGTCCTAGAAGGTAGGGGGTCCACCTCCCGGGTCCGGGGGCTGGTGGCTCTACTGGGGCATCGGTACCTGGACCTGGGAGCATAAAGTGTGCATGGGGTGTGTGAGTGAGAGTACAACGTGATTTTTTTTGGGTGTCTTGGTGAGTCAGTGAGAATGTATGGGTTTAAGAGGGAGGGAACGTATGACTGTGTCTGTATGTCTTTGTCTACCTGTCAGGTTGGATCTTGGTTTGCCCCCTCGCCTGGCGCATCTCAGGCCTTAGACTTAATGGGGGGCCTATTTCCCCTCCGTCACTCCCCGCCGGTGACGGGGGCCCTTGCCTGCCGGTGCGCCGGTGGTCAATCCGGTTCGGACCTGGTGCGTGCCTGGCCGGGCCTGGGGGGGCCGGTATGTCGGTCGGCCGATGCGCTGGGCCGATATCTTCCTTTGGTTGGTTGGGGCACCTCTTTTAGAGGTGCCAGGTTTGGGATTGTTGGGTGGTGCCTGCTCGGTGGCTCGGCAGGATGCGGATCCGGCGTCTCTGCTCGTTTGATCACCTGTTCTGTGCGCACCGTGCGTGGCCGGTTCATTGGCGGGTTGGACCGGCCCTGGCCCTCGTTGGATGCCTGGTCTCGGCGCCCTGCGTTGCGCGGGATCAGGACCCGGGAGCTGGTACAACTTGGTGTCCAGATGCTGGCTGAGCCCGGCCTGGGGATGCTGTCCGTCCCCTGCGGCTATTGGTGGGGCGCTGGGATGTTGGCGGTGGGGATTGGCCTAGGGTGGAGGCGTCGCGTGGAGTGCCGGGGCCCCTCGTCGGCCGGTCCCTTGTCGGGTCCCTTCTGGGGGGTGGGGTGCCCCTGGGCCCCGGATCCCCCGGTCCTTTGACCGGCCCGCCCCGGCGCGGCCGGTTGCCGGCGGAGCCCGTGGGCTTGTCACTGCTGCCCCCCGGGCCCCGGCATAGTGGCCGCTGGATGTTCCCCTGGGGTTCTCCTTTGCTCCTCTCTTGGGGGATGCGGTCGGCCCCGCCCGGGTCCGCCTGGGGCTCTGGCGGTCCTTTGGACGTCTTTGCTCCGATCTCCTTCATGTCTGCATCGATTCCTGGGAGACGGATTGATGTCTGCTCACACCAACTATCGAACACTTATGGAGAAACCTTATATGCACCAGCATGCTAACACACACACATAGCTGTGGCGTCTCTGGTGTTTAAGGATATATTCTTGGGCTGAGGTTATCATTACTAGAGCTTGATTAATCGGTACCATGAGTTTTTCTGCGACATTGTTGTTGTATTTTTATATCTATTTTTGTGTGATGTGGTTGTGTAATTCTTAGTTCACAATGTTTGGTTGGTTTTATCGATTTGTTCCTTTTTCGTGTTTTGTTTTGACTTCAATGTCTTCCTGTGTTTTCTTTGTTCCCCTTCCTCTCTTGTATTTTCAACTCACCCTCTCTCATGACATTTTGTTTCCTACCTCTCTTCTTCATCTTCTTTCTTTCTTCCCCTTAATTTTCCGTCTCCGTGTCCATAACATCAGGAAATAAAAACCCCAACAATTCATAATAAAGATTTTTCACACATAAATCAAGTGGAGTACTATAGCAAAAGCTGTACTGCTCCGCTTGTGAAAGTAAATCTGTTGGGCTTCTACTTGGTACTCAGACACCAATTCTGAGCTCCACACTGCCAAACAGGACACGTAAAAAAAAAAGAAAAAAAGATTTGGCCTAAACTAAGAACTTTTACATTTGCTTTTCAGTCCAGTGGATGTACTTTTCCGGTCCTTCCAGTCTGAGATGATAGGATTGATGGAGTTATAAGGAGGGGCTTTGCCCCATCGCTGTTGCAGGATACTTTTCTAATCTTCCAAGAGATGAATCTGGGGACATTTTTTCATCTGACTGAACTAATCTGATTGTGCTCTTATCCTGTTTTCAACTCTGCTTCTTCTCTGTTTACGTTGGGGGGGGGGGTTTGAGGTTAAGATTCCTGTCAAGTTTCATCTGAGGAGCAATTCTTGTCTTTTTTTTGTGTGCGATCAAGAGTCAACAGACAGCTTCAGTTAATACAGCTTGAAAATACCAATCAGGCCCGAAATTTAGGTGTAGTAATGGACTCAGACCTGAACCTCCAGGGTCACATAAAGGCAATAACAAGGTCAGCCTTCTATCACCTGAAGAACATTTCTAGGATTAAATGACTAATGTCACAACAGGACCTCGAAAAACTCATCCATGCGTTTATCTTTAGTCGGATTGATTACTGCAACGGCGTCCTCACAGGTCTGCCTAAAAAGTAAATTAGACAGCTACACCTGATCCAGAACGCTGCTCCCCTTGTCCTCACTAGAACCAGGAAAGTAGAGCACATCACCCCAGTTCTAAAGTCCTTACACTGGCTCCCTGTAGCTCAGAGAATAGACTTCAAAATACTACTTTATAAAAATAATTTACTAGTTTATAAATTATTGAAAAGCATAGCACCAAAGTATGTTGAAGCTCTACTGTTATTATACAAACTCCCCAGAACACTCAAGTCCTCTAATTCCAGTCTACTTAACATCTCCAGAATTAGAACCAAACATGGAGAAGCAGCTTTCAGTTTCTATGCTCCTATAATCTGGAACAAACTTCCAGACAACTGCAAAGCTGCTGAAACACTGAGTTCTTTTAAATCCCAACTAGAAAATCATCTGTTTAAAGCTGCCTTTGAGTAATGTTTTCATGCATCATATGTTTTGTGTGTGCTTCTTGCTTAATTGCTGTTTTTACTTTATATGCTTTGTCTGTGTTTCCCTGCTATTTTTATTTACCACTTAATCATGTAAAGCACATTGAATTACCTTGTTGTTGAAAGTGGATAAATACTGATTGTTGAAAGTATTGTAAGATAAAGCAGTGAAGCCAGAAATTTGAACAGATATGACATTACATTACACAATGCATGTTTGACAGCTGTTTAACAACAAATTAATCTCTAAGTGAAATTGTTTGTTATCAACAGCAAAACATTTCAGTGACTTTGCTTTATAAACCACAATAACTAATGTTTGAGGCCACAACTTCAAGTGCAGCAGTCTTTAGCTACCAGTGCATCAAACTTAGCAGCTGTATTAGTCTCTTTAGGGTTGAAACGTGCAGAAACCCTTCTTGATAAGACTCGGATAATGGAACAGCATCATTAGAAAAGACGCATTTGGAAACTATAACCACATTGGAACAGGCTGTTTCCTGTATCTCCAGAGTTAATTATTTCAATCTTTGTACTGAATCAGAATTTTTGAGTCTGAGGTTTTCATTGACCAAGATCATAGGAGTTCTAATGTTGGCTGCAGCTACAAGACTTCACATGTATTGTTTGTGCAGACAGTACAAGCCTCAGTCAAAGGGTTGCACAATACACACAGTTCAATAGAAGAAGTAAAAGAAAAATGACAATAATGGATGTTTTTTTTAAAATATGGAGTGGGCAGATGTACAGTTTTTCCACATGGAGGAGCAAAAAAAAAAACCAGAAACTACACTGATAATAACAATAATAATAAAAGTTCCTTGAATCCTTGAATCCTTGATTTGCAAGTAATAAAAAAATCTTCTTATTCTTTTGTTTCAGTTTGCTTTAGTATTCCTCTCATTATCCAGAGTATTATTTCCTTCATATGGCTAACTATGAATAAAGATCCCAAAAAGTGGTGTTGAAAGTCTGACTCACAACTTTCCAACTTTTTAAACCATGGATGTGTGTGTACATGTAAAATAGTCAGATTTATTTTGTGATGAGCTCCTCCCTGGGCTGCCACCTTATCGTGGTGGAGGGGTTTGAGTGTCCCAATGATCCTAGGAGCTATGTTGGGGCTTTTGCTCCTGGTAGGGTCACATATGGCAATTTGGTTCTAGGTGAGGGATCAGACAAAGTGCAGCCCAAAAGACCCCTATGATGAAAACGACAGATGGACTCAGTGTTCCCTCGCCCGGACGCGGGTCACCGGGGCCCCCCTCTGGAGCCAGGCCTGGAGGTGGGGCACGTTGGCGAGCGCCTGGTGGCCGAGCCTTTACCCATGGGGCCCGGTCGGGCTTAGCCCGAAGAGGTAACATGGGCCCCCCTTCTCATGAGCTCACCACCTGTGGGAGGGGCCATAGGGGTTGGGTGCTGTGCAGGATGGGCGGCGGCCAAAGGCGGGGACCTTGGCGGTCCAATCCTCGGCTGCAGAAGCTGGCTCTCGGGACGTGGAACGTCACCTCTCTGGTGGGGAAGGAGCTGGAGCTGGTGTGCGAGGTTGAGAGGTTCCGACTGGACATTGTCGGACTCACCTCGGCGCACGGCTCTGGCTCTGGAACCCGACTCCTCGAGAGGGGTTGGACTCTCTTCCACTCTGGGGTTGCCCCCGCTGAGAGGCGCCGAGCTGGGGTGGGCATACTTGTTGCCCCCCATCTCGGCGCCTGTAGGTTGGGGTTTACCCCGGTGAACGAGAGGGTAGCCTCCCTCCGCCTTCGGGTGGGGGGACGGGTCCTGACTGTTGTTTGTGTTTACGCGCCAAACAGCAGATTAGATTACCCACCCTTCTTGGAGTCTTTGGAGGGGGTGCTGGAGAGTGCTCCTCCTGGGGACTCCCTTGTTCTGCTGGGGGACTTCAACGCTCACGTGGGCAATGACAGTGAGACCTGGAGGGGTGTGGTTGGGCAGAATGGCCCCCCCGATCTAAACCCGAGTGGTGTCTTGTTATTGGACTTCTGTGCTCGTCATGGATTGTCCATAACAAACACCATGTTCAAGCATAAAGATGTCCATATGTGCAGTTGGCAACAGGACACCTTAGTCCGCAGCTCAATGATCGACTTGATTGTCGTCTCATCTGATCTGCGGCCACATGTTTTGGACACTCGGGTGAAGAGAGGGGCAGAGCTGTCCACTGACCACTACCTGGTGGTGAGTCGGCTCCGATGGTGGGGGAGGACGCCGGACAGACCTGGAAGGCCCAAACGTGTTGTGAGGGTCTGCTGGGAACGTCTGGCAGAGTCTCCTGTCAGAAGGAGCTTTAACTCACACCTCCGGCAGAACTTTGAACACGTCCTGGGGGAGGCGGGGGACATCGAGTCCGAGTGGACCATGTTCCGCGCCTCCATTGCCGAGGCGGCTGACCGAAGCTGTGGCCGCAAGGTGGTCGGTGCCTGTCGCGGCGGCAACCCCCGAACCCGCTGGGGGACACCGGCGGTAAGGGATGCTGTCAGGCTGAAGAAGGAGTCCTACCGGGTCTTTTTGGCTTGTGGGACCCCTGAAGCAGCTGATAGGTACCGACAGGCCAAGCGGGATGCGGTTCGGATGGTTGCTGAGGCAAAAACTCGGGCGTGGGAGGAGTTTGGAGAGACCATGGAAAACGATCCACCATCCGTCGTCTCAGGGGGGGAAAGCGGTCTGCCACCAACACTGTTTACAGTGGGGATGGTGTGCTGCTGACCTCGACGCGGGACGTTTTGGGTCGGTGGATGGAATACTTCGAAGACCTCCTCAATCCCACCAGCACGCCTTCCAATCTGGAAGCAGGGTTTGGGGACTTGGGGTCGGGCTCTCCAATCTCTGGTGCTGAGGTCACCGAGGTCGTTAAAAAGCTCCTTGGTGGCAAGGCTCCGGGGGTGGATGAGATTCGACCGGAGTTCCTTAAGGCTCTGGATGTTGTGGGGCTGTGTTGGTTAACGCGGCTCTGCAATATTGCGTGGACATCGGGGGCAGTTCCCTTGGATTGGCAGACCGGGGTGGTGGTCCCCCTGTTTAAAAAGGGGGACCACAGGGTGTGTTCCAACTACAGGGGGATCACACTTCTGAGCCTCCCTGGTAAGGTCTATTCAGGGGTTCTGGAGAGGAGGGTCTGACGGATAGTCGAAGCTCGGATCCAGGAGGAACAATGCGGTTTTCGTCCTGGCCGTGGAACACTGGACCAGCTCTACACCCTCAGCAGGGTCCTGGAGGGTGCGTGGGAGTTCGCCCAACCGGTCTACATGTGTTTTGTGGACTTGGAGAATGCGTTCGACCGTGTCCCTCGGGGGGCCCTGTGGGGGGTGCTCCGGGAGTATGGGGTACCGGGCCCCTTGATACGGGCTGTTAGGTCCCTGTACGACCGGTGCCAGAGTTTGGTTCGCATTGCCGGCAGTAAGTCGGGCTTGTTTCCAGTGAGAGTTGGACTCCGCCAAGGTTGCCCTTTGTCACCGATCCTGTTCCTAACTTTTATGGACAGGATCTCTAGGCGCAGCCAAGGCATTGAGGGGATCCGTTTTGGTGGCCTTAGGATCGGGTCTCTGCTTTTTGCAGATGATGTGGTCCTGTTGGCTTCATCGGAGCGTGATCTACAGCTTTCGCTGGAGCTGTTCGCAGCCGAGTGTGAAGCGGCTGGGATGAGAATCAGCACCTCCAAATCCGAGGCCATGGTCTTGACCCGGAAGAGGGTGGGGTGCCTCCTCCGGGTCGGGGATGGGGTCCTTCTCAAGTGGAGGAGTTTAAGTATCTGGGGGTCTTGTTCACGAATGAGGGAAAAATGGAGCGGGAGATCGACAGACGGATTGGTGGGGCATCTGCAGTTATGCGGGCGCTCTACCGGTCTGTCGTGGTGAAGAGAGAGCTGAGCCAAAATGCGAAGCTCTCGATTTACCGGTCGATCTACGTTCCTACCCTCATCTATGGTCACGAACTCTGGGTGGTGACCGAAAGAACGAGATCACGGATACAAGCGGCTGAAATGAGTTTCCTCCGCAGAGTGTCTGGGCTCTCCCTTAGAGATAGGGTGAGAAGCTCAGTCATCCGGAGGGGGCTCAGAGTAGAGCCGCTGCTTCTCCACATCGAGAGGAGTCAGTTGAGGTGGCTCGGGCATCTGGTCAGGATGCCTCCTGGACACCTCCCTGGTGAGGTGTTTCAGGCACGTCTCACCGGGAGGAGGCCCAGGGGAAGGCCCAGGACACGCTGGAGGGACTGTTTCTCGGCTGGCCTGGGAGCGCCTTTGGGTTCCTCCCGAGGAGCTGGAACAAGTGGCTGGGGAGAGGGAAGTCTGGGTCTCTTTGCTTAGGCTGCTGCCCCCGCGACCCGACCCCGGATAAGCGAAAGAAAATGGATGGATGGATGAGCAATCACTTATATGCTGTGAAACCTGGGGTCAAGTAGGCAGTAGCAGGCATAGAGTGTGCCACTATTTATATAGGAGCTGCAAAAATAGGCACATGGAATCATGCAATGAAACTTGAGCCCATACTGGATACATTTGTTCATAATAATATGCACACATGCAACAGTCTCAACCATTGACACAAATATATACTGTCATTTGGTACACAAAAGAAAATCGAAATAAAGGTGCTCCATGCGACCACTCCATAACCACAGGCTACATCTCCCAATACTATCAAAAAATAGCAGAAAAAGTGCAAACCAAAGGATGGGTAAGACATAGAGGTGATAAAATTATGGTTGCATTATTATAGTTAATCTTTTTGATTACTGCAACAGTGTCCTCACAGGTGAGGGTAAAAAGTCATTCAGACAGCAGCAACTGATCCAAAACGCTGCTGCTCGCATCCTCATTAGAACCAGGCAAGTAGAGCACATCCCCCCAGTTCTACAGTCCTTACACTGGACACTGCTCAGGGAATATACTTCAAAATACTTTTGGTAGTTTATAATTCATTGAATGGCTTACCACTAAAATACATTAAAGATCTCTTGTTGTTGTTGTTGTTGTTGTTTCAACCTTCCAGATCACTCAGGTCTTATGGTTCATGTCTACTCTGCATTTTCAGAGTCAGAACCAAACATAAAGAAGCGCTATTAGTTTTTATAGTTTTATATAGTTTTTATGCACCTCTAATCTGGAACAAATTTCCAGAAAACTCCAAAACACTGAGTTTCTTTAAATTAAGGCTAAATACATATTTGTTTAGAGCTGCCTTTGATCAATGATCAAAAAAATTCTGAAAATAAAGAAAAAAATTCAGCATACCCATCACTATGCAAAAATGAACATATTAAATTACATATAACAATCTGGCCCTACCATGATGTAAGCTTTTTCTACAGAGGAAATTAAGTCCCTACGTCTGTCCTTCTTTTTCTGTCAAGAAACGTTAGACCATGTTTTTGATGCCCTCTTTCAAGCGAGCCACCTTTTTTTAACATTACATAAGCAATGAAAGAGTCTGGGTCATCTTAAAAGCTAAGTAAGACTCTGCAATTGTGCTTACATTTTGACTGTTCTTTAATAGTTTGAGCATACTACAGCTAATTCAGCACAGGTGTTCTGAGCTTTGATGGTACCAATAAAATATTTAAGCATGCTTTGGTGCTGAAAATGACATTTAGCAAATATCTTCAGGTAGGCAGTACCAAACCTGCCTACCTTGCTTTTATTGTTGGTTTATTGCTGCTTTTATTTTATCCCCTAATCACCCAAAGCAAGTTGAATTGCCTTGTTGTTGAAAGTGTGCTATACAAATAAAGTTGCCTTGCCTTACCCCGAATGCACATGTCATAATCAGAACTGTTATAAATCCCTCTGCAGTAAAAGAAAAATAACCATCCAAATAAGTTTTTGTCAGATTTTGTCATTTAGGCAAACTGAAAGTTTATTTCATGGTCTATTTTTTTAATTTCTGAAAATTTAAATATCTACCCACAAAATGGCTTTTGTCTGAAAACAATTGCACAATGAAATATTTAGAGAGAGAGAGAGAGAGAGAGAGAGAGAGAGAGAGAGAGAGAGAGAGAGAGAGAGAGAGAGAGAGAGAGAGAGAGAGAGAGAGAGAGAGAGAGAGAGAGAGAGAGAGAGAGAGAGAGGAAAACAAAGGAGGTCATTCTGCACCATGAACTGTAACAGCAACACAGGCTGCTTAGACTCATGTTAACACATGTGGGACATAGATTCCTTTTCTGGAGTCATATGAGTTTTGCCCATGGCTTTTTTTCTTGCTTGTGTATCTTTCTTCTACGCTGAGCTGTTTGCTGTGGAGGATATCCGACAACCTTCTTTACAATAAAGAGAAAAATTAGTAAAGCAACAGGTGCTTCTTCTGGCACTTTAACTGAACGTTTAGTCTGCTCTCAACATAATTTGCAAGGACAAAAAGGTTGACTAAATTTAATTAAAAAAACACTTGAAAATGAAATCAGATATTAGCTCTTCATGGAGGGATGGAGGGATGGATAAATGGATGGATTATTTTACAAGTGTATAGACTAACTAGGCCTTTAAACTACATGGAAATTAAGGTCTGTGACTCTTGTATGTGTTGATTGAGCAATTATGACTTATGGGGGGGGGCAATGCAGAGTTCTAAAAAGATTTAGAGTTATGCAAAGGAATTCAACATAGAGTATAATCAATCACTTCACTCTGATCAGACTTCACAAATTCTAATAATGTTTTTACCAAGTTCCAGCCACAAGTTATTTGCAGACAATAAATCTCATTGAGTTCTTGAGTTCCTGAACATTCCTTCTCTTGAGCTAAGATGAAAAGTGGAAACTACTTTGGTGATGTACTCCGCCTCTCTTGCACAACCAGGTAAGTGGGGGGGTAAAAAAGAACATTTATCTTTTTGTTTTCCACACTAAATCTTACATGCATTTCAAAAAACTAATGTTCAACATCTGGTCTGACAGTACTGAGGAAAAACTCTTTATGGAAACCCAACCAGGTTTGTTTGGTCTGAAAATGGGGTTTGAATCTGAATAAGATTTTATATAAAATGTCCTGTATCACATGTTTTTTTTTTATCTTTAAAATTGTCAAAAAATGAGAGGTTTTCAGTATAATGAGACTCAAGCTTTTTGTCCATCATCATCAGCATGACATTTTTTTTCCACAGTGTCTTTTTTTGAAATATTTAACACAAATACTACAACAAACAAAACTTCCAGTTTCTGCTATTTCCCTTGTTTGTTTATCTGAAAAACGTTCCCTCCATATTTTATTTAAATACATTTATTTAACTTACCTATTTTATTTCAATAGTTAAGTTAAAACTGAGGTGGATGTCAAAGAGAAATCACTGTGTGAATTTGGAGAAATGTATGATTTATCTTGGAAATGATCTTGATTCCCTGTTTACTTATGTTTTCGTTCAGTGATTGACAAGTTTACGTTCTGCCTTGCATTCAACCGAAAGGTACCAACATGAAATGAAGGGTGTAGGCTTGAGGGTGTTTGTGAGGGGGTTGAACTTGACCCACCAATATTAATATAACTGTGGAACAATAAACTGTTGCTAAAGTCACTATAATAAACTATGCCAAATATGTTAAAGGTACTAGCCCAGGTGAAAATAAAGCCTTTGAGTGCTGTTTTGAGTGAATGAATGGAAATGATATGTTCCTTTAATAATCACCTATTCCTGCTAAAACTGTTAGTTTTAGGAAAACTGTTTAGATATTTGGAAAATATTCAGATGCCTCCAGTATACATTATTTAATCTTTCTTTGTTTTATTCATGTGGTTAGTATCACAGGCAAGGCAAGGCAATTTTATTTCTTTAGCACACTTTTAATAACAAGGTAATTCAAGGTGCTTTACATTAGGGGATAAAGTAAAAACACCAATAAAGCATAAAACCCATTTTCTAATCAACCACCTGCTGTTTGTTCACCAATCAACTCTCCTGCATGAATATCACTTAGTCAGGCAGCTTTTTGTCAGATCCTCATGTTATGCCACCTGCCTGTTGTCTCTTGGCCGAGTTGTGTTGAATTAATTTGGATTCACCCCTTGTCTTTAGTTTTTGGTTTTCCACATTTCTAAGTAAACATTTTCACCTGCCTGTATCTTCGGGTCCTGCAAATTAAAATTGTATGATAATCTGTTCCTGATCATTTTAGATCTTCTGTGTTATTTTATTCTGTAAACAAGAAAAAAAAATCTGTTTTCGAGATTGCTCAGTCCTGCCCACATTTACAGAACAAAAGCTTCAAGTCTTTAGTACAGAACAATATTTTCCTAGCTCACTACTGCACCAGACAGGACTGCAGCAAATATGTATGTGACTGCAGCCAAATAATTTGACATATACTTTTTTTTTCGCTACAGTCAATAGCTAAAAGCTTCTGTGGGATTTCTCCAGCTAAGACGAGCTTTTATCTTTGCTGTAGGTCTCGGAACAGTATGTTTCTTTGCTGTTTGCCACAGTTACACAGAAACAGACCTACAAGGTGAAATCAATACCTGGTTCACTATAGTGACTGGTAATGATCCTCACAGGTTTGCTTTTGTTTCTGCCAAACTGCTGACTCAGGGGGAAAAGAAACATAACAAATGCATCACACACCTGTCTTGGCCACCACACAATGTATTGTATTGTATTGGGTGGGTATTGTCAAAGTAGTGTTTTACAAGACTCTGCCATGCAACATATCAGATTGTCAACACAACCGTGTTGTTTATGACTCTACCAAAAAGAGAACCCTTTGCTTTCTGTTAGCAATAAAAAAAGCTATAAAGAGACCATTTGGTTAGCTGTTGACTGGAAAAGACTGCTGCTGAAGTCTGACTGGCACCTGAGGAGCCTCTGCCTAGCCACTGTTGCATTGATCGTTTATAGAAAAGTGACAATTAGAGAAACTTGCCCTTTGAACTTTTCCTAATATTAATACCATACGTTTACTTTGTGGATCTACACCCACAATCCATACAGATTACATGGTACATTTTCATCAGGGGCAAAAAGATGTGCTCGTCTCCAAGCCATATGACATTTTTTTGAATTCATCTCAACCACTTTCAGATTCAGATGGTTTTGCACACAGTGGCCTGCTGATGGAAATACCTATTTAGATTCAATGTTTATACTTTCAATGTTTATAGAATCTTTATACTAAAGTCAGTTACAGTACATATATTTTCAAAGAAAATAGGTCAGGATGAGATGGTAGATAACAATATCTACATTGGTAGCTAAAAATACAGCAGTGCAATGATTGAAAAAATAATCCAACACGCATTAGACTACACATACCAAATTGCCATGCCAAGAAAGAGCGGCATGGCAGACGCATGCAGGGATACAGAAGAGAAGTATCAAAAGTAGTTACTGCAACAACTATATCTGCTATTAAAGATCAGACCGCGAATACAGTATATGATCCTGGAAGAATAAACAACACCTTTAAAGAATTTTACAAAACTTTTTTCTTTTATAAACTGGTTGAAAATATTATACAGTTCACCAACAGCATGTAGCAAGACTAATAACCAAACATCATCTAGGTTTTATCTTCAGAGAGGTACCAGGCAGGGATGTCCCCTCTCTCCCTCGCTGTTTGCTGTTTTTATTGAACCACTGTCAGGATCCTGTGTTCTGCTGGTGTTTCTGCTGTGTGTGTGTGTGCTCTCCTACCTTCTCTGCAGGGGCGTGGCTGATTGGCGACAGGTGCAGCTCGTTCAGGCTCATCTCTCCAGCTTTAAAAGAGGAAGGAAGGCTGCAAGCTGACGCCAGATTGTTCTTGTTCCCAGTGTGGTAAAGACGGCCAACCTTTGCGCTAAGAAATGTATCTTCAAGCTCCTCGTGTGCTTATTCTTCCTGGTTTCCTCACAGATCTTGATCCAGACTCCTTTGTCCTCCGAAGTTGGTTTCCTTTTCTGTTCTCCATTCCATCGGAGATGCTTCCTGGAGACAACTTACCTTCACTCTGGATTCCCTCCTGGTCAGCTTCTGCCTGGTTACCTGCCTTTTCTCCGTCTGTCTGCCCGCTCCACCTGCAAACACACACAGCCTTGCACAACATCACCCTCCACCTACCTCCGCTACTGGATCCTGCTTGCCTTCCCCAAAGACCAGATGCCTCAGTCATCTTGTGAGTAACCATTTAAATTCTGCCTTAAATTCTGCCTCACTCAATCACCTGTCTACACAATCTTCCGGGATGTTGCGTCACCACCCTCTGAACCATTCACTGGTGATTTAGAAAAGACAAGAGGATTCCTTCAACAGTGCAAACTAGCCATCTCTCGTTCTCCCAGAACACTTTCTTTAGACTCCCATAAGATCAGTTATATAATTTGACTTCTCCGGGGAAAGGCCCTCATATGGGCAGAAGCCTCTTTTTAACGAGTCCTCTGTTGAAGACACAACCCTAGAGGAATTTCTAGAGTTATTTAATTTAACTTTTTCTCCAGTCAGAAGCAAAGTGGAGTCGGTCCGTAAACTTTGGACAATTAAAGAAGGAACTCGCCCGGTAGCTGAATTCGCTGTTTTCAGAATCCTAGCAGAAGAGTCAGGGTGGAACGATCCAGCATTAAGAGGAGCGTTTTACCAAGCTTTAAATGAAAGAATCAAGGATGATCTCACCACAAGAGATGACCCTGAAACTCTTGATGAGTTAATTGTCCTTGCCAAAAAGGTTGAAAGACGATCCCGTGAGAATTGAGGCAAAACTCATTCTTCCACCCATCTAGAACCCATACCAGATTCCACCATCCCAAAGCAGCTTGCCACCCTGAGAGAGGAGTCTCCTGAGCCCATGATTATTGGCAGAGCTTGTCTAAGTCCTCTAGAAAGACAGAAGAGGATCAAGAATAATTGGTCTTTACTGTGGCTCCCCTCAACATTACATCCCCCCACTGCCCAGTCCTCCCAAAAGAGTCTCCCCACCAGTGAAGGAAGGGGTCCTGGCGGGGCTTCAACAGCCAAATAGACTATCTGTTTCTGCAACACTCTTCGTTAAAGAAAGGAAAATCCCCTCACTGCTCTGCTCTTAGTCATTCCGGCTCTGAACAAAATCTATTTCATCCTGACCTGGTAAAACTGGAAATTCCCTTCTTTGAATTTAACCATCCCATTTCTGTTACCTTCTTAGATGGCAGTTCCATGACGCCCATAACCCATCAGACACAACCCATATCATTCATCGTTTCAGGCAATCATCATGAGGAGATCCAGTTTTTT
The DNA here is from genome assembly GCA_963556495.2 of Valencia hispanica. Classification (NCBI taxonomy): domain Eukaryota; kingdom Metazoa; phylum Chordata; class Actinopteri; order Cyprinodontiformes; family Valenciidae; genus Valencia; species Valencia hispanica. The sequence goes on from OY747701.1 coordinate 52,778,807, forward strand.
ATCTACCCTAACAGTGAAAACCCCATCGTTCTTGGATACCCTTGGCTTGTCACACACAATCCACAAATAAATTGGACTCATCGAAGGATCGACTCATGGAGCTCAAATTGCTTAAAATCCGTTTTAAAATCTGCTGTTCCGGACAAATCTGAACCCAGACCCACCTCTGAACCCGTCCCTGATTTAACTAGTGTTCCTAAAGAGTATCACGATTTAAGTCAGGTTTTCAGCAAAGATCTGGCTCTCTCCCTACCACCTCATCGCCCTTACGATTGTGCCCTTGACCTTCTGCCTGGTGCTCCACTCCCTTCCGGCTGTTTATACAACCTTTCCAACAAAGAAAGAGGCAATCGAAAATTATGTTCAGGATTCACTAGATTCTGGCATCATCTGACCTTCCTCTTCCCCTCTCGGTGCAGGTTTCTTCTTCGTGGGAAAGAAGGATGGCTCTCTTCATCCCTGTATTAATTACAGAGGTCTAAACCAAATAACCGTAAAGAACAAATAATCAAATCAAACTTTATTTATAAAGCGCTTTTCAAACCACAACAAAGTTTCTCAAAGTGCTTAACAGATTAAAATGACCCACAATCCCCTCATGGGAGCCATCTACATTGGCAGCAGCAGGTCAACAGCAGCAGCCAAGGCACTGACCCAGGGAGCCCAGAGGAGGGAGGGCTGGTACCCCCACCTCCACCCAAGCACCACCTGGGGAGCACCAAGGCAGCCACAGCCGACCACCGCCCCCGAGGCAGAGGGCTCCCACGGAGGAAGCACTGGAAGGAAGACTAAAATAAGTTAAAATATTAAAATTAAAACAATTATACGATATGATCAAATAAAAATGCAAAGCAGATAAACAATATTTGATAAATAGCCAGCTAAAAGCTAAAAAGAAATTCAATCAAAACATGCAGAGGAATTAAACAGATTTAATAAATAATCATCAGTCAAAAGCTATGTAAAAAAGGTGAGTCTTGAGCCTGCTCTTAAAAACATGAACGTTCTCTGCGTCCCTGAGGTCCTCTGGCAGCCTGTTCCAGAGGTGAGGGCCATAAAACTGGAAAAACGCCTCGCCATGAGAGACCGTGAAAGTTCATATGGTAAAAGCAATTCCGAAAGATACGACCAGAAAGCAGGGAATTGCAGTAATCAATCCTACTGGTGATAAAAGCATGCATCAGTGTCTCCGTATTGGCCAGAGAGAGAATGGTGCGGACTCTGGCGATGTTCTTTAAGTGATAAAAACCTATTTTAGTCATATTTTTTTTATGCGAGGAATAAAAGTCAGTTCAGAGTCAAAAATCACGCCCAAGTTCTTCACTTATAGAGAAGGATTAAAAGACAGTGATTGTAGTTTTGGTAAAATTTTCTCTCTCTGAGCCTCAGGACCGAAGACTAAAACTTCAGTTTTGTCCTGGTTGAGTTGGAGAAAGGTTTCTGCCATCCAGGATTTAATGTCTAAAATGCAGTTAAAAAGTGTGTCCATTGGCCATGTGTCATCAAGAGACATGGAGATTTATAACTGTGTATCATCAGCATAACTGTGAAAGTTGACTCCATGTCTTCTGATGACGCTGCCAAGAGGGAGCATATACAGGTTAAAAAGCACTGGGCCTAAAATCGAACCCTGGGGCACACCACATGTGATCTTGTGGACCTTAGAGGAGCAGGTATCTAAACTTACCATAAAAGTCCTGTCTGTGAGATAGGATGTGAACCATTTATGAACAGCACCAGAGAGGCCAATCTGTTTTAAACGAGTTAAAAGAATAGTGTGGTCTACTGTATCAAAGGCAGCGCTTAGATCCAGTAGAACCAACACTGTCACCTTCTGAGTGTCATAATTTAATCTAAAATCATTAAAAAAAATTTAAAAGAGCTGTCTCTGTGTTGTGGTTCACCCTAAAACCAGAATGAAACTTCTCTAGGACATTACAAGCGTTAATAAAATCATTAAGATGATTTAAAACAATTTTATCTAAAACTTTGCTTAAAAATGGTAAGTTAGATAGCGGTCGGAAGTTGTTTAAATCATTAAAATCTAAATGCTCTTCTTCAGCAGGGGCCTCACTACCGCTCCTTTAAAGGCAGCAGGAAAGACCCCTGTCTGAAGGGAACAATTCATCATGGTTAAGATCTTGTCTTGAAAAGATTCATAAAATTGCTTAAAAAACCGGGTAGGAATCGGGTCCAGGGCACTTGTAGTGGGCCTCACTGAGGAGAAAACTTTATCAAGGGTCCCAGCTTCCACCAGGACAAAACTGTCCAGTGTTTCCTCTGGTAGAGAAACACACTCAGATTTGTCTAAAACCATGTTACTCTGAGAAGATAAAATATTACATCTGATGGTGTCTACCTTTCCTCTGAAGTGGTCTGCGTACTCCTCAGAGTGTTTGAGGAGGTTTTCTGAAGTGCAGTAGAGGTATGATTGAGAATGTTGTCAATGGTGGAAAACAGAATATTCTCTCCCATTGCTCTCCTCTGCCTTGGAACCCGTTAGCCAAGCCTCCATTTTCTCAAAACTAGATCTCAGGAACGCCTACCATCTTGTCCGCATCCGTGAAGAAGATGAGTGGAAGACTGCCTTTAAGACAACTCCGACAATATATATTTTCTCCCCAGATGTGATGCGTGCTCTGCTCAGAATAGGCAAATTTTTTTTTTAATGTCTCTCCATACTACCTGAATAAAGATAAACAAGTCAAGTTTTCTCCTCAGTGAGGCCCACCACATGTGTTTTGGACCCGATTCCCACTTCCTTTTTTTAAGCAATTTTATGGATCTTTTAGAGACGAGATTTTAACCATGATGAATTGCTCCCTTCAGACGGGGGTCTTTCCTGCCGCCTTTAAAGGGGCGGTAGTGAGGCCCCTGTTGAAGAAGAGCAATTTAGATTTTAAGGATTTTAAGAATTTTAGACCGGTATCTAACTTACCTTTTTTTTAAGCAAAATTTTAGAAAAAATTGTTTTAATTCAACTTAATGATTTTATTAATGAGCACAATGTCCTGGAGAAATTTCAGTCTGGTTTTAGGGTGAACCACAGCACAGAGACGGCCCTTCTAAAGATTTTAAATGATTTTAGATTCAACTATGATGCACAGAGGGTGACAGTGTTGGTTCTACTGGATCTAAGCGCTGCATTCGATACAGTAGACCACACTATTCTTTTAACCAGTTTAAAACAGATTGGCCTCTCTGGTGCTGTTAACAAATGGTTCACATCCTATCTCACAGACAGGACTTTTATGGTAAGTTTAGATACCTGCTCCTCTAGGGTCCACAGGATTACATGTGGTGTGCCCCAGGGTTCGATTTTAGGCCCAGTGCTTTTTAACCTGTATATGCTCCCTCTTGGCAGTGTCATCAGAAGACATGGAGTCAACTTTCACAGTTATGCTGATGATACACAGCTGTACTCCTCCATGTCTCCCGATGACACACGGCCAATGGATGCACGTTTTAACTGCATTTTAGACATTAAATCCTGGATGGCAGAAACCTTTCTCCAACTCAACCAGGACAAAACTGAAGTTTTAGTCATTAGTCGTGAGGCTCAGAGAGAGAAACTTTTACCAAAAACTACAATCACTGTCTTTTAATCCCTCTTTACAAGTGAAGAACCTGGGCGTGATTTTTGACTCTGAGCTGACTTTTATTCCTCACATAAAAAATATTATTAAAATAGGTTTTTATCAACTAAAGAACATCGCCTGAGTCCGCCTCATTCTCTCTCGGGCCAAAACGGAGACACTTATGCATGCTTTTATCTCCAGTAGAATTGATTACTGTAATGCCCTGCTTTCTGGTCTTCCCAAAAAGAGTATATCAGGTTTACAACTACTACAAAATTTAGCAGCACGTGTCCTGACGAAGACCAGGAGGCGGGAGCACATTACACCGGTCTTAAAATCATTGCATTGGCTCCCCGTACATTTCAGGATCGACTTTAAAGTTATTTTAATGGTTTTTAAGTGTCTTAATGGTCTTGGGCCTTCTTATCTCTCTGAACTACTTTTACCATATAAACCTTTGCGGTCTCTGCGCTCCTCTGGCAGCCGTCTCCTTGTCACCCCCAAAGTCAGGACACACACTCATGGCGAAGCGTCTTTCCAGTTTTATGGCCCTCACCTCTGGAACAGGCTGCCAGAGGACCTCAGGGCTGCAGAGAACGTTCATGTTTTTAAGTGCAGGCTCAAGACTCACCTTTTTAGCTTAGCTTTTAACTGATTATTATTTATTACTGTTTGTTTAATTACTCTGCATGTTTTATATGATTATATTTTTTATCAGTTTTACTATTTAATCTTAGCACATTAATTTACTGTTTATTTTTATGCTTTAATTTATCTTAATCCCCATTCCAGTGTTTCCTCTGTGGGAGCCCTCTGCCCCGGGAGCGGTGGTCGGCTGTGGCTGCCTGGGTGCTCTCCAGGTGGAGCTTGGGTGGAGGTGGGGGTCTTGGCCTTGCCTCCACTGGGTGCCCTGTGTCTGTGCCTCGGCTGCTGCTGTTAGTCTACCGCTGCAAGGGCAGATGGCTCCTCTGATGGTGTTTCCTTGCATGGTTCATCTACACTCGGCCCAATGTCCTTTTTTACTTTTTCTTTTAACTGTGTGTGCATGGGAGTTGAGTTGGGGGGAGGGGGGTATAACTCTGACCATGCTTTTAAATCTGTGGGGGAGGGAAGGGAAGGTGGTTTTATGTGGGGTCATTTTAATCTGTAAAGCACTTTGTGATGCAACTTCTTGTATGAAAAGCGCTTCCTGTTAATGTGAGTTTTCTTTTTGTATTGAGTTTTGGCATTTTCTCTCCAAGGATCCTTTCATGGCTATAAACTGTAACCAATCACAGCTAATAGAGTCTTCTGCTGTCAGACAGAAAAATGAGCAAGACAGGAGATGATTTTGTCAGGGTAAGAAGGAAAGCACTGGGCACCCGAGGAAATGCAATTGAACAAAGAAAGAGGTTGAGGCTGGTGATTTACTGTGAAATTTCAAAGCCAAATTTTGATTAAGCTTTATTTATCTGCACCTCCTCTGTCTACCTTTAACTTCAGCACAAGAATTGTTGATGGAACTATATCCAGAAATGAAATTGATTAATTGTATCTTATCTTGTGGGGATTTCAAAAGAGGAATAAATAAATTCCATCTTGATAAAGACCAAATTTGAGAAGTTCTTTCTTTACATTTGAAAAACCCTGAGGTGCAACCATGAAGCTTTTATGACCTTCCTGTCTAGGTGGACTGGTAGAAAACCTTTGCATTGTCTTTACTATAAAATCATTATGTGTTTTCATATTATTACTCATAACCTTGTAAAATGGTTAATACGTAAACAGGGGATTCCAAGAACAATTCATCTTCAAGTGGGAGCTTTTCTCAACATTCTATTGCATTGTTCCATCACACAACCATCACCATCAGCTTCATGCTAAAAACAGGCTACACAGTTTCTGTTTTATGTCATTTAGAATTTCTATTTGCCGAAAAATGAATATTGTAAGAGATATTTCTTTGATATTTTCTTCAAATTTAGAACATTTCTTTGGGTATTCTTGCACAAGCTTCTCGAAATAGTTTGCTGGAATTTTGGCCTATTGTTTCTGACAGAACCGCTGTGATTGAGTGTTATGGAAATCAATATCTTCTTCCTTTAAAAAGATGAGGCTGCAGTCCCATGGGCATTTTTTTGATATTTAAAAAGTGAATCGGCCAGAATTCTCACACATGTGCACCAAACTGGGCCAAGTTCGAACTCACCCACACCCTTCCATTCCTTAAGCTTAATCGCCTAAAAGTGATTCAATATTATTCCCCTCATGCCGTCTGGCGTCTAGTCCCAAAAGGTTAACAAAACACCTCACACTGCAATGCTAAAAGGAACTAGGTCAGAGGACCTCCTAATCAAATCTTCTCCTCACTGAGGTCTGTTTTAACACTCTGATAATCTTCTTAATGAAATATTCCTTAGATGCAATTACGAACATGTAATTAAACAATTTGAATTACCTTGAAATATTTCCATCACTTTTTCACCTCTGCCCACAAATCTGTTGTAGGAAAGAGAACTGTGTTTTACAATGGCCACTCTTAAACACTGACTTTGTAGTATACTTACACCACTTTATAACTAACTTTGCAGTTTTTTTTAATTAGGAATACCTACTTTGCCCAAAGTTCAACTACCTAGCTGATGTTTTGAGTAGCTTCTTTCAAATGTAATTCAGGTCTATGCAACACGGAAGTAACTGAGCTTCATAATTATGATCAATGATTTGAGATTTAGTTTTATCCAGCCTCGGTACATGTATCCAGATTTGAATGTATTTTTCTCTGTGTGCATTTCTAAAGTATAATTTTACATTTATGTTGCTTTTGAAATAATGGCTTCTTCCTCGCTGAATGGCCTTTCAGGGCTTGTTTCAATTTTGATAATGACAGTCTTCATCCAACATCTTTTGCTAATGGTCTGGGGCTCATATAAACATTTCACACCAAAAGAAAACACACCCACTGGGACACAGAACTGATCTCATAATTTTGATTCATTAACATCTAATTTAAATTATGTGAAAATAAATTGTTTTTCACAGCAACCCCTGCCAGATAAGCTCTCTATGTGACTGTGCTCACCTGAGCATGTCAAATGCCAATTATAGATTAATCTTTAAGTTTTGTTAAATATTCATACATACATAAACTTAGACATAATTTCAGTAATTGATTCCCCCACATACATTCATGTGTGTAAAACATATATTAGGGTTTCAAAAGCTGGAAGCTTAGTGGGTCACATTAATATTTTATTCAGATCTTTTATATACATTTCTGGCGTGGATTCAAGCAAACTGAATCACCTGTATGACTTTCAAGTATTAGTGTATTTTATGGTTGCTGGACGTAAGCTCCAGCAGTCACAGAGCATTCATATTCATAGGTGCTGTGCTGTGTCCATCATCTTTGTCCTCTTCCCTAAGGTGGGCTTACTTTGGAAGGGTCTGTCACACTTCAATGCCTTTCCCCACTCCAAAACATTGCATGAATTAGTCTTGAATCCAGGACACCGACCTTGAAACAGTAGAAGACAGCAAGGACACAGATTCAACAGATTTATAAGTATTCAGGTTTTCAGTGTTAGATTTTGAAAACTGAAAGCAAAGATAACACATACAGTTGATAGGAATCCTAGCATGTAAGTAGAACGAATCTTTGAATTTTTTTTCTGGACAGTCATGGCACCTTAAAATGGCAATCATAATGTAGACCGGCAAAACATCAGGATTAGCAACCCTTTCAGGCATGGGGACTCAATTTTTCGAATCTCAATTTCAATTTTGTGTTTAATTAGTCTCTGATGCTTCATCCGTGAAAACCAGGTGCAACCATGAGATATGAGTGCTCTTAGCAGACTCTGTCTCAAGAAAACCATCCTTATAAGAGATTATTTTTGCTCTCAAAGAACACTGTAAAGAATATGAAAGCTGGAAAGCTTTCTTCCAAGGGAGAGGTTTGGTACAGTCAGCATAAAACATGAAAGGCACTCTCTTGGTTTTTCCTGACAAATGTCACAAAACATTTCTACAGAGTGATCTGTAAACTTCAGAATCTTTTGTCTCCCAGTTCTACTTAAGTAAATAATTCCAATTGTAAATCTGCTATTTTATAGTTTGCATAAACACTACTATGGAACTAATGCAATAAATTGTATTTCTGAAAGAGGCAATGTTATGTTATTGCAACCTTTTCTGAAGTGATTATCTACAAGACAATATATAGATTACCTCTAAAATGGGCTGTATTGTTAGACTGGACTGCAAGACAAGAGAAAATCTAGTGAAAGGAGGATATAGTCTTTTTCTTAAAGTCATCACAGATAAGTGATCACCCTGTACGGACATAACTGGATATTTCACATTGCACAGCTATGATTACAGGTTTGGTTTTGATGTGAAGATTGCTGGCTTCAAAAGGCAAGATGTGAACCTGAGACTCCTTAAACTATGAAATTGTTGGCCTTGACATTTATTTCCTTTTGTAGATATACAACCCCCCCTAATCAGTTTTAAACAACATGAAAATGAGACAAATACTTCAATAAAAATAGTTTATCACAAATGAGGGAAAAATGGAGCAGGAGCTAAATATGCAAGTTGGTGCCCCATCTGCAGTGATATGAGATCTGTACCAGGCTGTTTTGGTGAAGGGAGAGCTGAGGTGAAAGGCACAATCCACCCATTAATCTTAGTTTATATCCTCTACTATGGTCATGAGCTCTGGGTAGTGGCCAAAAGAACAAGATTGTAGATACAACAAGAGAAAAGGAATGTTATCTGCAGGTTATATGGTTAAGAGGCCTCCTGCATGCCTCCCTGGTGAGGTGTTCTGGGCATGTCCCATTGGGAGGTGACCCAGAGGAAGACCCAAGAAACCCTGGATGGACTATGTTTCCTGGCTGGCCTGGGAAGGCCTTGGGATCCCCCGGATGAGCTTGGGATGAGGAAAATCTGGACTTCTCTCTTTGGCTGGCCGGCTGGAGTATTGATTTTTCGAAAAAAAATAATACTTTTATTTTAAAAACAATACAGGTGCTATTTCTCCAAATAATAAAATGACAGCTGATTTTGAAAACTTTGCAGCAACATTGGTAAGGATTTGATGATTATTGGTATAGAAACAAGAAGATAAATATTTTTAGAGTTGGTATTTAGTTTCGAATTCCTAAAGCAGAAAGGTTTTAAAATGTATTTTTTGGTTTAAGCTCATAATATATTTGGTCATGATGATGGCTGGAACATCCCATTAGAATGTGGGGGTTTTCTCTTACAAGAAGTATGTTATTTTGCCTAAAACAAATGTCTTGTAGATACACTACAAGAGGCTTCAGTAGCTCTGACATTTTCACGCACGAGCACTCCTCTTTGTAGCATTTCACATTCCTAATTCAACAGAGAGACTGCAAAGTCATATAAAAGGACATGCGAACAACTTCTACTTCTTCTGTCACACAGGCAACCATCAGAAGCCAGTGACCTGATGCTCTCCTGACGGATGATGGCTGCAGGATGTTTAGTAATACAATCATTAGCCTCATTAAATCTCACCCCTGGGTGCCATTAAGACAGAGAGGATGATTAGTCTAAGTTAAGGCCATGGTTCAACTTCAATCTCTGCTCACCACAGGGGGAGTAACTTCGACAGACTGAGACTCTTCCGCTGGTTTTCTTTAGCTTGGCTTAGGTGGCAGTATCAGACTGCTAATGAACCTTTGGTTAAGCAATAAACAGTAATAAACAGTAGTAAAAGACTGCTCCTTTCAGGAATTTCAGGAAAATGACACACATTAAAAAGAATAAATATAAATTTTCCCTATAGTAACCTAGCAAAATGACAACAGTTTATTACTGAATTTACCTTGGATGAAATTTTCTGCAGTTTAATCCCGAGCAGTACTTTTCATACACTTTACTAAATAAATAAATAAATTAAACAGGTATGTTTTTCCTAAACAGAAATATTATTTTTAAAATACAACATAGCTAATACACAATTAAAACAAGAAACTATACGAAGAATAAAATACACAGAAATTGTTGCTTACACTAAGGAGAAATCACACTGAGCGATCCAATTCCGAAATAATTCCGGAGATAAAATGAGATTTCCTTAAGTGGCACTCTAAGGGCAAATGTCAACAAGATAGCACACCAATTAGAGACCTGAAGGTCCAAATGTGATGGAACAGACTGTCAGATAACCTAATATAATGGAAATCAATTTCTTTGTCCTGTAAAAAAAACATGGCACCCAAGTACTTCACAAGTCTGAGCCGTGAAGGTTATACAAACTAGCTGCATATCATTTTAAACTGTATTTTAATTAGTGCCCACAGATGATACTTGAAGAAAAAAATCATTGCAATGTTCAAAAATGGTGCAACAAAAGCAGGCATAAAGTTGGAGTCTTCAAGACAATAACTTTCCAGTAAAAAAAAAAAAAAAAATATGTCAGTATCATTGCTTGAGAGCAAAATATCAGCTAAGATCTGGTGGCTTCAGCAGTTAAAAACGAATACCATCCCAGCTGCAATGCAGCGGAAAGTCCAATAATTTTGTACCATTAGTGTATTTTTGGAGTATGAATGAATGAAAGTCTAACAAACGAGGCACTGGAGAGATTAATGGACTCCCATTTTACCACAAAAATTCTCAAAGAACCAAATCGTAAAAAAAAGCTTGATAAAGTTATGGTTATGACTTCTTTTGGTATTCTACTACTGTAAAATAAGTACAAAAGGTTTGTTAAAAGACATTATAGCAAGATATCTCAAAGTTAGCCACAAAACCGACAATTTTTCAACTTTTCTTGACACACAATAAGTGGGATGGAAAATAATTACGCAAGAAAGTTACAGTTAAAGCTTTGTGCTTGATATTCTTAGACTTAAGTGTTTGATTTCTTCAGTGTTGGTTTCCGGAGGCAATCACTTCTGCTGTATAGCTCTGACCTTTGCAGGAGTCAGTGACCTCATCTGTACGGCACGAACACCCGCCAGGGGACAGAAGACGGCGGGCATGCTTGTTGGGAATGTCAAGTGTGAGCTGACATTGATCAGAGTTGCCTGCCGTAGACGAAGATTACTTCTTTAGGAGTCCTCTCACTTCTACAGTTGTTGCCCTTGTGCCAAAGTCAATGTTGTCTTAAGGTCCCAGGTTCTATTGCGGGAAAAGAAAAAGAAAAACCTTTCCATGCTTAAAAACAAGTTGAGGTCTGCAGCTCAAATTGAAAGATCACTTGGGTAAACAGATTAGGTTTTTTCTTGTGGTTTCACACTCTTGTCACCCTTGTCACATTTTCTGAGCCTGTCACTTTTGATCTTTCTGCTTCTGAAAGAACCTCTTCAGCAGGTGTTTCGTAGGTGTCTTGTTCATTGAATTTCAGTATTGGGCTATATTTCTGCAGAACTAAGACAATTTATTGCATAATGCATCCAATTATTCTAGATGGTACATCTAACATGTATTATCACTTTGATTGATTTTTTGTTTTATCTTTTTAACGAGCCAAAAAACCTACTGTAAGTTTGTAGCAAACCAAAAAGAAAAAAAACATCCTCAGAGCGTTGGAAGGCTAATAACCAATTAGATAGATGGCACAGATTTAAGATATTTAAATGTCAAGTTTAACATTTTCGAATCAATAGGATATGGACTGATATTAGCAAATATTGAGTGTTGCAGGCTGAGGTCCTGGGTTCAAATCCTGGCTTGGGGTCTTTCTGCATGGAGTTTGCATGTTCTCCCTGTGCATGTGTGGATTCTCTCTGGGTACTCCAGCTTCCTCCCACAGTCCAAAAACATGACTGTTATGTGAATTGGTCTCTCTAAATTGCCATTAGGTATGTGTGTGTGCGTGTGTGCATGCATGGTTGTTTGTCCTGTATGTCTCTGTACTGCCCTGCATAGGACTGGTGACCTGTCCAGGGCTGTACCCTGCTTCCTGCCCCATGACTGCTGGAGATAGGCACTAGCCCCCCCCGCAATCCTGTATAGGATGGACAGATACAGATAATGGATGGATGGATAGCAAATATTGTTGGTTTTTATCAGTTTGACAACATTTCTGTTACATTGTCAAAGTAACCTAGAAAGAGATTTTCTGAAGTTTTTCCCTCAGAAATTATAGATATGATAAATACTCACATAGTATAAATACCACCAGATCAAAAAAGAAGTCAAACCGAAGCATGAAATATACAACAAAATTGAGATGATGACAACTAAATGCTTTCTATTTCTTTAAATATTACTGCTAAAATGTGCCTGGCATAGATTGTACATTTCAACATGAAACAGATTTACAGTTGAGCCCAAAATTATTCATACACTTGGCAGATTAAAGTTTAAAGCAATCTTTTAATTTGACCAGCATGTTTCTTGCGAGTGGAAAATGTTAGTAATGATAATGTGTTGGTGTGTCCCAACTTCAATCTGATAGAAAATTAGTGGTGGGACCTAAAGATTATGGTGATGACAAAAAAGTCTTCCAATTTCAAGGACATGGAGCTCATTACCAAAGATAAATCATTAAACTATCTGTGGAAACATGTAAAAACCCTGTCAGTAATTGACTGCTGCTAATATTTATTTCTTGACTGAATTATTGAGAAAGGTGTAAAAAATTCAACATGCCATTTTCAATTAAACGTAAATAAAACATTTTTGTTTTATACACTCCTTTTATTGTTCATTATCTTTTGATTTATTTCATATCACAGAGAAACTTTGGGTTTGGTAGTTGTCTGGAGAATCGTACTTGCCTGGCTGAATTCTATTAAGTGTGATTTTTTGCAGAGGGGATTAGGACATAGGGCTGTTTTTCTAGGCATCTTAGTTACAGTAAAAATGAATTCTTTATGCTTCAACAAACTGAGACATTTGGACAATTTTACGCTCCCAGGTGTATGGGAAATGCTTGGAGATGGATCCTTTCTATTGCAATGCTGCACGACTGCACAAAGCAAGTCTGTAAAGAAGTGCATGAGTAGACCTACATGCGGTAGACCTTGACTGTCTTGGGGGATGATGTTTACCTGAAAAAACACATTTCGGATGAATTAGAGAAGATAATGGAAGCCAGGCCTTCTCGTTTAACAACAGTGTATTACCTCACAAATACTCTTCTGGAACAAAGTTTCCCATTAACATCTCCTAAACATTGTCAAAATATTTGATTGTCATTTTAAACAAATCTTCTGTCTCCATTTAGTCCTATCCTCTGCATCTTCTAACCTCACGCCTACTAACTTCATGTCTTCTTTCACCACATCCATAAATCTTTCTGAAAAAAAGAAAAGAAAAATTGTGTAACTTCTAAACATGACTGTGTAAGAGTCATTGAATTAAACCAAGAACATTTCTTACAAGTTCAGCTATGACATCATTATTTAGCATTTTTTGGATATGACATGCTTGCAATGCAATCTGATTTTCTGTAAAAGCTGGATTCAAAGACAACACTTGGTAGTTGATTATATCTTTGTGGGGAATGTTTAGTATAAACAGCCAGAATCTGACAGAATTTGACCATTTTGGATGTATCTAACTTATAAATGAATTTAAAATTTTATCTCCATGCAGTAACTACTTTTTTCCTGTCTGGCAGTGTGGAGCTCAGAATTGGTGTCTGAGTACCAAGTAGAAGCCCAACAGATTTACTTTCACAACCAGAGAACTACAGCTTTTGCTATAGTACTCCACTTGATATATATGTGTGAGACTGAAATTTCTCCAGGACATTGTGCTCATTAATAAAATCATTAAGTTGAATCAAAACAAGCTTTTCTAAAACCTTGCTTAAAAATTGTAAGTTAGATACTGGTCTAAAATTATTAAAATCATTCAAATCTAAATTGCTCTTCTTCAGCTGGGGCTTCACTACCGCCCCTTTAAAGGCGGCAGGAAAGACCCCCGTCTAAATGGAGCAATTCATCATGGTTAAAATCTCATCCCTAAAAGATCCATAAAATGGCTTAAAAAATGAAGTGGGAATCGGGTCCAAAACACATGTGGTGGGCCTCACTGAGGAGAAAACTTTATCAAGAGTCCCAGCTTCTACCAGGACAAAACTGTCCAGCGTTTCCTCTGGTAGAGACACACATTCAGATTTGTCTAAAACCATGTGACTTTGAGAAGATAAAATATTACATCTGATCGTGTCTGCCTTCCCTCTGAAGTGGGCTGCGAACTCCTCACAAAGATTGTTAGAGGGGGTTTTCTGAAATGCATTAGTAGTACAGTTAAAATTTTTACCAATAGTGGAAAAAAGAATTTTAGGATTATTTTTATTGTCTGATATGATTTTTGCAAAGTAAGCATTTCTTGAATTTCTTACAGCATTATTATAGGATTTGAGAAGTTCTGTGTATAATTGATGGTCTATCGTGGTTTTATTTTTTCTCCATTTTCTCTCTGCCGCCCTGCAGTCCCTCTTTAGTTTTTTAAGATTGTTATTTCTCCATGGCGCTGCAAGTTTTGAATGTGAGCGTTTCACTCTAAGTGGAGCCAGCAGGTCAAGAGCGGACTGAAGTCTTCTGTTAAAATCACTGGCGATAAAATCACAGGGGGCAGGTAAGAGAGTAGGAGGAAACTTTTGGAAAACTTCTAGAAAACCTGCAGCCACTTCAGGGGTTAGATGGCGCTTCCTGACAGTTCTCACAGAGGTCTCCTGTTGGATAAAACTGGTGATGTTAAAAAACACAGTAATGGTCAGAGACAGCCAAGTCAACAACAGAGGACACGCGGGTGGACAGGCCATGCGTGATGACCAAGTCCAGGGTGTGTCCTCTGTTGTGAGTTGGCTGCATGACATGCTGAATAAAATCCATATAATTCAAAATATTTAAAAATTCTGTTGATAAAGGGTCTAAAAGGTTATCCATGTGTAGATTAAAATCACCAGCTAAAATGATCCTTTCAAAGGAGTTGTACAAAATTGATAAAAACTCTGAAAATTCTTGAATAAAAAGTGCACTCTTTTTAGGAGGCCTATAAACTGTGACACATAAAATCTGAGGAGTGCTAAAAACAGTTGCATTATATTCAAAAGTACTAAAATTATCAAATAAAACAGGTTTGGCAGAAAGCGTTGTTGAAGTAATAAAAGCAGTTCCGCCTCCCCTTTTGCAACCCCTCGTGGAATAAGTGAAGTTAAAATTTGGTGGGGAGGCGTCTGTAAGAACAACAGGGGCATCTCTACTCAGCCATGTTTCTGTTAAAAATAAACAATGAATATTATGATCTAAAATTAGGTCATTTATTATAACAGTTTTATTCAGCAGAGAGCGAACATTTAAAAGTGCCATATTAATAGTGGTTGGAGATGGAGTGACTGTATGATTTACTGGGGGTAGGACTTTTGGTAACTGTTTGAGATTATTAGAGTTGCATTTGCTACGTTTTTTATTATTTGTCCGCTCTCTGCTGATAATAACGGGTATAGATGATTTAGGGCAAGGTCCAAGTCCGATATGTGAATTACTGTTATTATCAGAACTGAGTTCGTAGGAGCAGGGACCAGCTGCACATCAGGATGTGGCAGAAGGGGCAGAGAGGGCAGGTGCAGCTGGGGCTGGTGTGGTAGACAGGGGGGGGTGAGGGCATGCCAGGCTTATTGCCAGCATGCGGGCACCCTGTCTGTTAACATGTAGTCCATCTGGTCCAAACAATTGACTCCTGCCCCAGAAAATGTTAAAATTGTCTATAAAACCAATATTGTGCATCACGGTGGCAGAGGAAAGCCAGGTGTTAAGAGATAAAGTCTGCTAAAACGACCAATACCTCTGCCAACAGTGGGGGTGGGGTCAGAAATAAAAACACGTGTGTATTTTAAAAGATTAAACAAATGAATAAAATCCAGCTTCAGGAGTTCAGACTGCTGTTTACGAATGTCGTTGGTTCCAGCGTGAATAATAATTCTACTCACAGATGGGTGATGTTGGATATGGTCCAGGATCTGTTCAGCAATATCCTTTACGGTGGCTCCAGGAAAAAACAGTGTGACAGCTCCTCTCATCCTTACATTCCTGATGATAGAGTCTCCAATGATGAGCGTGGTGGGCGGCTGGTCTACAAGTTGATGGTGGGCAGAGGAACTTTCATGGTCCAGGACCTGCTGGATGTAGGGCGGATTAGCTTCCCCAGGACTGCAGCGATGTGTAGTCGGCGCCGAGGATTCGTTCCGTGGGTTCGGTGTGTAGTGGAGCACTCCTCGGCGAATCCTGGGTTTAGCGCGACGTGGAGGGGGATGACAATCAGCCCAGAGAAAAAGAGAGAGATGGCAGCACATGCCACCCACCCGCCGGCACCGGCAACATAGACCCCACACCGGCCGACCCTCAGCCAGGACCACAGCCAGGGGGCGCGGTACCCCAGAGCCCTCAGGCCCACCCCTGACCCTACCCAGGCGCAGCACGGCCACCAGGCCAGTAACCTATGTCCGCCAGTGCAACCCCCCTAAGGCACCGCATGCAGCCATCAGGAGTTAACACCTAAAGCCACCAAAGCCCAACCCCAGGTTGGGCCAAAGACATCCAGCGCCCCATCCGCCCAGTGATCCCACCCCCAGGGATCCCCCCCAGACGCCCCCAACGGCAAAAACCTCCACATAAGCAACAGTATCCCACACGACAAAACCAAGTGCCCCCCACCCCTACTAGGTGATTTAGCCGATCAAAGGAGCCCAGAGAAATTGATCAGATAGGAAGGCAGAGGCCGTCTCAAGACCAATGTGGTTCAACAAGAGATCCCGATACTGATTCATATTAAGAGCCTTTTGTATTTCCAGTTCAGGAGGATAGTTTTCTTAGCGATGCATAAGGCAATGTGAACCATTAGAACTGACTTTGTGTCCATGGTGACATCATTTAAATTTCCTAGCAAGCAAACTGAGGGAGAAGGTGGAATGTTACATTTCAGACACTCTGATAAGTCCTCACATACTTGGCACCAAACTGTCTTAACAGGTGGACAGAACCAAAGCGCATGAATATAAGTATCCGGTATAATGCTTGTGCATTGTAAGCAGGTATTAGACGATGTAAAACCCATCCTGAACATCCATTGACCTGTATAGTGTACTCTATGAAGGATTTTGTATTGTATTATTTGTATATTAGGATTTTTAGTTATTTTAAAGGTTCTTAAACATATCTGAGACCAGAAGTTTGGTAAAAGCTGACTGATAAATCCACCTCCCATTTTGAAATAGGGATGGCTATTGATTCATCTAATGTAGATAAGGTTTTGTATATTTTGGACAGCAATTTTGGGGGGGGGGTTTGAGATTAAGAAAATCTTAAACTCTTGCTGGAATTTGTAATTTAACTGTATTGAGCCTAAATTTACCTTTTATAATAGATTTAATTTGTTGATATTCTAGGAATTTGTTTTTATTAATTCCATATTGTGTAATTAATGTATTGAATGGTATAAAGTCTGTTCCTTCAAATATATGTTCCAGGTATTCAATTCCAGTCTGGAAAATGTATTAATTTTTTTGCAAGATGTCAGGGTTATTCCAGATGGGTGTACGTCTGCATGGGATTATTGTGGACTCCGTCATTTTTAGAAACTCCCACCATGCTGTCGGAGAGGAGCTGATATTAATGCTTTTAAAGAATTCATGTGGTTTTATACTTCAGCTAATAAATGGAAGGTCTGAATTTTTTGTCTGTTCTACGTCTATCCAGGACTCCTCTAGGTAGTTATGTTTTAAACTTCTTTGAGATGTATTGGAGCCTATAGGCTAAGAAATAATGATGAAAGTTCGGTAGATCTAGACATCCTGTTTCTTTGGTCTTCTACAGTGTTTAAGCTGATACGTGGGGGTTCATCTTTCCAAAGAAAATTAGAGACAGAGGAGTCCAGAGATCTTGTAAACCAATCCAGTGATGGTTTGCTTGGGATCATTAAGAATAAGTAGTTGATTCTGGGCAAAACAATCATTTTTATTGAAGCAACCCTTCCCATAAGTGATATGGGTAGGGATTCCCATCTAGCAAGATCATCTTCCACTTTTTTTTAGAAGTGGAATGTAGTTTAGCTTTAATAAATCTGCCAGTCTTGGTGAGACATTGATACCTAAATAAGTAATATTCCCTGACTGCAGTTGTGTATTAAATGGATTCTGGAAAGAACACTTGATTGGAAGAACTGTAGATTTTAACCAATTTATAGAATTTTTTGAAACTTTTAAGTAAGAGTTTATCAACCCGATTACCTGAGAGATGTTTGTGAATGCTCTAGAAAAAGTAATAAATCATCTGCATAAAGGCGGATTTTATATTTTATGTTATTCCATTTCATGCCTTTAATATTGTTAGTTTGCCTGATTGCTGCTGCTAGTGGTTGTCAAGTTTGCAGGGTTTTATGACTCAAAAGGCAGCAGCAAATTCAGAACACCAGAACGCAGTTTGGATTTGATAAGAAATATTTATTTAACAAATAGTGAATGTGAAAGTCTCTGAGGAACGCCAGGGAATTGGTCCACGATGGCAGGCGGAGGAACTGCAGCAGAGAGGGGAGATAAGATGATGTAGACAGGTGACTGAGTGAGGCAGAATGTAAATGGTTACTCACAAGATGACTGAGGCGTCTGGTCTTTGGGGAAGGCAAGTAGGATCCAGTAGCGGAGGTAGGTGGAGGCTGATGTTGTGCAAGGCTGTGTGTGTGTTTGCAGGTGGAGCGAGCATGGACCGATGGCACCACTGGGTCAGAGAAAGAGTCTGGGAAAAGAGAAGGTTGGTAGCCGAGTGATATTTCGAAGGGAGAAAATCCGGAAGCAGAAGAGACGTGTGAATTGTGGGAGTACTCGACCCAGGGGAGATGGATGGACCAGGTGAATGGATTTAAACTGCAAAGACAGCAAAGGGTGTTTTCAATTTCTTGATTTAATCTCTCACACTGACCGTTTGATTGAGGATGATAACCAGAGGTGAGTTTGGAGGTGGCTCCCAGGGCGGAACAGAACTGTTTCCAGACGGCTGATATGAATTGGGGACCACGATCTGAGACTATTAGGGTGGGGATACCATGGAGCTTGAAGACGTGAAGAATAAGTTGACGGACAGTTTCTGTGGATGAGGGAAGCTTAAGGAGAGCAATGAGATGGCAGGCTTTTGAAAAACGGTCAATGACGGATAAAATGACGGTTTTACCTTTAGAAGGTGGGAGGCCGGTGATAAAATCCAGGGCGATGTGAGACCAGGGTAGAGACGGTGTGGAGAGTGGTTGCAGAAGACCAGCAGGAGGTTGATGGGATGATTTATTCTGATTGCAGATGTGACAGGCAGAAATATACTCGGCTACGTCCTTGTTAAGAGACGGCCACCAGAAATATCTACGTAGGAGGGCAATGGTGCGACTGGTACCGGGACGACAGGAAAACTTGGAGACATGGGCCCAGTGGATGGTCCGTGCTCAGATGGCTGATGGCACATACAGACGACCGGGAGGTCCCTCACCTGGGTCGGGTTCATTCTGGAGGGCGTTTTGGATTGATTTTTCAAGGTCCCAGGTGAGGGAGCCGATGAAACAGGAAGGTGGAAGTATTGTGGTCTCTTCGGGGAGTGTCTCATCTGTCTGGTGAATTCTGGAGAGAGCATCCGGTTTCTTGTCTTTGGAGCCTGGATGACAGGAGATGTTTAGGTTGAAGCGGGAGAAGAGGGATCAGCGGAACTATCTGGGGTTGAGTCTTTTGGCTGTTTGAAGGTGTGACAGGTTCTTGTGATCAGTCCAGACGATGACGGGAATATCCGTACCCTCCAGCCAGTGATGCCACTCCTCCAGGGCCAATTTTATTGCTAGAAGCTCTCAGTCACCGATGTTGTAGTTCCTCTCTGCTGGGGAGAATCTTTTGGAAAAGAAAGCACACGGATGAATCTTGTGATCTGAAGTAGACCTTTGGGAGAGAACAGCACCGACAGCGGTGTCCGAAGCATCAACTTCCAGGATGAATTGTTGAGTGGTGTCAGGTTGAGTGAGAGTAGGAGCCTAGATGAATGATCCTTTTATATGCTGGAAGGCAAGGTTAGCCTCAGGGGTCCATTTAAACGTCTTCTTGGAAGAAGTGAGAGCGTTTAGGTATTCTGCGAGTTTGCTGTAATTGTTGATGAATCGACGGTAGAAGTTTGCAAAGCCCAGGAAGCGTTGAAGTTGTTTACGGGTTTCAGGAAATGGTCAGTCCTTGATGGTATTAACCTTTACTGGATCTGCCTTCACCTGCCCATCTCCCAGGATGAAACCAAGAAAAGTTATGGAAGAAACGTGGAACTCACACTTTTCCGCTTTGATGTAGAGTTGATTTTTCAACAATCTTTGAAGGACTTGCTGGACGTGGATCTTGTGATCTTGGAGGGAACGAGAGAAGATGAGGATGTCGTCAAGGTAAACGAAAACAAACTTGTTTAGAAAATCACGTAGATCATCATTGATATGGTTTTGGAAAACGGTGGGTGCATTGGATAATCCAAAAGGCATGACCAGATATTCAAAGTGTCCAATGGGTGTCTTAAGCTTTGTTAAAATCTTTATGCCAGCTGTTTTCCCAAAATAATAAGAGCTGAGAGGTTGAATATCGTCTGCCTTGGGATATGATACCAACCATATATTTTCATTCCTGTTTCATGAGGAGGCATTTAAATAACATACAAGATTTGATCAAAAGTCCTGCTCCATGTACCAAAAAAAACCCACCTCAACTAAAATTATATAAAATAAGGTTTAGCAAACCTATTATCACTTACAATTAAGGCAAGTCAAGCTTGCTTGTAAAGCAAATACACAAAATAATTTAAAGTGATTTGCAGAAAAAGAAGGCACTTTAAAAGGAAAACAAAACATCAATATGCATATATTGAAATACAGTATATTAATACTAAACATAAGTGATTTGGTATGATTTCTAACCTACATGTATAAATAATTAAAACATTGGTTATAGTCTGTCCTTTTTTGTGGGGTTCCCCAGGGGTCTATTTTAGGCCCACTTCTTTTAAATTTATATATTTTACCCTTGGCAGCCATTTAAAAAAATTTCCATGTGAATTATCACCTTTATGTTGATGATTGTCAGCTTTATGTGGCCCTAAAAACTTTGGACCCTGTGCAACCACTGCCTGAGCGAAATCAAGTCCTGGCTCTCAGCTAATTTCCTCCACCTGAATAGCCACAAACTGGAGGCTATTTTCTTTGCCCCCTGCTCCCCCTCTGCTGTGGAGCCATCTCTGCCCCCTTCATTGTCTGTTTTGGTGAAGCCTACAATTAAAAATTTGGGGGTCACTCTGGACAATTTTTTTTAAATGGATGCACAGATTAACCAGATAGTCAGGTCTTATTTTTATAATCTCCGCCGGCTGACCAAGTTAAGATCTGTTCTAAATAAGAAAGATCTTCAGTCTGTTGTCCATGCCTTCGTGGCGTCACGTCTGGACTATGCCAACTCGCTCTTATATGGTGTTCCCTCCTCTTCCGTGATGCGGCTCCAGTTGGTGCAGAACACTGCCGCAAGGTTTCTGACGGGCACAGACTGGCGAAACCACATTACCCCTGTATTGGCAAGTTTACACTGGCTTCCGGTTCGATTCCACATTAAATTTAAAATTCTTCTGTTGGTTCATACATCATTGCATGGAATGGCCCCCTCTTGTTTGGCACAGCTTCTAAGCCCTTATGTTCCGGCGAGAACCCTGAGGTCATCTGAACAGCACCTTCTGCTTGTTCCTCCTGCCCGCTATAAGGCCCGTGGGGAACGGGCTTTTTCAGTTTGTGCTCCAAAACTCTGCAACCAACTCCCCCTGACGGTCCGACTCGCCCCTTCCCTCCCCACTTTTAAAGTTCGTTTAAAGACATATTTTTAATCCCTGGCATTTGCGGCTGTGGCAGTGTAACCCTCGTGGTTTGTTTTTAGTTTCTACTTGTTTTATCTGTTTTATGCTGCTGGATTTTATTTGTTTGGTGATTTATTGTGTTGTACAGCACTTTGGTTGGCACTGTCGCCGTTTAAACGTGCTTTATAAATAAAGGAGGATGATGATGGGAATACCTGTTTTCTTATGTTATCAAATGCTGTTAGACTAATTTAATAACATAGTCTCTATTGTTAAGATTTTGTCATATTCTTTGTAGTTTTTGGCCCCGCTGAAACTGTTTGTGTGAAATCATTTCCGTCTTTTATGCATTAAGCTGGAAAACTGCCCCATGCACTTATTGACATTATGGAAACATAAAGATGCTCAGTTGTGTGTAATCAGCATAAGTATGGTAAAGATGTTGTAATGCCGTATAATCTGAGATAGGTGGATCTTGTATATATTAAGTAATAAGGGGCCAAAGATTAAGCCTTGAGGAATTCCACATCTTTGTGATCTTTGTTCATTTAGTATTATAAATTTCAACTGACACAAAAAGTTTAAGTAAGACTACTCTGCCCCATATGATTTAACCCCAGTAACAGAAAACTCCACCCACTTTTCACCTCTTTCAAATGTTAAACAGAAAAGAAAAAAAAAAGTCTGAATTAAGCAAACTGTTTTCTAGGAATGTGTATTGGCAATAATCTGGTGATACGATATATATCACAACACACGGGGGGCGACATGATATATTTGCGATATATTGCGATACTATGAGTAAGAGTATATATTGTTATTTTTAAAACTTAATTTAACCGTAGGAAAAACTGTCACAACATTCTAAACACTCCAACCTGTTTCATACTTACATCCAGTTTTATTACTAAATCTAGTTGATCCACTGGAACAAAGAAAGTGAAAAAATCCCCCAACTAGCAGTTTTACTTTTAATTTAACCACAAAAATCAGTGTCATCATTAATGGTTCCATTCAAATTCTAAAAAGTGAAATAAAAATAAAAATCGATAGAGTGCTTTCAAATATCAATATAATATTGGGACATAAAATATCGCGATATATCAGTGTATTGATATTTTCTTACATCCCTACTGTTTCTCACATCCCATCAGTTGCTGTTTCCTTATTCCTAGTGTAATGAGGGAAAGGGCAAGCTAACATCTGGAAGACATGTATGCTATGTTTGCTGGTGTATCAAAATACAATAAAAAAGCTTAAATAACTGACAGTACTTTATAGGAAAAATGTGCAAAAAAGTCCAAAAAGGAGCTAAAAAATTGTTGTGTGGCCACACAATTTGTTAACAAGTAGTTTTATTTTTTACTAAGGAAGACATTTTTTATATATAAGAACTGTTTGAGCTCAGACCTTCAATTACTACGTTTTTCTGTTTCTCTAAAATTCTAAAAACTAACAATAAACATATTAATGACAACTACAGCTAATAATTTGACAAAATTCTTTTAATTTCTTGGACAGTGGAAAATAAACCACTCACCGAGCTATTTGTGAAATAGATATTGACTTTGTATCTACTTAAAATGTTATATACCTTGTTCTTAGTTCTACCTATGTGTGTAAATCACATATGTTGTGAGGAAAAGAGAGCATGCCTGAGAGATTTAGTGATGATTTAGTGCGAGGAGTCATAGTTGTTGAGGAGTGGAAATGTTTTTCTAAGGCTCAAAGCTCTTAACAGAAGTGGGCTACAGTCACAAACACACTCAAACACACACACACACACACCCAGAACTCACACAACCACGACTGAATTTCTCAGCTGCTGGAAAGCACTAATAATGAAGTGCAGAATGAAAAACATTTTATGTGAGAACCTGGCAATTATATGCACTCAGACCTACTGTACATTTAAAAGCCCATGTGCTGTAAATTTACTGTATGGAGCCATTTTAGTTGTGAAATATCACAAACAGATCACAGCAAGCCCTGCACTGAACATGGCAGCGCTAACAGTGATGACAAATATACCGGAACGAGAAGATGCTTAATTTTTCCACTGTAAGTATCTGTTAGTGCCCTTATATCCTCCTCCCTCAGGAACTAATCTCCTGGGTGTTTCCATCTGTAATCATTGAAACAACAGTGCCACAGGTCTTGTAGGCTTCTTGAGGGGAAAATCCATAAACGCTAATGTCTACAATTGAGTTTCATAGAGGCAAATGTTGCGTGTTTTTAAATGTTTATGGTGAATTTGATGCCAAGTTAGTTTTCAGCTGATCAGTGCATGTGTCACTTTTAAGTAGAAGGATGTTTCTACCTTAGGTTCATGTTCTTGGTTAATTGTGCTGGTGCTTTTGCATGCAATTAACAATTATACATGACATATAGACATGTCTACCACTTTTGTTATTTGTGTTGTCCCAAATGTTCCTGTCTCCCCAGGAAATGGTTGTTTAGAAGTGCATGTAAGTTTGTTTCTGCATGCTGTTTTTAACAATGTAAGTGAAGAAATTCTAAGGGGTATAGTTAGGTATAGTTAAGTACAGTTCAAGTCACCCAAAAATGATCTTATCACAAATAAATATTTCAGTTTCTAGTTGCCACAGACAAAAACTGAGGTGTTCTTGTTCTTTTGATTGTCGCTCAAAGATCATTCTATAATGTGATCAGGCCATGGATCATGCTGTGAGCAGTAAAAAAAACAAAAGAAAAACCTTTCATTAAGATAAATGACTATCTTTTTTCTTAAAAATACAATCCCCAGGGCACTATATCTTGCTGTTTTGGAAAGGCTTTCAAATAATTAAATCATATAACTCCCGTTAAAATGTTTTTCATTTATTTGTCGGTATTCAGGAAAGTACTACCAAAATGAACTCAGACTGGTTGAAGAACTGAACCTTGGACAACAGAAAAGGTCAATGTGGATGTAGGATGATGTTGGTTTTTTTTACACAGACCTTCTTGATGCACTGTGAGGTCTCACTGAGAAACAATATAAAACATGCATGTTATACAGGTCCTTCTCAAAAAATTAGCATTTTGTGATAAAGTTCATTCTTTTCCATAATGTTATGATAAAAATTAAACTTTCATATATTTTAGATTCATTGCACACTAACTGAAATATTTCAGGTCTTTTATTGTTTTAAAACTGATGATTTTGGCATACATGTTATGAAAACCCAAAATTCCTATCTCAAAAAATTTGCATATTTCATCCGACCAATAAAAGAAAAGTGTTTTTAATACAAAAAAAGTCAACCTTCAAATAATTATGTTAAGTTATGCACTTAATACTTGGTCGGGAATCCTTTTGCAGAAATGACTGCTTCAGTGCGGCGTGGCATGGAGGCAATCAGTCTGTGGCACTGCTGAGGTGTTATGGAGGCCCAGGATGCTTGGATAGCGGCCTTAAGCTCATCCAGAGTGTTGGGTCTTGCGTCTCTCAACTTCCTCTTCACAATATCCCACAGATTCTCTATGGGGTTCAGGTCAGGAGAGTTGGCAGGCCAATTGAGCACAGTAATACCATGGTGAGTAAACCATTTACCAGTGGTTTTGGCACTGTGAGCAGGTGCCAGGTCATGCTGAAAAATGGAATCTTCATCTCCATAAAGCTTTTCAGCAGATGGAAGCATGAAGTGCTCCAAAATCTCCTGATAGCTAGCTGCATTGACCCTGCCCTTGATAAAACACAGTGGACCAACACCAGCAGCTGACATGGCACCCCAGACCATCACTGACTGTGGGTACTTGACACTGGACTTCAGGCATTTTCTTCTCCCCAGTCTTCCTCCAGACTCTGGCACCTTGATTTCCGAATGACATGCAAGTACTTTGGACCACTGAGCAACAGTCCAGTGCTGCTTCTCTGTAGCCCAGGTTAGGCGCTTCTGCCGCTGTTTCTGGTTCAAAAGTGCCTTGACCTGGGGAATGCGGCACCTGTAGCCCATTTCCTGCACACGCCTGTGCACGGTGGCTCTGGATGTTTCTACTCCAGACTCAGTCCACTGCTTCCGCAGGTCCCCCAAGGTCTGGAACCGGTCCTTCTCCACAATCTTCCTCAGGGTCCGGTCACCTCTTCTCGTTGTGCAGCGTTTTCTGCCACACTTTTTCCTTCCCACAGACTTCCCACAGAGGTGCCTTAATACAGCACTCTGGGAACAGCCTATTCGTTCAGAAATTTCTTTCTGTGTCTTACCCTCTTGCTTAAGAGTGTCAATGATGGCCTTCTGGGCAGCAGTCAGGTCAGCAGTCCTACCCATGATTGCGGTTTTGAGTAATGAACCAGGCTGGGAGTTTTTAAAAGCCTCAGGAATCTTTTGCAGGTGTTTAGAGTTAATTAGTTGATTCAGATGATTAGGTTAATAGCTCGTTTAGAGAACCTTTTCATGATATGCTAATTTTTTGAGATAGGAATTTGGGGTTTTCATGAGCTGTATGCCAAAATCATCAGTTTTAAAACAATAAAAGACCTGAAATATTTCAGTTGGTGTGCAATGAATCTAAAATATATGAAAGTTTAATTTTAATCATTACATTATGGAAAAGAATGAACTTTATCACAATATGCTAATTTTTTGAGAAGGACCTGTATATCTGTAATGATCTGGGTGTAAATTATTTTTCTTCCATTTTTGGGGGGATCCTAAATTTAAGAACTCTATTTTAAAGAATCCATCAGATCTGCAGTTCATTGAAAAATATTTTTGTGAACATCTGTTAGTTGAGTGGAATGACCAGAATCATGGGTCAATCTTTCAGGCTATGGTGGTCAAGGCCACACCTACCCAGCCCTTACTTTTTTGTGACATATGCACTTTTTTGTGATATATATATCTGGCAAGACTCTGAACGAGGGCTCTTCTGATCACTTCCCGCAGCATGTACTCCTTCTGCATCAGTGGTTAACCTACAACAACACATTGAAATCTTTTTCTGATTGGTTCGTACCTGTACTCTGTTCATAAAGTTGAAAATGTCTGCACTGTGCACCAAGTGGTCAGGGGTGGGGACTGTAATCGGTCAATCTCACACCAGGACCAGTTCAGCACATAGGTCTGATAGGTCTGCTTCATTGAATACACATCGGCTCCCCCCATTCAGATGCTGCCAAAGGTGTGATCTTCAATGAGCACCAGCGTATGCATTGTGCAGCAATATAAAGGAGTGTCACTGTACTTCACACATTTAATGCACCAAGTGCAACATTGTCATTCAGAATCTCATTTTAATTCTCAATTAAGAGACGGGGATGGGGGCTGACTGTTGGTTGAAGGTTCGTGTGTGTGCGAAGCACTACAAGTCTGAAAATGTTGCTTAAATACATATTTTTTCGCCATCTCACCGGCTATGCTGCCAGTGTCCTCCGTGTCCAAAATGTGCATAAGCAAGGCACTTGGTGTGCTTAAAGTTGCGTACATTTTTCAGCCACTTTTTTTCTATAAATCCCATACTTGCCTTAGATAGGGACTCACGCAGTTTTCATAGACCGTTTTGTGTGTAAGCAAGCTTTATAAATGAGACCCCTGCTCTTCTAAGGTCCGCAAGATTACATGTGGTGTGCCCCAGGGTTCACTTTTAGGCCCAGTGCATTTTAACCTTTATATGCTCCCTTTTGGCAGTCTAATCAGGAGACATGGAGGTAACTTTCACAGTTATGCTGATGATACACGGCCAATGGATGCACTTTTTTACTCCATTTTAGACATCAAATTCTGGATGGCAGAAAACTTTCTCCAGCTCAAAGAGGACAAAACTGAATGTTTAGTCATCGGTCCTGAGGCTCAGAGAGAGAAACATTTACCAAAACTATATTCACAGTTTTTTAATCTTTCTTCACAGATAAAGAACTTGCGTGATATTTGATTCTGAGCTGACTTTCATCCCTCACATTAAAAACATTACAAAAATAGGTTTTTATTGTCTAAAGAACATGGCCAGAGTCAACCCCCTTCTCTCTCAGGCCAAGTATACACATATATACACATACATATATATATATATATATATATATATATATATAGATATATATAGATATAGATATATATACACACATATATATACACACATATATATACACACATACATATATACACATATATATATATACACATATATATACATATATACACATATATATATATATTATATATATATATATATATAATATATATATGTATGTATATAATATATATATGTATGTATATATATATATAATATATATATGTATATATATATATATTATATTTATATATATATATACATATACATCCATCCATCCATCCATCCATCCATCCATTTTCTTCCGCTTATCCGGGGTCGGGTCGCGGGGGCAGCAGCCTAAGCAAAGAGACCCAGACTTCCCTCTCCCCAGCCACTTGTTCCAGCTCCTCGGGAGGAACCCCAAGGCGCCCCCAGGCCAGCCGAGAAACATAGTCCCTCCAGCGTGTCCTGGGCCTTCCCCTGGGCCTCCTCCCGGTGAGACGTGCCTGAAACACCTCACCAGGGTGTTTCACCACCTCCAGGAGGCATCCTGACCAGATGCCCGAGCCACCTCAACTGACTCCTCTCGATGTGGATAAGCAGCTGCTCTACTCTGAGCCCCCTCCGGATGACTGAGCTTCTCACCCTATCTCTAAGGGAGAGCCCAGACACTCTGCGGAGGAAACTCATTTCAGCCGCTTGTATCCGTGATCTCGTTCTTTCGGTCACCACCCAGAGTTCGTGACCATAGATGAGGGTAGGAACGTAGATCGACCGGTAAATCGAGAGCTTCGCCTTTTGGCTCAGCTCTCTCTTCACCACGACAGACCGGTAGAGCGCCCGCATAACTGCAGATGCCCCACCAATCCGTCTATCGATCTCCCGCTCCATTTTTCCCTCATTCGTGAACAAGACCCCCAGATACTTAAACTCCTCCACTTGGGGAAGGACCCCATCCCCGACCCGGAGGAGGCACCCCACCCTTTTCCGGCTCAAGACCATGGCCTCGGATTTGGAGGTGCTGATTCTCTTCCCAGCCGCTTCACACTCGGCTGCGAACAGCTCCAGCGAAAGCTGTAGATCACGCTCCGATGAAGCCAACAGGACCACATCATCTGCAAAAAGCAAAGACCCGATCCTGAGGCCACCAAAACGGATCCCCTCAACGCCTTGGCTGCGCCTAGAGATCCTGTCCATAAAAGTTAGGAACAGGATCGGTGACAAAGGGCAACCCTGGCGGAGTCCAACTCTCACTGGAAACAAGCCCGACTTACTGCCGGCAATGCGAACCAAACTCTGGCACCGGTTGTACAGGGACCTAACAGCCCGTATCAAGGGGCCCGGTACCCCATATTCCCGGAGCACCCCCCACAGGGCCCCCCGAGGGACACGGTCGAACGCCTTCTCCAAGTCCACAAAACACATGTAGACCGGTTGGGCGAACTCCCACGCACCCTCCAGGACCCTGCTGAGGGTGTAGAGCTGGTCCAGTGTTCCACGGCCAGGACGAAAACCGCATTGTTCCTCCTGGATCCGAGCTTCGACTATCCGTCGGACCCTCCTCTCCAGAACCCCTGAATAGACCTTACCAGGGAGGCTCAGAAGTGTGATCCCCCTGTAGTTGGAACACACCCTGTGGTCCCCCTTTTTAAACAGGGGGACCACCACCCCGGTCTGCCAATCCAAGGGAACTGCCCCCGATGTCCACGCAATATTGCAGAGCCGCGTTAACCAATACAGCCCCACAACATCCAGAGCCTTGAGGAACTCCGGTCGAATCTCATCCACCCCCGGAGCCTTGCCACCGAGGAGCTTTTTAACGACCTCGGTGACCTCAGCACCAGAGATTGGAGAGCCCGACCCCAAGTCCCCAAACCCTGCTTCCAGATTGGAAGGCGTGCTGGTGGGATTGAGGAGGTCTTCGAAGTATTCCATCCACCGACCCAAAACGTCCCGCGTCGAGGTCAGCAGCACACCATCCCCACTGTAAACAGTGTTGGTGGCAGACCGCTTTCCCCCCCTGAGACGCCGGATGGTGGACCAGAATCGCTTCGAAGCCGTACGGAAGTCGTTTTCCATGGTCTCTCCAAACTCCTCCCACGCCCGAGGAGTACATATACATATACACATATATATACATATTCATATATATACACATATATATATATATATACACACACACATATATATATACACACACATATATATACACACACATATATATATATATATATATATATATATATATATATATATATATATATATATATATATATATATATATATATATATATATATATATATATATATATATATATATATATACAGTTGTGTGCGAAAGTCAGGGCACCCCTTTAAAAACAGCATATTTTATATATTTAAAAATGTATATTCATATTTACTGTCTCTCTGGTATATGGGAAAAAAAGACAATATTGTCAGGAAACATTAATGCATAGTTACATTTTATTTTATAAATTGAACAAAATTACAAAAATTAAAAACATAATTTTGGCATGTGCAAAAGTTGGGGCACCCTGAGAGTTTCAAAGTTTCAGATTCTTTTTACAAGCTCAGACCTCTACCAGCTCATTGGTCCTGAAGCATGTGTCAACAATTGTCATTAGGGAGTGCCAGCTGGTGCCAATTTGAGGGTTTCTTAAATACGGCGACTCCACAAACCTTGTACAAACACTCAGCAACCATGGGTTCCTCTAAGAAGCTGTGTAAGACAGAAAAAATGAAAGTAATTGATGCCCACAATGCCGGGGAGGGCTACAAGAAGATAGCAAAGCGTTTTCAGCTTGCAGTTTCCACAGTGCGAGGCATAATTAAGAGATGGCAGGTGAGGGGAACTGTTGAGGTCAAGAAGAGATCTGGAAGACCAAGGACACTCTTGGAGAGAACAGCTCGTAGTCTGATCAGAAAGGTAAACCAAAACCCACATTTGACTTCAAAAGACCTCCAGGAAGATTTAGCAGACTCAGGAGTGGTGGTGCACCCTTCCACTGTGCGCCGATACTTGCACAAACAAGACCTTCATGGAAGAGTCTGCAGAAAAAAACCTTATCTACGACCTCATCATAAAATACAACGTCAAAAATATGCAACAGAACATCTACAGAAGCCTGATGACTTTTGGAAACAAGTGCTGTGGACTGATGAAGTTAAAATAGAACTCTTTGGCCACAATAAGCAAAGGTATGTTTGGAGAAAAAAAGGAGCAGCATTTCATGAAAAGAACACCTTGCCAACTGTTAAATATGGGGGTGGATCCATCATGCTTTGGGGTTGTGTTGCAGCCAGTGGGACAGGAAACATTGCTCGGGTGGAGGGAAGAATGGATTCAATTAAATACCAGCAAATTTTGGAGGCAAATATCACAGCATCTGTAAAAAAGCTAAAGCTGAAAAGAGGATGGCTTCTACAACAGGATAATGATCCTAAACATACCTCCAAATCCACCATGGACTACCTCAAGAAACGCAAGCTGAAGGTTTTGGAATGGCCTTCACAGTCTCCCGACTTAAACATCATCGAAAATCTGTGGGTAGATCTTAAAAGAGCTGTGCATGCAAGACGTCCTAAGAATATTGCAGAACTGGAAGCCTTTTGCAAGGAAGAATGGGGAAAAATCTCAAATAATAGAATCCAGAAACTTGTTGTTGGCTATAAAAAGCCTTTACAAGCTGTGATATCTGCCAGAGGGGGTGTTACTAAGTACTGAAGGTACTGATGCTGTAGGGTGCCCCGACTTTTGCACATGCCAAAATTATGTTTTTAATTTTTGTAATTTTGTTCAATTTATAAAATAAAATGTAACTATGCATTAATGTTTCCTGACAATATTGTCTTTTTTTCCCATATACCAGAGAGACAGTAAATATGAATATACATTTTTAAATATATAAAATATGCTGTTTTTAAAGGGGTGCCCTGACTTTCGCACACAACTGTATATATATACACATATATATATACACGTGTGTACATATCATTCTGATTAACTGACTCAGTGCATACCGTCTAGGCCAATCACCATCTTCTTATTGCTCTGTGAGACATGCATTCAAGTTGAACCTCATCAGATAAAGTAACTGGTGGAAACTTGCCTTTGGGTTAATTTCATCAATTGGAACCCAGATGTCAAGCAGTGAATACTCACAACAGTTTTTTTTCTCCTTTGATAAATATATTCTTTGTGATTTGTGACTGGTAAAATAAAAATATTCTTATCTGTAAATTATACATTTCCAATCATTTGTAAACTCTTCATATTACTAGAGACAACACCGTCAGGGACATGGGGTTGCTGATGTAATACATGTAATGGACTGCATTCATAGACCACTTTTCTAGTCTCTTTACCCCCTTAAAGCACAATACACTACAAGCCAAATTCATCCATTAACACCCATTCATTCAGGGCTTTTTAGGGTGTACATTAGGTGGCCTCTCAGTCATAGACACACTCACACAAATGAAACACAGTGGTGTCATCTTCAGGAACAACACCAACATCCTTCCAATTCATGGATGACCTGTTCTGCCTTCTATGCCGCAGCCTTTCATACACTCAAACCCTTCATCACCACCACATTGGCCAAAAGGAAAGTGAATATATCCACATAGAGGAATAAAAAGCAGCTATTGTTCAAATGAGTAATCTGTTCTGTTTTTGGTGCTGGATGTGGTTTCTTCTACTTCACAGAGCTGTTATGAGAATAAAGACATTTTTGAAATATTTCTGTCTAAATAGTGGCTCCTGTTCTCCTACTGGTAATTTAAAGTCATTTCCTGCAGACCATCCTCCAAAACAGAATCTAAATATTGACTTGCTGTGGAATTTATATGTTCTCCCAAATAATAGGCCTAAAACTGGTGCGATTTGTGATAGATGAAAACCCATTGTCTCAATGAAACTAATCCTCCTTACTTATATCAAAGCATTGAATTGAGAATAGTTAAACACATTTCTAAATGTTACCTTGAACACATTACCTGTGCTTGTAGAACATCTCCTAATCGCCTAAAATTAATACAATACTTAAAATGTAGGGATGCACGATATATCGGCATCAACATCGGTATCGGCCGATGTTAGACGTCTAACATATCAGCATCGGTCCGATTAGTAACAGAGGGCCGATATTAACAACAGATGTTTATTTATTTCCATCTTTTTGACGTTTAAGCAGAGGAGCGATGTAGATGGTGTGGTTGATTTTCCACTGTGTCGAAAGTGTAGGGAAATATACCGTATACCATATCAGTGCGTATCGGTTATCAGCCATAACAGCGGGATTAATATCGGACATCGGTACCGGCCCAAATTTTTATATCGGTGCATCCCTATTAAAATGGTTTATTTACGTTTATTAACAGTATCTCTAAATAGGCAAGAAAATAGTGCAATGCTCTGCCTTCCACTTGTAATATGAGCATATATTTCTTTTTAAACATTGGAATATGATATCTCTGTGGAGATGTACGAAGTAAGTCATTGGCCTTTGTCATTATGATTAAAAGCACCCTGTTTTGTCAGCCAAAATCCCACCTTATACAGCATGCTGACATCCAGTAAAAGTTCTGTCAAACATAATGACTGTAAATGAGATTAAACTTCATTTGATGTAATTTATTAAGCTTTAAAGTGCATTAAAGAGACCATAATTGAACAGATCAAGGGATGACCGCCTCTTGTTTCTTTGATGTTCCTCTCCACCTCTCCTCACAACATGGATTTATGAATCGTGAATACTAGGAGGGAGAGCTTAATTTCTCTTTATTGTCTCTGACTATTCGTCTTTTACAACAAAACGCTCACTTTGAGGCAGGTTCAGACTCGGGTCTAGTGGAGCCTCCAGCAGAGCTGGCTCCTCTGTGTGTGGGACAATCAATTGACAATAAGGGGGGTTGGATGGCATGGGAGAGTACTCAGAAATGTGTGCATGTAGAGTGGTGGGATTGGGGGATACTGGATGTGCTAGAAATTGCAATGTGTAATTCATCAGTGGTGGGAGAATATCAGCCTGCAGGGTTTGTAAGATTTCAATGAATTTCTGCATTTCAACAACAGGCATTAGCAACAAACGTAATCCTACATCTACAGTGCAAAATGAGGAGAAAACAGAAAACTAAAAGGCATAAAAGTACCTCACACTTAGCATTGACATTTGAGTAATCCTGGGTATCTTATTATATTATTAATGTAACTGATTTTTCTCATTCTTTAGACATTAGAATGCTTCAGGTTTTGCAAAGTCACATTTACAACTATTTATTCATTTAGAAACATTTTGATAGGTCAGTTACAAAACATTCATCATAGTATGAGAAAATAAAAATTGTTGGTTATCTTTCAAACAATTTTGCTGTGTATTTTGGTTCTGTGCATAAGAAAACATGAATAAATTTTTGAAATGCAATCATTTCAGCAGGTACATTTAACATCAGTAAGAATCGAAACAAAGCAAACTTGATTGACAAGTACTTATCCAGGTCGCTTGTCATCTATTGAATTTTCAGACAATGTATTTTGATTACATGCATGTGAATCTATAATCTAATCTGAACACAGCTCTACATTACAATGCCAACAGGTGACTGTGAACCCATTTAAATGTTGAGCATGGATCAAATCAGTGTGTGGATGCGCCATAACTTTCTCCAGCTGAACAGAAACAAACCTGAAGTAATTATTTTTGGACCCAAAGAGGAACAATTAAGAGTCAGCATAGAGCTTCAGTTAATACAGCTAGAAACTACTGATCAGGCCCGAAATCTAGGTGTAGTTATGGACTCAGACCTGAGCCTCCAGAAACACAAAGACAATCACAAAGTTGGCCTTCTATCACCCAAAGAACATTTCCAGGATTAAAGGACTAATCTCTAAACAAGATCTAGACAAAGCTAATCCATGCATTTGTCTTTAGTCAGATTGATTAATGCAGCATTGTCTTCACAGGTCTGCCTAAAAAGTCAATCAGCAGCTGCAGCTGATCCAGAACGCTGCTGCTCGTATCCTCACTAGAACCAGGAAAGTAGAGCACATCACCCCAGTTCCAAAGTCCTTACATTGGCTTCCTGTAGCTCAGATGATATACTTCAAACTGCTTTTGCTGGTTTATAAATCATTGCATGGCTTAGCACCAAAATATTTTAAATATCTGTTGTTGTTGATCCAGAAGAGAATTGGGAGAATGTTATACCACTCAGGTCATCTTATTCAAGTCTACTCTGTATCTCCAGAATCAAAACCAAACATGGAGAAGCAGCATTTATTTTTTATGCTCCTCTAATCTGGAAAAAAAAAATCCAGAAGCCTGCAAAACTGCTGTAACAATTCGAGTTCCTTAAAAACAAGGCTAAAAACCCATTTGTTTAGAGCTGCCTTTGATCTATAATCACTGGAACATTGTAGTCTGAAATGAGGGTTTTCACTACCTCTCTTTGTTTTGTCACTTTAATGTCCTTTTTTTGTGTTTATTGTGTTATGTTTTTATCATGTAAGGAATTTCGAACTTCCTTGTTGCTGAAATGTGCTATTCAAATAAACTTGACTGTTAAATCCAAAATAGAATTTCAGATCCCCCATCTTACATATAAAGCCTTTAATAATCAAGTTCCATATTACATCAGAGATCTGATTGTTCCATATGTACCTCATGTAGAGCGCACACGGTGAGATTTTCACCTCGCGAGGCGAAAAATATCAAACTTCTTTGATTTTCACCTCAACGCCTCATGAGGCAGAAAACTCACCAAAAATTAACCACACACGGCGAGCTATCTGCTGAGCAAATGGCCTCGAATGACTTTTTGCTCAGCAGATAGCTCTCGTGTGTGGGAGGCTTAACAGAGCACTTTGCTTCTAAACCCGTTCTAAAAGTAGAATGGGAGACAGATCGTTTAGTTATTAGCGTCTTCTGCTGTGGAACCAGCTCCCAGTTTTAGTACGTGAGGCAGACACCCTGTCTGCTTTTAAGACTAAACGTAAAAGTTTATTTTTTGATCAAGCTTATAGTTTAAAACAGAATGATGTTAGCCAGTCGTTGGATCAGTGGTGGACTGGAAGAGGGGTGGTAGCTGACAGGGGCTAAGTATAGCACCTGTGCCGTTAGGTCAGGATAAATAAGCTACTGGACCAGTTCTAGGTTCTGAGGAGTGGTGAGCAGCAATGAGAGCCAGAGACAGAAACGCTTTAAATGAAAAGCCGGCAGTTTAATAAAACAAAATTGAACCGACAAATAACAAAATATTTACCTGAAGTGAATGAAAAACCCTTTAATAACGTTTTGTTATTTATTTGTTTTACCTTTATCCCTTTAGTTAAAGCTCAACTAAAAGTTTTGGTTTTAATTCCTTTGATCTATTTTTCTAGTGTATTTTATGACAGGTCATCTAATTTTAAGTGTTTCGTGTTTGAACCTGTTTTGAATTGTTGTAATTTGAGTTTAAAGCTGATTTAAGCTCAACAATTTGTGGTTCCCAGTCTATACGGGACACTACTTTTGATTTCAATAAAGTTTTCTGTTACCTTGAAATGACACCTTATGTACCCTTTAAAGTACACAACCGTTAAACATAAACAATTATATAGCGAAAAGAAAACATTTCAGAATCTTACTCTTTACATTCAGCATAACCTCAATTGTCCATCAAGAATGTGCTCCAGAGTTGACATATGTCCAGTGTTCAACAAATTCTACTCCAACCTTGTTGTGGTAGAAGGTGATAAGTTGAAGCAGGACCAACACAGCGCTCCAGCAAAACTCTGCCGATGGCCCTGGAAGCGTCTTGTGGGATGGTACTGGCTCGCCTCGATCTCAAACCGGTAGGTTTGGGTGATTTCCAGAGTAGACAAAAAAACCTGGCCTGCATCACATTTAGCACATAAAATAAAATAACTCTGAATAAAAACATAAATTAAGCCATTTTACGTCTGCTACGGGGGCTACGTGACTGGAAGAGAACAGAAAATGGCGGTTACTCACATTACACTGGCTGCTTGGTGAGCCAAAAAAATGGCAGCCGTCCCGCTTACCATTGCACAAAATACAGACTTATTTATTATGTATAAACCTGAGCTGTTCCTTTTTTATATTTAATGCTTTAATAGAATTATGGATATTTATTTATTGATATGCAATAAAAGGTCTTAAATGTTTACTTATTAATTGTAATATTCATCACTTTATTGTGATTATTTGTAACAGGGGTTACATAAGCCAGTTGGGAGGAATGGTTCTTTTTAGTTTCTTTAACATAGAAAGTACTCTTACATCAGTTCTTCTGTTCTTTTTGTGTGTCTGTTCTCAAACCCCCAGCCGGTTGTGGCAGATGGGCGCTGGTAATGAGGCAGGTTCTGCTGGAGGTTTCTTCCTGTTGAAGGAGAGTTTGTTTCTCTCCACTGTCACTAAATGCTTGATCAGTATGAGGGATTGCTGTGCAGTCAACACAATACAGACAACTGTCTACTGTTGCTCCGTGTTCGTCCAGGAGGAAGGAATGCTGCCAGTCGACGACTCGCTGCAATCTGCTGGGTGTCCTTGGATAGAAAACTTTTAAACTGATTGGAATGTATGTACTGTATAATTGAATTGAAAATTACTTGTAAAGTGCCTTGAGATGATGTGTTCTAAATTTGAACTTTATAAATGAACCAAACTGACTCGATTTGACTATATCTGTAGATTCTATATATTTTATTTGCTCAAAAAGAAAGCTAGCTATTATGTCAGTTTCATCAGTGGGTGTTTATTT
Organism: Valencia hispanica; assembly: GCA_963556495.2. Lineage (NCBI taxonomy): Eukaryota > Metazoa > Chordata > Actinopteri > Cyprinodontiformes > Valenciidae > Valencia > Valencia hispanica. The sequence goes on from OY747701.1 coordinate 52,815,951, forward strand.
CTGTTATTCCTTTTTTTTAAATGTTGAATTTATTTAATTTTTACATTTTTCTATGTTGTGGTTTTGACGGCATAAAAATGAAAAAATTAAATAAATTCAACATTAAAAAAAAAGGAATAACAGGGAGCCAGTGTAAGGACTTTAGAACTGGGGTGATGTGCTCTTCTTTCCTGGTTCTAGTGAGGACGCGAGCGGCAGCGTTCTGGATCAGCTGCAGCTGTCTGATTGACTTTTTAGGCAGACCTGTGAAGATGCTGTTGCAGTAATCAATCCAACTAAAGATAAACGCATGGATGAGTCTTTCTAGGTTGTGTTGCAACATCAGTCGTTTAATCCTAGAGATGTTCTTCAGGTGATAGAATGCTGACATTGTTATTGCCTTTATGTGACCCTGGAGGTTCAGGTCTGAGTCCATTACTACACCTAGGTTTCGAGCCTGATCAGTAGTTTCTAGCTGTATTAATTGAAGCTGTGTGCTGACTCTTGATCGTTCCTCCTTTGGTCCAAAAATAATCACTTCAGTTTTGTTTCTATTCAGCTGGAGAACCTTATGGCACATCCATCCATTTATTTGGTCAATGCATTGATTTAGGGTTTGAATGGGTTCAGAGTCACCTAGTGACATTGTAATGTAGAGCTGAGTGTCATCCGCGTAGTTATGGTAGCTAATGTTATTGGTTGCTATAATATTGCCTAGTGGGAGCATGTAGATATTAAATAAGAGGGGCCCCAGGATGGAGCCCTGGAGCACCCCATATGTGATTTCTGTTCGTTCTGATGAAAAGTTTCCTATTGAAACATAGAAGTCCCTGTTCTTTAGGTAAGATTCGAACCAGCCAAGTAGTGTACCAGAGAGTCCGACCCAGCTCTCCAGTCGTTCCAATAAAATATCATGATCAACAGTGTCAAATGCTGCACTGAGGTCCAACAGAACCAGCACTGTGGTTCTTCCACAGTCTGTATTTATGCGGATGTCATTGAATACTTTGACGAGGGCAGTCTCGGTGCTGTGGTGAGCACGGAAACCAGACTGAAAAACATAAAAATGGTTTGTCATTGTTATGAAGCTATTCAACTGCTGAAACACTGCTTTTTCAATAATCTTACTGATGAATGGAAGATTAGAGATCGGCCTGTAGTTCTGCATTAACGTGTTGTCCGGATTTTTCTTCTTTAGCAGTGGTTTAAAAGCTGCTGTTTTTAAAACCTGAGGGAAGACACCTGATAGAAGGGATGAGTTCACTATTTGAACAAGATCAGACCCAATAACAGGAAGAACTTTCTTTAGAAACGCTGTGGGTAGGATATCAAGACAGCAGGAGGAGGAGCTTAATTGGATAATGATTTTTTCAAGGCTGTTCTGGTTTGATTCGTGGAATTCAGACATTTTCTCTACATTGTTGTTGATTGGGGATGGCACTGGTTGTGGGTTCGATATTGAGGTAAAGATTGACCGTGTAATTGTTAGAATCTTTTCAGTGAAAAAGCTGGCAAATTCATTGCAGGCCCTGGTAGAGTTTAGTTCAGGGGCTACTGTCACTAAAGGATTAGTTAGTCTTTCCACTGTTGCAAATAGGGTCCGTGCATTATTAATGTTTCTGTTGATGATTTCAGAAAAGAACGATTCCCTAGCATCTTTTATAGTTAGCTGATATCTATTCAGTCCCTCTCTGTAGATCTCACAGTGAACCTGGAGTCGAGTTTTCCGCCATTTTCTCTCGGCACGTCGATACTCTTTTTTTTACTACGTACCAGTAGATTACTTGTCCACGGAGACTTCTTTCTACCTGAGACTACTTTCACTTTAGTTGGAGCCATGATGTCTGAGGAGGAGGCAATCGGCAAAGCAACAGCATGGGTATTGATCAACCTGTATAATGATAGAACCCCAAAAGAATCAAGAGTGGAAAATCCAAGGAAGAAGCAAGAAATTATAGAATCATGAGAACCAGAAGTTACCATGAGAAAGTATATTATATTTGTTATTTATCTTAAGTTTATTTCATATTTCTTTCAGACATATAAGCTCAAAAACAAGTTTAGCAGCTGCTTCTGAGCATGTTATTGTTTTTCAGCATGCTCAGTTTCAAATGACTCATTTGAGTCTCAAGTGACAGAAATATATGTAAAGTACAAATTAAGTGGTTTTGGTTCAACGCTTACCCCAATCAAAGTTTTGAAAGCCAAAGACTTCTTCTCATGTCTCCTAAGTCTTAATTCACAACAAAAGTTATATCTGATGAAAACCGATGCATAGCAGACATGTTGGCAACAAAAATTTGCATGAAACAATAAAACCCAAGGAGAAACTAGACTCCGCTGGTAATATTAAGAGAAGAAATGTAAGAGAGATTTGGCTTTTGTATCCCAGGCCAGTTCAAATGTAGGGAAAATATGATTATTTATTAAACAAAATAATATAAATGGAAACATGTTTATCATACTCACTGGATGTGTAAACATAACCCCATTCTTTCAGTTTCCTTTTAGCCCCTTCACCCCTACAACAGCTTTTAAAAGAATAGTTTTCTATCTTATTTATTTTAATGTTGGCAATTAAAAATCCACCTGCTTCAAGCTTCCCCAATTTAAATAAAACATGAGGTAAACATTCACAGGAGATCCCTGAAACAAGAAATAGTTCATCCTCCTGCCTACATATTGCTCTATTATTTTTAACAAATAATGGGCACTCTTATGTGATCCTTTAGGAAACACAAAGCCTGAACACCCTAATGAGCTCTGGGTCCAAACCGGCTGCTCTCTGTACCTAATTCAACACTGAAGACAGAGGAGCTGGACAAGAGACCCCAAGTCAGCTGGTTGGAACACAGAGCCGGCATGATCTCGGAGTCGCCTTCGCCTCACCAATCAGGCCAATTTGTAGGCATTCATTTCCTCCAATCTGTCAGGGTGTGGTGGAGGGAGCAAGGCGGAGCTGTTAGGAGAAATAATGCCAAATGAGACTCTGGGGGATTGGAGACAACAGAGGAGCTGGCTGTGTCCCTGTCACTTCCAACACTGGTTTCTATAGCATTCTCCTCCTTTCACTTTCTAATTTCTGGAACAAAATAACTCCTACAGCCCTTCTCTACCTCCACCCTGACAGAGGAAAGATAAGCATTCAAACACTAATAGCTGTGCCCTTGAGATCTGCAGGGCTAACCAACACTCATGTAAGCAAAGCCGAGCTTGCGCTTCTATTCCTTTTTGTTTCAGAGGCCACATACTCAAGAGACATTGTTAAGAGTATCGAGTGTTGCTGAATAGGTCGCTGCCTTTGTTTCTGGTGATTGTGGCCTCCAACAGGAATAGTAAAACACTAGAGATGTCTTTTTCAACTCCCAAAATGTTAGTGGTATGCAAACATTTGAATAACCCCATATTTTCTATGAGTAAATAATAACATTTTAAAAGGTATAAATAAATGTTGGCAAAACATTGATCTTACTTGTTTTAGATGTGATGCTTTCAGACTGGAGATTACTGTGGAATTTATGGCAGCTTAAATACATTTATTTTTCGCTTTGCTACAAACTGAAAGCAAGATCAATCTATTCCAAATAATCACGTTGTACTATAAACTTATTCATATTCCTTTGACTTTTCCACATGCTGTCATGCTACAATTACAAACATTATTGTATTTAGTGGGCAAAACTCCCAGTCATTTGGATGTCCACAAAAATGTGCAGCATTCATTGCAGCAAAAGGTGGATTGACCCTGGGAGATTGAATACAAATGCTTTCCTCACTTTTCAGATTTTTATTTGTAAAAGCTTACAAAAATTTGCATAACTGACTTCACAATTATGCCCTTCTTTGTGTTGCTCAAGTACATTTACAGTAATCATAATAAACTTAAAATTAATAAATTGACACGATTCTTCAAGATTAACATATATATATAGCAACTTCACATTTATTTCTTTTGGGATTTAGTCCATTTTCCACAGTACTCTTGTGTTCAGGAGTCTGCAGACAAATACATTTTGACCGATATTGCAGAAAACTTTAAACACACAATCGAACGTCTTTGCATTTACTACTTTCAAAGGAATATAAGAACAGAACGTGTTAACCTCCAACATCCCTCCCTCGGTTGTTTGCAAAGTTTGTGACGCATCAACTCAACGAAACATGAAGCTCTGTCATTTTCAGTTTTGCTTCTGCTGCTTCTCTGCAGATTCTGAGCTCAGTGACTTTCCTCAGGAATATTTGAAGTGATTACACTCTCTCTGCAATGTCTAATATTGCAAATTGGTTCACTAAATTCCTGAAAATTTCATCAGCATGCACTCTTGCCCGCAGCATTTGTTTGGTCTGCTGGATTTAATGTGGAATTATTAAAGCTGCTCTGTGTCGAGCACTCTGGACCGACACAGTTATGTTCCCAAATTTTTTGTGTGGTAGGGGTCTACTGAGCTGTCTGGCGCCATCTTCTTCCTAAGCGTGTCATTACTGTAACCACAAGAACAGCACAATGTAACCCCGCACACAAACACACACACACATCTCTGAGCTACCAGTCTATCATGCCCCTTTCCTGAAACAAGAAATATGTATCAAGCTTTGTGAAGAATGCCACAAATAAACCACAACAATTATCAGATCAGGAAATTGCTGTCAGTTAAGCTATGAAATGTTGGGATATATGAAATGCTTTTACAAAGCTGAGATATGTATAATAAATAGTTTTTGTCATACTGATCTGTGTCAGCAAGGATGCAAATTGCTATTATACATTGCAAAGATACGTGACAAAGACTGTCACTCTCTGTAACACTTGCTGTGAAAATGGAGTTTGTTTGCAGTGGGTTTAGCCCCACATTTATCAGTATTACTTTTTCAAATATATACTGTACCAACACAGTGACTTGAAGTGGAGCTAGAATATCAATAGTATTTGCTCTGGCTATTAGGCTATCTTTGTTTGTTTGTTTTGAACAGGAAACATCAATACAAACAGCAGCAACATTTCAAATAGGCCTTTGAAAACATTTTCACTTTCTTATATGTGTTTCATTTAAACATACAATCAGATAAAGGTTTATTCTTGAACCAAAATTCCTTTGAATCTAATTTAACAACTTTAAGTATTATGATTACAGTGAATGTCTTTGTTTTCACTATTTAAGTTTTTTTTGGCAGAGCATGTATTTCATTCCATCTTCTATTTTCTCTAGAAAGACGCAAAGTTAATATACAATATTAAAAGAGAACATGTTTAAATTAATAATGTGTTCGTGCAAATGTAAAATCTTTTTGCATCAACACATTACAAACTGACAAGTTAGGGTAAGATATATGGAGAGCTATTGCTATCGTTACTATGGGTAATCTGGCAAGTGTTCAGAATTATGCTTGTCATCTAATGCTGTGTTTAGATGTTCTGATAGAATGTTTCTTATTTCTGACAAGGCACCATAAAGGCCGACAAAGATGTTTTGCTTGAGAGCAATATTAAAAGCCTGATAACAAAAGTCTTAGTTTGATTCCATAAGACACCGGCAGAACCTTATACTGCACATGGTGCCACATTGCTGAATAAGAGAAACACAGTAAAGTCCAAGAGCAGTTCAGTCTTGAATATTGTATGTGAACAATTGCATGACATGAATTGATACATATTTTTACTTGGTAAGTCATTTTACTTTGCTCCTACCCTGGAATTAAATCAGGGTCTTTTCAACAGAACTTCACATTATGATGACAATCATTTCACAAGTAAAAATCAGTTGTCAGTTGCAGATATAGGTATTACCTTCTTTCTCCAATGTTTTAATGTCATATGGTTATGCTATGTTAGAAAATGTGGTTTTTGCTTTCATTGCTGAAACTAAATGCCCTAATTTAGCTTAGTGCAGCATATATTTTGCTAATTTATTGTAACAAAGTCCCTGATGAACAACAGTGAATTTCTTAAAACCTTGAAATGTGCCTACACATGTTGAGATAATAGTAGCATTGTTGTTAAAAAGTGAATGCGACTTTATAAAATAAACCCTTTTTAACATCCACATTGAATGTTAAATGCTCTTCATCGTGCACTACCATTCAAATCAAACCAATGCAAAATATAGTCTCATTCGAATCTGACTTTCTTTAGACATTACATTTATAACACTGAATTTTTAACCTGTGCAATTATGTGATTTTTTATTTTACTTTATTTTATTTTACTTTAAATTTTACCTCCAAAGATTGGCCTGCATATTTTCACCTTCGAAAATTTGTTTGCAAATGTGGTGCCCTTCTAGTGACCCAAGCCAAAGCAATCAGCACGAGATTGAGTGGTGTGATCTAGTGACAAACAGTTACATAGAAGGTAACTGTTAATAGATGCACCTCTGGCCCAGCCCAATGCACTGATGTCACATGATCAAAGGAGCATAATTTGTTTGGCTAAAAGCCCCTAAACTCAATCTAGTGCTGTTTGCTTTGGCTTGGGTCACCAGAAGGTCACCACATTTGCATGCCAATTTTTGCCAGCCAATTTTCACAGGTGAATTTCAGGTGAGATTTTTGCTGGCAAATTTAAAGTTTATAAAAAATAATATACATAACTGCACATAATAAAAGTTGTTATAAATTCAATGTCCAATATTTCTTCGATTGAGGTACTGTAAGACTTGCTGAAAGTTCACAGGGTCCTTTTTTACCTAACAGGTGCTCCTCATCACTCAACATGTGCACTTTCACACAATGACTGCCCACGTTTCCCTCTCCAAGCACAGGTGTCATATTTTACAGAAAGAGCAAAGTGTAAACAGGTTGGTCTTTTAAACAGAACGGGAAATATAAAAGGCAGTTTGCAGGCTTTTGAGGCTGCTTTAGATTTGCTTGGTAGCCTATTGACACAGCTGCAGGCCCCACCCTCTGCCCCATCGCCTAAAGAAAAGAAGCTCGCATAGCAGCCTACATGCTCTGCAATCTGTTATTATGAAAGCTAAAAGAAAACCCTGACACGCAGAAGATATTGTGAAGAAGCCCAACAAAAACCTGACAAGCCTTAATAAGCTCTAGAGGATTCAGTGCTTTTGTCAGTTGAAAAATTGGGATTCTGTGTGTGCACATGCATGCCCAGACACATCCTTACATACATGCTGATGTATATACTGTAGTTGTGGGATTTTGAATATTTGCTTGTGATCTTTGTGTGTGCTGTCACTGCCCAGCTGTTGCACGAAAAAATGCTCAGAAAAGAGGTGGCACACAATTGCAAGTTCCAGTCGGAGGAGCACAAAGAGAAAGCAGCAGCGGATTGGCTGGTCAAAAGAGCCGTATTTATAGGGAATTTCTGGGCATTTCAGAGATGGTCAGCTTTGTGTTTGTGATGGAACATGTACATGAAGGAAATTGTCATGTAATTATACCCTTTTAAGCATGTGACCTATCATTTTGTTGGAAAGTGGAAGGCTTGATTTGGTGAGAGCATGTAAAGATTACAGAGACTCTCAAAAAGAAAGAAAAAAAGGTTTGAATGAGCTGCTCGTCAATCAGTGGGTGTTTTAAACATGCAATAGTGCAGTTCTGCACAGCAAAGATGGAATCTGAAACGTGTAAAAAAAATTGAATGAAAGTATAACAACGTTGGATCTTGAACCCACAGAGAGACCAGCCCCTCGCATACACTTTTGAACATTTCCACCTTTCATTATGTCATGATATACACTTCTTTGCTCTTTATTGAGATTTTATGTCATAAATAAACTACGGCTGTGAAACGATTAAAAAATGTTATCTAATCACTGGGTAGCTGTGAATTAATCACGATTAATTCAAAAAAAGTACAATTATCGGCATGAATAAGGGACAAAACCGTCAGCTGTTGCTCTTTTTTTAAGGAAATACAGGAGCAAAGCATGGGACTTGTGTTTTGAATTCCCCTATCACATGGCGACTGTGGATCAGGAGTGAGGAGTTCGTCTTGTAACCGGAGGGTTGCCGGTTCGAGTCCCCGCTCTGTCTGTCTCAGTCGTTGTGTCCTTGGGCAAGACACTTCACCCTTCTGCCTACTGGTGGTGGTCAGAGGGTGGCGCTAGTGTCCGGCAGCCTCGCTTCTGTCAGTCTGGCTATAATGTAGCTTGCCATCACCAGTGTGTGAATGGGTGAATGACTGAATGTAGTGTGAAGTGCTTTGGGGTCCTCACGGACTAAATAAAGCGCTATACAAGTACAGGCCATTTAAACGTGGCCCTTTTAATCTATTACTCTTTTAGCCAGTTGCTGAGGCAAATTAACTGGTTTACATTTTCTGAATTTTCTGACCATCCATCCATCTTCTTCCGCTTATCTGGGGTCGGGTCAGCACTTTAAGCAAAGAGACCCAGACTTCCCTCTCCCCAGCCACTTGGGGATTTTCTGACCTCGGGAGGAATCCAAAGGCGTTCCCAGGCCAGCCGAGAAACAGTCCCTCCAGCGTGTCCTGTGTCTTCCCCTGGGCCTCCTCCCGGTGGGACGTGCCTGGAACACCTCACCAGGGAGGCATGTAGGAGGCATCTTGACCAGATGCCCGAGCAACCTCAACGGACTCCTCTGGCTCTTGGAACGTGGATTTTCTGACCGTTTCTTATTCATTTTGGACAACCCTGAGCATCCTCTTCATGGGACTATCCTACAACAACAGATTGTCTTCAGTCAAAGGCTTCTACAGTTTCGCTGCAACATAGACTGCTACAGGAGATCCTTCCTGCCCACAGCCATCAGGATCCACAACAACTCATTGAAGATTTAGATAGTATGAGCTACAATAACACTTAATTTCTCTCTGGGTCAATAAAGTATTTTTTAATTGAATCTTTCTGAATACGGTAATAGAGGGATTATTTGCCAATCACAATCACAATCACTGCAGGGCCGAGTTGTTGTTTTTATCAAAGCAACCAACAGCACAAGACTCTTTTTGCAGACTACACGCACAGTAGAGCAGGGAGTGACAAAGGCCGATAATCCCTACCGTCCGTGACTGAGAAGAGACGCTCACATGGAAACACAGATGCAGTTTGGGTCTGCCATGCTGTTTACGTGACGAGTGATCACTGAAAGTGGGCAGGTTGAATTGTGGGACAAATAGGGTGGGTCATTCTGTGTATGTGTTAATTGCCTTTCAAAAAAATTAATCGCCTTAATGATACAAATTAATCAGCCTGCGTTAATGGGTTAATTTTGACAGCCCTAAAACAACACATGATATTGAGTAGTTTTGGAGTAGAAAAACAATTATACAACAGTTAAAAGAATATGGTTTGAATTAGTATTCTTCCCCCTTGTGAAAATATGTTTTAATCTTGTTTGCAATTGCTGGAGTTGTATTTAATCTCAAAGATGTTATAGCAGCTTTAGTTCCAGCCTTTGTTACATTTTTACCAAGATGCTGAAAAATCACTCTTCATTTCTAACTTTCCAGCAGACACTGTCAGTGTTCATGTGAAAACTGACGGCCTTTTGAAGTGCTCACAATTTCATCCACATTTACACTAACTCCAGGAGCATCTGAGGAAAGATCAGCCCGCAGCATGATGGTGCTGCCATCATGTTTCCCTGCAGATGTGGACTTTTATTTGATGATGCATAGTTCTGTTTCTGACCCAAAAGTTCCAGTTTGGTTTCATCAAAACAAAACAGATTCTTCGACAAGGTTCTCAGACATTTTATTCAGGCCTGATTGTTTTCTTTTGAAAAGAAATGACTTCTGTCTTGCATCACTCCTGTTCAGTCTGGGGATATGGAGAATACAGCTGCTCAATCTCACAACACAAATACATCCTGGAAATTGCTGCAGCTGCCTCAGTATTGCTATCAAGTTCTAGGCAGCCTTCCCGAATAGCTTCTGTCTGGGGTTTCCGTCAATTCTTGAAAAACAGACAGTTTTTGTTACTGTGGTTTCATATTTTCTGCAGTTATTGCTGATTGTCTTCACTGTACCATGATATACTATACAAATAAAGCTGGAATCTTCTGTATCCTCACTAACTTACTAATATCTTTGGGCTATGAAAATAATGAACTCAAGAAGAATAAAGAGAAAAATTTAATCAAAATAGGTTTTAACAAAGTATTAGTTTCAGGATACCCTTTTTTCATATCTCTCTCAAGCAAATTTGTTGGATTTTCCCACTGAATGTACATGATATAAGTCACATTAAAGTGGAGAAAGTATTTTAATTATTTGTTATGATCTATATTTTTAGGTCTCAAAGCTCTGACAGTTTAGTAGGGCTATGTACACTTTTGAGATCCCATAAAACTTTGTAATTTACAGAGATGTTTTAAAAGATATGAGAAATTGGACTATCCAATAAAGGACACTTTGGTCAGTAATTGGGTTGGGAATGAATCGTTGTAATGTTAAACTGGGGAAATTATGCAAGGTTTGTTTTAGTGGGTAGGGAAAGTGGCTTCCACAGGTGAAACCCAGTGGACACAGACGAAAACAAATAATCAGCAGTTCTGATAAACAGTTTTGTAGCCGCCCTGGCTCATAATATTGAATGTTAATATTTGGTACCATTCCTTGTGGTTGGAGCTGCGATGCATTCATACTGACTTCTGCTGCAGCACCTCACAGGCTATCCAGTCAGCAGAAAAAAAAGCTGTTTTACATTGCCTAGACACACATTCCAAGAGCAAACACGATGAATTACTCTCTTATTGCTCCAAACCAGCTATTGTGAAAACATTTCTGTGCCACACACTTATCTTTGTGATCTGTAGAAAACTGGTTCAGCATATTAGCTAAAGTAAAATGCTTTCTAAGGTCTATTATGTAGAATTATATTTAGTTCCCCAAAGACATACAGTGAAAAAAATGACTTCAATATACTGTATTGTAGAAAGCTTTCTGAAGCCTGGTTATCTCTTACTTCACTATAAATATTTTTATAGTATACATAATTTTGACCTGCAGTTCACCATCTCCGACCCAATAACAGATGCGATCATGAAGACATAAATAATCAGTGTTATGCACCTATCCAGTCATAAAGTTTGGCGAAATCCGTGTATATGAAATTGTTTTGTTCCAATGTAAATTGATATAGATTCAATATTCTATATTTGCCTACACACAAAGATTTTAGAGTTTCTTAAATTTCTGCAACTTCAGTGGTGCCACAGGCTCATTTCAACTATTCCCCAAATTGTTGATGCAATAATTCAAGAAAAGAAAGGCCTGATCAAGCACTAAGTGGATAAAATGTGCAGCAGACAAAATTTCCAATAGCCTCACATTTGTTCTCAAAATCATCTTAGGGTTGGTTTTATGTAGCTTTCTAATTGTGTAATTGTTTATTTATTAGCTGTAAGTCCTAATCATCAAAATTAACAGAAGCAAACATGCAAAATATATCACTTTGTGTATAATGAAATGGTAATAATATTTCAGTTTCATATTTTGAAATGAATGACAGAAATAAATGAACTTTTCATTGATATTTTAATTTATTGAGATGAGTCTTTGTCTTCTAGCTTATCCAACATCTTTGTCAGCATGATAACATAATGTAAAATCTTCAAAAGAAGCAGCCTCCAGCTAAAAAAAGCAACAACAAAGAATTTGTACCTAAATCCATGTTAGTTTGATGCTTTAACCTGATCAGTTTGTGAAAACAAGAAGCCACCCACAGTAACTTAGAGAATAACTCCGATGAGTAACTCATTGAGGTACAAATGAGGGACAGTCCCAGAATAAGGAAAGCATATCATGCTAATATTTATCAGTGAAGTTAAAATGGAAAGTACACTACATTAATCACTGTGTCCTGCTACCTTTAGATGCATCCCCATTCCAATATGTCTAAATCTAGTAACTAAACCTCTCCTAAAAATCTCCTCAGCATCTTATCAAGTTTTGCAGAGGCCTCGTTATGAATTATTAATCTGATCCAGATGTGTTAGAACAGGGATACATCTAACAGTTCCAGGACAGTAACACTGACTTTTCACAATAGTTGGGTCAAGGCAGAATTTTTTTCTAGGACATACTAGAACAGGCTCCCCATATTTTTTTCACCTCTTGTATAACTTTTCATGGATCTAAATATCATCCCTAAAAATTTTCTCACTTTGTAGTCTACATGGCCCTCGGATCATAAATTATACAAGTACTTCCATTCTTCCCTCTAACAACTTTACTTCTACATGATATCCAAAGGACATCATGTGTGCATAAAACTTTGAAAAGAAGTAGGATGATTAGCTCATTATTATCGACATTTCAGATCTTAATCTTCCTCCCAGAAATATTTCTCCACAAAGTTGCATCAAAGCTCCTGGCTGCATTTTGTTACTGAGCTGCTTTTTTTTTTTTTTTTTTTCTAAAGCCTAGCCCTATCTTAGTCCAAAGGCACATAAGTTTCAGCCACCCCCACCTCACCATATACAGGTCCAGATGCGTGCCTTTTAGCACAGGCGTGTTTAGAGCCTCTTTAGTAGCAGATTTGATGGCTTTTGTATGAGGATTTAAAACACGCCAGGTGTGTCTGCCAACGTACGTTGGTTTACAAGTGTGTGCATTTTGTAAGAATGTGCATGTGTTTGCTTGAGTATCACAGGACAGATTCCCTCTGATGTACACCTGCAGGAACAAGTGTCTCTGTTTGCTCACGTACTGAAGGCGATGATAGTGAACCGACATGTTTAAATCTCTCAAGCACAAACCGCTAATATTAATGACACATAATTCATGCTGGTTATTAAGAGTAATCCTGTTGCCATGAAAAAAAATCTATTATATATGTACAAATAAGTTAAAACCAAGCAAACTTATGCAAGAGCTGTTTTAACAGGTGAATGTAAATCCTGAGGTAAGTGGGCGACTGTGATATGGGGTTTATTTTATAGCACTGGAGGTTTAATCCAGCTTTTTCCTCTGGCAATGTACTGTAGAAATGTTGCTATGACTGAGCTCCAAAGTATTTAAACTTATTGAAATGTTTTACTTTCTTTTCCATTTGACAATCTGAAAAGTTGATGCATTTAATTTAGATTGTCCGCGACAGATCACATTGGATGGAAAGCGTGTGAGCATCAATTTTGAAGTGTTGACATTTTGTTGATATTTAATTTTATTTATATCTGGACGTTGACTAAGCCATTATAAAGCATGACCATGCTTTGATCTAAACAATTCCCCTGTGGTTCTGGCTACACATTTAGGGTTGGTGTCATGCAGGAAGGTAAACATCTGACCCAGTCTTACTTTTTTGCTAGTTTCAGTATTGCTGGGGAATTATGATCCCAGTGGTTTCCACCATCTTTCTTGTTTCTGCTAAGGAAAGGAATCTCAACAGAATGATGCTGTCACCACCATGTTTCACCAAGGGTGAGACGTTAAAGGTGATGTGCACCGTTCTTTTTCTGCCACACAGTGTTTTGCATGTTTGACAAAATATACAATACCGGCCTAATTTGAACAGAGGATGTTCATCTACATGTTTGCTTGGTCCCCTTACATTACTTGCTGGAAGCTTTAAACAAATATTGTTATGGCTTACTTTCAACAATGCCTCTGTTCTTACCAAACTTCCAAAAAGGCCAAATCTGTGGAGTGTAAAACTAACAGATTCTCTTACCTGAACTTGGATCTCTGCAATTTCTTGTCTCTGATTTACCCACTTCCTTTCGGTTTAGTTGGATGGCCATGTATTTTTTCAGTTGAGATATACTCTTTCTATTTTTATTCCATAGATTGAACAGAGCTCTTAGAGATATTGGGTTATTGTTTTATGGCCTAACCATGATTTTCACCTCTCCACAACTCTATCCTTGAAATGTCTGCTGTGTTTCCTGGTCTTCATGATGCTTTTTGTGCACTAATGTTCTCTAACAAACATCTGATCCCTTCACAAAGCAGCAATTTGCATATACCAGTAGCACAATAGGATCAATTTACACACTAATACACTCCATTTGCTAATAAGGTAACAAGCTAAATAGTTGCACAGGATTTTACTTCAAAGTATAAGAGTTAAGAGCTGAATATATTCCCTACTTTTTATATGTTTTTTGTAAAAAAAAATAAAATAAAAACATTAATAGTTTATTTTTTAACAGGAATAAAATAAGAACCATCACAAAAAAACTGATTACCAGTATTATTCTTTGAAACAAAGCCGTCTGTGATTGGACCTAAAATTACAGTAGACTGACTTTTAGGAAAGAAGACCTTCCTCTTTGGAAATTGTGGTTAAAACCCAAGTCTCCACGCTATGAAAGGTCAACAGCAAGGCAAAAGCCTACATGTGTAGAGGCCATTGTACAAGTAGAACAAGAAGAGAGCAGAGCATCCACAAAAATAAACCGTACACAGAAAAGCCCTGTAGTTATCCAGGCCACAGAACAGGCTGCTAGGCTCCGAACCACACCGCAGCAGGATGGAGAGTGTGTGTGTGTGCGTGTGTGTGTGTGTGCGTGTGTGTGTGTGTGCGCGTGTGCGCGCGTGTGTGTGTGTGTGTAGGTGTGTGTGTGTGTGTGTGGGTGTGTTTGTGTATGTGTTTGTGTGTGCGGGGTGTGTGTGTGTGTGTGTGTGTTTGTGTGTGCGTGCGTGCTCGTGTGTGTGTGCGTGCGTGTGCATGTGTCACAGCAGCCAGTCCCAGCCATGTGGACTGTGGTGTGGTCGGGTTCCCCAGCTAAATTTAATAAGGGGGCCTCTGGTTACATCATGGCTAGAAAAACCAAAAGACAGAGAAAGAAACTGGGGGGGAAAAAAATCCCTCCATCAACGCTGACATTTTTGAAGAACCACACAGTGCGTTTGAAAGTTCCAGCTGCTGATTAAGGTTGCAATCATGTGTTTCAGAGTCTTGTGTATAAAAAAAAAACTTTGTGTCCCTAAAGGCTTTGAGATATCACCTCTTTTCTAAATAAAAGACATGAATACTGTTTATCAGAGACAACAATGTCTATTTGTTCTTTTTTTTCATGAAACTCAGTTGAATTTGTTGCAGATATGTCTTTTTATGGCTGTTTTCTTCACAAGGTGGGATCGTTTTTAATGACCTTATCTAAAGTACAGACAGAATGGGTTCCCAGACCAGAATAGTCTGGGAAGTAGTCCATGTAAATCGTTTCAATTACAATTATAAGAAGAGAGCTAAATCATCTATTCCACTGATTTTATTTGCTTTTATTTTTAAATAATGCTCTCAAGGTTATATATAAATGAAAACTCATTGGAAAATGCCATTATACACTGGTCTTATGCCTAAACAAACCTCTGAGATGTTGAATTCAAAGCCAACAACTTTTTTTAGTCTTGTACTTCTGCTATTCTATACAAATGGAACTGCACTATAAGATAAACCATACTATCTTCTTCGAACATTAAAATCATGGCGAACAACTAATGATTAAGGTATACAGAACAAGAACCTGCAAATCAGGTGATAATCCGTAAAACTATTTAGAGAAACATTTGTGTTATACATACATATTTAGGATTTCATAGACATGTAACATTTATTTAAATCCCAAACATTACACAGTCCTGTAAACTTCCATATTAAACTTCAATCTCTAATTTTCATTTGATTGTTTCCCCTCACATTAAAGCTACATTGTGTATTTTTTTTGTTAATTCTTAACAAAAACCCATTTGTTCTTTCAAAAATATGTGCTCATTCATGTGTAATTACTTCCACCTACTAATGAAAGTATTCTAGTAAATGTAGAATCTGCTGTTCAGAATACATACGCACGAATGGCTAAATCCATGTTGAGCCTCCATCTTTGAAATACATTGGCCAACGAGGGACATTCCTGGAAATTCTAGCTCCACCTTTCGCGCTTTGGCCACACTCAGTTGCACCGTGACGAATGCCAGAGGGAGATTGTCTACTCGCGACGCGCCAGACGTCTGACTATATAACTAAATGCAATGTAGTTTTCTAAAGTAACCTCATCGCTGGAAGGAACACTGGACGAAGTCGTAGTACTGGAAACCATGTTAACCTTGGCATGAAACGGCCACCGTAGGAGTTATAACGCGCTCAGAATGGGGGGGTGGGAGGTGGGGCTAGAACGTAATATTCAGTTGGTTGTTTTACCGCTAGATGGGAGAAGTTCTTACACAATGTAGCTTTAAAGAACAAATCAGATGATTGTTTGCATCTTTACTTATCAATTTTAAATTTGTGAACTATGTGAGGTGGAAAAAAGTGAAAGAAACATGGTTTTGAAAATCAATCAACAGTCTAATTAGAGACAGGTAAGGCTGTCAACTGATATAAAAGCCCCGTCCACATGAGGCAGGCACAGTGCTCTTAGTAAAAAGTTTCAGCAGTTCCTTAATCAGGACAAAAACATATTTTAATGCAAACTTGCACCGAGCTTCAGTATTTACACTCAACACTATAATATAATCAAAATGTGCAATAACTATCAGAAAATCTTTCTGAATAAAGACCAAAGCTGCAAATAGCAGCTGGATGCATGTGTCAAATGTTTGATGGTATATTAATCAAAATAGCCTTAAGGAATCAAAAGTAACTTGGAAGAAGACTGTCAGTCAACACAGTTTGATGACACATCCCGAAATGCGACCCGAAGCTACAATATGCAAAGAAGAAGGCATCTATTAACTTGTCCTATAAAGTCTGCTGAATTTGTTGGAACAAGGCACATCCCAGCTGGGAAGGAGAAGGAGGAGAATAGACATACCAGTCAAGCAAGGCAAGGCAAGGCAATTTTATTTGTATACCACATCTTCAGCATCAAAGCAATTCAAAGTTCTTTACATGATTAAAAGGAAAATAGAGAAGCAAACAAGCGTAAGAAAAATCATTACATTTCAAGTAAGGAAAAAAAAAGACAGGTGGAAAAACAGACTACAATTTATGATGTTCCAGGTGTTATTAATTGAAGGCAGCTCTAAGCAGGTGGGTTTTTAGCCTTGATGCAAAAGAAATCCCTGTTTCAGTTTTACAGTTTTCTGGACATTTCTTCTAGATTAGAGGAGCATAAAAACAGAATGCTGCATCTCCATGTTTGGTTCTGATTCTGGGGATACAGAGAAGACTTGAACCAGAAGAGTGGTCACGAAGGTTGATACAGTGACAATGGATGTTCAAAGTATATGTATTGATTTCATGTGTGATTTGGACGTTTTAACCGAAGAAAAGTTTTTCAGTAAGGAAAATTAAAAATGTTTTCTCACTAACTGCAATTTAAAAATACACTTTAAAACAATTACATGTTGGGGTTTTTTCCCCAAACCTTTTCCTATGTGTAAGACAGGGCAAGTAAAATGTATTACAGATGGGGTTTTAGCCTTGATATAAAGGAACTCAGTGTTTCAGCAGCTTTTCACTGGTACGGTCGTATGTTCCAGATTAAAGGAGCATAGAAAGTAAAAGCTGCTTCTCCATGATTGGTTCTTATTCTAGGGATTATTAGTAAACTAGAGTTAGAAGACCTGATTGGTCTGGGGCCGGAGGGTTGGTATAGTGACAACATATTTTCAACATACTTTAGTGCTAAACCATTCAATGATTTATAAACTAGTAACATTATTTTGAAGTCTATTATCTGAGCTACAGGGAGCCAGTGTAAAGACTTTAGAACTGGATATGCGTGATGTGCTACACAGAAACTGTTTTGCTTTGTGTTGGTAACATTTTTCAAAACTCATGAACTCAATAACGTGAGTGACTCGGCAAACAAACTTGCACAAAGACTTAGAATTTTTTATTTATTATTTAGGTTTAATTGGTAATGAGAAGAGTTAATAAACTAATCATACAATCATAATTAAAAAGGACTGTTTCTTTCTTTTTTGAATGCTTAGTTTTTTATAGTGCTGTTGTTGTGTGCAAGGAAATATATATTGTCAGATCACTTTGTCAGTGATTTTCAAGAGTCAAACTCTTGAGAATCACTATTCTCAGTTACCTAATAACTGTGCAATTTAAAGAAAGCAATAAAACATTGCTTATATTAGAAAGGGATTTCATAATTGAATGAGAGAAATAGGGCTATTTGTGGGGTTTGGTTAATAACTCTGTTGCATAGAAATTGCAATACAATGCATAGTATGAATGTTCTGTACATTTCCTTAGACATGTGATGCCTTCTTTAATTCACTCATACACACCCATGATCTTGAATGTCATATGTGAAAAGAGGGAGTGTTTGTGGGGGCAGAAAAAAAAGATTCTTAGAAAATTAATCAGACCATATGTTAATCTCATCTGATATTTTGGTTGAGCAAGTGGTGAAGAGGAAAGTCATGTTTCTGTTCCATACTCCCACAAATACACATGCAAATATATACTAACTATTGAATAATTCCAACATTCAGCTGATTCTCTGCCTGTGGAGTCCTTCTGGTCTCCCAGCTCACCTTTTAATTTATCAGCTCAAGCTAAAGTGATTAAACAGCAGCTGTTCTCTCAACACCTCTCTCTCTCTCTGTCTCTCTCTCTCTCTCTCTCTCTCTGTCTCTCTGTCTCTCTCTCTCTCTCACACACACACACACACACACGCACACACACACACACACATTACATTTACTCTAGCAGTCACATTTTGCACTGACCAAAAGGTGTCAGAAAACAGCTGTGTTTTAAAGTAACAGAAACTATTCGAGTCAGAAAAGCATTGCTCCAACGTTTTGCCACCTTAGGTGTTAAAGAAGTCCTTGGTAAAACGAGATATAATTTTATACTTTTAAGCAAAGTAAGTAAAACTTTATTTAAATTGCATTTTTCAAGATAGAACACCCAACGTGTATTAACAAACAGAATAAAAATACACGAGACAAACTTTTTTTTTTTTTTACGTGTCCTGTTTGGCAGTGTGGAGCTCTGAATTGGTGTCTGAATACCAAGTAGAAGCCCAACAGATTTACTTTCACAAGCAGAGCAGTACAGCTTTTGCTATAGTACTCCACTTGATATATGTGTGAAAAATCTTTATTATGAATTGCTGGAGGTTTTATTTCCTGATGTTATGGACACGGAGACAGAAAATTAAGGGGAAGAAAGAAAGAAGATGAAGAAGAGAGGTAGGAAACAAAAATTCATGAGAGAGGGTGAGTTGAAAATACAAGAGAGGAAAGGGAACAAAGTAAACACAGGAAAACATTGAAGTCTGCCTCCATACCCACAGGATGGCAGAGAGAGGGGAAATAACAAAACAAAACACGAAATAGGAACATCGACAAAACAAACCTAACATTGTGAACTAAGAATAACACAACCACATCACACAAAAAATGGATATAAAAATACAACAACAATGTCACAGAAAACCTCATGGTACCGATTGATCAAGCTCTAGTAATGATAACCTCAGCCCATGCATATATCTGTAAACACCAGAGACCCCACATCTACGAGACAAACTTAAACGAAAGCAGATTTAAAAATATACTTTTTAGCTGGTCTTTAAAAGGAACAATTGAGTCTACTGATCTCACAGACATACGAAGTGAGTTCCAGAGTCTTGAGCCACAGAAGAGAAAGCTCAATCTCCTTTAGTCTTCAGTCTTGTATGAGGGACAATCAGTAAGTCTCAATCACAAGACCTCAGGGCCGTTGTAGGGGTGAAGCAATGTAATAGCCCAGAGATGTGGGCTGGTGTTTGTCCATGTAGAGCTCTCCAAGTCAGAATCGAGATCTTGAAATGCACATGGCAATAAACCGGGAGCCAATGAAGTTCCATTAGCTGTGAAGTTACATGACAAAGTTTTGAAGACATAGTCAAGAGCCTAGCAGCACCATTTTGTAAGGTCTGCAGCCAGTCTAGGGAGGTTTTGGTCAGACATGTGTAAAGCACATGGACGTAATCCAGGCGAGATAAAACAAAAGTATGAATTAGGATTTCCATCTCAGGACGAGATACAACAGGACTTGGTTTGGCAATATTTCTCCAATGATAAAAACAGGATCGCACCAAAGATTTAACATGATTTTCAAGCAAAAAGGCTGAGTCAATAGTCATGTCAAGGTTTCTGACAGTAGATTTAGGCAAAAAAAGTCAGAGGCTCAAGAATATTCTTTATCTCTACAGGTTAGTTTCTGATGCAAAGATAATCACTTGGTTTTTTTCTTGATTTGATTGAAGAAAACTTTCTGCCATCCTGGTTTTTACTGAATCCAGGCATTGTAAAATGTGTAGCTTCGAAACAGCATTTGGAAGAAAAGGGATATACAGCATAGCAATGGTAATGGATATCCTTAACTGAAGACAAAATGGGACCAAAAAGAAGCAGATGAAACAAAAACCGCAATGGGCCTGAAACCAAACCCTAAAGAACACCAAACTGAAAGGAATGGGAGTGGGATCTGTAAGTACATGTGACCAGAAAAACTAATCATCAAGTACGAGGATAACCATTTGTTACTATACTCCTAAAAATGGATCTAAAATCTCTGGCTTGTTAACCTAGTCCAAATTTGAAATATTTTTTTACCTATTTGGCTTGACTAAAATGTAATGAGAATAAGCTTGTGGATTTACAACACAGTCTGTTAAGCCTAGTTTATACTTCTCTGTCAGCGGAGGTGCGGACATAGAAAGTTCTCTTATATCAGATCTTCTGTTCCTTCTGTGTCTTTGCTCTGTCTTCTCAAACCCCCAGACGGTCGTAGCAGATGGTCGCTCCTACTGAGCCTGGTTCTGTTGGAGGTTTCTTAAAGGGGAGTTTTTCCTCTCCACCGTCGCTACATGCTTGCTCAGTATGAGGGATTGCTGAAGGATTGCTGTGGTTGGAAAGTCTGCATCAACGGGGCCCAACCTCACGCCAATGACTGACGCAATCTGCTGGGATTCCTTAAATAGGAAACTTTTGAACTGATTGGAATGTTTGTATAAATGTATTGAAATGACTTCTTGTTAAGTGCCTTGAGATGACATCTGTTGTGAATTGGCGCTATATAAATAAACTGAATTGAAAACTGAATATACCTCCTGGCGGAGGTCAATAAATAAATAAATAAATATAAAACTGGTAGTACATAATGAAACACAAAATATTTAATTATTGTATAGGAGAAATGTTGATTGCACTGAAACTGTTTCTGACAGACTTACAGTATAGGGTATGGTAGTCTACATAAAAGCACCTATTTCTGTACAACCTTTTTTGTTTGTTTGGGGTTTAATATAGAGGGTGGGGTTTATAATAGAGTGATATTTTGCTTGTCTGCAAGGTGAAAAATATTATATTAGAGTCATTTACAGAAAAACAAAATATAAACCTAAGAATGAAGCAAAAACCTTAAAACATGCTTTAATGAAGCCTGAATTAAAGCTAAATTTCATACTCACGAAAGAGCGAAAATCTGATTAAAAGGTTTCTGATTATTTTTCATGTTGAATTTGAATGGAATCTGCAATGGTTCTAAAGTTTAGTTGTGCATCATTGAGTGAGGACAGAAGAATATAATTCAATTCAATTCAATTTTATTATATAGCGCCGATTCTCAACAGATGTCATCTCACTGCACTTTATAAGAAAGTAATTTCAATACAAACATTCCAATCACTTTAAAGTTTTAGCTAGTTTTCTATTTAAGGGATTCCTGCAGATTGCATATGTTATAAGTAGCATTTCTCTTTAAATTCAACAAACAAACAACTCTCTTTCAAAAAACACTCCAAAACAATTTATCCACATCCTTTTCAGAATTTATTGCCTTGTTCATATTCCTAATATGGATCTAAATGGGATCTAGAATCTCACCATCACATCCAAATACATGAATTAACCATTACTGAAAAAAATTTAGGAGTACATATAGTTTTGGCTTGAAATGTGAAAGACAGTGGGTGAAATGACAATCACATTTTCAGAATTCAACAGCAGCTACATGTGAAACAGCTCGTCTATAACTCAAAGACGTTAGTTAGGACAGTTTCTTAACTCCCTCACCATATCTCTCTCAAGATCTTATTTTCAAAAATGTAATCAAAATGAGTCGATTTTTTTTTTGCCTATGCTGTATATGATTGTGTCCTTACTGTCTCCAAATGAAAAAAAAAAACAAAGTCGACAATTGCTCCTTTTATTTTGTTGAGGATAATTATATCCCTTGGTCATGGAAATGTTTATCAGAATGCTCTGCATCAAATCTGGAGTGTGCGATGGCACAAGCCACTTCTGTTGGGATGAAATGCAATTCTCTGATGGATGCTTCACAAGAAAGTGGAGGAAAGGCGTGTATGGAATGATGATGGCCTGTTTAGGAATGTGGAAGCTCATGTCCCAAGTAAAGCTGCCCTTTAATTAGATAGTGGGGGTCTACAGCTTCCTTTGCACTGCAAAAAGAAAAGCCGGAATATGTAGATGTCAGGACTGTGAGTTGTTTGTCTCCGTTTGGTTTACATCTCCACATAGGTATCCACCAGAGGGTGAGGTGCAGACTGGAGCTGCAGCTCCTGCTGGAGGGCGGTTCCCGTTCATCAAGGCTTGTTACCTGCTGAATAAGAGGAGCTGGCTGCCAATCAGTTGATGCCTGAGTGTTAACCCACGTGGTAACTCTGAGCTCTCTGTGTTACTTTAGTTTTCATGTTCTTTGCTGCTCGCTTAAAGATTAATATTTCCCTGTGTCTCAATTCCAAGGTTTCCCTCAGTGCAACTTCCAGGACCTGTTCCTTCGTGTTCAGTTACTTATCTCCTCATGTTTACTAATTCTCGTGAAATAACTCCTGGATCATCACCTTCGGACTGGCAGTCTCTAAGTTTCTCCTACCAGTTTCCACCTCCTCGACCAACCTGTCTGCCCTCCACTGTTCGACCATCTGCTCCACCTTCACGTCTTCATACCACCAACCTGTTGTCGCCAAATACAGCCTGGATCGCCAAACAGAGCAACAGCCTGCAATGCACTCACGCTACCTGGCTGAAAACCTCACCATCGTTACATCCTTCATCTTCTCTTCTGCTTTGCTCTGTGTTTGAGAAGTTAAATAAAATCCATCTTTCTCCATCTACCCGGCGTCTCATGACACTACTTCCCCTCAGTCTTCCCAATTCCCTCGTGCCACTGGATTCTTCCTGGACTAGAACCAGCAAGATATTCATTATTGTTTCAATAAACCTTTTAATTATTCCTTGTTCTCCTGAGTGGTTTTCTGCACGTGGGTCAGCTTAACAAAAACATGACAATAGACTGTGCTGTGTGTATTATACACTGCACTTTTACCTCATAGTCAAGTAATTCACCATTTGTTAACAGCATCTATGTTGGTGAAGCCAAAGCCCAGTTATGTCAATGTTATATAAGTAGGAAATATATAGATTTTTTAAAATGTTTAAAACAGTTGTATATAAATGTATTGTATACATTTAGTCACATAATAGTTAAACATATTTTAGTCTACATGAGAAGAATCAAATGGCATAGTGCCTGAAGTATCTGTATAAATATTTTTGTTGTTTTTCAGTTTATTAGAATCAATCTTTGTATAGATTATGTCAAGATATTTAACTATGAACGTATTGAGGTTTGAGGCTGCAGTTGCATTTTTCCAAAGAGATATTAATGCTAAAAGTACAGTTTTTACAATGTGCCATGTTTATTTACACTTGAGCAATGACACATAAACTGATGTTTACATTTCCTAATGAATCTCAAGGGTTTCTTTAATTATTTGACAAAAATTAATCAAATACACTTTGTGGTTACAGAAGTAAACTCATTTAATTACAGGCATATCATTTTCAAGAAGATCTCTAAAAAAAGAGGCCTAGGGCTTCAACAGTTAAAGGAGCTCAGTGTTTCAGCAACTTAGCAGTCACCCGTTCCAGATAACGGGAGCATAGAAACTGAAAACTGCTTCTCCATCTTTGGTTCTGATTCTTAGGATGCTGAGGAGACTGAAATTAGAGGACTTGAGTGGTCTGGGAGGGTTGGTATAATGACTACAGATTTTCAATATACTTTGGTGCTAAGCCATTCAATGCGTAAACTAGTAAAAGTCTATGGAATTACCAAGGACGGAAGGTGCCGTGGAAGCTTTCATATCAGATCCTCAACCCACCTCAATTGACGGTTTCCTTGTGGAGGTGCAGCAGCTTTACTCTGAGCTCCTTGGAGCTGATAACACGATCACTAAACGGTGACCACAACTTCCCTACGATGGAATTTAATTTCAGCTGCTTCTGTCCAGGATCTCATTCGTTCACTTGCAATCCAAATGTCTTGACCATAAGTAAAGGTTAAAACCCAGACAGGCTGGTATATCAAGAATAATCAAGCATAATGTTACAGTGATGAGAAAAATCATTTGCTCCCTTAAATCAAAGCTGAAAGCTAATCTGTTTACAGCTGCCTTTGATTAATAATAGCTGAAATGTCCTTACAGTAGTAGGCTTTAACGTTCTTTATGATTCTGATGTTGTGTTTTCTGGCTTAATTGTTGTTTTTACTGCTGCTTTTAATATTACCACCAGATCTCTTCGGTAGCTTTGTGTAAATTTGTGGGATGAATGACTGTGTAATGACCTCATATTTTTTGGTCATTATTCTCCACTGTAACCCCCCCCCCCCTCGCCACTCTGTCATTTGCCTCCATTTACTTATGTGGGAATAAAAAAAAAGAAGCTTTTTTATGCACCGCTTCTCTTCAACCCTAGCTCTGCAAGAGAAGAAAAAAAAGTCAGAAAAGAAGTTTTTCCTAGCAGAGCAGAGAGGGACGGGCTGTTTATTCATGCGTCTGATGCTCTGCTCAGTTTTCTGCGAACCACCCGCACCAGCCTTTTAAAAGACGTAATTTAACAAATGACACAAGAGCAGAGATTTCGGACGAGCCCATCTAGGAAGGGACAGGGGAACTCAGAGAGGCATGGGATGAGACGTGATGTGGAAATATTTTACCATAAACCACGCTCACTTATGTTCCCCTATTTTACAACTTTTTAAAGGTAACCACTCGCTTCTGCTGTCGACGTATCCAAATGTTGACTTTCATTTAGTTCATTGGGTAGTGCGCCTACCCTCCCAGCTCTGTCGTGGTACGGCCCTCGGCTCCAATTGGTATCCACTCCGTCGGGGAACTGCTGCACAACATGCTGGAGTCCGCAGCCGCGCTGCTCCTCTCAGAGTTAACTTTTCTATCCCGGTTTTGTCGCTTTATCACCAGAGAGGAGGAGGCGGAGGAGGTCGAGGACACAGAAGGGGGGGGGAAAGTCAGTCATGCCAAGAGGTTAGGGTGAGAGCCGGGGGAGCGTCTTCCTGTGAAAGAAGCCCGTCGGTATTTGTTTGTGTTGAGGTGTGTGTGGAGGGGGGAGAATAAAGAGAGAAGGTGGGGTGGGGTGGGGTGGGGGGGAACAGGAGGTTGAAAAGGCCGGAGAAGAGCGAGAGAAAAGTGGGGTGCAAGATGCAGCTGGCCGCGGTGCTGTGGGGCTTCCTGGCAACTTTCTTACTCAGCCACAGTCCAGGTAAGAGCATGACCGAGAGACGACGCAGCGGGGGGGCTTGGAACTGCATGTGAGCGTCTTTTTTTGTTTTTTTTCAAGAGGTAGACGGAAAAAAATATTTTAAAACTCTCAATATGTGTCCCTTTGAAACCCAGCAACAGTTAACTTTCCCCTCCTACTGGGGACACTGGGGTGGTGATTGAAAGAAATCTGTTTAATTTCCCTTTACCGGCTTTACTTCAAAACATTCTTACACAAAACTAAAAGTCTGTGGTCTGCTCAGCGCGTTTTATGTTGATATGACTCGCAAAGTGATTTAAAAAATATGTTTTGCTTGCTTTCAACACTAATGTTTTGTAACGTTATTTGTTTCCATCTGATCCTGGGTGCTACAATAGTAGCCTACTTTTTTTGCGCTGAATTTGAGCCCATTAGGCCTATAGATCGATAAAATGTGTTTTTGGTGTGTGAAGACCGCATTTAGACTAGCATGGGAGGTGTGTGAATATATGCCAGTGTGCTGTCAGATCTTCGCCTTGAGGCTGATTTTTACCAGCACAAGCTGATGTAGGAATGAATTATCCGTTCTTAAATCGGGCAGGACGCCTTTGCCTGACTCACTTCCATAGATCCTGGAAACGAGGCATCAGATGCATGAAATCTAAGACTTTCAGATTTTAAGTTTTGTGTTCTCTGTAAACTAAAAAGTTCTGAGCACTTTCCTTGAAGACCTTCTCTCTGGGGAGACTCACAAGATTGATCTTTCGTGTGAAGCCTTTTGTGCTTTCATTGCAGGTGGAGAGTTGTGTTTATCTGTGATCGCTTTAGATCTTGAGCCCCCACCCCGATCCCCTTCAGCAGCACTTGTCATAAGTATGAGGGTTTTCCACCCCCCCCCCCCTGCCCAATGTTTCTCCAACACCTTGTGTTTACAACATGCTAGGACAGCCGCTGGAATGTGAGGACTCACTGAAGCCTTTTCCCAAGCACACACAGACGGGGCTTAGGATTATTATACACATGGATGCCTGGTGCCGTGCTCTCTGACATGTCTTGGAGATTTACCTGACAGCCGAGGGAAAATCACATCTGTAATTATCTGGTTTAGATCTCCAAATTATTGTGGTGCGAGTGTGACATCCCATAAATGTCACCAGAGAGACCGTCTTCAAAATGTCACCCAGATATGAGTCAATATCTCACTTGAAAACAAAAGCCACAATGGATGATCCACATCCTATTAATAGTTGGGCTTTTCATCTTTTTTCAGATGTAGTTATTCATGCCCTCCCCACCAACACACCCATCCACCAACCCCTCGTTATCTGGGGCTGAAAGCCGTGCTGCTTTGATTATGGACTTGTTCTGTCATAAAGCAATTAAGTCTGCCGGGCGTGTGTCATGTATCAAACACGTCTTTGTCTGCTGTCTCTTGATTGCGATAGGCCAACCGCTGGCATTTTAAGCGGAGGATAAATTGTATATAGCTCCACCAAATGTCTCTGTTTATGTGATGATGCTGCTGATCGATGGGGTTCACCTTTAATTTTCAAATCAAGATATTGAAGTTTGCCACGTTTCCTGCCGAGTTATTCACGTCGAACCTTTGCTTTCTTCTGTGTGAGGTACTTTCTTAGTATTTAAGTTAATAAAAAAACAAATGGTGTTTGGTTAAAAGAATGAAAAACAAGGGTAATACCATAATTTTTGAGTCGCCTTCCATAAATAATACCAATAAAGTCAGATGCTGGTTCCATTTGACTGGAGATAGCTTGTGGCTATAATTTATTAAACTGTATTTGTGTGTGTGTGCGTGTGTGTGTGTTCATGTCTAATATGTGTGTATGGTCAAAATGCATTCTCAGCTATGTCCACTGGCCTTGCAGTAATAGGCTGAGTTGGGCTAATGGCATGTTGGCAAGTGTGTTACACAGTTTAATGGTTTGCTGTGGGACGGCGCTTCTCCTTACCCACTCCTGTGATTCCCACAGGGGCCCCTTTTCATTCACTGATCGGCTATTGATTGAACTCGCAGGTTTCCATTGCAGGTGTTTTTGTCCAAAAGAGGGAGAAACCATGCTTGGTGTTTTCAAGAAGGCATATTGGAAATTACTTTTGGAATCTTGGAAAGGTATAGAAGGTTAAATTAAGACAATAATGCTTGAACTATAGAAGGCGTCTTTATGATTCTGACTGCTGGGCAAACATACAAAATAAAGATTTTCGGTGAGGGTGATTTGTTTTTTTGCAGCTGCCGTCAAACAAACAAGAAAAATGGTTATTTTAAAGGAGACATATTATGCAAACCTTTTCCATCCTTTTGTTTTGCCTTTTGCGTCTCTGCTGCCTCGATAAACATTCCAAACATTAATAAAAATCATTTTTATTTTTTGTGCAAATTTTTGCCATCAGAAATCTTGTGCTTCTACAAGCCGTTTGAAAAAGTTCTTTATTGTGACGGCGCAATAAGCGGAATTTGCATATAACCACCCCTCACCTGTCAAACCCTGCCTACCAATTCCATGCCATTCTCATGTGTGGCAAACCCGCAGCCTCGTAACGAGATGGGTGGGCTTGTTCTGCAACCACAAATTTGCATAAAAGTGACAGAGCCCTCTAAACAACTCATTTTGAAAGGGACTGAGAATTGAGCTGGTGAGATTGCTTTGTGAGAGTGAATTATTTTTTTTTGCAAAGAACTTGATTAACATGCTTTGTACAGACCATAAACCAATTATCACTTTTTTTTTTAAAGAGGCATATGTCTCCTTTAAATCCAAAATGTCTAATTTCTCTCTTACTGATTAAAGAGTTATATCTTTGAATTGGATATATGGCCTAAAATCCTAGTTCAAAGCACAACTCGCCATAAATAAGACCATCTTTTCGTAAAGCGTGTTCGTTGATGTCCTCATGTAGACTTTTCTGCAGAAGATTTTGGTCATAATTGCTGGTAAAAGAAGAGACCAGCTCATTCAACTTGCATTTGAGGAAGTAAATGGGATGAGGGAAAAAATATTTGATTGGTAGTGTTTGCACCAATATCTACACTAGATTGTGATTTAATGTTTAAGTTAGAAAGATGCAACATCTTGCTCTTGTTGAATTAAGTTTCAAGCACAGTGTCTTGGAAAGCGGAGATTGAAAGTTAGATCTTTGGTTCAGGTTCCTTCCACCCGCTGTGTCCTTTCCTGCTTGTTAGACCCTCTCTTTGGATTGATTAGTCTCCTGACAATAGTCTAAAACAGCCTCTCACCGATGGCTTTTTCGTTTTCTTTTTTTTTCCTGGACTTCCAGGCGTGTGGTTGTGCATACCC
Organism: Valencia hispanica; assembly: GCA_963556495.2. Classification (NCBI taxonomy): domain Eukaryota; kingdom Metazoa; phylum Chordata; class Actinopteri; order Cyprinodontiformes; family Valenciidae; genus Valencia; species Valencia hispanica. The sequence goes on from OY747701.1 coordinate 52,844,631, forward strand.
AGCAGGCTTCAAAATGTAAATTTATGATGTTGTCCTGCAGAAATGCTCAGAGCCACATTTAATTAAGTGTCCTCAGAGTAATTGTGTTGATATTAATAGTGTTGCAAGGTTGATATTTATGACTAACCCAGCCCACAGAGCAATTTGTGGCACTCTTTGTATTTTTTTATTTTTTTATTTTTGGTGCAGATTCCTCGCTATAAGGCACAGTACTTCTCTCTCACGAGGAAATGTTGACCTGGAAGATGTGGCTAGGGCGTGTTTCTATAAAACAAGACTTAATTTTGTTTAATTTTTCTTTCTTTTTTTGCTTAAATCTGATTGTTTTGGCACATGTGCACATTTAGCTTTTCTGTCTGGCTCAATAGTCTTGGTGAAAGGATTTTAGGGGGCTTAGGAGGTGGAAAACCCAAGATTTATTGGGATGTCTAAGACTTAAGTTCCTGTTTTAGGCCGGTGTAAATGTTCTGTACCCTCTTCAAGTGTAGATGGTTAGGTTGGTGTTGGCCAGGCTGTTGGATAACTCAGAGGAAGAGGGAACAGGCAACCCGATACTCCCACTGTGCTTTGTATGTCTCTTCAGAAGGGATTGAATTGCACCTCCAAGGTAGCAGTGGAGGTAACTATGATTACTTGATTTCCAACCCCCTCCATCTCCCTCCCTCTAACATTCTCTGATGGATAAATGTCAGACCTCTACCCTCCTCGTGTTCCTCTAAATCACCTGGCCCTCACTTTGCAAGTCAGGCCTTCTCTGTAAGAGACCCCTGGGCGTGCTTTCGTCCTCTGGATTGTTTCTGGTTTCAGAACATGTATCTGCGGCCCCAGGGCGTATTTCAGTTATGCTCACCGCTCTAATATCTGTCACAGATGTCAGCTTTCAGTGCACACAGCAAACAAACAAAGTAAACCACCATTGGCTTGTAGTGTGGAGAACAATTGTTCTTATTGTAATGATGAATATGAGCCACTAGAAGCGCTCGCCAATGTTTAATCTTATCATCCCCCTCAGGCTAGTTACTGGGAAGATGAAAATGCATGGTTGTTCTTTGTTTCTTGTGCCTTCAAAGGTATATTTGAAAGGAAATTTCTAATGTTAACCTCCTTAACCCACCTTAAACTTTGTCAGTTTATTTTTTCATTTTTAAAAGGTCTCTCCAGTGACAACAAATGAAAATGACTTCTTTGAAGGATGAAAGTATTATATTTTTCCCTGGATTACCTGAAATTTAGCTCATTGGTTGTTCTGGCTGAGGTTGTTTTAAAAGTAAATTAAAGACCCATTTATTTTGTATCGCTTTTCCTTAAAAGTCTCATTTATGCATTTTAATTGTTTTATGTCTTTTTAATCTGTTGTGCCTGTAGCACTTTGAGGCGTGTTTTCATGTGTAAAGTGCAATACAAATAAAATGTATTATTATTGTTGTTTGGTAGGTTGCAGTTGATCCCAGAGGTGGTGCAAGTGGCCGAAAGTGTGCACGATGGTCAATGTGATGCACGGATGTCTTTGAGCTTGTTAAACCAGCAACACAATTCGGTTTAGAGCCTTAATTTCAAATTTTAAAAGCAAAGATTTTACATAATTCTTATAGATTACCAGTTGTCAAGCATCATATTGGCGGCCCAGCAGAGGATTGGAACTGAAGGAGACTCCTGCCCTTTTTCCACACCAAGTACTGTGACTCTAAGCTCCTTGGGGGTTGCAGATTATTGGAAACTGTAATAAACTCTGGTTCTCTGTCTCAGCGGGAGCCTGGTGTAGAGGACAGAAAGATAAGCAGGCCTGGAGACTCGCTGTCTGAGCATACCAGTGGAGGGGAGGGGGGGGGAATGTGAGAGCAGGGACACAAAGGCATTTTGAAGGACACACTCAGGTATACATCCATAGTAACTTAATTGTTCATTAGGTTCTCTCCTTACTTTCTGTGACTTAGGAGGAGGGTTTCTACTGGGACTTTCCATAAAATGGTGGCATATCTGGAAGAAGACATTTGTGAGGAGCGGTCAGGGGATTGTTAAGATAAAGGGCATCTTACCATCCCCAGTGTGGTTTTAGTCATAAAAATGAGCCACTTATTCTCTTAATTGTCTCTTTGAAATCACTGGATTGTCTTTGCAGACAATAACAAGACATTTGTATGACATGAAGATGACTTTTCTTTTTTGTGGTCAATAAAATGTTCCTTTTTGTTTGTATTTGGGAAGAAACGTTTTCTTTCATTGTTTTGTGGAATAACTTAGCCATTTATTTACCAAAAAATTGTATCTGACCTTTTTCTTTTTGTAGCGGTGCAGAAAAATCATTGCTTGGTATGCGCCTTTTTCTCCAAAATTCCATTCAGTACTATTATGTTAATTGACACAAACAGATATTTCTCTTTTTTTACGTTATTTAGACGTAAACAAAATATGCAACTAAATCTTATTTTAATATTTTCAAACATAAGTTTAAAAAAACAACAACCATACTCTGGTAAGAGAGCACATTTAGAGCATAGGCTGTACTTGACCCATACTGTTCTTTAACCAGATCAGCCTCACCAGTAGTACAGTGCAATAACAGAAGCTTTGGACATGTCGGGATCAAGCTGGTATTTGTTGATATCCCAATGGTGAAAAATAGTTGTTGGCTAGATGGATGGATGTGTGTGTGTGTGTGTGTGTATATATATATATATATATATATGTATGTGTGTATGTGTGTATGTGTGTATGTGATGAGTATTTTTGACGGTGAAACTTAGTCACAGGTCTGCCGCTATGTAGACTCTTGTGGTGGTTGTTGACTTGAACCCCGTCAGAATTGTTAGCAAGGAGCTAAATATTTCATCTCCTTTTTTCCATACTTATTCACTTCAGCACAGTTGTTGCTTATAGAAATTGTTTTTTTTTTCAAACCAACACTTTGCCAAAAGCCAAAACCAGAAGTCTTATTTCTCTGCACTAAAGGGTTAATTTATAGAAAGATATACATGGAACCTTCTTTTGGAAATGCTCTCTGAGCAAAACTGACTCTGTACTTAAATGATGAATTGCTGCTAAATTTTACAAAAATATTTTTTCTTTAAAATACTAAAAGAAAAAAATCCCCACTTCTAACGTATTATTGCAAATGGACACAAGTAGATTAAAGATACTTAAAAACGTTCAGTGGTTTTGGTCCATTCACGGAGAAGCTGGCTCTCCTTCAGATTGAAAGCAACAGAGAAGCAACATTTGCTAAATCTGCTTGCGCTGTTTGCTGTTAACGCCTTTGTTCTCATCACAGATTGTCAAGTGTTGACAGAAACAGATTTGCTGAGAGTTCAAGACTCAAATAACTGCAGTCAGAGAAAGACATGTTCCTTCATTATTTGATAAAGCTTAATTCAGTACACTAAGGTCATGGACAAAAATGTGTTTGTTTGTATGTGTGCATGCATGCGTTTTACTTGACTGTCAGCTTGCAAACAGGCTGCCATTAGCAGAGCCTCGTTGGCGGGAGGAGATGAGGCTTTTTTCCTGCTAATTGATGTCAGAGCTGTTACTCTTTTTGTTTGTCTCTAGAAGAGTCGGCCTAAGCCCACCAATGCTGAATTAATACCACACACATAAAGATGTTCTCTGCTTTCTGTAAGTAAATGATAATCTGGATTTAAGTGGCTCACACTTGCTGCTAAGCTTTAAACGGTAGTGATCTTGCCAAAAAGGCATCAAAAGAATGAGTGAGACCGATTTTAGAGCCTGTTCCAAAGAAAATATTTAACAATGTCTAAGGCTAACACTCATTTCTCACTTGATAAACCTGGAGATGTGGTATTGAGTGTGTTTGGGTTCAGAACAGCTGATGTGAGTCAACTGAGTGTGTTTTTTCTTCTTCTGAATTAGGAGTGTTGTGACTCATATAAAAAGCCATCTTCAATGGAACTCTGATGCTACACACAATTCACCATGGCAACTGGTGAGGAGAAGAAGGTCGTCCTACTTCAAGCCTGCTGGTGGTAGAAGTTGTGATACATGCCTATGGCGAGTATGAGTTTCCGAAAGAGGGAGAAAAGAGGGGGGAAATGAAGCAAGAAGAGTGGCGTGGCAAATGAAAGACTATTGATGTGGGAAAGGGCTGCATCCCAAGTTTGAAGTCAGTAGTCTATTTATATAACATTTACCCAACTGGCCTTTGCTCGGGATTCTACCGCACTCTGGTTTTAAACACACTTGATTATCGTGACTAAGGAACCACTTAAATCTGCTAATCATTTAGAACATAGTTTTAGTCTTATGCTTTTGCATGTCGAAATGGTTCAGTAGGAGATGAAAATTAAAACATCCTATTAACTTGTTCTGATCAATAAATGAAGTCTGGTTGCCTTTAAAATATTGAATAAAGTAGTGCTGAATCAGTTCCTTCAGTAATTCGAGTACTAAAAATACTTGAGGCAAATAATTTCCCTCGAGTATTCATTAAATTTAATATTACTCAGATAATTATTTCAGTTACACGATGCCCTTGCTTATGGTGACATTCCGCCCGGATGATTGTTTTGGTTACACAACCCAATCACTTAGCTGATTTTACCAACGTATCTAAAATTATAGTTAAAGGATGTCCAACAGAAATGAACGCATGGAGGAGTGTAAAGAAGAAACACCACGACAGAAATGACAAAAACTGTCAAAAGTATGGGACCACTGCAAGCTAAATCGAGAGAAAAACACAGTACATTGTTTCTTGCTAAACTGAATCCGTGTTTCAGAACAACACCTCTCAATAGTGATGGGAATTCCGTCTTTTTTAGGCGAGCCAATTCTTACAGCTTGACTCACAAAATTTTTTTTCTTAAATTATCACCAAAAAGAATGTAAAATTATGTGCAAAATGAATTACTAATCTACAAACATACATTATAATACACGCTTGTTTTTATTGCGTCTTATATTCACCATGAAACAGAGTACAAAAACAAACTAATTTGTAAAATATTTATGAACTATTAACAGTGAAATAACAGAAAAGATAAGATGATGCATATAACTGTAGAGGTTCCTCAATAAATTTTAACTTTGCATGCTATACACTCAGCCTTTGAATGATAAGTTTTTTCATTCGATTAATTGTCAGAATAATCACTAGATGACTCGATTGCTAAAATAATTGATAGCTGTAGATATAGAATAAAGCAGTACAACAAGCAATACAAGAGACCAGTTGTCTGACAACAGCTTTAGGTTTAATATGAGAGATCTTGACAATGTTAAACAGTTTCTCTGTAATTGCAGTTCCCTTGAAACTTTCCCAAATTTTTTCACACAATTCTTTTTTTGAATCCTATTTGATAGACAAACACAAAGTAGCATGTAATTATGTAGTGGAAAAAACCCCTCATACATTGGTTTGTGTGTAATCTATTCTCAGTTTAAATCCAGATGTCTTGTGAAGATTTCTGAGGTCTGTTGGTTAACATTAGTGACCAAAACGCATCATGAAGACCAAAAAACACAAGACTGGTCAGGGACAAAGTTGTCAAATAGTTTAAGCCACGGTTGAGTTGTAGAACAGTCTCCTAATCTTTTAGCGTTATATCAACCAAGGTATGGGTGTCCACCAAAACTAAAACGATCGCTCAAGGAGAGCATTAATCAGAGAAGCAGGACCGCGGAAGCGGGAATATCAACACTGGTACTCATGGAAATTCTGGAAGGGCTGCTGATATCTACAGTTTTTAGTTTGGAATCGTTGTAACAGTACAGTTGTCAGTTAGTCGTGAACTTCACAAATTTGGCCTTAATGGAGGAGTGATGAGAAAAAAGCCATAAGAAGTCCTGCTTCTAGTTTGCCTCAAGGCTTGTAGAGAACATGGCAAACATGTGAAAGACGGTTGAGTGGAGACAAAGTGGGAAACCTTTTAGCCTACATGTAGAACGCCACATGTGGTGGAAAATAACACTGCCCATCATCCTGAATCCTTGTATTAAAACACAATGGTGGTTTCAGCATCACGCTGTTGAGATGATTTTATTAACCGGGTAATTAAGGAGTTGATGGAAGATCAGTTAAGATAAATGCATGGCAGTAGTGAAATAAAATCAGATTGTGTGCTAGACTGGCCCATTTAAAGTCCAGACATAAATACAGATTCATCCTTAAAATAATTTGATTTTCTTTCTCGAACATAACACAGTCTCCGTCTTCTTAAATTGAAGAAACTCTGGTGTCCAAATAGGTTTCTTTTTAAAATCTCTTTTCTATATTCTGTTAATTTTAACCTAATCATGCTGACTCTGGAAAGAAAAGGTTTTTCTAAGGGCTTTAAACTCTTATATATCAATCAATATTGTCTTCTTCAACCAGCCTGGCCACCGTCTCTGTTCATCAGTGGAGGTCTTTCACATGAGGGCCTGCAGCTGTCTTCTAGATTACCTCCAAAAGGTGATTGAAAGAAGGCTTTCAACATGCCTGCATGAACAAGCAGCCTGCGCATCCACAGGCCAGGAGTGGGAACACACTCACAGCTTCCATCTAGAGCTCCAGATAAGATTAGAATGTGATATGATTTGAAAGAGACCCCACACACTCTTAGATTTCTGCACTTGCTTACTAGCACACTTGTGAGCCTCGAGCCATGCAGTAAATTAAATAACCGTCTGTGTGCGCAGTAGCATGAAATGAATTGTTCTTGTTGTGTTCACACAAACTATAGAAACAAATCCGTTGGTTTTGAATGTTGGAAAAAAAAGAAAACAAGCTACAATTTAGTCTAAATCAGATGTTAAACTGCCGTCTAATAACCTTTTTTTTGGTGCATTGTACAGCTCTGATACAACAGCTGAAAGAAGTGTTAGATCACTGTCACATTTTCCTCCCACACCTCACTGGAGTTCTACCACTGCAGGAAAGCACCTGTTGGAGATCTGATGTCCCCCTGGCTGTTGAAACCAGTAGGAGGCATGCTGCTGCACTGTGGAGTTAAATTCAAATCACTGAAATACAATCTCATGCCCACAGAACAGATTCCTGAATATGACTCTGACGTCCAAAGGTTACAGTGTCTCTCATGTTTGCCAATGCTGATAACATTGGAGAGGATAAATGAAAACCTTTGGCTGTAATTAGACCCAGATGTTCAGCATTCTTATGTTCAATAACGTTTAAATTAAATGTAATGCATTCATTATGTTGTCGCAAAAATGTACACGTTTTTTAAAGCATGTGGCTGACATCGTACCTTCTTTATTATTTTGCTATTGAAATTAAGGGATTTTTTTCATTCATGATCACTCAAACTAATGTATGAGAGTAAAGTATGTTGTACTGGTTGACTGTACAAATGTCTTAAGATTTTCTTCTTTTTTTTTTACGTCGGGGCACCTTACGCTGATTGTGATTCTGTCTTCTTAATCTCTGGCAAATCAGATCATTTCCAGTCTACAAACATTTTTGTCAATTGAGTTTTTATAACAAAAAGGTTCATTTGCTTCCTCATAATAAAGATAAAATCAATTTATAGAGGGTTTGCAATTATTCCACAAAAACTAACCAATGGCCATCTTGGAGAAAACAACTAGCGTCACCATGGCAAGACATGCAGGGATATTAAAGTCGGCATTAAAACAGTTCTTAAAGAAGATGGCGTGGTTTTCAAATAAAATGTGAAATGTTGTGGATGGAATAGACCCATACCAGAAGCCATTTTGCTCGTCTGCTGTTTTGCTTCTCTGTTGTGGTGGACTAAGTTTTCTGATGTACTGATCAAATTCAGTGATGCTGAAGTAATGGCTAATAAGAATCTTTCATTCTGAATTACATTAACCTTAGATGATGCATCACATTTTTAACGCCTCTATTGGGCGGTGGGGTCTCATGGCTTATTTTCACGTCATAATATTCCTCCTAAACCCTTGTTTATACTTCTCTGTCAAAAAGTTTGCACTGATGAGCACACATATCAACAGAGACATTTTCCCTTCAGAATTCCCTTTCACTTTCTTGCGAGGCATGTGGCTGCCGGTCTTGTTGCGCTTGACAGATTTTCTCGATCAGCTCTTTACTTTTTGCAGCTGGTTACACTAAAATAAACGGAAATTAGAGGCACGGATCTTCAGATTTCAAAGCAAGAGAGAGAAGCCTCATCTGGCATCAGTCGTCTTTGACGAGGAAAACATCATTGAAGACCAGCATTGTTCATGTACAGCAGAGTAATGTGTTAAACTCAATTACCATTAGTTAACATAGAAATAGCCTGCTAAGTGGCTAGCTTAAGATGGCTCATAATGCTTAGTGTGATTGATATTAATTTATATGACCTGATTAAGATTATAGAATGCCATTGTCTTACTAAGAGTGTCTACAACTACATTTAGATCAGGACACACAGAGAGGCAGCTGAGCCTTCCTTGGGGCTTTTATGATCTTCTGCCCTTCTAGAGTGTCCTCTCCTTCTGATGTGCAATGATGTCACCTGAAAGTGGGAGAGCTGTAACCCAACTCTCCATTCACATACACATTCTAGATTCATGGCTTCACTGTTACGTTGCAGGTGAAGCACTTTACCATACTACGTCTTCTCTTTGTGCTTCTTTATCTGCCGTATGCTTTAAAGGAGCATATTTCATCGTATTTTGGTGCGAGAAAACCTACAAATCTTGACAATAGAGCTCCGGATGTCACGTGACTCTCAGAGCGAAGGCGCCATGTTGGCAGGCATGAACCTCACCAAAATGAACGTTGCTGGCTATGATTTTACTCCGTCGGAGTTTACTCCCCATTTTAAAACGGAAGATATTGTTGTCTATACCGGGAAATTTAAAACATTAAACATATCCGACCCTTACCATGCCCCTGGGATACTTTTTAAAACTTCAGAAGCTGTGAGAGCGGACCTTTTACCTGAGATACTCTCACAACAGCGTCAGTTTGTTTTTAAAGTTGCTGGGGACAATAACCATAAACTTAAGTGTGGTTTTTAAAATGGCTGGGACAATTATTATTAATTATTCATATAGTCTATAAATAATCTGTTTCACGTTTATGCACTACAGTGAATAAACAGGTGTTGAAAATCGTATCTTTATTCCATCAATAAAAGTTGAAAGCCATAAGCTTATGTGTTTTTGTTTTACCAACGGCACAGAAAACCATCATTAGGCTGTTTGCTTGCATGGCTCCATTAAGATCCACATTATAGCACATAGAACAATGTTTGTATATACTCGCCCCCAGAAGAATACCCTTGCAGTTCTGTGCAGAGCAACTTCAACACTAACTTACAGTTCAGAGTCCTGCAACAGGGCGGGGACCTGCATAAGGTTTTTACATCATAAAGTTGTGAAATTTAATTTCAGGGGCTCGGGAGGAAGTTTCTTTAATGTGGGCAGGTTGAGAGTGACAAAATTAAATTGTTAATAATGTTTTAAGAATTGTGTTGATATATTGTGATATGTGGAAAGAACATGCCAGAATATTCCTCCAATTTGCGCTGATAGCAGACTATTCTCGCTATCTAGACTTCCACTGTCAGACAGACTTTACTGCAGCGGGATTTGCGATTCATGAACTGAGAATACAGTTGAAACCAGGGACTGTGGACAATTTTTCCTTTCTGCACAGTGATCTCTGCATCAAATAAGTTTCATTTCTCATAAATTTCAGAAAAGTCTCTCTCTGTCAGCGCAAGATGCCTAGATAGCGGGAACATTCCGCTGTCAGCGCAAAGTTGGGGGAATATTCTGGAGTTTTTTTCCCCACAAACACATTATGCTATATCAACATGATTCTCTTTGGGAGTCGTAAACAAACAAAAATATCCCATAAATATTTTTTCACCCGCATTAAAGAAACTTTCGCCAGACCCTTGAAATATAATTTATGTATTTTTCCATCTTTAAATGAGTACTCGCAACATTGCAGGACTCTGAGCCCTGAACATGTTTGCAGCGGATTACGAAGAAATTCCGCATCAAGTTTTTAAAAGTGATGGGGGGAGAATCATCAATCATAAATATCCCCGGCGTCACCGGCTAAAGTGACGCCCATCCCCTTTCATATACAATTTCCTGATCAACTTTCCCTCGTCCTGCTCCGGAGCTTAAAGCATATAAAAGCCTGGAGGGATATAAATGGACAAACAGGGTTTGTTATCGGGATCCAGATCTGGAATCTTCCTTAAAAGGATTGCGTTGTTGTCACAGGGAGGGAGAGACCTGTCCTGATTTTAGTTACCATGAGCAACGGGCCGTAGCTAGGTTATGTCTTTGTGCAACATTTTGTGTGTTCATTAATCTCAGGAAATAATGAAAGTATTTTTATTTCTAAAGGCGTCATTGTGAAACAGAGCTGTCAATTTGCATCACTTAATGATACAAGAGCAGTTATCAAACAAATGGTTATAAATCTGAATTACAGGTGAATCACTCCCAAAGACTAAATGAAACGGCTTCATTTTTCGCTGATTGCGCGTTTCATGGCAATGATCCATCGTTTTCTGCTTTCTGGATCCTTGGTAATCCTATACAACGTTTCTCCCTTATCTCATCCTCATCTGTTATGGCCTCCTGGGGCGCAACAGGTATCGACCATATTTACCGTTTCTAAGTCTGGATTAGCAGCAAATAAAAACAACTGCGGGAGACTGCCTGCCACAATGGCGCCCATTCGATTTTAACTGTTGCATGCTGGGAGAAGTGACTTCAACTCCCGGAGCTCTATACTTGCATACAAGCAGTTTACACCCCCTCTGTTAAAATTCCAGGTTTTTGTGGTATTCTGTGATGTTTTTCCACATTTAATGTGACATCCTGTATAATTTAAAGTAAAATATACAAATGGATTAAGGTATTTGTTATCCCAGCACTGTATCAGTGCTGAACTTACGCCTTTTATATGTGACATTTTTGCTCTTTAGCAAATTTGGTCGGGGTGCTAAGCTTTGATTTCTTTTGTTACATATTTTATGTACTTCTCAACTATGCTTTTGGAAATGATAGCTGTTATGAGCGATAAGCACACACTGAAAAGAAAATAGTCATAAAGATCATCAAACCTCCCATTTCAGCTATTTTTTTCTCCCTTTTGTCCATGTTACCCTCAATCAGCGTCCCTATACCCAGGAGGCAGTAACTCAGCTACTTCGCCAATGAGGGAAATGAAGGTGGTGGTTGTGGAGGTGGTGGGGGCCTTTATTAAACAAACAGCGAAGAGCTTTGGAGGCCCCATTGAGGCTTGGAGCTGGAATGGGGAAGCAGCTGAAAGCGCTGTACTTTCTAATGAACTTGAGTGGCCCATAGAAGCGGGGCCCTTTCACAGAAGCCAAGGAGGACAAAGTGTCAAAACAAGCCCAGCTCCTCTTCGTTCAGAGGGGCTAAACGCCGCCTTTTGACTCTGTGGAGTGTGGGCATCTGAAGGGGAGGCCATGAGGAGAAAAGAGAGGGAGGCAGAATGTACTTGTTGAAACAATGGCCTCTTAAATCAAGCACCCCTCCTTGCCTCTCTTCTTCTCCTTAGCTCCTCTGCTCCCACCTCCCTAAACCCTCCTTGTATTGCCTCGCCTTCCAATTAGGCCAACTCTGGAAAAAGCAGTTCAAAGCCTTATATATTGCGGGGCCTCAAAGGAGATGTTTTGGAGTTGTGTCTCTGTTGCAGTCTTGCCTCCATGAAAGGTTTTAGTATTCAAAAGCGATTCCTGTTTGGCCTTCTCAGAGCTCTCAATCTGCCACTGGGGGACTTGTGTACCATCATGTCCTCTCCATTCGCAGCCTTTTTTCCTTCCTTTTTTCCTCCCTTTTTTTCTTTCTGTTCTTCTCCACCCCCTTCATTCCACATCTCTAGCTTCTCGTCCCATTCTCAGCCAAAACTACTCATTCTTCTGTTTGTGACCCCTCTATTCCTCCTCCATGCTTGGCTGCTCACAGGGACCGGGACAGGAGCCGTGCATGGCCGAGCCCAAGCACTCGCTCCCTCCCTCCCTTTCGTTGTTTAGCCATGGATGAAAAGCGGAGACAAATATGTCTGTGGTTCAAAGTCCATCCCAGCAATTACAGTCAGTGATTAAAGAGCTGGCCTACACACAGGCAGCTATGTATAATACTATAGCTCCCACTCAGTGTTTCATGACTGCACCTTTAGAATAGATCTGAGCTCAGAACCTGATAGTGGCCCATATTTGGTTGAATACACTATTTACAATGCAGTTATCAAAAGTCAATATCATAAAACCCCACATTTATGGTTTGGATTTATTATAAGTAGCAGATCAGAAAATTGATAAACTGATATTAAACCTAAGTCAGAAGAACTAAAAAAGTAATTGAAATCTTGCATCAATAGACGAGGCAAATTTATTTGTAAACACACTTTCAGTAACTAACAAGGCAATTCAAGGTAGCTTACATGATTAGGGGAAAAATAAAAGCAGCAATAAAACCAAAACACAACATCAGATGCGTAAAGAGCATTAAAACATACTACCGTTATGACATTCCAGCTATTTTTACTCTATTAAACAAAGGCAGCTCTAAACAGATGGGTTTTTAGACTCGATTTAAATGAACTGTGTTTCAGCAGCTTTGCAGTGGTCTGAAAGTTTGTTCCAGATGAGAGGAGCATAGAGACTTAAAGCTGCTTCTCTATGTTTTTTAGTAGAATCCCGACAAATATCACCTTTTTATATCCATGGTGTTAAATTTCAGTATGTCATGCTACACGCCCATTTGTATTTATTGCACTAATTATGAAGTGTACATCCAACATCCCATCACAAATAGCCACATAAGTCCCTCAGCACTGAAGCCATACTATAACAGAAGATGCATAGTTTAGAGTTGTTTGTTTGCCAGTTCTGTCTGCTGTCACAGTCACATGCACAAACAGCCGTACATTCAAGAATCTTAAAATTGAGACTGCTCATTAATTAGCCAGTTTGGGGATTCTCAAGGCTCAAACTATTGTGCATTTTTCAAAACGTTTGGACCCAGTCATGCTGATATTTGCTTTTAAAGTTCAACTTTATTTAATTTTTCTTGGGTGTATGATTGATTTGACCTGCATATTTCAGACATTAACACAGCTTTTGTCCCATGACTGTTACGCTAATTACTTATCTAGTTTAAATGTCCATGCATTTCACATCTGCTACCTCACGAAGTTGTATTGGTTTGCTTTTTAGCAATTCAATTCAGTTTATTTATATAGCGCCAATTCACAACAGATGTCATCTCAAGGCACTTAACAAGAAGTTATTTAAATACATTTATACAGACATTCCAATCAGTTAAAAAGTTTCCTATTTAAGGAATGCCAGCAGATTGCGTCAGTCGTTGGCGTGAGGTTGGGCCCCGTTGATGCAGACTTTCCAACCACATAAATCCTTCAGCAATCCCTCATACTGAGCAAGCATGTAGCGACGGTGGAGAGGAAAAACTCCCCTTTAACAGGAAGAAACCTCCAACAGAACCAGGCTCAGTAGGAGCGGCCATCTGCCACGACCGTCTGGGGGTTTGAGAAGACAGAGCAGAAACACAGAAGGAACAGAAGATCTGATATAAGAGAACTTTCTATGTTACAGAAAGTAAAAAGTTGATAACAGGACACAGTGGATGTTCAGTTACTGGGAGGATCATCCCAGTCGATGCCCCCCGTCCAAGTAGACATGCAAACCCGGAGAACTGAAACAAAGTTATCCTAATTAAATGATGGTTCCTTTTAAGTCCTTGACACACACTCTTAATGTCTTGGTACGCAACCACTTTCCTCCTAGACACATCGGTATTCATATTATTTTTAGCTGGCTTGAACCCAAAATGTTTTGTGTGGAGAAGAGGTAGAGTTTTCACTACAACCTCACAGGGAGCGATAAATTGGAGAATGTATGCCATCTGCAACTGCATTGCAACTGATATCGTCATTGCAATATTTACCACCAATACAGATCGCAAAATCTAGCATCTCACATGTGTTGAATATGAGCGGACATTAGAGTGGACTAGGGGGTATGAATTGGGCCGTGTAATAAATAGAAGTCTGGTTACTTAATGGTGCTAGAATTTCAAGTCACTTCTAATCAGGGGTAGGCATATCCTAGTTGGTTGGTTTCCTGCATGTTTTCAGTGCTTGACCAGACTGGATTTTAAATGAATGGTTCATTAGCAAGTTTCTGCACGACTTGCTAACTTGGTGACAACAAAATTCAAATATTTGATTAGGATGTGATACACCTGGAACACAACTAATGCCCCCTTTTCTAATATGGTCAGCTCGTATTTAGCACGTTTCCACTACCTTTATCTGGGCCGAGCCGTTCCCTTGTTTCGGACCACCTCGGTCTCAGTCCGAAGCAGACCGAGGCGACCCAACATGAACATCTATGGACTGATTGGTCCATTAAAGTGATGTCAGTCTCACTCCTACCCACGTAGTGGTAGCTACTGATTGGCTTGGCGTTGTGTGTGTGAATTTATGTCTCAGTCAGAATGGGAACGCATGGCTTCCAGCGGAGTTCAAAACATTGCTGGAGGAATCAAAAAAATGAAAGTGCGGACATTGAGCTGTGAAGGACCACAACGGCCGGAGTGGCGCAAACTTTGCAGAAATTGACAGCATTTATGGTGAAAGGCGGGTGAGCAACGAGAGGGAGAGTGGGCTAGATGCCGGCTCTAGCATCAGCATCTGTAGTGTCGGAAAACAGAGAGTGATGACTGATTTTTACTGGAACTTTGCTGCACTGAACCTGCCCATGTCCTCACCCACTGCCGCATTCCTGAGATTGCGATGGAAACACAACCAGGCCGTGCTGGGCCGGGCCGGGCTGATCCGGGCTGATGCGACATGGCCCTGGCTGAACCAACCCTAGTTGAAAAGGGGCATAAAGCATTCATGAATTGCCCATCTCAGCTTTAAATGTTTACATGGGAACTAAATTACAAAAAGCTAATGCCCTCTCAGTGTGTTGTATATGACACTAAAGTGTCTATGTGGATGGAAAGCCACGTGTAATACTTGATACTGTTTAAAAGCAGGATGAGTTTGCTAGTAGACCCACTGAACGATCAGAATGTGTGTTGCAAATGCTTTGAGCCAAACGTGCAGAGCTAATGCTGAAGTTCAGGGATTAATAAATGCATCACATATATAGAATCTGATGCACAGGTGATTTCTTCTGCATTGCAACATCTTCTCATCCAAAAATAAACAACTTTTGGCACTGCATTTTTCTTGGGTCTTTGGTTATAAACCTGTCATACTGGATGTAAATTGGACCAAATGGGTCTTAAAGAAAGCAAAGCTGGTGTGCACACAGAAATGTACTGCAATTCATTAGAGCAACTGAAAAATATTACATTTTAGTATTTAGGAAATAGTCTAGTTTTTTTTTTAACGGTAAGAAAACAGAAGACTCACTGAAAGAGGAGAGAATACAAAAGTAAAGGGGACAAATAAGTGCTTGAGTGATACATGGACTGTTTCAGCCATTCCCAGAGGCCAAACTGAAGACAATGATATTGACATGAACTCCACGAAGGAACCAGGAGACTCATCGCTATTGTCAGACATGAATTGAAGCTGGCAACAACAATATTCTGTTAGGAGCCTGCATTAATTAGGTCAGCATGATTTTCCTCTTTTGTTGCTTGGTGCTTGATCCATGAGGTTTCTATTATAAGAAGCACCTACTTAAGTTATTGCGTTGGCCATCTAGAGACGAATCCAACTATGCTGGGCAATGTCCGCTGCTTCTCGTCGTCCTAATTTAAATTTATTTTAGAGATCTTGATTTAGATCAGTAGTGGCCCAGAGAGGGTAGTCTGAAAGACGCTCACCTCTTTTATATTTTCATGTGTAGGTGACCGTATAATTCCATTTGGAGACAGTAATTTTAATTGATAGGACTACTGTGGTTTTCTTAAACACAGTTCTACACTACTTATGCATTAAAGACATTGCTTTCTTGCTGACTGTTTAGATGAACTTAATCAATAATTGTATATCATGTCCTTGTTCAACATTGCTCAGATGTAACAGAGAAATCTCTACTGCACTTGAGGCAGCCTTTTGGCTGAGTTAGAAAGTGATTAAGAGGGAACATGCATTAATGTTTTTGTCCAGACATGGATGACTGGTGCCGCATGTAGATCTTATCCAGGTGTTAGCCTTGGAGGGAGAGGAAATCTGGAGAGGGGTATAATCTGACGCGGATGTGGGATGGAGCACCAAATCAAACTGTTAAAAGGCCCTGACCTGCTTCTTTAAAGGCCCTTTCATGCTTGTTCCTACACCATCTACAGTCATTCATTGGGTTCAGTTTAATTGAATTCCATAATCAAAATATAATCACTTTAAAACAGATGAGTAATTCACTTTCCAGGAACAAAGCAATTAGTTATAAAACTTTATTTAGAATTGGACTTCTCAAATCATGATTCTGAAACCTCAAAAAGGAAATTATAAATGGTCTTTTATATTTTGTTTTATTGCTCATATTTGTGAAGTCAGAAGGAAAAGATGCATGGTTTTCAAAATTAGTTATACATAGATTAAAAAAAACAACAATTTTGCTGCAGCTGCCCTCTGTGTTTCTATGTCTAACACCTTTGCACATCCAGAGTTCACTTCTAAAAACCAGGGACCTAGTTTTTTTTAGGCGGACAAGAGTTTGTTTTTTTGGTCTGTGTCAGAGTTTGATTGGGCATTCACACCTCCCCATACGAACCAGGCTTTCTGGGCAAATGAATTAGTTGATTAAATAAGACAAAACAGAGCTGATTTGAATGCACCCTTTGTAAAATTGTTTAGTCAGGTTGAAGTGCATCTGTTAACGTCAATTTTTAGGTTTTGTGACAATTTTAGTTAAGACTATGGGTCCAACACTCTTTCTTGAAAGCTTTGCATTGTTTCTGGGCGTTTACGTTTGTTATTCTGCTAAACTCAGCAAAAAAAGAAACGTCCTGACTTTCAACTGTTTTAACTTTCAGTACACTTAATGTGTGTAAATATTTGTATGAACACTAAAAGAGTCAACACCATAAGACATAAACTAAAAATGTTTCACAGACATGTGACTAACAGAAATAGAATAATGTGTCCTTGAATGAAGGGAGGCTCAAAATCAAAAGTTCCAGTCAGTATCTTGTGTGGCCACCAGCTGCTTGAAGTACTGCAGTGCATCTCCTCCTCATGGACTGGACCAGATTTGTCAGTTTTGCTGTGAGATGTTACCCCACTCTTCCACCAAGGCACTTGCAAGTTCCTGGACATTTCTGGGGGGAATGGCCCTAGCCCTCACACTGCGATCTAACAGGTCCCAGACCTGCTCAATGGAATTGAGATCCGGGCTCTTCGCTGGCCATGGAGAACACTGACATTGCTGTCATGCAGAAACTCACGCACAGAACGAGCAGTATGGCTGGTGGCATTGTCCTGCTGGAGGATCATGTCCGGATGAGCATGCATAAAGGGTACCACATGAGGGAGGAGGATGTCTTCCGTGTACCGCATGGCATTGAGATTGCCTGCAATGACAACAAGCTCAGTCTGATGGTGATGTGATATACCACCCCAGACCATGACGCACCCCCCACCTCCAAATCGATCCCGCTCCAGGGTACAGGCCTTGGTGTAACGCTCATTCCTTCGACGATAAGCACGAATCCGTCCATCACCCCTGGTGAGACAAAACCGTGACTCATCAGTGAAGAGCACTTTTTGCCACTCCTGTCTGGTCCAGTGAAGCTGGGTTTGTGCCCATAAGCGGCGTTGTTGCTGGTGATGTCTGGTAAGGACCTGCCTTACAACAGGTCTACAAGCCCTCAGTCCAGCCTCTCTCAGCCTATTGCGGACAGTCTGAGCACTGATGGAGGGATTGTGTGTTCCTGGTGTGACTCGGGCAGTTGTTGTGGCCATCCTGTACCTGTCACACAGGTGTGATATTCGGATGTACCGATCCTGTGCAGGTGTTGTTACATGTGGTCTTCCACTGCGAGGATGATTAACTGTCCTTCCTGTCTCCCTGTAGCGCTGTCTTAGGCGTCTCACAGTGCGGACATGGCAATTTATTGCCCTAGCTACATCAGCAGTCCTCGTGCCTCCCTGCAGCATAGCATGCCTAATGCATGTTCACGCAGATGAGCAGGGACCTTGGGCATCTTTCTTTGGGTGTTTTTCACAGTCGGTAGACAAGTCTCTTTAGTGTCCTTCGTTTTTAGAACTGTGACCTTAAATGCCTACTTTCTGTAAGCTGTTAAGGTCTTAACGACCCTTCCACAGGTGCATGTTAATTGATTATGGTTAATTGAACATGCATGGAAAACATTGTATAAACCCTTTACAATGAAGATCTGTAAAGTTATTTGGATTTTTCAACATTATTGTTGAAATACACAGTCCTGAAAAAGGGACGTTTCTGTTTTTGCTGAGTTTAGAAAGGGAATCTTCGCACCAGTCTTGAGTTGCAGGTACTAACAGATTTTCTTGCTGGATTCCCCTGTTTATTGCTTATCCATCTTTGTATCAACTTTAACCAGCTTCCCTTTCTCCTGCCAAAGAAACCATCCCCACAACATGACCCTCTCACCAGTGTGATTGAGCCTCATTCGTGATGTACTTTGTATGGCCTTATTTCATCAATGGCCTTGTTCTTGCTAATTTTCCATGAAAGCCAGATTTATGAAATGTACAACTAAGGCCGCATTCACACCACTTTGTCACCGTCAAAAAACGCTCACAAAGTTACTAGTTTGAAGCGTATACATTTTTAAGACTGAAGCTTGCAAAGCCCGCCACTTGGTGAGCAAAAAACGGAGAGCGTGGGCGTGTCTTCCTCTATTGCCTAATGTTTTAAACAATGGCAGATCATATCGAGAGTGTCTTGGCTTTATTTGCTAAATAAAGCTAGACGTCGACGTCGGGTGGATTAGCACTGTTTGTGGTTACACACCCCATTCTTGAGAGTCGTTTCAAGTTTGGAGAACTTAACCATTTGCGCCAGGAGCTGCGTATGGATGAGGTTCGCTTCCAGCGCTACTTTAAATGTGTAGTGACGTTACGACAGTGAGACGCTCTGATTGGTTGATGCTCAAGGGATGACGCCGAAAGTTCAGCAAGCTGAACTTCTGCGTTGCTGGCTTTTGCCGCTTTGAAGCTCAGAAAGCAGCAAAAGCTTCAAAATTGGCCATGGTCAAAGCACACATAGCACCGCAGAGACTCTGATGGCACTCTGACGGCCTCAACCATAGGTTTGACATGTAATCTTGCCTTTCTACACGTTGACGTTTTGGGAGGTGTGAACGCGGCATAACAGTTGTTCTCCCAACAGACTTTCCAACATGAGTGTTAAATCTCTGCTACTCTTCCAGAGTTACTATGGCCCTATTTGATGCTTCTGATTTCTTTTTCTGGTTGCCCACTCTGCAAGTTCAGATGGACCTCCATGTCTTAGTATGTTTGTATATAGGAAAGGCAATTTTATTTGTATAGTACACTTTCAAAACAAGGTCATTCAAGGTGCTTTACATGATTAAGGGGTAAAATAAAAATAGCAGTAAAACACAGACAAAGCATATAAAGTAAAAACAGCATTAAAGCAAGAACCATACACAAAACATGATACATCAAAGCATTACTCAAAGGCAGCTCTAAACAGATATGTTTTTAGTTGTGATTTGAAAGAAATAAGCAACAATCGCATTCTATTTTCACACTGATGCATTGTACAGTACTCTGTGAGATGTCAAAGGTTTTCACACAGGTGTACTTCATTTTATGAGCAGGCGAATTCTGGTTGGTTGAAGTGGATTTTACAACGGGGTATTGGAGTAAAGGGGACTTAATAAAAATTTAAACCACACTTTTTAAATTTCTATTCATGAAAATCTTAAAAATACTATGTATAATTTCCAGTTGACAACTGCGCTCTCCTATGTGTTGCTCTACTACACAACTTTGTGGTTGTAGCTTGACAAAATGTGAAAACATTAAAGGCTATAAACACTTTTGCAATGCTCTTTATTAAATTACAATTCAAAGAACATTATCTCTAAGTATCCTATGGAGTTTTATTTACGCCACAATGTTTGCACATTCATTCAGTGATTATGGCTCTCTTATTTGTAATTTAGAGGTATTTCTGACTACCTGTTTTTCTGCATGCTGTCTCAGACCAACCTTGGTAGCCAGAGACAAAGTAAGGACACCCTCTTATAAAGTGTACTTGCTTCTGATGTTACTCAATTCAATCAGGAAGCTTAGTGAGCGGTTAAAGAGGCTCAAGGCTTTTCCTCCTCCTCATGCCCTTCTATTATTCACATTAACAATATGGTTACCTTTAGGGTCATAGTAAGGCTTGAATAGATTTTTGTAACCTCTCTCCCCCTCTCCTCTTGCTATAAATCCAGTTGAGGGTCATCTGTCAGGAGGTATGCAGTAATTCACTACTGCCTTTAGTAGATGTGCAGAATGAGAGATTACTTTTCATCTGAGGGCAGGAAAAGAGAGGTCATGTCTCACGACTTCCTGATATCGGAGGTGTCTCCCTCTTGTACTTTCATAGTCAGTCATAGCAAATCCTTGACAGGTGTGGGGGCTTAAATGTGTCTCTTTCATTACCCATGCATTTGCTTTCCTTCTGTTGTGTGTGTCTTTTATGTTGCGGGTGTGTGTATCTATGTCAGACAGTTGCCAAGATGCTGTCAAGTTGCCCGGCAGTTGCAGCAGAAGTCAGAAATAAAAAAAGGGTTCAGCTGGCGCCTGTAACAGCCTATGCGATATGAGCCTCTGGCAGCGTGCCACAAACCCAACGCACACAGAGCATGGGTAACCACTCAACTGACCCTGTTGATTGTAACAAATGCACACACGCACTTCAAAGGAAGTACAAAGGCATCTACCTCTCTACTGATTCTCTTCCTCTTTTCTACCACTCTTGAAGCTGGCATCGCTGTCTTTCCCCAAGGGTTAAGTTAGACGCTGTCATCAAAGTGATTGGTGCCAGCTGGTGTCTAATTGGATTTAATGTTGGCACTTTGGTTGGGCAAAATTGATTCATGAGTAAAACCTGGCAGTCCAGCCGGCTCCGCGCTGCACAGACCGCTTTGTTCTGCTGTTCGCTTCCCCTCACTTCCTAACACTGCTGTGAGTATCTGTAAATAAAATTAGAATTATGTGTGCGTTTCAGATTTTACGGCCCCTCTAAGTCCAATAAGCATATTAAGTCAGTCTTTCAAGTATTTTATTGACTTAACTTTTTTGACATTGCACATTCTGTTTATTCTGTTATTCATACGCTGTTATAAAGAGGAATTTAAACCAACTTGAGGCTACATTTAAAGCAGAGCTCTCTGAAATAAATCGCCATTCGAGTGTTTTCTCAGAAAACTGAAGGTCAGTTAGGGCAACCAACTTGGAGACTCCCCCAACCTTTTTCTCAGTCTTGGGTGTAGAGTGTCACCACCTCCCCCGCCCCCTCTTATCAGCAGGGCTTTTTATGAAGACTATTCTTAGCTGAGGAGTGTGTGTGTGTTTATCACTACCCCCCTTCACTGCCTTTTAAAAAAAACGCTCATCCCCCGCATCAGGTGACTTGTTGCCCCTCAGAGGAGGGCACAGAGGTCATGTGCATTCAGGATGCACAAACACCTGCCTGGCTATTTAGGCAGCATGGAAAGAGCTTTGGAATGCAAACAAATCTACCCCCTTACCCTTGAACTGCTTCTGAATGCTTGTTTGCGTTCAGGAAGGAAGTTATAGCTGGGGTAATAGATGGATGGATGTGGCCCTCGTCATTTACCTTCTGAGGCCTTCAGCATGAAGCAGCTGGGGTGTCTAATGGACTTCATCTGGTCCACTGAAGAATAGTCAGTTTTTCAATATGCAGTGTCACAAAATGATTGATATCCCGTCAGCTTTTTAGCGTTATGTCATATTAAAACTAGTGCTGTCAAGAGATTAAAAAAAACGTTGAGATTAATTAATTATGATCTGTAATTAATTACGCACCTAGTAATTGCTGAAAAAAAACTAATCTTGAGGTGTTCATTTAAATTCATTACATTATTGTTCCAGAACAAATGTATGACAAAAGAAGTGGCTTTATGAAGTAATTTATTGTTTTTAACAGACTTGAACAGATTCAGTCCCAGCCATTTACATTTCTGTTTTTGAGACTAGTCCCAGTGCTGAATGCAACTTTGGCTTCGAGTATGTGCGATTCGTTAGCATTCTAAACTCGGGGGTAAATATCTGCTCTGAGTGAGTCTAGCTGGACCTGGATGGGCAGGGGGAGCTGCTGCGCACGGACTTGCTGCCTGCTATGAGCGCTCTGAGACGTAGAGCAGTCCACGGCACCACCGCTGCTCAGTAAGAGTAACAAGGATATATGCTTAATCCGAAAGTCTCCAATAACCTAAGAAGAGTCACTAGATTTGTCGTGTTTTTTGAAGAATTGTTAGAGAGGACTATAAATGGACAAAATATAGCAACAAAGTCGCTAAGTTGGCAACATTGTCTGCTACTCACCACTCCTCCTCACTCCCCTTGCCTTCTTCACTAAAACAGAAGCGTCAGATCATAAGCAGGCCTAACGACAGCCAATCAATGTCTACTTCAGTGTGTGGTTTTTCTCCAACTCAAGCACAAGAAGTCCAATGCATAAAAACGGATTTTATTTAAAGACAACTTGCATGCAAAAACAGTCAAATTAAAAATTAGACTAACACGATTAAAAAACATCCATCCCTTATCTATACCAGTCTATAGACTGGTATAGAGAGGCGGGGTACACCCTGGAAATGTCAGCAGTCCATTGCAGGGCAGCACAGAGACATACAGGACAAACAACCATGCATGCACACACTCATACCTAAGGGCAATTTAGAGAGACCAATTCACCTAACGGTCACGTTTTTGGAATATGGGAGGAAGCCACAGTAGACGAAGGGAACCCACGCATACACAGAGAGAACATGCAAACTTCTTCAAAAAGACCCCAGGCCAGGATTCTAACCCGGGGCTTCTTGCTGCAAGGCAACAGTGCTACTAACTGGGCCACAGTGCAGCCCTTGATCAAAATACATGGCACATTAAATATGGCTATAATTAATTAATGGGAATTAATGCGATAATTTGACACTCCTTGTTAAAACCACAAGCTGGTGTATTTTACTGAGATTTTATGTGATAAAGTAACACAAATTAGCACTTAACTGAGATGGAAGTAAAATGATACATGGCTTTTAATGTATTTTTTACATGAACAAAAAGAACACATGCAAAGCATTTGACATACATTTACATTGCCACTAAATTAAATCAACTGGAGCCATTTTTCCACTGAAGGCCTCAGAGGTTTGTTAGAGAACATTAATTGGACTAAAAAGATTGAATACCTAGGGGACAAAAAGCACCAGAAAAAACAACTTTAAAGCAAGGTTATTTCGTAAACTAATTTTACAAAGATTTGAAAGACTATATTTGTCTCTGAATCAGGCAGAGAAGTAAAACTGAGCTCTTCTTGATCCTTGGCCTTCTTGAAAAATGCAGTGTAGGGGAAGATTAACACTGCACAACACCTTGATCCTCACATTCTCACATTAAAACCTGGTGAAAGCATTTCATGGAGGGATTGTTTTTCTACAGCAGCTGCGGGGAATCTGGTCAGAATGGATAGGAAGATGAATACAGCTAAATACAGGACAATCCTGGAAGAAAAACTGGACTTGAAACTGTGACAGAGGTGTACTTCTCAGCAGCAAAAAACCTGAAACGTGCAGCCAGAGCTGCACTGGAAGGGTTTAGGTTAAGAATGGCCTAGTCAAAGTCCAGACATAAATCCAATTGTAATTGTTTGAGTTAAAAATAGATTATGATAGAATTTTTTTTTTTTTACAATCTGACTAAAATTCAGCAAAAACACACTGTTTTTAATGATGCTCTTTAAGAGATGATATAAAAAGCGTTGTATCTGCGACCCACACGGTTGTAATATTCATCAAGGAAAGATTCTCAGGGTTTGTTTGTGCCCAAAAATTATGCTTTGATTTTCAAAAACTAATCGGCAGCCGAGGGGAACCAAATGATGAAAAGCCCCTTTTTTAAATGTTACTAAAACAATACCCAGGGAAAACCAAGTGCTGATCTCGTGCTCCATATCAGTCAGACAGCGTTTGAAGCACAGCTTCGCAACAGAGCCACCATTCAGTGTAGCGACGGGCTGCCAAGCTCAACACATGATGCACTTTTGAACCATCCTGATTTGCTCAAATTCACTTCAAATGTGCCTGATTATACAAGGGTCATGAACCCGCTACAAGCTTACAGCAGCAGCATTGGCAAATGCATACAAAGATAATTTTTACTTGGTAAGATAACTTTTAAGATGTAGCAACTTTTAAAATGTAGAAAAAGGAAAATCTAAAGTTTGGAAACAGTTGGAAAATGATCTAAGATGTGTATTTTTATTTTCTCCAAAAATTGGAGTCATTGTCGGAAATTTGGTTGAGTCTTTATTGTTGTTTTTTATTTGCTTTCATTGTACTTTTAAAATGAGCATCAGTAAGGTGATTTATCAGATGAGTGCCACTTTGGTAATAGAAAATGGGAGAAAACCTTTCATTTTGCCCAATGTGCTTTGTTTTTCAAAAAGGAGAACCATCAATTTTGTGAATGTTGCATCTTTCGTCTACAGTTCTGTAAAAAAAAAAAAAACTAAAACAAAGAAAAATTGCCCCCTTGCATAAATGTTCTGTTTTTCTTTGATGATCTAAAAACATGTAGGTGTATCAATAAACTAATTTTAATATGAAAGAGAACCTGAATAAATACAGAATGTTGTTTTTTAAATGTTTTCATGTAAAAGTCATCCATAAAAGCAGAAACACCTTTGAATAGCCTTCACATTCTGGATTGAATTTCCTCTTATTTTTTTCTCTCAAAGACAAGTTCGTGGCTCTCGTTAAAAGCAGCATCCCGTGGATTTCTGTGCCACTCATGAGTCATGGGCGACTTAATGGTGTTGTGCCCTGTTTACAGTGTTTACAATGCCCTTGCAGATATTCTACTCCTTTGGGAGAGCGAAGCACTTTCTTATCTGCAGAGCCGTGCCACTGGAAAGGATTGGATTGAGAATGAGAGATGCAGGCAAAAGGGAGGAGTAGGGGAGAACATCAAAACGGGGAAATGCTAAATATACTCATCCCTTTTTTGGCTCTTCGTGTTCATCTGTATCTCACAGTGTGGGCTTGATGAGAGGAGGTTCAGCAAAGAATGTGTAACTGATTCATTCTGCTGAGAGGGTGCTTGACATAGAAATGCACTTTCCATCCGATGCCTTTCTATGTGGAAATTGATTTCTTATTCAGATATATAACACTACAGTAATACAACTTTATCACTGGCCGCTGTGGTGTTTTTGTTTTATATGCAAATGGATGAGTAGAAACCTAAAATGCCAAGTAAAAGATGGGAAGAGTAATCTCACTTTACCCATAAATTTAAACAATCACATTAATTCTCCCCTTAGCATACTTTCTTTTCAGCCATTTCATTATACATTTTCTACACACACACACATTTGTTTTTATCACACTGTTTACTTTGCCAAAGACTAACCTTTACCATTGCCAAGCACCAGTCTTTAATGTTGATAGATATTCAGGTGACATTGTTGACTGAGTTGCATGAATGTTATCTTGTACACTGGACTTTGGATTGAGTATTCTGCAGGGTTTGGGTTGCAGTTTACATTGTGATGAAAAGCAAAACCTGTAAACCTGACCTTTGTAAAGTCTGGCTGTTTTGGGTTTTACTATGACTATTGCCCCACAGATAAACCTCAAGTTTTTCATCTATTCAGTGTGGGGACCAACAGACCAGACTTTCACACTCTGATCTGAGCCTCTGTCTCCAAAATAGGCATGTATACACTATCGGAACATCAGGGTAATTTTACCGGACCTTCACGGTATGAGCGTGTCTCCACTATACCGGGCCGGCGCAACAGGGTCATTTCAGGAACCAACCAAGTACCAGTCTTGGGGTATATACTCCGAAATGGTAGTTGCTGGACAGGACCTGTGGTTAACTCATGGTAATTGGTTGTACAGTCGTGGCCAAACGTTTTGAGAATAACACAAATATTAGTTTTCACAAAGTTTGCTGCAAAACTTTTAGATCTTTGTTTCAGTAGTTTCTGTGATGTACTGAAATATAATTACAAGCACTTTATACGTTTCAAAGGCGTTTATTTACAATTACATGACATTTATGCAAAGAGTCTGTATTTGCAGTGTTGGCCCTTCTTTTTCAGTACTTCTGCAATTCGACTGGGCATGCTCTCAATCAACTTCTGGGGCAAATCCTGACTGATAGCAACCCATTCTTTCATAATCACTTCTTGGAGTTTGTCAGAATTAGTGGGTTTTTGTTTGTCCACCCGCCTCTTGAGGACTGACCACAAGTTCTCAATGGGATTAAGATCTGGGGAGTTTCCAGGCCATGGACCCAAAATTTAAACGTTTTGGTCCCCGAGCCACTTAGTTATCACTTTTGCCTTATGGCACAGTGCTCCATCGTACTGGAAAACACATTGTTCTTCACCAAACTGTTGTTGGATTGTTAGAAGAAGTTGCTGTTGGAGGGTGTTTTGGTACCATTCTTTATTCATGGCTATGTTTTTGGGCAAAATTGTAAGTGAGCCCACTCCCTTGGATGAGAAGCAACCCCACACATGAATGGTCTCAGGATGCTGTACTGTTGGCATGACACAGGACTGATGGTAGCGCTCACCTTTTCTTCTCCGGACAAGCCTTTTTCCAGATGCCCCAAACAATCAGAAAGAGGCTTCATCGAAGAATATGACTTTGCCCCAGTCCTCAGCAGTCCATTCACCATACTTTCTGCAGAAAATCAATCTGTCCCTGATGGTTTTTTTGGAGAGAAGTGGCTTCTTTGCTGCCCTTCTTGACACCAGGCCATCTTCCAAAAGTCTTCGCCTCACTGTGCGTACAGATGCGCTCACACCTGCCTGCTGCCATTCCTGAGCAAGCTCTGCACTGGTGGCACTCCAATCCCGCAGCTGAATCCTCTTTAGGAGACGATCCTGGCGCTTGCTGGACTTTTTTGGACACCCTGAAGCCTTCTTAACAAGAATTGAACCTCTTTCCTTGAAGTTCTTGATAATCCTATAAATTGTTGATTTAGGTGCAATTTTAGTAGCCACAATGTCCTTGCCTGTGAAGCCATTTTTATGCAACGCAATGATGGCTGCACACGTTTCTTTGCAGGTCACCATGGTTAACAATGGAAGAACAATGATTTCAAGCATCACCCTCCTTTCAACATGTCAAGTCTGCCATTCTAAGGACTATGCAATTCATCTGATCACTGTTCATAACATTCTGGAGTATATGCAAATTGCTATTATAAAAACTTAAGCAACAACTTTTCCAATTTCCAATATTTATGTAATTCTCAAAACTTTTGGCCACGACTGTAACTCAGAGGGAAATTATAGCTGCAGACGTCTCCAAACAACTGGCTTTGTAAGATTGGAAGAGTTGCTGGCGAAGCAGTGTTTAACAACATGGCAAACTGAAATACCGCAATCGTCCCTGCTTCTTCCATTGTAAATCTCTTGTTAATTCTATGCTACTGTGGGCGCCTTTTAGCTCTGATCAGTGAAGCCACTCACTGCCGAAACTGTCGTATAATGGTGATGTCTTTGCAAATTCTTTAAACGGCCATTTTTGTATGGAGACACGACTGTTAAGAGGACGGGGCGGACTAATTTACCCCGCCAGAAAAAGATCCAGTTAAATTACTCTGATGTTCCAATAGTGGAAACACGCCTAATGTCCATCTCATAGCTCATGGGAACTGATGGTGAGCTATGGAAATGTAGTTGACCTTCAGTGGTTTGAAGGCAAGGATGTGGATGTGAGGGAGATGATTGGTTGATGGTTATTAAAACTTTTAGCTGAGTCTTTCATGACCTAAGTTTTTTGTCTTTTACTTAGATTAGTTTTCCTTAGCTGCCAGTACACTTTCCACGGCGCTGCTGCCTGTTCCAGCTCGACTCTGTTTTTAAATTGCTGGAAAACCAAAAAAGAACCTGTGGTACTTTCTTCCCTTGGTTGTTTTTGAGTAGCCAGCTGTTTATAGACTCTTTGCCTCAGCCGGTAGGCTTGACAGAGGACTGTTTTTTTTGTCCTGAGTGCCAATTCTGTTTTAGCCTTCAGATCTGCTGAGTTTGACCTCTCCAAAACACAGGCTGGACCAGAACACAGCTCTCGCCATTTTACTAGCAGTTAATGATTCTGCCCCTCCATTTTCGCACTCCGTCTCTTTGAGTTCCGCTGCCTCTTTTTATAGTCAGGAAATGGCTTCTCCAAATGGACGTAACTTCCAGGTCATTGGACTTAGGGTGAGGGGTCATTTTTGGGTTGTAGCAGCCATAAATAAAATGACTAGATAAATTTAGTCTGTTCTTGATATTTCTGAAACTTTCTTTACTATTTCACTGAAAGCTGCATGCACAGATTTACTTGGCATATGTTTTTTGCATACAGAAGACATGCTTCACGGTTCTCATGGTTTTCATGGTTTTCATCTGTCTCACTTTAGCTCCTTTGCCATTTTCCACTTAGTCTTGTTTTTCTCCTGCTCATGTTTCTCCTCAGTTTTTAGTGTTGTTTTATCCACCTCCATTGCTAAGGAACAATGACAACCGTGATAGATCTGCAGTTCTGCTCACCATGTCACATCTGACTTTAGCCAACCCCCTACGCATCAATGCCACGCACGTATATGCATACACACATGCTACTCGGCCAAGTGCCTGCTGATTTGCGGTTTATGATGCCGAACCCCCTACCCTGCCTTGCAAAATGCTCCGCAGTCTACACCCCCACCCTGACATGACAGGAGGGAAGCGTCCAGCTGGATGGAACTGTTGTGTTCCTCTCTTGAGAGCTTTGATCTTTTGCCCTTCATTCCCCCAAAAAACAGTGGCCGTCCTGCCAGCCTGGAGAGGGGCTGGATTGCTGTTTGATTTAGCACTTTTCTTTTATCTAGTGGAACACAGGCCCACGTAGGCCTTAGTATGGACAGATAGCTGGGCGACAGCTGGGCAAAGCCAGAGCCTTTCCCTATCAGCCGTCCCCCTGTGCACCAACTGCCTGCCTTCCTGGCTTAACTTCCCCTGAGCCAGCACTCACTCTTGGCTCCTCTTAGCTCCACGACACAGACTTATTGTCTCTAGGGTCACTTTCGTCTCTGGGGAGCAGAGGGAGAAGTCTGATGCTCCATCGCTCTCCCCTCCTTTGGTACCCCCTGATCCTGGCCCCATTTTTTAAAATCTTCAAAACTGACCTGTCAGCCGCTCTCTCTTCCCCAGAGTCAATGCGGGCCGGCCCCCTTTAAAGACCCATCCACATCGGCCTTCTGTTTGAACAGGCCCCACCAAAAGAACCCTTGTGCTTTCTTTTGTGTGCGCATAAATAAGATCAGAGTTAAAGTCCCTGTGCTCTTGTGTCCAGAGACAGGCCCTGTGGACTGGAGGACTAATGCCTCTTGGCAGGCCTATTGATCCCAAAGCTCCTCGTAGAACATTCACAAGCTCTGTAGCTGCCCGGATGCTCTTGTCAGATACAGAGAGCTTATAGTTCACTCATCTATAGTCAGTAGATAGATATTTATTAAGATTGGGTGTTTTGACCATATTTAGTTCAAAAACCATAAAAATAAATGAGTGCAACTTGTCCTTTTTCATTCTTTAACATTTGTTGACTCATTTAAGCAGCTTATTTATTGCTGTTAATATTTTTGCTCTTCACCAATTTAAAAATGCAAAAGAGATGCAAACAATATGACTTTAAATGTTGGTGAAATTGAGGTACATCAGTTGGTCTCAAGTGGGTGGTGAGCAAAGATTTTAATCTTGCCCCATCTATGCTGTAGATGGTAAAAAGTCACAGTTTTTGGTCAATTCGAATGGAAATTATTCAAAATAACAAAATAGTTTCTGGAATGACAAACAAACTATTTACAATAAAAGACCCATAGAAATGTCTGGTCCCTGGCATGTTGTCTGCGTTATAACAATTCAGACATATTTCAGGCTGTTCAGTGGCAACTTACTGCACAAAGTATAAAATATAAAGGTAAACAAGTAAGCCAGGATCTGCTTCAACTCTTTTGACTCACTCTGTTTAACTCAGGCTCAGTGATGTTCCTGTTCCTGACTTGGATGAGTTTCAAAACAGTGTGAAATTCATTTGGACATTCTTAAATGGGAACATTTTAATCACCATAGATGGTAGAAGTGGGAAATTTGACAGATATATTTTGAAAACTGTGTCATTGCATGCAAGCTCTGGTAAATGATAGGAAACAAATTATCTCAATTAAGCAAAATGAGCAACAGATTATACTAAACTCTCGAAACAGAAAATATTCTAATAGATATTCTACAAAAAAGAATCTTACTGGTCAAATTACATTTTGGTTTCTAAACTGCATTTAAGACTCTGTTAGTTTTTCTCTTATACCATTCAAACGCACAGTAGACATTGCGTTTTTTGCTAACTGCCTTTCATTTCCTATGTTCTTGAAGCTAAACCCTGGTCATACCATCAGAACCCATCAAATCTCATTGAATCCCTGTAGCGTTGGCCTCATCCAGGAAAATATATTTACAGTCTAAATCAGCCTAGATTTATAGCAGGGCCTGCTTGGAGTGGAGCTCTGCTTAAACAGTCATCTGTCTTGTAACTTGAGAAGGAAATAGTCTCCTGTCCTGGCGTCAGGATGGGTTTTCTTTGAGCTGGAGGCCACCATATGTCTGTACATTAAGTGAGGGGGAGGATTTGGGGGAAATACAGTGCATTTTGTAATACTTTGATCCTTTCTTTGGGATGAAAGATGAGGATCAGTGAAGGTAAATATTAGAAAGAAACACTAAAGAGTATTTAGAATACATGTTTTTTTGTTTTGGATTTTTTAGGCACTAGTGGCCTTTACTTGACAGTTGGTTAACAGTAAACAGGAGGAGAGAGAAGGGGGAAGACAATGCAGCACAGGTTCCGGGGTCAGGATCGAACCCTGGGACAGCCTCCGCATATGGGGCACCCGCTCTACCGCTGCTCCATGCGACGCCCCTACAGCATCCAGTGTTAATGAAATTGTGATGCAGTGTTAGAGGTATTAAAAACTGAAAGTTCGACTTTTTTTTGTAATATTTTGGATTTCAAAATACTTCAAATACCTGAAATGCTTTTGCACTTTGTAGGATTTAAGATATTACTTTGGACACAAATTGTACTTTGTTCTAAGATACCTTTTGATTTTCCATAGAGGTTTCACCTGTTGATTACAAAAGTTCCTCTTTATTTAACTTCAGAACAATTACAGAAACCAATGTTTAAAATGTTTTACACCAAAGGGCTTCGAAACCCCAATCTTCCAGGTTTTATTGGTTTCATTCTAAAAATGTAAACCCCTTCAGTGATCAGAGAAGAATGTAGTTATATGCATGGCAATGATTTTGATAAAGTGGATGAGATATGTCTTTTGGAGCAGTTTGTGCTCAACATTATAATCCCCCTGTCTTGAGGGTAACATGCATGCCCATGCGTCTGGAGCCACTGTGCCACCTGTTTTCATTCCATCATGAATGGACAAGCGAGCATGGGCTTGGGTAGTCCGAACTAGTGGTTGCCAATTTTTGAAGGTGGGGACACAATGTATCCCAGAAAACAGTGCATCTTTAGCATTTTCTTAGAATACCCATCAAAGAATAGAATTGGCTTTGGCAAAAAAATATAATCTTAAAGTTATCAACTTTACATCGTTAACACCAGTTTGGACTTTGCAGTGATTGTTTTAATACCCAGGTTATATAAAGTTTTATAAGGAGTCAAGTGAAAGGTTATCAGCATCAAAATGTTTGGTGTGGAGGTGTTTCTGGAGATGTTTAGTTCTGGAAACTCTTCACAAGAAAAGTGCTCTCTATTTCAGAGTGCCTCTAACTAGGGTCAGTCTTTTCTTTTCAAGTATTTGTGAAGAAGGCCTGAAAAAAATATTTTAATAAGTGTGAATAGTCATCTTTAGCTGCCTCTGTAATTCATTTGAAACTTCACTATTTTTTCCTCTGCTTCTAAAATCAATCATCAAACCCCCCTTTCCCTCGCTACCTTCTGTTTTCCCTCATCTCATTTCTGCTGGTAGAAGACTTTTTTTCTCTCTCAATCCCTTCTGAACATCCATAGAAGTGAATAGAGGAAGCTGCTGGTGTTTGTGGGGGGTTCAGCTAA
The DNA here is from genome assembly GCA_963556495.2 of Valencia hispanica. Classification (NCBI taxonomy): domain Eukaryota; kingdom Metazoa; phylum Chordata; class Actinopteri; order Cyprinodontiformes; family Valenciidae; genus Valencia; species Valencia hispanica. The sequence continues at coordinate 52,876,896 of OY747701.1, forward strand.
AAAAAGAAGGAAAAGTGAGTAAAATGCAGAAAGAAATGGGAACACAAAAGGAGAGAGAGAGAGTTCTGCCAGTGTTTCTTAAACATGTCGAACTGTGATCCAGGCCTCCTGGGGGCTTTTGTTTAGAACCTGAGCATGCCTGCTGGGCATTGTGGGAGCAGCTTAAAAAGCAGTAACAGGTTTGTTTCAAATTTATGTAACCATTAATCGTCTGGTTAGGAGCAGTTGTGGGCCACAAAAAATAACTTTATTTTTTTCTGTGTTTTTCTGTGACATTTTTGTTGTATTTTTATATCTATTTTTGTGTGATGTGGTTGTGTAATTCATAGTTCACAATGTTTGGTTGGGTTTGTCGATGTTCCTTTTTCGTGTTTTGTTTTTCCCCCTCTCTCTGCCGTCCTGTGGGTATGGAGGCAGACTTCAATGTTTTCCTGTGTTTTCTTTGTTCCCCTCCCTCTCTTGTATTTTCAACTCACCCTCTCTCATGACATTTTGTTTCCTACCTCTCTTCATCATCTTCTTTCTTTCTTCTCCTTAATTTTCCGTCTCCGTGTCCATAACATCAGGAAATAAAAACCCCAGCAATTCATAATAAAGATTTTTCACACATAAATCAAGTGGAGTACTATAGCAAAAGCTGTACTGCTCCGCTTGTGAAAGTAAATCTGTTGGGCTTCTACTTGGTACTCAGACACCAATTCTGAGCTCCACACTGCCAAACAGGACACGTAAAAAAAAATAAAAATAATAATAACTTTATTAAATAAGAGGAGAAATTAATTTCTTCTGAGTTTTTGTACTTCTATATGTACAATATACTAATCATGCAACATTTTAAAGAAGCCTATTTATTATAGAAAAAGAATCTGTCAATCATTGTTGATTTGAAACCTAAAGAGTTTTGCATGGTCATTTTATTAAACATACAATTTCAATATTTTTTGGTTCGACTATTTGTTTTGGTACTAAAATAAGTTTTTGGTCTACGTTAGCCAAAAGAATATGACATGGCTTAGCGCTTGCTGCATTTAGGCTTTAATCAATGAGGGGGTCCGTGGGATGTTTGGGGTTCCATTTCCTAAAAGTTAAATTGAAAGCATAAACAAGATTAATAAAAGATTGTCGCCAAGACTTTTTTATTATTTAAAAAATATTCTTTATTATTTAAAGATTTCTTGGGTCTCCACTGTGGATACTCTCTTGGTAAGTGTGAGGGATTGCTTTTAAGCCACGACACAACGCAGTTGACTGTTTACTGTCGCTACATGTTTATTCCAAGGGAAGTGAATGCTGCAAGTCAATGACTTGATGCAATCTGCTGGGTTTCCTTAGAAAACCTTTGAACTGATTGGAGTAATGAACTGAAGAATTATTTGGAATGCATGTACGATTGAACTGAAATGACTTTTCTTGTTATGTGCCTTGACATGACGTGTTGGGAATTGGCGCTATATAAATAAACTGAATTGAATAGAAATTAACAGGTCTTCCCTAAAATAAATGCTGATCTCCATCAACCCCTCTGCTTGCAGGTCAGATCTGCTCCATTCTTGAATTGTGATCAGAGGGCCACAAATGAACCCCGGGGCTGCACTTGAGACACTGTTGTCCTAAATGTTATTAAGACATGTTTATTACTCATGCATGTAGATGTTCATGGACTTAAAGATCAGCCTTTTTTCCATGTTATCCTGTCACATGGTTTATTTAGTCCTTCATCAATCGTTCAAAGCTTTCTGTCATTCAGTAATTGATCACTTCTTGCTGTAATGGTGCTCACAGCCACATTCAGGCATGCATGTAATATATTTTATGACTTGCACAAGACTAAACAGCTCTCCATATGAGAAAAATCACCTTGTCCTCATTCATATTTTTCCTACATGTCATACCAGTGAATATTACTGTCATGCATCCTATTCCTATGAAACATACTGTGGATAGGTGCTGTTTGAAGCTTGTAAGCCTTCGACACCCCTTAAGAAATTGCATATATATATATATATATATATATATATATATATATATATATATATATATATATATATATATATATATATATATATATATATATATATATATATATATATATATATATATATATGTAAATAAATATATAGTTCAAGCTATTATATAGCACCAACACGTCATCTCAGGTCACTGAATTGCAGAGAAAAGATTTGTGCTTGCTTCTTTCTTCCATGCAAGTCACCTGTGTCTCAATGGAGAGGGGGATAACTGAATTGATGAATGTAGTTGCTCTACTGTTTTGCATAGATTTAGCATGGAAGAACCTTACTTGCACAAAAACGATGTTCTCATAAAATTAATGAAGAAATATCGCTGCCTTGGCACAGGTGCAGGTGAGGTTTTTGTTGTAGCAAGAATGAGATGGATGATGTTTGTGTTGTCCCAGTTCAGACCTGCAGGGCTTTAATGTCTTGTTGGAACAGAAGGGAGGAAGTATTACACTGCAAGGGAAATCTGCTATTGATCTCTCCCCTCTTCTTTCATTCTGTATTATTCTTTCATTCTGTATTATCTGCACATCCTGAAAGTGGCTATGCAGTTAACACAAGCTCAAGTTCATAGTGGTTGAGTTGCATGAGACATCGGTGTTTGAGGATGGGAGGTGGGGAGGGGGGGGGGGGGGGCGTGAGGGGGTAGTTGTAGCAGTAATTAAAGGGCTTTTTGGAGAGGGGCCTCTGTTCTCTTTTAGATGCGTTTCACCCCCTCCCCTGCCCCCATAATCCCCACAGGAATAAACAAATTGGTCTTTTCAGCCTGCAAACTGGGCATGGGGGCTCTTGTAGTGGGATGGAATTAAATTGCATACGTGTCCTGCAGAATATGATTTCGTGAGTGTGGGATATGAGAGAGAAGACATGTGTTTCAGGGCCCCTTATGTGTAAGAGATGTGTGTGTTTCACCACAAGCGCTGTAATTGGCTAATTGCTCTCAGCTCAGTGGTGAAGTGTGTGGACAGCCAAAGAGGCCTCAGCCTCATTTGCTTAATCCACATGTTAAGTATCTGAGCCAGATTACAATGTGATACCCCTTAAACAGCTGAGCACCCCACAGCCTTTTTTACCACAGAAACTTTTAATGACCTGTAAGGAGTCATGCAACATTATTCCCTGAATTTACCCTTTCACACATTTATTACATAATGATACGACGTTAACATCAAGTTGTACCTTTTAAATATCTAGAGTTTGCATGGTTTGTGCCGATTTAAAGTTGATAAAATTTACATCAGGCTGTGTCAGAGAACACACTGTAAAACATGGTTTTACTTCTATTTTCAAAGGAAGACAAAGGTCATCTAAGGAGCTGAAATTTCAAATGGTCTTTTCTAGGGATATGACGGTTCATATATTTGGATTCAGATTTTTTTTTTAGTACGACCCTGGCGGCTCGATACACACGTTCACTGAACGGCACACATGCAGAATGTTTATGTGTGGAACTCAGAGCGCAGTGCAACGTTCCACAGCGCAACTTAAAAAAAGTTACACCGAAACAGGAAAGGACTCCCAGCTATCAGTGAATTCTGTTATTTGGGAGTGTTAATTGTTTCTCAAGCAGCTTAAGTAAGAAAGTAAGATGGACCAAAACAGAACTTTGTCAGCAAACGCAACAGGAATACCGTACATTACATGCTCTGCACTAAACTGAATGACTGACCTGAAACAAAGTAAAGCTGAATGTAAACATCACTGATACTAGAGAAAAACCAGCTGACATCCACATGGCTACCAGTAGCATCCAATCAGCCAAAACTCCTTATTTTGTATAAAACGCAAGTCCGCGGAATTCCCGTTGATAAGGGACAATTCCCGTTGATGAGAAGGGACAATAGCCGCCCATGCTGCATTCAAGCACAGCTGGGAGACTAGGTTGTCGAAACATCAAAACAACTTCAAAGTGATTTAAGCATGTTTTGTTCACAAATATGGGCAATTTTTTATTTAAACATTTCTAAACATTGACACTAATTTTTTTCAAGTGGTTATATAATGCTGAACAAAGAAAAAAAAAAAAGAAGTCATATGAACATTTGCATAAATTTTTCTTGCATAAAGTTTACAGAAACATACATAACCATGAGTTAAAAAATCCCCAAATACGTGCCGAACTGGGATTTTTATGTATCGTTACATCCCTAGTCTTGACCATTGTTCATTAACAATTACACTAGCGGATTATCATTATTTAAACAGTTGTCTCTGTGTGTAGTCCATAAAGAATCTAGATTGTCTTTCACCAAGTGAAACATAAGGTTTTACTTGATCAGTTCAGGTTTGACCAGCCAGTTTATCTAGTTTGTTTTTTTAACTAAAAAGCTTCTGGAATATCTATTTTCTTGTATTATTATAAAACTTGTCTTTCTTTAATCACCTCTTTTTGGCTTTCTTTTGACTTCATTATTCAGTTGTTCTAACTCATGTTAAATGTGTAATTTGCATTCATCTTACATCCAACATTACTTTTTCTATACAATACAGACCAAAAGTTTTGGTCTGTTCTGTATTTACAATTTCACTTTTACATCATGTACATTTGGTGCTTACACCCCAACGATGTGGATCCTCAGCTGCTTCTAATCTAAATCTCTTTGCGGCTCTGCCTTATGCCTTCAAACGTCTTAATCAGATCAGAATCCCAGGAGCATAATGTTTGGCCAGCAAATGTAATGAATGACGGAAAGGGAAGGAATCTGAAGCTTCATCCTGAAGCTTTAATGTGTTTTACTGCCCATGTCTTCAATTTTAATGAGAACAAACTATTTTGCTGTGTTAAGATGGTCACCAACACACACTTCCAAATGGTTTCTGCTGATCACTGTTTTGGTGTGTGTGTTTTGGTAAAGGGTGGGACATTAACTGAATTCAGACTCTTTTCTCCTAATGAGCCTCAAGCCCATCTCCTTTTACTGGCAGGCACTCTTAAAAAAGAAAAAAAAGGACCCGCCTCCTCTTTTTCAGTTTCTCCCTTTCCACTTCTAGTCCTTCCTTTAGCTTGAGTTTGTTTGGCCATGGAAAGCAGCCAATGATTTACTCTGTCTTCTAATCATTACAGGTTTTATTTTCCCATCTGACGGTCAGGTTCGCTGTATTTTTCCCCTGTAGATTGACTGCAGTATAGTTGAGATGTTTGAGCTTCTCCACCTTGCAGGTCTGCTTAAGGTTGTTCATAAATTGTCTTGTAAAGACGCGCGTTCTTCAGCAGACTGTAGAGACATGGATGTTTTTGTCAACTTCCACACCATGACGCTGACATCCTGCTAAAGATTACAAATCTTTGTATCAAAGCCGCCTTTAGTGGAAAATAAAATCTTAGGAAAACCTTGTCAGAGAGGAAATGGCATCATCTCAGAAAGAAAGCAGGTTCGCTTACGTCACCATCCTCATCTTACCCTCTTTATTGCTGGCATCCTCCTCCGTTCAGCTCCTCCAGATGCTGTGACATTGAATAAATCAGATTTCCCCAGCTCATTGTTGAATTATCAAAATTTCTTTTGCAAAATGTACGTGCCTCCTCTTGATTCACTTTCTCTGTTACAAATAAATGACGAGGACGGGAGCTGGTAGCATAAAAGGAGAAGAATAGAAAGCAAGACACTGGCTTTGCTCTGATCCTTTAATCAAAGTCTAGAATATTCTATCAGTAGCAATGTGTTTCTGCCTTGCTGGTGCTCTTTCTGCTCCACATTCCTCTTTTTTTCCCAAAGCAAAGGAGTTTGCAACTCTTTCAGTTATCGTCTTGTGCCTCCCCCCTTTCATTTTATCTCTTAAATGGGCTGCATCTGTGAGTCTGGGAGGATATGCTTGAAAAGAAAGCATTGTGCCTTTTTGTTTTCCAAATGATGAACAGATTTGTAAAGATTTTTCTCTATAAAGCATAGTTTGACGGTTTCACACACCAGTTTAAAAATAAGTGTTACTGCATTTAAAAAGTCACTGCAGTCCCTGTGATTGTCAGCGCTGCAGATGTAAGTCGATTCACTAAAGCTGTGTTAGTGTAAACCATTCAGGCACCTTCAAAGAGTACCGCCATGCAAAGCTGCCAATGATTTACCCAAAAGTTCTTTAATCATTAAAGGTTTTATTCCTCTGACATTTCTGAAGGTCATCGTGCTTTTTCTCAAAGGGGTAAAGCTTTGTTATTGTTCGATAGGTGACAGCTCAAAGATGAATTGAGTAGAGAAGCATTTTCTTGTCCTTTATCCAACCATAGGTGGATTGTAATAGTTTCACTCATTAAATTAATTTAGGCATTTTCAACTCACGGATGACAATACAGAAGCTCTGTGGGCTAGGCTACATCTGTGTGCTTTCTTTTTCAGTTTTTAGCCAGCAGGCAGGTCTTAGCAGGCCCAGTGGTATGACCCGACCTCAGAATGCCTCTCATCTGTTTTTTTTGTTTTGTTTTGTTTTTTATACAGTCAGAGGCCTTATCACCCTTCCCGCATGGTGTTTTAGCATGTGTGTTTGTGTCAAAGTGGCCCAGACAGGTAGATTCTTTTAATCAAAACTGGATTAAATCAGACAAGCAGGATCTGTTGCAGTTGAGGGTGGGTTCATGAAACAAAATGAGTGAAGGAGAAGAAGGAGGAATGGGTGAGAAATAAAGCTGGACAATAAGATGAATATAGTTCAAAGCACAACATATGACTTCGGTCACCTTTCTAGTCAATTTCCTCAGTGACGGATGGTTTCTCAGAGAGAGGTTGAAAAAAAAGTTATCCAAATTAAATGTGTGCTGACTGAAAATTTGACATGCTTGTAAAAGAATAGGATACTAAGAACACAGTAAAGACCTAGAGTTTTGTGCATTTTTCCTTTGATGTATGGACCCAAGCAAAATTCTAGAATTGAGACACACTAGTTTTCAAGTGGTTATTGCTTAGAATATTTGACGTTTTTCCCATTCTTCTCTTTATAGAGTATCAATACAACGTGAATGTTAACAGGGAAATTATTCAGGCTATCTGCTCAAGTTGAACTTGCAGTCAGCTACTTCACAGAAAATACAGCTGGTGTCTTGTAGCTTGCCGACTGTAGTTGTAAAACAGTGTTTGTGTAATTAGAGGGATGGATAGGTAAACTAGTTTCCAAGCCACGGCTGTACAAATGTATTCTTGTAAGCAAGAGAAAAGTGTAGTCCCCCCCCACTGGGGTGGACGTGTGTGTGTGTGCTTGTATGTATATCGTTGTGCAGCCCAACCTTTGCCAGGCCACCTGCATTGTGTGGACATTTGTATTGTGTGGACATTTTGCCCGGTCCACACAATGTTTAACAGGCAACTGAGCTCTACTAGTTAGGTTTAGAGGTATGGCATGAATTAGGTTTTGGTCCGCGGAGATGAAGCCAGAAACTGCAAGTTCCAAGCACCCGCCCCCACTCCACAATACCTTGACCAAAGGGAACTGGAAAGCTACAATGTAACATTATTAAAGCTTCGTAATGTCCTTCATTGAGTTCATTTCCAAAAAAGTATAATTACACATCATTGACAACATTGTTTAAATACCTGATACAGATCTGCAAACGGGTAATTCTGTTAACAAAATATAAATTTTTTGTAAAATAATGAAATTAAAGTATTTTCTATTAGTCCATGTGTAATTTTTATAAACTTTAAACCACTTATTTTACTAGACATCACCACAAGGCTATTTACTGATAGCTGACATGACGTATACTTTAAACAAAACTTTTTTTATGTGCCTTTATTCACCATTTACTTTGGTGTCATTTTAGCTGGGGACATTTCCCCAGCAACATTTATGATTTACAGTTTTGTTCCCACCACCTTTTATGCAAATGTTTTTTTTTTGTTTTTTTTTTTCTTACCAGCGCAGATCAAAGATCCACTTGTGCTCCCAGCACAATTTCCATATAATCAGTATCCGAACTGACTGGTTGTTAAATAACTCTATTCCACTATAGGCTACATTCATGGTTTGTTTCCTACTTGGATGCTGCAGTATCATTCGCAGAGAGGGATGTTACAAGGTTTAATAAAGACTCAGTCTGCTGCAAACACCTTCAGGGCATGTGCTCACAAGCCTTGAGCTTCCATTCAAGAGTGGGTACAGTATCAACAGGTGACAGACTGATTAACTTCTAGGCTGTCTGTTTATTGAAAAAGGTCAAAAAAATGCAGTGTCACTGGTCCATGCATGTGTGCACAGATGTGAGTTTGTAGAAAGGACGTGTGGTGTCATATACAATTTTCCACTGCTATGATAAAAGCGTTGTTGTCTATGCTGAAAACCCCCCCAAAGGATTTCCTCAAAAAATGCAGGGAGCAAATGAACCCTTTGGTCACCGGCAGTTATGTAATGTTTACATAGTTGAGCTATCGCAAATCAGCACGTGTCTTTTATTTAGAAATTTACCAGATTCTTTACACTGTTACTGTGGGTGTTTTCCTGTTTAGCCCTATGTTAACTGTTGGAGCTTGACGCGTTTTATGAAGCATGTTGCATCAATTACAGAACCCAATCCTATCTTTTGCGGAGTGGTGAGAAGCTTCAATGGTTTTTTTGCTGCGGAGACCGCGCTGCTAACTCATCTGGTGTAAATTAGGGATCACACAATAAGCTTAGAGGGAATTATTTAGTATTGTATTAAAATTGTGAAAATGCCCATTGCATTGTCTTGCTCAACTTACATGATAACACATACAGTAGTTTACCGAAGTGCTGATTATTCTTACCCATTTTCAAAAGGTTTATTTTGCGAATCTATTTATCTTAATCAAAAATGAACTGTAAATTATTGTGATAATATACAGTAGTACCAATTACTGAAGCCTTATCTAGAAGATGGTTAATTATACTCTGAAAGATCAATAAATGTGTAGTCACTTGATTGTATCATTTTGGGTCTAGCTCCACTATTTCACTACTTACAGTAATTGTCAAACTAAATAAAATAAAAAAAATCTGGTTGTTGTTATTCCCTTTTCCATCATATAGAATTTACTTTTCGCAACCCAGGTTCTTTGTAAATCTTAACACTTTTTGAATAGTGGTGAGCTCTGTTTTAATAATGATGATACTAATGACTGTCACACTCTGCTGTCTCACATGGGTTATTTGGTGAGTGGGGGTGGGGGTGTTGGGTTGGGGCTACATTAGGATTGATATCTTTATACTCTGAAATGCCTTGGGCCAAATTAACATTCATTCAGTTACATCCAGATTTTCTTTTTTATTAGAGTCTAAAATGGGACTGTGTTATTGCAGAGAGAATTGAAACAACAGATAATGGTTTGGGACTGAAAAGCTGACAAACATAAACACAATCTTAATTGTTTTTTGGCTTTCAAGTTGATCAAGGTGGGCAGCTTAACTAGAAAATTATTGTTGTTTTTTTTTAATTCAGTGATTGCAGCGTATATAAATTAGACTTTGCTGAGAGTCATGTTTCCACCTCCTTCTGGCATTTGATGATCCATTAAGAGTTATTATCCTACAGGATAATTGTTTCTTAGCCAGAGGGAATGCTTAACTTTATCTTTGGTGCAACTTATCTCATTTTATATTTCTGCTTTCTCTATAGATCGAGGGTTTATTATGGAAAGCAGAGTCAGCTCTTCTCATTTTTTGCTTGTGGAGATGTAAAAAAAACAAACAAGGCAAACAACATCATTGTAGCCTAACACCTACCAGTAACTACATTAGGGGACAGAAGCTCATATAAGTGCCTCATTTGCAGACATTTAACTGTATCAGCGCACAGCCGCATCCACAGTTATTGGTTCCCCTGGGAAAGATGAATCTTTTTATGTGGTAGAATAATCCCACACTAAAAAATTCTAAAAAACAGTTTTTAGATCTATTTATTTGCTGGTGGATAAAATAAGCTAGTTTGTTTAAACAAACCAGCTTATCTTAGCCACCTCTTAAAAATGGGAAGACCAGATGCATTCTCATTCCAGTAAGGTAAACATGTTGATTGTCAATGTCAGGAAATGGCTACAAGAAAATAATTACCAATTTAACCTCCCCCCTCCTAAAAAAAAGTTCATCTCAATACTTGTTTATAATACCCTTTGTTGGCAATGACAGAGGTCAAACATTTTCTGTAATTCTTCACAAGGATTTCACACACTGTTGCTGGTATTTTGGCCCATTCCTCCATTGTCATGATCAAAGACCCAGCCATGTTTCATCTTCAATGCCCTTGTTGATGGAAGGAGGTTTTCAGTCAAAATCTCACGATACATGGCCCCATTCATTCTTTCCTTTACATGGATCAGTCATCCTGGTCCCTTTACAGAAAAACAGCCCCAAAGCATGATGTTTCCACCCCCATGCTTCACAGTAGGTATGGTGTTATTTGGATGCAACTCAGCATTCTTTCTCCTCCAAACAAGACAAGCAGAGTTATTACCAAAAACTTCAATTTTGGTTTCATCTGACCATAAGAAATTCTCCCAATCCTCTTCTGGATCATCCAAATGCTTTTTAGCAAACTTTAGACAGGCCTGGCTAAAGCAGGGGGACGTGTCTTGCACTGTAGGATTTGAGTCCCTGGTGGCGTATTGTGTTACTGATGGTAGCTTTTGTTACTTTGGTCCCAGCTCTCTGCAGGTCATTCACTAGTTCCCCCCTGTGTGGTTCTTAGATTTTTGCTCAACGTTCTTGTGATCATTTTGACCCCACGGGGTGAGATCTTGCGTAGAGCCCCAGATCGAGGGAGATCATCAGTGGTCTTGTATGCCTTCCATTTTCTAATAATTGCTGCTTACTTGTTGCAGATTCAGTCTTCCCAGCCTGGTGCAGGTCTAAAATGTTGTTTCTGGTGTCTTTTGACAGCTCTTTGTTCTTGGCTATAGTGGAGTTTGGATTGTGACTGTGTCAGGTTCTGGACAGGTATCTTTTATACTGATAATGTGTTCAAACAGGTGCCATTAATATAGGTAACGAGTGGAGGACAGAGCAGCCTTATACAGAAGAAGTTACAGGTCTGTGAGAGCGAGAAATCTTGCTGGTTTGTAGGTGACCAAATACTTATTTTCCACCATAATTTGAAAATTCTTAAAAAATAACACCTTGTGATTTTTCTGGATTTTTTCTTCTGCTCATTTTGTCTCTAATAGTTGAGGTATACCTATGATGAAAATTACAGACCTCTCATCTTTAAGTGGGAGCACTTGCACAGTTGGTGACTGACTAAATACTTTCTTACCCCATTGTGTGTATATATACAGTGGCTTGCAAAAGTATTTGGCCCCCTTGAACTTTTCCACATTTTGTCACATTACAGCCACAAACATGAATAAATTTTATTGGAATTCCACGTGAAAGACCAATATAAAGTGGTGTACACGTGAGAAGTGGAACGAAAATCATACATGATTCCAAACATTTTTTACAAATAAATAACTGAAAAGTGGGGTGTGCGTAATTATTCAGCCCCGTTTGGTCTGAGTGCAGTCAGTTGCCCATAGACATTGTCTGATGAGTGCTAATGACTAAATAGAGTGCACCTGTGTGTAATCTAATGTCAGTACAAATACAGCTGCCCTGTGACAGCCTCAGAGGTTGTCTAAGACACAACAACACCATGAAGTCCAAAGAACACACCAGACAAGTCAGGGATAAAGTTATTGAGAAATTTAAAGCAGGCTTAGGCTACAAAAAGATTTCCCAAGCCTTGAACATCCCACGGAGCGCCGTTCAAGCGATCATTCAGAAATGGAAGGAGTATGGCACAACTGAAAACCTACCAAGACAAGGCCGTCCACCTAAACTCACAGGCCGAACAAGGAGAGCGCTGATCAGAAATGCAGCCAAGAGGCCCATGGTGAATCTGGATGAGCTGCAGAGATCTACAGCTCAGGTGGGGGAATCTGTCCATAGGACAACTATTAGTCGTGCACTGCACAAAGTTGGCCTTTATGGAAGAGTGGCAAGAAGAAAGCCATTGTTAAAAGAAAACCATAAGAAGTCCCGTTTGCAGTTTGCCACAAGCCATGTGGGGGACACAGCAAACATGTGGAAGAAGGTGCTCTGGTCAGATGAGACCAAAATGGAACTTTTTGGCCAAAATGCAAAACGCTATGTGTGGCGGAAAACTAACACTGCACATCACTCTGAACACACCATCCCCACTGTCAAATATGGTGGTGGCAGCATCATGCTCTGGGGGTGCTTCTCTTCAGCAGGGACAGGGAAGCTGGTCAGAGTCTATGGGAAGATGGATGGAGCCAAATACAGGGCAATCTTGGAAGAAAACCTCTTGGAGTCTGCAAAAGACTTGAGACTGGGGCGGAGGTTCACCTTCCAGCAGGACAACGACCCTAAACATAAAGCCAGGGCAACAATGGAATGGTTTAAAACAAAACATATCCATGTGTTAGAATGGCCCAATCAAAGTCTAGATCTAAATCCAATCGAGAATCTGTGGCAAGATCTGAAAACTGCTGTTCACAAACGCTGTCAATCTAATCTGACTGAGCTGGAGCTGTTTTGCAAAGAAGAATGGGCAAGAATTTCAGTCTCTAGATGTGCAAAGCTGGTAGAGACATACCCTAAAAGACTGGCAGCTGGAATTGCAGCAAAAGGTAGTTCTACAAAGTATTGACTCAGGGGGCTGAATAATTACGCACACCCCACTTTTCAGTTATTTGTAAAAAATGTTCAGAATCATGTATGATTTTTTTCCACTTCTCACGTGTACACCACTTTGTATTGGTCTTTCAGTGGAATTCCTATAAAATCGATTCATGTTTGTGGCTGTAAGGTGACAAAATGCGGAAAAATTCAAGGGGGCCAAATAATTTAGCAAGCCACTGTATGTGTGTGTTTTTTATATATATATATATATATATATATATATATATATATATATATATATATATATATATATATATATATATATATATATATATATATATATATATATATATATATATATATATATATATATATATATATATATACACACACACACTAGAGTTGTCGATACCATGCATGGTGGGGAGAATTTTTAAGCTAGGTGCAAAGAAAATCTCCTGTACTGAATTATATCCAACAGTAGCATCTCTGGGTCACCAAGTCTCCATAACAACAATTTATTTTAAGGCCCTGTTACACATCTTTTCTAAAGGGTGCCAATTAATGCAGAGCATGCACTATGTATCCTTCCTGCCCCATTTTCTGATATCCAAGAATCATAAGATGTAGACGATGAATTTTGTGCACCATAGCAACCAAACCAGAGACTTTGGAGATGGTCTATAATTAGCTTAAGTGAAGCTGTACCTCTCCAACCTACACACACAGGAAAATAGGAAAAAAAGTATGTTTTGTGGGAGTTTTGATTTGGTTCCTAGTTAGAAAGCTGTTAAATTACTGAGCATTTAGCTATAATTTTCCACATAAGGGAGATAAATTGCTGCTTCTGTGCAAGTTAGAAGTTAGCAGGGTTTTTTTTACTACCTTTTGCAAACAATTTTGTGAGAGAAGAACAAACAAAAAAACTGTGCATTGCAACTTATTGGATATTATGTGTGTGTATGGCTTTGGATTTTGGTAAAAGGTGTTGCCTATGGTTTTGCCCAAGATGAGAAGTAAGTAATCTTGCCTATATTTAAACTCAAGATTAAATATAAAGGGTTTTGAACAACACATTATGGCTCCATCCTCTCTTAGCATTTTATCTTATCTCTTACCTCAAACAGACATTTGGTCTCTATTGACTTCCCCTGCATAATTCCCAAGATGACTCATCCTCCTGCTTCTGGAATCCTTCTTCAAGAGTAAATGCTTGCTTCACATTTCTTGCTCTTTTTTTCTTTTTTCTTTTGGTAATGCTTGTCAAGGTGAAAGTCCCCTCTGGGGCTTGACGCACGGAATGGTTCCTCACGATTGTAGGTGGTTAAGATTTATAGTGTATTCATTCTCTAAGAGGAGTAACAACATCTTTAGTTGCACTAAGGCTGGCAAGAGGTGTGCTGTAGCACCCCTGAGGAGAATTGGGCCCTTCTTGACTGTTTTGTAAGCAGTTGACAGGTGAAATAGTGTGGGAACTGCAGGGAGTGTTGCTTTAAAAACGCTTTTTGTTGCGCTTGTCGGGGATGTGGAGGTGCCGCGTGAATGCTCAATAGCTCTGTAGGAGTCGATGGTGAATGGCTGAGGGGGGGGAAAATGGCTTCCCAAGATTGTTTCTTAAGTTATTTCGGCATGCAATCTGTCCACATCTCTTTTCCCTTCAGTGATGACTCCCACAGAGCAGAACTACCTTTTTTTTCTTTTTTCTTTTTGTCTGATCAGACTGTCATATTTTCTCTGTTTCTCAGTTAGAGCCAATTGGCCCCCATATGAACCTCCCATATGAACAGCATGCTCTGAAACACTGCCTAGGGAAGAAGTGTCAATAATGGCATAAAGTTTTATCACTGTCAAAAAAATCTTCTTCTTTATTCTTACGAACAATGCATTGTACTAATATTCCAGGTACACTAAATCGAACTCAATTGCAATTTTGACCCTGACCAATATGCTATCAGTGAAACAAACGACAGGTTACTTATTGTCTAAGTTTGGTCCCTTTTTAGGCAGAGAACATGGTTGGGATGATACATGGTGATGGAGTGTGAGTCAACCATCTTTTGATGAAAGTGGCATTTGGAGGGTTAAATGTGGTCCTGAGAACCTTGAAAAAAGTGGTGCCCTTCTTGCTTTCCATTTTGAAACAGGAAGTTCGCCTTACTGTCTAAAGGAAACATGATAGGTGTTGAGGCCTACAAACACTGATGTTAAGTCTTGAACAGATTTTCATGCAGATGGGTAAGGAGAGGATTGAAAAGAAACTGTTGAAGAATATGGCTTATGATGGGAAGTATTGGATGGGTTAGAGAATGTAGGTTTTACAGGAATAGCTTGTGGTTGGTTTTCGGGATGAGGGAAAGTAAGGCAGAGAGAAGCAGGGAAAGGGATTGTTCAGAGCCACTGCCTGGCGAGGGCCATTGTTCATCTTTTCCTTTAGAGTTGAAGGAGACGAGGGAGTTTCACACGCCACTCGCAGGCATCCCGCTGGGCAGCCCCGGAAGGGGGCTATTGCAGTCGGTAAAGAAGCCCTGGCCGGAGGGATAAATTACTCTGAATGGAAGGGTCTGTGTTTGCAGTTTTATCCTCCCTTTCTAAAAGGAGCCAGAGAGGGAAGGAATTCAACCCCAACCACAGGTTGTCCGCTTCATTTCTGGAAAGCTATGTCTTCCAAGTCACCAATTTAACATCTCTCCACCCCCAACGCCCTGAAAACCTCTCCCCTCCCACTATCACTGGAATGCCTCAGGAGTCTGCAGGGACCAGTGTGGCTGTCTTACAGGGTTTTATCATTTTACATTGTGAATATATTCTTGTTTTTTGAAAATGGGTTCCAGGAAAATGTCTCAAAAATTGAGTTTTTCCAGTTTCTCTAAGTTGTCTCTTAAAAAAATTAGCAAATGTTTCTCCTTAAAGAGGATAGTACACATATTTTATCCGGAAATCCACTGGTAAGGATTTTATTGACAAATACTAGTTTTTGATTTTATTTATTTTATTATTTCTGACATGCTAATTCATGTTTTGGCCTATTCCAGTTTTCTTTCTTCGGACATACCAACTAATTCATGTAAATGTGGTTTAATTTCTACGATTGAAAGAAACATATGTTAACTATAAAACAAAAACATGTTGCAGGTTTACTGTTAGATGTGGAAGTGTTGAATTCAACAGAAAATTGAGTTACAAGGTTGGTTATGCACCAAGCAGTTCCCTGAACAATCAAATATCTTCATCAGAGATTTTCTTTTTATAAACTCGAAACAAAGTCCATCATATATCATTCTCTTTCTTGGTCTATTTACAAGTAACAACAACAAAAATATCTGCTCCCTGTAGGATTGTCTGTATATAACAATGCTTTAGACATGCACCAGTTTGGCTTTCCCTGGGCAATTCTGATTTCTGGTGAAAAGATGGTCTGACTTGGCAATAAAGAAAGGTAGTAGCAGAGGTCCTGCTAGCGTCATTTTTACTGACTGGGTCAAACAAATCCAGTCAAAATCTATTTTTACCCATCAATTTTTAAAATGATAATAATGACATATTCAGTAGTATTTAATTTTCATTCATTTTAATTACTATTCAGTCCACAAAAAGTGCACAGAGAATCCACATCGTGCCAAGCATAGACTGTATATATAAAATGCACTGAGCCTCCATGACGTCATCTGTAGGTTTCTGAAGAGCTGACTTGAAGCCCAGTGGGGGTTCCCACCACGGCCATCTTGGCCGGGTCCCTCGTCTTGTCACTCCTGCAAAATACAAAAAGGGGCAAAGAGGTGGAGCTGAGAGTGGGGCTGTGAGGGTGGGGGTGGATGATTGACACCCATCAAACTCTGAGCCGATGTAGCTATGGGCTAACAGAGCTAACCAGGACCTAAGGGAGGTTGGTGGGCGCGTTTAGCCAGAAAACTGCTGTTGAGTGACTCTACCCTTCTAGGCAGATTCAATGAAGTCCAAAATTTTCACTCAAACAGAATTTTAATTAAAACAAGTTTTAATAATCAATATGTAAAGTAAAGAAGAAATGTGATCATTTCAACCCATTTTCGACCAAGCAGCGTTATCTTAAATGCACAGCAGAAATATAATTTTGCTTACCAAAGAAAATGGATCAGAGAGTTCTTGAACGGTCTGTTAGTGCAACAATACCACAGCAAGCTGTCTTTGACCAATAAATGTACAATTAACATCTGAACACAAATAAACATTTCAAATGCAACTGATAGTCAAGCCGAGGGTGAGGCCTTCTCTGGAGCAAGTAGGGTGGAGCAAGCAGATAGCCACGCTAGTGCTGACAGCTCATCTGAGACCTGTCAATCGAAAAGACATGCCCCTTATTAGTAATTCAAGCTTAAATTGCATCTAAACGGATGTGTTAAAAACAATCACTCCCCTCAGAGTTGTCATGACGGTAAACTTGACCCAATACACCTAAAATAGTTTTTTGAACCAGCCTGTAAACATGGTATTTCTGCTGTGAAGTTGGCAATTTTAACATGGGAGTCAATGGGAACTTGCTCCTTTCGGCAGCAAGCCCTTAGAGGATGAGGGGGGAACTCCAATTTTTGTCACTTGTGTGTTTATCTCACTTTTGGCCGGTGTAGTTTGCCCTTTGGTGCTAACACACATCGAATAGATTAATAGGCTACATGTATTAATTATGAACATTATACCTGCTGTGGCCTGAACACTGTTTTTTGTTTTGATGTTTTCAGACGTTCATACATGTTAGACTGATGTTATGAAGTAGTTCCTTGAAGCATGGAACTGAACTTAGCTCCCACTTGTGCGTAATGAAGGCTGAATCCATGCTGTGTTGCCACACTGAAGACTGGAATTACAATCGCCACTCCAACCAAGTCAAATCAGGGAACATTTCTCCAATCGTAGTGGTCAAAATTTGACAACACTCTGAACAGGTCAATGACTCGATTCAATTTGCTGGGATTCATTACATTTTTTTACACTGATTGGATTGTTTGTATGATTGTATTGAAATTACTTTTCTTGTAAAGTGCCTTGAAATGACATTTGTTGTGAATCGACACTATATAAGTAGACTGATTTCATTTTTAAATCTTCAGCTGGAGAAATTCCCACAACATTCACTTCCTCTTCATCACTGGTTAGGCTGCAGCGATCTATCACCGCCAGTCTGTGTATGGTGCAGTCACAGATGTGCTTTATACCTCTGTAACTCTACTCCGCACGGTCATCTCCCAGATGGCTAGATGCATTGGGTTTGGTGTCCAGGTCTTAGATGATGCTCAGATGCTCTCATGGGAATCTTTTTTTGATTGATTTACTTACCTGAACTCTATGCGTAAAGTTGACAATGTCAGCCAATCTGCACCAAGTGGTCAGGGATGTAAATTGTCAAAATAATGGGCCTTTAGATTTTTCTGTCACCGTAGCATTTTCTTTAGAGTTTTACTTTCTCTTCCACCCCAAGGAGTGCATATTTAATCTGAACTGGGTCACAGGACACCACATCACCAGGCTCCTGATTGGTTGACGCAGCGGAAATTGACTGCGAAGTTCAGACGCAAAAACGTGCGAATGCACAAAATGCACCACATAAAATTACGCGCCTGTTTTCTGACGCGCGTCAAACGTCTCAGTTGCGCGAATATGATACGCAGAAATGCGATTTCGGACGCAAATCTGCTTCTGACGCAACGCAGAAAGCCTGACGCACCTCAGCATTGACTTTACATATAAACCTGATGCCCATGACGCTTCAAACGCGTTCGGTGTGAACGCACTGTAAGACTTGTACTTGCAAAAGCTTTTCTATATTAATCGTGAATGGGCAGACACAAGGATGTTTTTACATGCATTTCCTCCAGGTGCCCCTTTTGGTAACAGTCATTTTTACTTTTGACTGCAAGACTGATATTAAAAACCGGGGTCGATTTTGTGGAACTGGCATACTCTTTCAGACTTCTGAAATTTACAAGCTCGGTTTTGTCATAAAATCCACATGTTAACATCATTGGTAGTCTTGTGCTGAATCAAAGGCTAAACTATGGAGCATGCTGTGTCAGTTTATAACTGGATATTTCAGTGCGGGACCCCAGTGCCTGCTCTCCTCATCCAGTCAAAACCCATAAAGTGAGTTGCTGCTTGCCCACATGGAATAATCTTCTCTTATTACGCTCATACCTTTGCTGTTGGTTCACCTTCACAGACATGGGCTAAATTACACTACTAATACTCCTCTGGCATATAAGACCTGCTCAGGACCACTGTTCATGTTTTTTTTGGGGACTATACTATTAGAGAATTACGTTATTAGGGTTTTGTTAAGCATTTCTGGAAAATTGTTCAAATCACCAGCTGCTTTATTAGATATACCTTGCTAGCAGACGTGCACAGTATATCAATGTGTGACATACGTGCAATATGTCGATCACAAAGCACAGCTCTGCTTGTCAATGAAATATTTGCCCCAAACACAAAATGTCCTTGTGTTATGTGAAAGGACCTTGGCGGTGAAGCCGTAGATGTCAGTCCACCTTTTACGCTCCTGTCTCCCAATTAAGGAAGGCTCAGGCCTGCATCAGTTGACTTGTATAGGGGCAAACTTTTTTTTTTTGCTGGCCGGAGGTGTGGTGTAGTTATGACGTACGGTTTGTGCGACTGCAAGAGCTACAGCAAGATTTAAAATCGTAAATGAGTCAAATTGTTGTTTTATGAGAAGAGTGAGATTGTAAGAACCTTTATTTAAATTTGATATATTTTCTTGGTCAACACACACAATTTCTACATTTATTTTGTCTGCCATTATTGTTTTGAAAAGACTGACAGGACTTTTCTGCACAATGTGGGTGATGCAGAGCATGTCGGAAAAGCAACGGTGTGTGTAGACCTGTTCGTACAATATGCCTGGCGCTAAAACGGTTCCTGCACACCTTTGGACATTTCCCTGGCAAAAGCCTCCTGCATTTTATCAAAGAAGAATTTCACACAGTGGCAGGTTTGTCCTTTCTGGAAAATCTGGCAACATATTGATATTTTTTCATGTATTCCTATTGTTCATATAAATCCATCTACCTTTACAAAAGTGTGGTCTCACCTTAGTAAACAAATATTTTTTGGGCACATGACCACTATTTGTACAACAAGTATTAATACAAATACCATGGTTTTTAAAGCACCGCTATAGTTAAGTGGTGGGACACATTATGTCAGTTGGACTTAACTTTTTAATATAACTTTGGATTTCAGGGTTTCCAAATGTGACTGGGGGCATTGACTGCACCCACATTCTTATTAAAGCGCCCTCAGTCAATGAGGGAGACTATGTCAACAGGTAATCTGTCCATAGCATTATTGTGCAAGCAACGGAAGTCCTTATCCCAAATCGTTCCATTCTAAAGCCAAAAAACTCATTATTGCTTCCACCTTAATAGATATGTGATGTGACCCACCTCATCACCAACGTCGAGGCCAAATCCAGGATCTGTACATGATGCAAGAATTTTTAGGGAGACATCATTATACCACTCTCTTCAACAGGGTATGAAGAGAGTGATGCTGTATACCATGGTTTTTTGTCTTTCTGCTACAGTTGTATTATACATTTAAACCATTACAGGACACTATAATGGCTATTTGCTGGGAGACATAGGTACTCTTGTGCCCTACATCATGACACCCTACCCTGTACCTGAGGCTGGACCAGAGGCCAGATACAACTTGGCTCACCGTTCGAAAACGGGACAAGGTAGAGATGACTATCGGCATCCTTAAGGCGAGGTTTTGCTGTCTGTGTGGCCTCAGGGTCAGTCCATGGAAAGCCTGTGACATCATAGTGGCTGGTGTTGGCCTTCACAACTCCTACAGGAAAGAGCCACTTCCCACACCCCGATGAAGATAGCGGAGAGGAACCACCAGTTAACATAACTGACCACAAAGATGCGAGAGTCCTCAGAGACCGAAATGTGTTCACTTTAAACAATGTCTCAATTCTTCATTTCCTGAAATAAAAGATTATTTTATTAATTATTTGGTATGATATTTAACATGTAACAAATCCATCTTCACAGACAATTCCCACCTTCAGGTGGTGCTCCAGTACTTCTATTTCAAGTTTGGCCTTTTGTATGGTTATTTTTCTTCTCCTCCATTTTGAGCTGTATGAAGTCCACCTCCATTGCGCTTTGTCTTATCTGCCTTTGAAGATGGACCTTATACAGCTCCTTTGCTGGCAGCTGGAAAGGATGAATAAAATAATTGTTCAGTGATACAAGAACATATTTACAAGAGGACAGCTGTAGACAAGTTCTTACACTGCTAAGATCATGTATTGAGGAACAAGGACCCTCATCCGTTTGTAAAACTTCCAGCCTTATTCTATGAACAGATGATGACAATTTGTTAGTCTTATCTTAAAGGGGGTGTGTGTTATATAATATGCATACCTCTGGGGGTCTCCTAGCATTGTCCAGTTCTGTCACAGCAGAAATTGTCTCTCATCTTCATCCTACTGTAGAAGTATGCAGGTCTACTTTATATGGCCAAAAAAAAGAGAAAAATATAAAAGCAACTAATGGTACCTGACAATCATTTACAACTGGCAGACTGAAGGGTCCAATAAGACAATGCACTCACCAAAAACTGCAGGACAAAGCCCATTACATTTTGCAATGAAAAACAATTTCACGAACACATTAGTAACATGTAAGAGTATTTAAAATAAGATTACAGTATACATCTTATGCAGCTGAATGAATTAATCGTGCATTGTGAAACAATGACTAATGCTAAGTACGAATAAAAAAGCCTTTAAGTGGCAGCAATGATAGTTCTTGAGATTGAATATATTAGTATATGTTGTAAACTTAAATTTCACGAAGTCGCTTGGGTCCTGGAAGACAGACTCTTGGTGAAGGGCCCCCAGGAATGCCATCAACCACTGATCGGCCTTTTTTAAGGGACAGAGCCAACTCAGCTGGGGTGAGGGAAGATGGTGGTGGCCCCCTACCAGTTAGACAGGCCTCAGCCTTCTAATCTAATCTTAGATTAGCTACATGGCAGGGAGAATGCACAAAAAATTACTTAATAGGCCTACATATCTCCAGTAATTATTTGATTTCAATCTTACCTTTTTAGAGAGTGTTTTGTTTCATTTTGATTTGGGACGACGTTCCTCTGGCTTCAGAAGGATTGCATCTCATAAGCAAAAAGTCAATGTACAACATTATTGTACCCTTAACGAATTGGTGGTAAAAGTAATTCTTGAATAGTTCTCCAACATACTGAAACAAATTTTGAATTATACATCACATGCTTCAGCACCCCCACCATTATTATTAATGAATAATAAAAATGAAAAGTGAGTTAAATCTTTTTTTTAAACTCGCGCATTTACTCAAATTTGCCAAGCCAACCTTTTTTTTTTCTTATACAGCTGTATTGTTTTTTCATAATGATTGGCTTGAGTTCCTCATAGGCCAGCGTTAACACTTCCAACTCCGCTTCTGTGAAATATGCTGTCCTTTTTTTCTCCCCTTCAGTTTCCATTTTGACTCGTTAATTCGGTGATTCATAGAGAGCTTCTTTATGTATTCATCGTGTGTGCTCATTAACTCTGGGTTACCAGGAGGAGGTTGATTAAGCTAACTCTTATCAGGTGTTTTGAAACAGACATACTCAGAGTAAGCAGGTTTTGGGTTGATTAACCGTGAGTTCAGAGTTTACCACATGGTAAGTTCACCAAGCTTTTCTTAAATACCCCTCAGTTATTTAATGCAATAGAGATAACCGTGTAATCACTTCCTTTTCAGTCTCTCTGAAAAGTACTACCTGTGTCAAGAAACCTGTAGCACATTTGTTTTATTGTCTAAGCTGGTTGCTAATAATTGATGAAGGAAAACAAAGTAAAAAAAAATTGTATTTTTATTACCATCATAAGAAATAAAATCAGGATCAGCCCAAAAACGGCATAAACAACTTGAAAGTTCCGTCTGATCTGAGTGGGAGCTCCTCGGTGAATAAAACAGAGCTGTGGAGGCTTTGGCCCCTAACGAAGGCCTCTGGTGGGGGAATTTGGGGTTTAAATCCAGGGTGGTGGAAAGTTGTATGTGTCTATCTTTGCTTGTGTATGTGTGTTGGGGAGTCGATTGGCCAAAGAGTCAATCTGTGGATTAGTGTGAGCTTGGACGCAAAGTGCTCACTCAGCACATTGTGCAGCAAGTCTACTGTTCACAGCCAGAGGCAGAGCTCGGAGCTCTGCTGTGTTTACATTGTGGGGTTTTGACGCATGCATGCACCCTCTTGCACACAGACACCCACCCCCACACATAAACAATCCCATCCGTACCAAAACCAATACATGGCTTTGTGCTCCAGATGTCTCATGCAGATCTGCGGTGACACTTTACATTCTTTAAAGATGTGTAAATATGAAGCATGTTTAAAGAGTTTTGTAATGTAACAGTGTGCTGAGGTGTAATACTTCGCTATTGTCTCTTAACTTTTTTTCCCCCCACCTGAAGGACCCTCTTTATCATAGTGCTTCATATATTGGGTCTCTTGGCCCACCCCACAAAAATCAGATTTCTTTCTGAACTCTATCTTTCTCACCAACTCTTCATAGAACCACAACTGGTGCACTCTAGATTTATGACTGTAGACTTGCAGTTCTTCATCTGCCTTGCCTCTGCAGCCTTTGTTGACCCTTCATTATCTGCATCAAAACTGGCCAGCCAGTCTCTCTTTCGATCATTAAAGCCTCGAGGAACTCCAGGCTGTATAGAGAGCACAAATGGAAGCAGTTATGATGCGTCTATTTTGTGAATTTTTTATCCTTTGAACATAAATGCATGGTATTTATTGTGTCATTCAAGTTGGGTATATTACATAGAGACACATGGAAGTCTCAGAGCCACAAAAGTACAATGGGCAGCTGCCAGAGCCTTCACAAAAGGCTGACAGCAGAGGAAAATAAAACGTTTTAGTAGTGGATGTTTGAACCTCTCCCTTCTTCACCCCCCCTTTGTATAAAAATTTCTGAAAGCTGTATGTTTGAGAGTTGTGTTTTTTTCTCCCCCTTTTGTGTATTTCTGTGCTGCTGGACAAGCAGCAATACAGTCAACTCTGGCCAACTAAGTGCTATCTTTGAAGTGACTTCAGAGGGACAACGGCTCTGGCCATGGACAACATAACGTGTTTGTGTGCGTGCGTCCGTGTGTGTGTTAACTTGTATACAACTCCAGTTTATGGGTCTTTAATTTCTAACCCTCGGTAGCAAGATAATGATAAATCGCCACGTGTGTAATTATGTTGTTTTGGTTTATTTCAAGTGAATAAAGCTAAGCATCTGCCCTCATGCCTCTGACTTGCGCTTGGGTTAATAAGCAGTGATTTGTTCAACGGCATGTGTCATTATTTGAGTTTATCAAGCTATGCGGATTGGTCTTCATTGTGGTTAAAGAAGTGTTGCCATGGTCTGGCCTTAAAAGGCAAGCCAACAACACACACACGGTCATGTTCTCCTGCTGAGTTATGTTGTAAGGAAGTGATTGAGTCCTGCAGTGTGATACGGCTGAAGTTTTAATGAAAGTCTAAGATGAGCAGGCGTGAAAAGAACCCCGCTGTTGGATCGACTTCTTCACATATCGGACTCTGGTGTGTTTGCGTGTGTGAGTGTGTGTAAAACACGTCTGAGCACACCAGGAGGGAGGAGGTTGTCATGGCAAGGCAGCAAAGGAATTTTTCTTTACAGTCCTTTGAAGATTTGTTATCAGCTCTAAACTTGTTTGATTGGTTCTTTGTTTATTTCCTCTTTTATGGTGTTTTTTTTTCTACACACAAAAAGTTGTGCCGTCCTTTTTTTTTTTATTCCTCCAGCCGAGCTCAACATGTGTCACTGTGGTTTCTAGCTCGCCACATCAGGGCGGCTTAACCTTCACTGGCTAAATTAATAGGTGGGGATGAGCTGATGCACAGGAGGGTGACTGGCAGGAAGGATGAGCTGTTTAGCAGCTTAAAATCAGGTCAGTCTAACCTGAAGACATGACTACAAGGAATTTGGTGACTGAACAAGGTGGGTGTTGGATTTAGGTTTCAGCTTCCAGGTTGTTGCAATGTATGTACACACAATGAGCAGGACATTTGACCTATGTAATTCATAATTCAATTCAATTCAAATTCAAAATTACTTTATTAGTCCCAAAGGGAAATTAAATGGTGTTGTAACTCATTATGCAAGTTCCTTCAAAGATTTGTTGTAGATGCTGATGGCTGTGGGTAGGGATGATCTCCTGTAGTGCTCTGCAGATCTGAAGAAGCCTCTGACTGAAGATCCTCTGTAGTTGTATGACAGTCTGATGTAGAGGATGCTCTGGATCTATGGCGTCTTCTTTTTAACTCATCAGGGTTTTGTGGCTGTAGTTGAGGTATTATTTGAGCTTTTGTGATGTTAATCAGCTGCTGCCAGTTGTAAACCACCTTATTGCCATGGTTATGCATCATTACAAATGTCCAAAAATAAAAAGTATCAACAAAAATCCTTCCAGCTGCACAGCATTCAAAACCAGAAAGAACAGTTGTCCACAAAAACAATGTTTCTACCAGAAATGGAAGAATTAATGTTTTAAAAAAGAAAAATATCTGAACGAAAGTAACAGAGCTGCTCCAACATGCTGCCACCTTGAGCGGCGCAATTCCGGAATCCAATAATAAAGAACCAATAATAGCTTTGTGTTTTGCCACAATTAGTGAAACATCTAATAGTTACAAATATTTAAAGAAATACTACCAAGTTATCATAAAACATGTTCTTGTAAATGTATTTAGTTTTATACAATTTTGTAAACTCGCTGACTAGGCCTGTGCCAAAATGGGATGATCACACTGTTACCTTTGAGAAAGAATATCTCAGTTTTACAGTATCATATCTACACAAAGCTTAAAGCAAAAAAATCTAAATTGATATAATTTTAATATAAAAAAGAAAAGGGGGAAAAAAAAGGACTAGCTTTAGTTTTCACATTACTATCCATATTCGTGTGAACGTACAGTAAATATTTCTAAACAGTAAAATGTGACTTTTTTTTTTAGCATGGGAACTATTGTAGCCTCCTCTCAGCTAACTAACCAGCAGTGTTCAGCAACATGTGAGGGAGGGGCAGCACTGAGATGCTCTATGCTTAATACAGCTGGAGACTTGATTTGGTGAAATTGTTCACTAATTTTGAAGCATAACTTTTATTGTCTCAGAGTAGCAAATATCTTGGCTATGCCTACTTTAGACAATTGTTTCCCAAAAAAAAAAAAAAGCTAAACTGGATTCTGGGACGCTCCTCGAACAGCAAAGCAGATCTGAACAGATGAATAAACATTGAGTTTCTTTGCCTTTGGTGGAAGAAGGAGAGCTCAAAGCAACCAATTGCTCATCTACATGTTCATTTATTCCACATTCCTACTGCTTAATGCCAGAACAAAAAACCTCCTGTACAGTTCGAAATGAGATTTTTGTCCTAAAGTAAACCTTTTACAGAAACACCAGAACACCTGCAAAAGGAATATGCTTTATATCAAGTTATTAACACTGCTGTCATCTTTTTTGCTTTGCCTTATTTCCTTTTGATGGTTGTGAGACCTAGATAGGAAATGCTTTTTCTTCTAGACTTTTGTGATATCTTGCTTAATCTATTCCTGAACAAATGACAATGAAAATCCTAATTTTGTGAATTCTGTTATTAGTATTTCCACTAGCACAAAGCAATTAGGTCAGCACTCAAGCTATTTAGCCTTACTTTAATATGAGACTCAGAGATCTTTAACATTGAGTTTCAGGGGCTTATTATGGTTTGTGAGTGACAGTTACTGCAGGTGAGCAGCCTTCTTGTAAACGTGCTTAGCCATCCGTCACGTTTTGCCAGCACACTCGCACTGCGATAAGTGACTAGTGTTGATCACTGTTGCCTGACAGAGACGCGGGATGCCAGTTATGTCCATTCTCAGTGTGCAGTGCTGCGCAACGCTTTGCTGTGAGGCTGAATGCGGCAGGTTCGGGACAGTGAGGGCCAAGCAGTTGCTGACATGCTGAGATGCAGCTGTCTTTCACTGAAGCTACGCCTTACAGCTCAATACCAGTAGAGGATGGAGGACAGACAAAAAGATGACTCATTCCTTCCGTTCTCCTGTCCTTGCCTTCTCATTGTTCCCGATGCAGAAATTTCCCTCTTATCACCTTTTTACAGCAGCATTCTCACAGAGATGCAGCTCTGACCCTCCAGGTAGTCTCACGGGAGGTCTATGCCTAATTAACTGGCAGCCGTTTGGCTTCATTTAAAGTGTGTGTGGCCACCCGCTCTCTGGGCTGGGTTACCATTGTGTTTTTTGGTCCCTCTGCTGCCTCTTCAACCATTCAAAATTATTATTTAGCCAGAGCAAATAAAGAAATGCTGGAGCAGACCATGAATACCATTTGGTCAGATCTCCTACGTTGTGGCAGGTTCGGGCCGGTCTCCGTCAATGACCACTGGTTCTTTCTGTTGGTGGGTTGAGTTTATGTGTGGTGTCCGGTTGGGGTTGTGGTTTCACCTTTTGTATTAACCTTCGGGAGACCACCTGTCTTGTTCCACACCAGGCCTGCTCGGGCAATTTATGGTGTTTAGAAGCAAAAGTGAATGATCATTGGTGGTCTTTGCTTTCTTTTTCCCCCGTGGAGTTTCTTTCCAAACTTTTAGCGCACACACTCGCGTCTGCCCACAGCAAATGTAGAGACACTTTGGTTGCGTCTCATTCTACTTCATAAACATCCAAGGTCAGTCTTGACTCGTTTGTGTTTTTGATTGCATGTAAATTAACAAGTTGCAGGAAGTGAGCATTGGGACTTACTGTCCAGCTGTTGGGCTCAACAGGGGGGGGTTTAGAGAAATTAGTGTAATATATCATGGGGCTTGCTGTCAGCTCACCACCTTGGTGGTTGTTTCTTTTAGAAACCAAATGTTCTCAGTCAGCGTTTTTCTAAATTTGCTCGGCAAGCAGGTACTGTATATTATTTACCTGAAACAAACTTTATCTTCTGTAATTACAATCTAACAAACTCTTGAAATTGTGAAGCAATAAAACATACTTATGATGTAAATTAACCATGACATAAAAGAACAATCTGTTTCATTTAAAACTGGGGTATGTAAAATCTTTAAGTAACTTAGAGTAACTCACCCCCAAATCAGCTTTTTTGCTGATAAACTGTATTAATGAGTATCTGATTGGTCGGTTATGTCTACGTGTTTGGCCATTATTTTTGGCATTTTTCAAACCAGAAATGTGGGTGGAGTAAGTCTCTTGATGGGGGGTAACTCTTTAAAAAAATTACTTAAATTTGACTATCTGACCCTGTTCTATGATATAATGAAGGTAATCTTTCACAATTTATATTTCACCAAAGTCCCTCCCCTGGCCTCTACGAATCATTTACACAAGCCTAGAGCGTTGACCAATAGATCTGGGTTTCCACAAGTGGGAGCTGTCAATCAACGAGAATGCACCCCAGTCATCAGCGTGCACTACAGGGTGATGTGCCTCAGCCAGCTTAGCACACCAACGAAGAAGAAGAAGAAGAAGCCTAAGGTTTTTGGTTAGAAAACCTTCTTTACCTCAGAAAACTCCATTGTAATAAAGTAGGTCAATGTAGTGATACTCTCTCTGTTGACTCCGGTTTCCCCGTGCGTGGGCAAGTATGAGACGTGGCTTTCAACTCCTGCCAGAAGGGGAGGGGGAGCAGGGGCGGGAGCTATAGCCCTTCATATTTCAAAATCTCCTCTCCTTGATGATGTCACGCTACAGACCACAGTTTTTAGCACTAAAACAGGTCTAGCATTAAAAGTTGACATCATCAGACAAATTTGCACATCAGACAAATATAACCAGTCAATACAAAAACAATTTTCAATGATTTTATTTACTATTTAATATGTATTGTTTAATTATTGAATGATTAACCCCTTCTCCTTTGGTTCAATTTCATTAGCTAATCCATGGCTTAATTACTGTCAGAGTTAACACAGTTAAAAGAAAAAGTAAAAAAGGACATTGGGCCGAGTGTAGATGAACCATGCAAGGAAACGCCAACAGAGGAACCATCTGCCCCGGCAGCGGTAGACTAACAGCAGCAGCCGAGGCACCGACACAGGGGACCCAGTGGAGGCAAGGCCAAGACCCCCACCTCCACCCAAGCTCCACCTGGAGAGCACCCAGGCAGCCACAGCCGACCACCGCTCCCGGGGCAGAGGGCTCCCACAGAGGAAACACTGGAACGGGGATTAAGATAAATTAAAGTATAAAAATAAACAGTAAATTAATGTGCTAAGATTAAATAGTAAAACTGATAAAAATATAATCATATAAAACATGCAGAGCAATTTAACAAACAGTAATAAATAATAATCAGTTAAAAGCTAGGCTAAAAAGGTGAGTCTTGAGCCTGCTCTTACAAACATGAACGTTCTCTGCAGCCCTGAGGTCCTCTGGCAGCCTGTTCCAGAGTTGAGGGCCATAAAACTGGAAAGACGCCTCGCCATGCTTGTGTGTCCTGACTTTTGGGGTGAAAAGGAGACGGCTGCCAGAGGAGCGCAGAGACCGCGAAGGTTTATATGGTAAAAGCAGTTCAGAGAGATAAGAAGGCCCAAGACCATTAAGACACTTAAAAACCATTAAAAGAACTTTAAAGTCGATCCTGAAATGTACGGGGAGCCAATGCAATGATTTTAATTCCGATGTAATGTGCTCCCGCCTCCTGTTCTTCGTCAGGGCACGTGCTGCTGAATTTTGTAATAGTTGTAAACCTGATAAACTCTTTTTGGGAAGACCAGAAAGCAGGGCATTACAGTAATCAATTCTACTGGAGATAAAAGCATACATCAGTGTCTCCGTATTGGCCCGAGAGAGAATGGGGCGGACTCTGGCGATGTTCTTTAGTTGATAAAAACCTATTTTAGTAATATTTTTTATGTGAGGAATAAAAGTCAGGTCAGAGTCAAAAATCACGCCCAGGTTCTTCACTTGTAAAGAGGGATTAAAAGACAGTGATTGTAGTTTTGGTAAAAGTTTCTCTCTCTGAGCCTCAGGACCGATGACTAAAATTTCAGTTTTGTCCTGGTTGAGCTGGAGAAAGTTTTCTGCCAATCAGGCCATTCATGCTCCAAAACCATCCAATATGTCTGAATTGAACAATTGTGCAAAGAGTGGGCCAGCATTCCTCCTCCACAGAAATGCAATAGCTTTATTGATAGTTGTTAAATGCTTGATGGCAGTTAGCGCTGCCAAGCTTTGCACAAACACTTATTAGATTTAGGGAGCAAAGTTTTCTTTTCTATATAGTTCCAGATTGGTTTTTATCATATTTACTCTTTCAAGTTAAATAATTTGAAAGCTGTTTAGTTTTTACTCAGGTTGTTTTTTTTACATTAAAACTTGTTCGATGACCTGGACCATGAAAGTATAAGAAAAAGGTAAAAATAAAAGAAGTTTTATGAAATGAATAGTTTTTCTCAGCATTAAGCACAACTTTAAAAAAGGTACATGGTTGATACTTTCCCTATGGCACTTTGTCTCTGAATCCTTACTTTAAATTTTTCCAACTCACCTTTTGCTAAAAGATATCCAGACATCACATCAGTGAACAGGTGAGGTAGTTTTTCTGTTCATGCTTCGCGTGATCAACCTTTGATATTTAGATATTTTGTTGCTAGACCTGTATTTACAGCACAAAGTGACCTACTGTGTCTACGGAAAAAGCCTTGCTTGTGATCTGTTATCTTTGCGATGCATCAGAGGCTTGTCACGCTGGCGCTCTCCAAAGGCGCTGGGATGCCAGGCCTGGCTGCTGCATAGTCTGCGTGTCTGCAGCCTTACATAACAATCTATTGCATGCTGATGATCTCTCTTTGCTTTCTTTGTAGTTGTTTCATTTTTTCTTTGCCATCAGTAATAGAGATAATGGTCTGTCTGTCTGTCTGGTTCAGGCTTACATTTTTACTTTCCTACACTAATATTTGTGTGTGAGCTTAGTTTTTGCAATTATCGGTCTTGGCAGGTAGTATTCTGATCTTTTTAGACTTTTTTTTATTAATTTCTATTACTTCTAATTATGTTTTATAAAGTTTCAAGACTGGACTATGACATACTGTAGTTGCAGTCATTTTGCCACTTGTCTTGGACTTGTGAAACATTTTTTTTTTCACAAAACAAGCTTTTAGTTAAGCATTTTCCCCTTTAAAAAGATCAACATTAACCTGGGATTTGTCTGTGCATGGCAAGATCCTATGTAATATTAGACAATTTTCTTTAAAGTTAAGATTGATGTCTACATGTGATGCAATACTTAATACTGTAAGCTTGAGTCCTACCATAAGAACAGGGACTACTTTGTGTCAATAGGTAACTTTTCATTGGATTTGAAAACAAAAATCACGTTATGGTAGATTATGGTAACTGATCTTACTACTTGTTATAATCTGGGCTAGCAGGAGCATGTAGATATTAAATAAGAGGGGCCTCATACCAATACTGGCTGTCCTTTAAATTCTGAAATTGAGATTGGAACCCAAAAAATTGTACTGGATCACATCTCATTCTCTCTGTTGCTTTTGTCCTTATGACTCATCTGGTAGTTTCTTTGGTGAATATTATTTGCTACTACTGTTGGATATAGGATCATTAACAGCAACTTCTATCGCAGTTGTGGGAATAATGTGCTTCAATTTTCAATTTTCCTTGTTGAAAATATTTAAAGAGTTTTCCTTCTGGCAGGTGATATCCTGTAATATCACCACATAATTTCCATCTGCCTGTGCAGATTGAGGGTACAAGTTTCATCTGCACTGCTTAGAATAATTTATGTAAGTTTGGAGCATGCGGTTGGTGGCTTCCTGCTAGGCTCTGCAAGTTTCTTTGGCTCTGGTCAGAGCTAGTGACCTATGCTTTTTAAAGCATGTTTGACAAATGCAAGCTCTGTGATCTGGCTTCATCTTGACAAGACTCCTGCTCCATCTCTCAGACTCTAATTTAGCGCTATGCAAACCCACATACATCTGACTGAAATGCACATTAGCTCAAGGTTACAAATTGAGCAGAGCTTACGACACTATGGTCTAAGTTAAACAGGCTGTGCTGACGAGTACCAAGAATTTGTTGCAGACTTGAGTACTGTCTGATTGTCCTCTGTTGTCTGAGAGGGTAAACGCCAGGCCCCGAGGGTCGGAGACTTGAGGAATTACAGACTGTGCTAGAAAATTAGAAAGGCAAGTTTAAAGTCAGGATGATTCAGATGACGCAACTCCTGTTTCACTCTTATTAGTGGGGAGCACTGGAAACAAGAGGACGGGAAAAGAGGGTAAGTGGCGAAAAGAAGGGAGGCAACTTAGGGGGGCAAAGTGAAGAAAGGATGGTGGAAATGGGAGAAAGAGACGGTGAGAGGGAAATGAATAGAAAGAGGCCATTAATTTAGTGCTGTGGGAGGGATCTGAAGGTTACTGAGCTTTCCCTGCCAGGCCCTCCTGGGTTGACTGATGCCTTTGTGAAGAGGCCAGGAACCACACACACACACACATGCTTCAAGATCTTTGGGTTGTGGCTAGCCAGTTTCAGCTAAACGGACACACAAACACACACAGATGGTCATTAATGGACTTCAAAGTAAGAGCAAAACGGGTATAAACTTGTTCCATCTCATGGTCTTGCATCGCTGTGATATGTGTGATCATTTGTTTTTGTTTTGTTACTGTAGTTAAGTCTTCCTGAACCGTGAATGTATTTTGCGTGAATTAAACTTTGTATTATTTTTTAGGGTAACTGTTTATTTTTGGCACATGGTAAACTGGTATACCATACAATGTTTATTAGTTGTAACACAATTCCTGTCATTTTAAAATAGATTTGCTGTGCATGCAAACAGAATATATAATAAATTATGATTGATATCTCAATGTTTCACACTGAAAAAACATATGCTTTTATACTGTTTTACTCGCTGATTATTTTTTTTTAAAGATTTTTTTTATCCCACGGTTTTCTCCCATTATTTATCACCCAGTGCTCCTACCTAGTTCCAGTCCTGGGGTTCCACTCTCCCTCTGCCAGCCCCGGGAGGGCCCCGCACTGAAACCAAAGCCTCCTTCATGCTTGGGCAGTGAGCAGGCCCTTCTTTTCACCTGATGGGGCAGGGTTTCCCTGGCTGGACGTAGCGTGTGGAAGGATCACGTTATTCCAGCCAGATCCTCCCCAACCCTTCATCCGCCCCGGCCGGCCAGTAGGAGGCAGTATATAGCCCCAGGACTAGTGCATGTTTTTGTGGGAGTAGCTCACATTAGCTGCTCAAGGCAACACGGGGAGAACATGCAAACTCGACACAGAAAGGCACATTTTGTTCCAATGTTTACAGATCACTCATATGGTGTCAGTCAAAGTTGTTTTATTTCTTTTGTGTACACATAATGGTGCCACGTAAAAGATTTGAAATCAGTGGAGGCTTCTACTTTGCTTTCGTGACGCTGTGTTGTTGGCCAACGTCACTAGAAGTCTTTTTATTCAACTGTCAGTATCTACAAGGCAATTCAAGAACATCTTCCTGTTTTCCTCAAAATAAGAGTCTCTCTGCCTCAGGATGTCAAGTTTACAGCATTCACTTTCATCTTCAGAGCTTGTCTTGATAGCGTCCACATATTTTCTTGATGTCAAATGCTGACTGTGATTGGATAGTATGTTGTGAGATCGACTTTGACAAGAAATATTGCACAATTTTAACTTAGCAAGATTTCTGGTCACAATATCTTGTTACAACCCTAATTCCAATAAAACTAAACTCTTTGCGGCTATACTTAAGTTGGAGACTGTTTCCTGTGACTGGATTCAGAATGAAGTCTGAACGATTAATAATTACAGTTTGACTCCCTGAAAAGCAACACTATGACCCCTCTCTAAAGACACTCCAGCAACTAAGAGAAGGCTAATTTAATTTATCTTATCGATTTCTCTCAAACTAGATCAGGAAAGATCTTTCAAATACATATTTTAAATGTTTATATTAAAGTTATTGATTTCATTCTGTTAGGTAAATTGGTTAAAGCCAGGTATTGTCGCTGGTCTGTCCATTTGCCAGATGAGGTCCTGAATTACCTTAAATTACCTTGTTGTTGGAAGTGTGCTATACAAATAAAATAAATAAATTGCTTTGCACCATTGCAGAAATGTCTGCAAGCGAAGTGTTTTTAGCTGAAAAGCATCAATTCATAAAACATAACCTGTGTTGTGTGGACATCGAAAATCAGGATATTCTTAACCTTCCTTTTAAGTCAATAAGACTAAAAAAGAAAAAGTATTTTCCGTCCGAGTTAAATTGAGAATCATACTGTGGTCTGGTAAGTGTTAACATCCTTGGCATCTGATGTTTTCTGCATCTCTGTATGG
Source organism: Valencia hispanica (assembly GCA_963556495.2). Taxonomy (NCBI): domain Eukaryota; kingdom Metazoa; phylum Chordata; class Actinopteri; order Cyprinodontiformes; family Valenciidae; genus Valencia; species Valencia hispanica. The sequence continues at coordinate 52,910,900 of OY747701.1, forward strand.
TTTTTCTTGTTGCTTTTTTTGCATTATGGTTTATAGAGAGGTGTTGAATCGTTTTTAAATGTTGAGTTAAGCAAATGATTCGGACCACCACTTTATGCCACTTGAACTATAACCACCTTCCTTCTGGTCATTTGCAGGTGTTCAGGGCAGTGCTGACTGTTCGTGTGGGAGGAACCACTTCACATGTGCGGTCAGCGCATTCGGGGAGTGTACCTGCATTCCGGCGCAATGGCAGTGCGACGGAGACAATGATTGCGGAGACCACAGCGACGAGGATGGATGCAGTGAGTTTTGGCTTTTTTGGGAAAAACAGTATCTTCAAAATGGATTAAACTGTAGCTATCATAGTTCCATGTGTGGCCAAAGCATAGAATAGTATAGGTATGTGTTTTTTTTTTGTTTTTTTTACACGAGCTAAAAAACATGTTTGACAAAAAATATGGTAATTGACTTCATACGGATACTATCTTACCCCTGTAAAACACTGAATGGCTGACTGGTTAGGAGAGTACTATTTCTTAGGGAAAACATGTATGCCCAAAACACTCACAAAAAAATGCTTTAGTGACTTCTGGCACCAGATGAAATTTGGCTGGAGGGGAGTCTTGGCAGCATAGGCAGACCGGAGTATTTTCCTGCAGCAGTGTCAGTCTGTCAAGTGGAGGAGATCTTTGGTGCTCTTATTTTTCTCTTCTGCGTATCGATGGTAAACGTCAATGTGAGGACCTTTTTTTGTTCTCGTTGCTGCTCGTTCTTTGAGCTGAGAGGCAGATCCTGTCCTTTTTGTTGGGCACTTCCTCAACCTCTTTCAGAGGTTTGGGGCTCAGTATTTATTCTCCATCACTCTTCTTCTGTCATATTAAGCTTGTTAGGACATAGCAGAGGGAATGCTAAGTGTTATTGATCTCTTGCCAGTTGAATGTTTAGTGAGTCAGATTGCCACGTATTGATTCGCAGTATGTTACTTATTTAAAGAGACGCATGGAAGCAGCTGACAGATATCGGAGCATCTACCTAAACCTTCCTAATCCATTAGTACTGTATGATCGATTCTCTGCTTTATCGCGCTGTTGCCGGACGATCGCTCGCTTGGACGCACTCCAGTCAATCTTGTAACATCAGTCCTCGTGTCAAAGGGATTCATTCTGTTTCACAGTAATGCAGTTTGCTCACAGCAGTATACCCATCAGAATTTGTTACATTTATTGTTACAGCTGTAAAGATGAAAATGTTTTCAATAAGTTATGCTTGCTAACTTTGCCAAAAACAATTGAAGAAATTTTTGATGCCTGGTTTGATTCTAATCTTCTAGACTTGTGAGAACTTTTAGACTGGAGACACTAGTAGTTTCCATTTTAAAGTTTGATTTACTTTAACAAAGATGTCAAACATTCTTGTGTTAGTGGCTTTCAGGTATGGGTTCTTTCTTTTCTTATTTGCACCTTGGGTATTATAGGGTTCCTGGCTTCAGGTCAAAAGTTTGTTAAAAATTAGACAAATGTGTAAAACTGATTTCAACAACATAAAATTCATTTAACTTGTTCTAAATAATTGCATTCTTTACTTATTTACTTTTGGTTTTTTTTAAAAGGGCAATTCGCCCCTAATTCAACGTTTTTTTGCTGATAAACTGTATAAATGAGTGTATGAATCATTATTTTGGTATTTTAGTCCATCTTATTAAAAATATAAATTTTCTGCCTAACACAGTCAGTGTGGCACCCTCTCCAGGTTAAAACTCTATACTGCACTTGAATTTGAATCAGGCATTACTATTAGCTCTGAGGTGAGGGCTGACGTCAGCCGCTGTGGGGTATAAAAGAAGCCAAGTCTCCACCCACTCCTCCTCCACAGAACCTCCCTCCCTTTCTTTCCTCTGGTGAAGGAGATGGAGAGAAATCCTTCACCTCAAAACATAGCTCTGAGATAACGGAGCTCACGTTGCTCTCCATCTTTCTCGCTATTTGTGTCTATGCCACTGCAGCAGTGCTGGTGTCAACATGTTAATCACAGCACTGACCACGCCCAGCCCTCTTCCCTGGAGCGTTCGCTGATCCGCCAGGCAACCGTGGTAGGGTGACCGTGGCTCACAAAGTAGCAGCTCATCTTGTAACTGGAGGGTTGCTTGTTTGAACCCCAGCTCTCTTCGTCTCGGGCCATTGTGTCCTTGGGCAAGACACTTTACCCACCTTGCCTTCTAGTGATGCTCAGGGTGCCTGGTGGTGCCAGTGTTGGGCAGCCTTGCCTCTGTCAGTATGCCCCAGGGCAGCTGTGGCTTCAACGTAGCTTAGCATCACCAGTGCATGAATGGGTTAATGACTTTATGCATGTATGTGAAGCGCTTTGGGGTCCTCCGGACTAGATAAAGCGCTACACAAGTACTGGCCATTTACCATTTACCTCCTTTTGGTGCATTTTTTAAACAGGAAATGTGGGCGGAGTGAGACTCTGGTAGGGGGGTGAGTTGCTCTTTAAGATAATCTTATCAGGCATTTTATCCTGATTTGAATTTTGCTCCTATGAAAAATTTATTTTGCACCAATATACCTAATCATTGCGTATCAGTTTATTTTATCTTAGTTGTAAAAATTTGCAATAAATTATGCGAATCTGTAATCAAAAAATGCTCAAATCTAATGTGTATTGTATTTGTGTTTAGGGTTTTACACTACACCCTATTTCCATTGAATGTGGTTCAGATGCTTTTATAGATCATATACTGGATTCACATTACCACATTTCCTTATATAAGAGTCTAAGTGGACTACATGAAGGTGATTTAAATCAATTGTTGACTAAATGGGAACGAAACGTCCCCAAGACTGGTTCAAATTGACAGATTGTTGGTATTTACTTACTGTGCCATAGCTGACGGGTCCAATGTATACTCAAAAAAAGTTGGGCATGAAAAAGCTTCTGAAACGGTTGGGCACAAAATGAAATAAACTGACGAAGACTGAAAATCAAAACCAAGGCAAATTTATTTGTAAAGCATTTCGACGAGACAAATTAAAGTGCTTTACATGATGAGAACGTTAAGAGTACATTGCAGTAGCATAATAAAGGAAAGCAAAGAAAAGTTGGAATACAGAGTAAAATGAATAATGTTCCTTTTAATATTATTCGAATAATATTATACTCTAAACAAATAAGTTTTTAGCCTCGATTTAAAAGCTATTTTTTTCAGCATTTTTGCTGTTTTCTTGACGTGTGTTCCAGATTAGAGGAGCCTAAAAACTGAATGCTGCTTCTTTGTGTTTGATTCAGACTTTGGTGATGCAGAGCAAACTTGAATCACAAGACCTGAGTGGTCTGGAAGACTGATACGGCAACAGATCTTTTAATGTGATTTTAAGCCACTCAGTGATTTCTAAATGAAACACAATGAATGAATGAATAAATAAAAAAATAAGAAAATTTTTCCTGACACTGTTTTAATTTGGGATGTAGGAAAATACCCCGATAAATCGCAATATTATATTTCTGATATTGTAATGCTATTCAAAACCAAAATAAAAAATTTTTTACAACAAAAAAAAAGAAGAATTTGAATGGAACTATTAAAGGAACAGGGGGCAGGATTTGTAAATAAAATAAACATCCATGTCCAGTTTTTTAATGCTGTTGGGTGATGAAGCGTTATAAACCAAATACAATGAGCCCACCCACGTATCGCTCCATTCTCTTAAACTGGCTGTGTGCTGCAAAATGTCCTGCAGTTCGGGGCCCGAATTTCCCACGCTGTCCTACGGATGTGACGTCAATTGACACGGCTTGCGCGTTCTCGACAGCTTTAAAAGAGGAAGAAAAATGGTTGCAGACCTCCATTGATTTATTTGTGAGAATGGATTCTTCTCTTCTGCAACTGGGAAACGACCAAGGACGACTCACAGCCCACTAAAAAGTGGCACTAAGAAAAAGAAATATGTCACTCTGAAGAGGTATGTTTTTTTGTGAAGTGTATGTGCGCGCTCCCGTGCGGCTGGCTGCAGTTACTTGCAGCGCCGGCCGAGTCACTTGTGAGTTTTCGTTCTTCATTCTGCCCCATGCTCCTTTAACGACGAGTCATTTTTGTAGTAAAATTGAAAGTAGGACTGGTAGTTTGTGGCTGTTTTCACCTTCTTTGTTCCACTTGATCAACAATACTCAGCAAAAAAAGAAACTTCCCTTTTTCAGGACTGTGTATTTCAACAATAATGTTGTAAAAATCCAAACAACTTTACAGATCTTCATTGTAAAGTGTTTAAACAATGTTTTCCATGCATGTTCAATTAACCATAATCAATTAATTAACATGCACCTGTGGAATGGTCGTTAAGACCTTAACAGCTTACAGAAAGTAGGCATTTTAGGTCACAGTTCTAAAAACGCAGGACACTAAAGAGACTTGTCTACCGACTGTGAAAAACACCCAAAGAAAGATGCCCAAAGTCCCTGCTCATCTGCATGAATGTGCATTAGGCATGCTGCAGGGAGGCATGAGGACTGCTGATGTGGCTAGGGCAATAAATTGCCATGTCCGCACTGTGAGATGCCTAAGACAGCGCTACAGGGAGACAGGAGGGACAGGTGACCATCCTTGCGGTGGAAGACCAACAACAACACCTGCACAGGATCGGTACATCCGAATATCACACCTGCGTGACAGGTACAGGATGGCCACAACAACTTCCCGAGTCACACCAGGAACACACAATCCCTCCATCAGTGCTCAGACTGTCCGCAATAGGCTGAGAGAGGCTGGACTGAGGGCTTGTAGGCCTGTTGCAAGGCAGGTCCTTAACAGACATCACCAGCAACAACACCGCCTATGGGCACAAACCCACCTTCGCTGGACCAGACAGGAGTGGCAAAAAGTGCTCTTCACTGATGAGTCACGGTTTTGTCTCACCAGGGGGGATTGACGGATTCGTGTTTATCGTCGAAGGAATGAGCGTTACACCGAGGCCTGTACCCTGGAGGGATCGATTTGGAGGTGGGGGGTCCGTCATGGTCTGGGGCGGTATATCACATCACCATCGGACTGAGCTTGTTGTCATTGCAGGCAATCTCAATGCCTTGCAGTACAGTGAAGACATCCTCCTCCCTCATGTGGGACCCTTTATGCAAGCTTATCCGGACATGATCCTGCAGCAGGACAATGCCACCAGCCATACTGCTCGTTCTGCATGACAGCAATGTCAGTGTTCTGCCATGGCCAGCAAAGAGTACGTCTGGGACCTGTTGGATCGCAGGGTGAGGGCTAGGGCCATTCCCCCCAGAAATGTCCAGGAACTTGCAAGGGCCTTGGTGGAAGAGTGGGGTAACATCTCACAGCAAAACTGACAAATCTGGTCCAGTCCATGAGGAGGAGATGCACTGCAGTACTTCAAGCAGCTGGTGGCCCCACCAGATACTGACTGGTACTTTTGATTTTGAGCCTCCCTTTATTCAAGGACACATTATTCTATTTCTGTTAGTCACATATCTGTGAAACATTTTTAGTTTATGTCTTATGGTGTTGACTCTTTTAGTGTTCATACAAATATTTACACACATTAAGTTAACTGAAAGTAAAAACAGCTGAAAATCAGAGGACGTTTCTTTTTTTGCTGAGTTTAGATCTAGTAATAAAACTGGATGTGCTATGTATGAAACAGGTTGGAGTGTTTAGAATGCTGTGAAAGTTTTTCTGCAGTTAAATTCATTTTTGAAAATCACAATATATTGTCTTACTCATAGTGTCGCAATATATCGTATCATTTCCCCTGTATCGCGACACATATCGTATCGCCCGATTTTTACCAATACACATCCCTAGTTTTAATGTTTAATAAAGCCAGTTTAAGGGACTGTTTGCTGATACTTATTTCGTGGGAAATTGAACAGGACAAAGAATAAGAGAGGGGCTAGGGGGCAGATCAGCCGCTTTTGGTAGAGGCTGGTTTAGTGCCAGGGGTTGGACAATGAAAAGGGAAATGTGGGAGAAAGGTGTGGCACCCTTTTTCTCTCCATTTGTAATGTCCAAAGTTACCTATGCTATAATATTTTTCTTATTTTATCCTGAGCTTTATTCTGAGCTACTGTATTTCTATGTACTGTATAGTGGTTACAATCAGTACTGGGTCCGACATCCTTTTGCATCAAAGCGACATGACATAGATGCGATAAGCCTGTCGCTCTGCTGAGGTGTTAAGGAAGTCCCAGTTGCTCTGATAGCAGCCTTTTGCGCGTCTGCATTCTTTGATCTGGTGTTTCTCATCTTCTTCTTGACAGTACTCCACAGATTTTCTATTGAGTTTAGGTCAGATCGATTTGCTGGCCAGTCAAGCACAATCATACTATGGGTTTTTAAAGCAGGCATGGTACTTTTGGCAGTGTGAGTAGGTGCTAAGTCCAACTGAAAAAGGAAATCAGCTTTTCCATAAATCTTGTCAGCAGAAAACCATATTTTGCTCTAAAATGCCCTGGTAGATGCCTACGCTCACTTTGGACTTCATAAAACACAGTGAACTAACACTAGCAGATGTCATGGCTCCTGAAATCATCATGACTGTGGAAACTTCACACTGGAAACTTGAATTCTGTCTGTCCACACTGAATCCAGGGTCAGAGATCATGGGATAGGGAAGGAAATAAGTTAGAAATGTTATAAGACCAAAACTTTTACATTGATAAAGACACTAATGAAAATATTTGATTTTTGTGGCCCATGAAGAAAAAAGGACAAAAGTGGGAGGAAGCGTATATTTTTGAAACAAAGCTATTTTAAACATTTCTTTTTTACCACATAGCATCTTGCTCCCGAATTAGAATAACAGAAGCATCTAAAACCATTGGCAAGCATGTGAATGAACACAATTTGTTTTTGTTTTTCTAGAATTCTAGAATTTTAGTTGTGATTAATATCTACAAATCTCTATTTTGTGGACAGTATAAACAAGGAAATACAATTTACAATAGGCAAGGCATATTCATTTGTATAGCACACTTTCAGCAAAAGGGCAATTTAATGTGCTTTGGGTGGAAAAATAAACGCAGCAATCAAACTGTAAAAATCAACATTGAAGATGCAAAGAACATTTAAACATACTACTGTTATGACATTCCAGCTATTATTAATTAATTAATCTAAGGCAGCTTCAAGCAGATGTTTTTTTAGCTTTGATTTAAAGTAACTCAGTGTTTCAGCAGCTGGGAGTTTGTTCTAGATAAGAGGAGCATAGAAACTGAAAGCTTCTTCTCCATGCTGGGGTTCTGATTCTAGGGATGCTGAGTAGACTGGAATTAGAGGACCTGAGTGGTCTGAGGGGTTGGTATGATGACAACAGAGCTTCAATATACATTGGTGCTCAGCCATTCAATGATTTATAAAATAGTGAAAGCCTTTTGAAGTCTTTTCTTTGAGCTATAAAATGTTATACTGTTTTCCTTAAATTGTTGAAATTCATGAATAACATTTTAACTGAATTTGTGTATATTTGCAGGGGTGATCTTTTAAGCTATTAACTTAATGTCCTGATAACAAGGTGTGTGTGTGTGTGTGTGTGTATATATATATATATATATATATATATATATATATATATATATATATATATATATATATATATATATATATATATATATATATATATATATATATATATATATATATATATATATATATATAGAAGTGAAGAGTTCAATGTTATGGTCTTCAAGAAGGTTCTTTAAAAGCGTTGAATTAAATTTTTAGAAGCGCAGCTTCAGTTTGTGGTGGATAGAGAGTGGTTGTTTTCAAGTCCGATCGGCAAACTTGTGTTACCGTGAGAATATCCAATCACAATGAACACACACAGGGAAGCACAGAGGACCACGTCTTTTCTGCTGAATTGAGGCAGTGTAGTGTGTGGCATCCAGGCTTTTTTTAAACTTTAATGTGTTTATCATTTATACCAATTTACCAATTTCCAGACAAAGCCCAACTGTCTTGAAACACAGAGGAAATGTGCATGTGTAAGAAACCGGGGAGGATGGGAGCAGAGGCCGGCCGTCTCTATGAAGCGATCTAATTACAATGTGGAAATCATGTGGAAATAGTGCAGTTTAAAGATGTGGTTTGTGAGTGTGTGTTTGCATTCTACTAGATAAAATTTCATAGCTGTAGAGAGACCAAAGATGGATTGGAAAAGAGGTGATTAGGGACTAAGAAGACCATTTAAAAATGTGCATCATGTTGGGGTGTCTGTCTGTGTGTACTTTAAGAATAGTGATCTGGAACAGTGATCATTAGCATACTCTATCTCACTCAGTTATACTGTAGGTGCTGGTGGGCGAAGAGGAAATTGACTTTACAGCTATGTGTTCTCCTCTTAAACCTACTGTATCATCGACCCTATTTGTGCTGGACCACACTGGCTGCAGAGGGCTTTGCTTGGTGGTCATAAATTTACCCTTTCAGGCAGAGCATTTAAAGTTAAGGGTCCATACCAATGTGTTTCCATGGTGTATATCTTGGCTAGAATCCTTATTGTTTTATAAAGAACAAGAAAAAAGATTTTTAGTTTTAAATTCCTGGAGGCTTTCTTCCTGCTGACATTCAGGACTATGGAGTAAATTTGTTAGTGTTAGGGATGTAATGATTCACAGAAATCACGGTTCGGTATGTATTTGAGGTTTTAAAGTCCTGGTTCACTACGTTTATGGTACACTTTAATCAAGAACAATAAATGCAAATGTGCATATGACTTTTATTTACTTTGTTCAGCATTAAACAAATAAACTTTTTGTGTTAATGTACAGAAATATTTAAACAATACTTGCATATTTGAGAAGAAAACATGACAAAATCACTTTGGAGTTGTTTTGATATTTCTAAAGCCTAGTCTACCAGCTGTACTTAAATGCAGCAGCATGGGTAGCTGTTAGGAAAATCCCTTCTCATTAACAGGGATTCCTCCGACTTGCGTTTTATCCAAAATAAGGAGTTTGGGCTGATTGGATGCTACTGGTAGCCATGTGGGCGCCAGCTGTTTTTCTCTAGTATCAATGATGTTTACAGTCAGGTTGACATTTTTTCAGGTGAGTCATACAGTTCAGTGCAGAGTGCGCTATGTAACTAAAGATTCGTTCGCTGACAAAGTTATGGTTTGGTCCAACTTTCTTTTTATACTGTAGCTGCTTGAGAAACCATTAATATTCCCAAAGAGCAGAGTTTAGTGATAGCTTTCTGTTTTTGGTGTGGTGTCACTTTATAAAGTTGTGCTGCAGAATGTTGCACTGCGCTAGTTCTGAACATTAACAATCTGCATGTGTTCAGGTAGAAAACAGCTGTGTTTTTTTCCATACATGTGCGTAGTGTACAGCCAGGGCTGTACTGCAAAATATGAATACACTTATTGTTACACCCCTGTTAGTATCCGGTATATGCTTTTCTTTTACAGTATTGCAGTTAAAGAAAGCATTTTTACTGTAAGCTTAACCATACACAAAAGTAACAATTTGTATTTTAACTTAAAGTAACCCAACTAAATATGAAATATTTTAGTCAGTAAATTAGTAGTGTTTTAATGAAGCCATGAGTTAACCAATGAGGGGGAAATTAATGTTCTTCTTGAAGCTGATTTATTGAAGTCAGGGAATGAAAACTAAAACATCTCTGTTGCACGATCCTCTACTTCCATCATGGTAGCGTGTATAGTTCCCAGGCTTAGTCTCTTATTCTGTTATGTCAAAGATAAAGATAATCTCAATGTTCAAACAGTAAAGTTCCTCTTTCTGTTTATTTTTTTATTTATTTACATCCTTTTATCTTTGAATTACCACATTACGACTGGATTTGTCAAAGAACCCCCAGATAAACACTAATTAAGGCATTTTAAAGGGTCCACTTTGTGACTTTTTTTTTTAAATCTGGTTAACTTCTTAGATCAGAGTTTTCTGACTGGACCTGTGAAGCTAATTATTTAGCTGTTGAGAATTTATCAAAGGTAGCATAAATTTAGAAACTGTGCTTTATAGAATCAGCTTTTATTTTAGAATACCCCAATTCAGATTTGACTAAGTGTTACTGATTTTAAACTGGGGATGGTTTAAGTTTGGCACTTTGAAAATGTGTAAGAACCTTGCTTTTTAAAGAGGTTAACGAGATACTCTGTATCAAAGTGTGAAGTCTGCAATTTTTTCATACATTCTTTGCTGTGAAAATTTTCGTCTGAGATTTTAGAAACTATAGTGCCATCAATAAATTTGACTTGATAAATGCAGTAATTAAATCAGAGTTTTCTAATAGAGCAAACAGATATGGGCTTAATTTTGGTGCACAACTCCTCTGTACCTGCTGCCTTCGCATTCCTGCAACGTCGGTCTTCTCATTCAAGTGAAAAGGTTTTTCCCCTCCTGATTAGCCATTGTGTGTCTGAACACAACTGTAGACCGTCTGAAAGACTTCCAGACTTCATGTATTCACTTTCTCACCTTGTTTCAACAATCCAGATTTCAGTTTGGTATTTAGGGATGGGAAGATCAACCAAGATATATATTGGAAAACGGAATAAAATGTGACAGAAATAAAAGCAGCAGTTTATTAAACATTTAGCTTTTTGAAAGGATACACATGTTTATAACTCAAAGTTAATCAAAGTGTTTGGATTTCTTCGCTTCACTAATCGAAGCTCTTGCAAATGGGCTACATATCTGAAGGACAGGCGACTAATTAGCTTTGATTGAATGTAATGAATACATAACTTACGCTTTTTGTCAATTAATTAAGGCCTTGCCATTTTTTAAATTCATTTTTCTACAGGTATAACTCTCTGAGCTCTGCATGGCATACAGAAGTGCCTTTTTTATATTTGATGGCTAGCCAAGCACATGAGCTGTGAGACTTCGCTTTAAAGCTTTTCTCAATTATTGGAAGACATGTTTATATTCTTGGCAGTGCGCACCACATCCATAAACCTCCATAAGGAGAATGAGGACTCCAAGCTGCTTGTGTGTGTCTGGTTATCTTATGAAATCACGGTAAGGGCTCAGGAGATACAGGGAAGTGGAATGAGGGGAGAAGCAGAGGAAAAAATGCCAAATAAGCTTCTAAACCAACTTCCTTCCCAGCCAAAGAGTAGAAAATATCTTGCCTTTGGTTTTTTTACACCAAACACCTGCAAATGCTCAACTGAGCTCATATAGAGCTTTGTACATAGTGGCACTGTGTAAAAAACCACACGCAACTGCGGAGGATTACATACTTCCCTGCACTATAGACAATGTTCCATCTATGATTCATAACAGAGGCCAGCAAAATATGGGTTTTTCCTCTGCCTAATGTGCGCATTTATGAGATGTCAACAGACATATAGGGACATAGTAGAGATCTGCACAGACTGGGCAATGGCTATGGCTAGGGAAACTAGCATGTGTTGCATTATACACCGTGACGCACCGCTAAACAGCAGAGTCCTGAGCTGAACGATGTAATGATTGAAGTATTCGGCACAGTCAACTACAACTACTAAAACACGACCTGTCAAAGGCCCGATTTTGGCTGTATTGTGCAAGAAAAGGGGCTCCGACAGACAGCCGTTCTGTTTCACAGCGAGTCCTTATAACTGTCATGTGGGAAGGTGCTGTCAAGAGTCTTCAACCTGCAAGCTGAGATTTGCATCTTTTTGAAGGAAGAGGGCAGTGATCTTGGCCACAAATTTTACTGTAATAAGTTTTTAATGTAACTTACATATAGTGGCATATTTCTGAATGCAATGTTCAATGGACCAAATTCAGTGATGCAGGGCACAAAACACAGACCTCCGCCTGGCAGATATAGTGACATCACAGCAGGATCACACCAGTTACTGGAAAGCTGAATATTTTGAAAAATAACCTTGAAAATTTTTTTTTTTCCTCAGAGTTCTTTGTTTTAAACCAATTGTGCACAGAAAGGCATTACAAATGTATTGAAGGAAATGTTATATAATACTACACAGTAAAAAAAATATAAAAAAATAAAAAAATTAATAATTACACTGGGGAGGAGGTGTGAACATTTTCCTATACACCAAAGGGGGGCCTAGCAGAAATAGATAGGGAACCACTGACCTAATCAAACTTCATGCTTAGTTCTGACTTTTTATGAAAGTTGAAGCTGTGTATCTCTTTCTAGAAGTTACATCTACCCTCCTGTTTCTGTTTTAGCTTTGTAACTTTCTTGAAGGGAGCCATTGGCTGAGATACTGCTGCAAATAATTTTACGATCTTGCTCTTGAGACATACTAAAGGTGCATTCACACCACCCCTGCTTAGTATGCTTTAATCAAACTCTAACTTGTTTGCCCAGAAAGTCTGGTTCGTTTGGGCAGGTGTGAATGCAAAATCGCACTCTGATGCGGACCAGAAAAAGCGAACTCTGGTCTGCCTAAAAACCTAGGTCTTGAAATCTCTGGTGCGGTTCGATTGCATATGTGAATGCCAAGCGGGCGGGGGGGGGGCGCTTCAAAAGCAGGAAGCAGACTATAGCGTAATGCATTCTGGGTAAATAAAACCAAAACAACCATGCAAAAACAACTCTGCCTTGTTCTGTGCTCATGCTGAGCCCATTGCTACAACGTATTTGTCTGGCACATATGCCAAAGACAACAGAGCAGTCTTAAAACTGCTCAAATCGAATGCCACTCCATGTTCCTTTACATTTCACGGAACAGGAAATACTTTTTGGTGCAGCGGGGGCCACAACACCACCATACGCTGGGAGATAAACATGTTGTTCAAAAGGTTTGGTTATTTTGACAAAGTGCAGTGTGAAAGCGAACCACACCAGCTAAAAACAGCAATAATATTGCAATTTTTGGTCCCCGATCAAACCGACATCTGAACTATCAGGGGTGAAAATAACCTTAGGCAGGTTTTCTTGTTGTCTTGTTCCTTGTCTCTCTCTTAGACGGGGCCATTGTGAGAAGCTGTTGCTGCCGCAAGCAGGTGGCAACTTTTATCAATTGGCATCATAAACTGATTTTGCCTGCATTGTTTTATAACTAGGGTTAAAGAGGAATGCATCCATTTGATTTGAATTTGTCTGTATGATTGGCTTGATATGAACATACACCTCTGTATAAATCTGTTTGTCAAGTGCCTTGAGAGGACATTAGTTGTGAAATGGCATTATGCACATAAGCTGAATTGAATAAAATGGGGGCAGGTTTAAATTTAAACTCTATCCAGGGTTTTAAACATGACGTTTGCATCATTTTGATTCATTGTTGTTCTCGATAAGCCCCCAACCCCTTCAGAAACCGAGCGATTAGTTGCTCAGGTCCAGTTAAGAGTTGGCAATGCAATAATACTAGGTCTTATGTTGGAGTTAATTTTGATAATGTCTGTGCTTATGAAGAAGAAAACTGAGCTAGGACCTAACAAGCACTTGCCGCAGTTTATTGCTCAAACTTTTTTGGTGGGAAAAGCTCCCATGGTGTCTAGGCTCTCTCCCAGAGGGGCTTAGCAACATCCTGGGCCTGGTTCAAGAGCTTTTCTTGTCAGCACATATGTTGCGGTTTAAGTAGGGACTCACTGCACATGTTTGCAACATTCTGCAGTTTAGATGTTACAGCACTTACCCTGGTGGACATAATTTTGAGTGCATATGTTTCCAGTACAGTCAGAAATGGCTTCTAGGGAAATATGCCAGTGTTTCCTCTGTGGGAGCCCTCTGCCCCGGGAGCGGTGGTCGCCTGTGGCTGCCTGGGTGCTCTCCAGGTGGAGCTTGGGTGGAGGTGGGGGTCTTGGCCTTGCCTCCACTGGGTGCCCTGTGTCGGTGCCTCGGCTGCTGCTGTTAGTCTACCGCTGCCGGGGCAGATGGCTCCTCTGATGGTGTTTCCTTGCATGGTTCATCTACACTCGGCCCAATGTCCTTTTTTACTTTTTCTTTTAACTGTGTGTGTGCATGGGAGTGGGGTTGGGGGTAGGGGGTTATAACCGTGACCATGCTTTTAAATCTGTGGGGGAGGGAAGGGAAGGTGGTTTTATGTGGGGTCAATTTAATCTGTAAAGCACTTTGTGATGCAACTTCTTGAATGAAAAGCGCTTTATAAATAAAGTTTGATTTGATGGATTTACTCATATCTCCATAGGGAGATACAGAATCTCTCTCATTTCCTCAGATAATTGGGCTGTAACCTTAAGGTTTTTTTGGGGGGAATTATGCTACAAAAATACAGTGAATTTAATGCTAGCCTCGATATATTTTTTTATATTCTTGTTACTGAGACAGATTTAGTTTCACATTGCTGTTCTCTAAAGATGCAGCAAATCAAAATGGCTAAAAAAGAAATTAAGCTCAGCAATCTTCACCTTTTAGTTTTATCTTTTGGCTTTAACTCTTTTTATTTGGATAAAAATACAGATCCACTGAAAACATTCAGTCTGCTGTCAGTTCTCTTCTACATCTATACTCCTTAAAACCTTTTCTGAAGTTGGATCCTGATTTATACACCTCCTTTCTTATCTTACCTGGCACTTATTTTTTTCTGACCTGCTCATCTTTTTTCCAGTTTAAGTTGATACAATTAATCAATCTAGACAGATCCTGAAACTATGGTCATGGCATCAGCTACAGATAAGACATATTATTTGCTGATATTTCATCTTCTCTTTCTTTGACCTTGTCCATCAGGTCATCCTTTTATTTATTTTTCAGTGTTTTCTACTTTCAGTGATTATAAGTACATTGACACTTAAATACTTGCTAACACCTTTAGAGTCTGTACCCATTTCTACACTAGGCAAAATAATTTAATCCTTAATGACCTGCGATACTTTTAACCCAGCAGGACTTTCACTCAGTGCCAGTGTGGAAATGAGATGAAACTGAAGAGGAAATTCTCTGGCTTGTGTGATTTTTAAAACTAACTCGTGAGGTTTGGTTTTCTGTCGGCTCACAGACATCTGTGAGCTTTAGGAAATGAGTGTCTATTGAAGTTGCAAACACCTCACATATATTTTGGGATATTCTCTACACTTGTGAGTACTTGGCTTTAGCTACATTTCTGGACTCCTCAGAGGTGCAACCAGGACTCTGGATCGTGTTAGGTGTCTATCATAGGAATAGAAAACTGTTTGAATTAATGACTTACTCTAGGTTGGACATGGTAACTGCAAATGTTCTGAAAGTTCACAAATTTTCACCTCTTAGCTATGAAATTTTTATTAAAATTAAATATCTGAAAAATGTCAGTGATTTAACTTAGAACTTTGAACCTTGAACTTTTGTTTTTTTTGTTTGTTTTTTAAAGTGCTGAAAAACGGGTACACCACAAGGACCTAGCTACAGTATTATTTCAAATCATCTGAACATTGGCAAAAACCTGACTCTATATATATTATTGATTATGGGGGAAAGCAAAACAAAAAACCTGAATAAAAGCATTCTAAGTTTTAGATATTTCAACTTTGGTTTGTTGACTTGAACCTGGACAAACTTGGCATTTAAGCTAATTGTAGAAGATTTTGTTATTTTTCTTTTTTAGTTGTGTGGCATCCTTATACAATTCCGAAATGTGAAATATTCTACTATTTACCATAGTCTTAAGCGCTTGATGTTGATTAAAACTTTTTTTAATCCCTGCGCTGTTTTGCTTGATTCTGTAGAAACTTTTTTTGTTCTTGATATCAAAAGAAGAAAAACAACGAATCTCTTTAATATGAAACTTTTTGTAATTATGCTTAAAGCACTATCACTCTAATTATAAATGCAGGTTAAAAAATGAATAAAAATGCATATTAAAAAATAAATATCTTGATTATAATAAGGAAGCACCTTAAAATGACAGAGGCAACCCTACCTTTATATAAAGGTGGCAAAGTTAATGTGTTAAATATGTTTAACCCAAGCCCTGAATTACAATGTGGAACTTCTGAATCTGACCAAAATTTAGAGGATTCTCTGATTTTTATTTTTATTTTTTATTTTTCTAACGTGTGTAAGGCAGCTGGATTTGTTTGTTGACTCACTCTTATTTTGGTTTAAAAAAATCTTTAATGTATACTTTACCCCTGACTGTTAATTACAACATCATGTTGTAATTAGACATTATGTTTACTTTAAACCACATAAAGAAGCAAAGGAAATCCAGCTAATAGTTTTTCTTTCTCTCTGGAATGAAGAAGTAAGGCTTTTGAAGTGAATGTACACCTTATTCTAGATCTGTCTTGCCTACAATTTTAGTAGACTAAAGGGAATAAATCTTCTTTTCAAGATTTTTTTTGAAAGGCCACATTTTTAATTTCCTTTTCTGTTCACCATAGGGTTCATAGTTTAGAATTGTTCTTTTCATTTTCGTATCCTAATTTGAGAAATAGTGAATCATTTTTCTTCTGGGTTTTCCCTGTTTTGTCAAGCTTAAATGTTTTCAGATCAAACAAATTATGTCCAAGCCTAATTTTTAAATTATTACCAAATTTAAAGATACTTCAGTGGGGGGAAAAAAACTATAAGGAATGACCAACACTGTGCGTTTAGCAAAATTTCAAAGTTAAAATGGATTCTCACAGGTTCACCCGCCAAAGTGAACCAACAGAAAAGAAGTACCCCCTCTGTCCTATAATCCGCCATGCCGCACAGTGGCAGCCAATCAGAAAGCAGTTGGGACCACATGAGCTCAGCTGATCTAAAAGCAGGAGCGGAGAAGATTAGGACCCCATTCGCTCCTTCTCCATGTGTTGCTTCATCTTTTCCTCCCTGTGCCCTTGCATCTCTCTCTTCTTTGCCCTCGGACCACAGGAAACCTGCACAACCAACTCACTTTTCTTCTTCCCCGAGACGTTCTCATTTATTTCACACTGTGTGCTTGAATTTCTTCCTTCTTTTCCTGCATCCTTTCTTTCTCCTTTTTTGTCTCTTTCTGTTGCAAGCTTTGACATAGTTGTTTGGACACATTAGCATAATCCCCCCCCCCCCCCATTTCCCTATCTAAAGGTTGCTCAGTGCTTTCTTCCGCCTCCTTCCTAAATATTTACTTCCGTCTCACTAAATTAGCTTGAGCGCGCTTGTTCACATAGAAGAGGACACAAGAGGTTGATGGAGGACAAACAGGGTTCCTCATCTTGACTAGGCTTTTTCACTTTTACCAATCTGGGATATGCTTAATTAGGTTTCAAACATGGTCTAAAGAAATAAAACAGAAATTGTGTAGTGAATACATTGCCGTGTTATATCTTTTTAGAAGAAATCTGGTCTTGTTGTTGGACATTGACTTATCAGTGAAAGGCTGTGAAGATCTGCTATATGTTAGACATTAACATTCGAATCCTGAGTGAATCTTACATCTGAGGGCGATGCACCTCTACCCCTCTTATTCACCTCCCCTTCTTGCTTTGAACTTAATCGAGGAAGGGGTTAAAATAAGCAACTGAGGAATGAACGTGCAGTATTAGATTTTTTACTACGTTGAGTACAAATACTATGCTTTCACAGTCACATATATATTTACACAAAATGTATAACATAATCTAATTGATTGTATTTAAATTATTAAGCCAACCGTTCATATCGTAGACATGTTGTCTATACCATATATTTATTATTTGGATATACTCTTTAGTAAAACATTTGAATATACACATTCTAAATCTAGATTTTAAGTAAAGTCACTATTTAAAGTCAATATTATACTGTTTTTGCCACTGTGAACTTTATAGAGTTATGCAAGAATAACAAGCTTGTATTAATTGTTTATTTCTTTTGGGTAGCTACCCAGGTAGTGAGCCTGCAGTAAGCTGCTTTACAGACATGGAACGTCTCCTGGAGCCTGCTGACTATAAAAGCATAGCCTTAACTGGAGTGATGGCTGCTGTTACTGACTTTTCCATGCAGTGTTTTAGTCAAGTCACCATCTCTCAAGTCCAAGTCACACTTGAGTACTTAGTGTTTGAGTCCAAGTCAAGTCGTTAGGTCCTACAGGCTAAGTCCAAGTCCCATTACAGTAACCAGCCCATGCAAACTGAGAGCACTACTTTAAGAACATATGTTATTAGTTGGAGCTGATAACTTAAACAGATTTAAAGATAAACATTTCATCCACATTTCAGATAATATTTTGCCATATAAACATGCTAACACAGACAATTACATTTGTAAATGTGCCTCTTTGTTTTCAGATATTCCCCACAAAACATGTACATTTTAAGCAAGCTTTTTAGCAAGCTTCACCCCTTTGTCCTCTTTCATAAAAAATATTTCTACCTTTCTCAAAATTGAGGTGTTTTAGTAAAGAAAGAAAATATGCATCAAACAATTGCCAAACTACTCATACTTTGCATACTAGCAGAGACATGTGACTCTGTGTTGTTACTTCCCCAACAGGTTTGTTGATTTTCTGTCTCAGCAGCAGTAGAGCTCTTTTTTCTTTGTAACTAAATGAACTTGTTCACTGTCATGACAAAGATTAATATGTTGGCTTTGCTGAACTCCGAAGAAGCCCAGCTCATTCATCTGATGTCTCGCTACAAGACAGACAACCACAGCTGTGTTTGCTTGAGTTGAATCGGTTTTAGTTTGATGCAGTTCACTTTTGTTTGCCTGTTTATTATTTGCTTGAGCTCTTAACTTGTCCTTTTTGTCTGCAATCAAAGCTGAACTTAAACCCAGACTCAGTATTTTCTGCTCCTGTTGGCAGAGGGAGGGTTATGCTCACATAAAAGGGCATCTTTAGCACTCTTGAATAGATAACCAAACATTTGAAATGAAAACAGATGATTGCTTGAGATTCTCTTTTGATTCTGATTATATTTGTTCATATTTTAGTGGATATACAGTTAAATCTATAGAATGGAAAGTTAAAAAGGATTGAGATGGTTAATAATCCAATTCATAAAATAAAGATATTCTAACGTTTTACTCTAGCTACAGTCAGTATAAGGTTTTTGCTTGTCCAAGGAGGGATTTTTAAGTTGATTGGATATTTTATCGCGTTCATACAGCAAATTGAATTATCCTTTGCCAATAAGGGGACAGTGCTACAAGTGATCCATGTGTTAAATACATCTGTAGGTGGGTTTGCATTTGCAGAGAGCATTATCGCTGAAGAAATAATGACTTAATTTGAGTTTTGAGAGAAAATCCTAATGGTCTTATAATGTCACAATCAGAGTATTTACTATCATTTAGCTTTTTAACCAGTATGTGTGGGTGGGTTGTGTAGATGACAGCACTTAAGTGCTACTCACTGAAGTCCCTCAGCTGAGATTTGTCATGGCAACAAGCAAATCATTTAACCCTAATCCTGTCACCATGGACAGGAAACTTCTTGGGAAGATGATTATTTTGCAAATATTTCAGACACTTTAGGTGTCCTGATGATCACAAATGTAAACTCAATAAAAGAAATATCAAATTTCAGAATTCACTAAACGTTTAATAGCGTTGAACAAGCAGATCGCTTCATTTGACTTTTATAATTTGTTGCAGCTTCGATATTTATCCTTTTAGTCCCTGCATACCACACGTATTTGTTAGCTAGTCAAAAACACAAAACACAACAGTTTTGTGGTATTTATGATTTAGGGTTCTTACCATGTGACACTACAGAGACCCCACACTTTATGTAACTTCTATGCACAGATTGTGACACTTGTCATGTACCTTATGCTCAGGGATGAAACAATAATCAAAGTCCCAAATGTCTACACTAAGAACATTAGCCTCAGCCAATCCACAAATATTAGTTCCATGTTTTTTAATGTTGCCTTCAATGCATAAATCCTATTATCTCAGAACATTCCCTAAAGATGTGATCAACCAAAACATTATATATTCAACCATATTCTCCCATCCCTACAGAGGTAGGATAAGGAGTTGAAGTGGCACTTTGTAAAAAACAAGCACAGCTGCTATCAGACATAGTCCCATCACCATCCCCAGATGCTTTGTCCATTTTAAAAATGCATATTGCAGCATGATAAGGTCATATAGTGCATTTTAGTGGAATTGAAAAAAACAAACAAAAAAAACCTACCCCCCCTGAAGTCTGAATTTTGACTCGGAAAGACAGAGATTCTGATTGAATATAGCTGCTGCACATAGAAAGTTTTGTAACGGTTGTAGGAGTAAACTGATAGTTTGTCTTTCTTACACGTTGTATGACATTAGCACATTTTGCTAGCTATGCAGGTATCGCTATTGTTCTTGAATGAGATGCCATTGTTCCCGCAAAATTCTGTTACGGTTTAGCATGCTTTGGCCATCTTATGTCCTAAAGACAGAATTGCATGATGTCAGAAAAACATTCAACGGTTGTACTATTCGTAAAAAAAAATTGCCGATGACTATCTTTTACAATTGCGCAACTTTTTTCTGTCTTCCCCTTTAGACGATGTCCCCACCACTCTGTGAGCTTTAGTATCTCATCTCCAAAAAATGTACTTCAGGTGTGGGTAGGAAGATGCAGTCAAAGTCCATCCAAATCGCCAAATATGTTATCAATATGTAGGTAATGACATTTGAAATATAATATCCTTCTAGAGATTGCTTCCAACCAGTGCTTTGGGATTGCACTGTTGCAGTGTTGAGTTTAAAAACTCTCCAAATTAGTTTATTGTAAGGATAGAAGACTACAAAATCGTTTATCTCTTTCTCAAATATTTTCAAGGCTTCTTTTTTTTATTTGGTTAATCATGGCCTCTTTCCACTGCTCCGCTCGCTCTACATCCTTAAAGTACACACAAGTTCTTAAAGAGAGAGTTTCGATCATAAAGTGCATACATGTTTTATACAACGTGTGGGATGATAGTAACTTTACAATCGAAGGTTGGAAAAACATGGAGATGTAACCTCTTGCTCTGCCCAAGACACAGATATTGCAATTCTATAATGTGCAGGTCCGCCTAGACGGTTGTAACCAATTTGAACTGAAACCGTTAAACTTAGAAATTATGTTTAAATTACATACTTTTCTTCATTGATTTTAGTTCTCATGTGCATAAACAGACAATGAATACCCCCAACTAGATCAAACAACGTTTTTGGGGGGGGGGGGTTTGCATGGGTTTTCAGACAAATACTTTAAATTTCCACCGTCAAAGCAGCAGTAGCAAGTGGGAATCACTGATTCATATTGTTTCCAGAATCTGATACTGATCCCATTCTTTTAAAAGCCTCATTTTGGCATAAAAGGATGTAGCCTCTTTTAACAGCTGTTCATCATAAATACAACCATCCGTGTTTAGATTTTATGTCTCTCTCTCTGTGTCTCTGTCTGAAACTAGAAGATGCTTAATTTGAGTGACATTCTTCCTAGATTTGAAGTTCCTTAGATATTATGAAAAGATAAAAGGAAATTAGTTTTTGACGTCAGCCACCTCTTTTTCTTAACTATACCAGGAATTGGCTGTTAAAATTTCTTGGTTTTTTTTATGTTGATGGTACGTTTCTATGTAAACTGTTGGTTTCACTTTGACTCAAAAGAGCGTCTAAATAGTTGATTTGAGGTACGTCATTTTTCTCAACTAAAGGTGAATATTAAAAATCTTTTCTTGTTTTTTTAGTCCAAAAGATAAATTCAACAAATGTGAATTTTATCTTTCCAACAGCTACCTACTGTGACTACAGTGGTATTATTCAATATCAATGACAGTGGAGTAATGGCTAAGGCAGAGAAAAAGGTCTGCCTATCGTTGATGTGAAAGACGATGAAGTGAGTCTGTTGCAAAGCTGCCGCTGGACACGGTGCCAAGAAAAACTTTCCAAGCACAACCCCTTTACTCTGACGGAGCGAAATATGTGCTGGCTACTGACCAGAGCTGCACAGGATCAGATAAGCCACCTCTGTCTGGATCAGCTATGAGAGGGAAATAAAGAGGCAGTGGAGGAAAAGAGACTGAAAGGGAATGAATGGATTGAGGGGATTAGATTGAGTTGAAACAAGGGCGATAGTTTAAAAAGTGAAGAAAGCTGAACTTCTGCGGACTTTATCCATACGTATTTTCACATTTATTGTGTTTTTATTTTCTCGATTAGAAATTAACTACATACAAACCTCTACTTACATCAATAGTGCATTTAATTTACTTTCTGTAGCTGTTAACATAAAATTAAGAACCGTTCTTAACTGAAAGCTTCCATTATTTTTAATTCTCCAACATTGTGAACACTTTTCACTTCTTTCTATATTTCAAGATCTCTTTTCCTACCCTGAAGTCCCATGTAATTTTTATCTCTTTCTCACCATATCTGATCCAGTCATCTTTCCATCCTCCCAGCCAGTGCGTTAAACGACGCCGAGACGGATATATTGGTCCCATTACAGCCACTTGATTCAGCTGCTCTGTAGTAAAGGCAAGGCCATTAACACTGCTGTTCAAGGCCACTTAAAGATGAGCACATTCATCTTCCTAAAGACCGACACACACACGCATATGTGCATCGAACATGTGCTTCCTTATCCAGACTCCAATTCAGATAGCTGGAAACCTGCAGAAATCTCAATCAGCTTAATTTTGAAAGTGACTAATGAAGAAGTTAAAGCAAAACAATATGCCCATACCAAAAATGCACCAGAATATTAATGTATGAAGAAAAACCAGAAGAGTTAATAAACCTAACCAATGAAAATGTTAGGATGGTAACAATTCAAACCAATACCAGGTTCTTCCTGGTAGCAGAGTCTATTCATTTGTTTGTTGTATTGGAAAAAAGCCAAAAACAAAAGAAAGAAAACATTCTTTGTGTAATCCGACCAACAAACACTGTCAGAATGTTTCTAAAGATTCCTAGTGGTTTTCTAGAAGAATTGATTTTTGTGAAATTGAAGACCATAATATTACGTAATCGAAGCTTTAAGTTCTCTAAACAAAATGTTCTTGAGAGTTTAAATGAATGCAACTGGACTTTTCTTGTTGTTTTGAATATGTTTCGTCTCTCATCCAAGAGGCTTCTTCTGTTCTGAAAACTGGATTGGGAGTATCAGATTTATAAGTCTAACATTAAGGCTCACTAATGTGGCTATCGTTAACCTAACGAGGCTATCAGGGTTGCAAAACCTTCTAAACACTAAGCAATCTTGGGGATGTAAGCGTCGTTAACGGTGAAACGACCTCGGTTATGTAACTATGCGCTTTTTTTGGTCACATGCCTCAATGTGAGTTTTGGTAAAACTTCTTCGGTAGGAAACTGAAAGCTGCTTTGTATGTGTTTGAAAGGGGGAATTTCAAACCGGGGTCGTTTCACAGTCACCAAGATTGCTTAGTGCTTATAAGCTTATGCAACCCTGATAGCCTCATTTGGTTATAACGATAGCCCCAATAGTGAGCCTTAACCTTGAATTAAGTCCAGTCTTTCATTTAAACATTCAAGAATATCATGTCCTGGATGACTGAGAATCTACACCGTCTAAACAAAATGGTGTCTGAGAGGTTGCAGTAGGCAGTGAAATTCCAGCAGAGGTTTTTTTTTCCATCTTCATTGTTGATAATATTTATGCTAAAGGAAAACTGCCAGATTCACTCCTTGTTCAGAAATGTTTCTAGGCAACAATAACCATTAACTTTTACTGTAATGGGAAATGTCCTGTACTTGTATAGTGCTTTATTTTGTCCAGATGACCCTGAAGCGCTTCACACTATATTCAGTCATTTGCGCACACATTCACACACTGGTGATGGTAAGTTACATTGTAGCCCCAGCTACCCCGGGACAGAAGCGAGGCTGCTGTACACTGGTGCCACCGGGCTCTCTGACAACCACCAGTAGGCAAAGAGGGTGAAGTGTCTTGCCCAAGGACACAACGACAGAGAAGGACAGAGTGGGGGTTCGAACAGGCAACCCTCCTAGTTACACGACAGCTCCTACCTCCTGAGCCACAGTCTCCCCATTATGATAAAAAAATTTATAAATTCATTACATTCCTAGACTGATATGCTATCAGCTGTTAAAACTACATAACAAAGAATACAGTGCACACCTGGTGTTCGTGGTGATTAGGAATCACAAACGGCATTAATTAGCTAAATCTGCAAATTCTTGAGACGGTCTCTAAAAACATTTAACTGCCTATTTTAATAGTTCATACAACAAATAAATCTTACCATGCATTAATACGAACAGTGGAAACCGTCTCAGCACTACTGCAGAAGTTATTATTTGCCATCTTCCTCATCTCTGTGCTTCAAGCTTTCTTGTACAGTTGCACAGTATATTGACCCAAAATATGTTTGATACACACTCACCAACAACGTTATTAAGTAAACTTAAGTTTTCTGTTAACATATCACCCGATTACAACTTGGTGCAAATCGACATCTCAATGAGTTGCTAAAGTTCAAGCCGAACTTCAGATTGGGCAAAAAAAGAACAATTTGGTGTCTTTAAATAATACATGGAAGTTTTTTGCAGATAGACTAGTCGAGTATTTCAAGAAACCTCTGATCTATTGGAGCTTTAATTCACAATTCCTTCTTGAGTCTCTAGAGAATGGTAAAAAAGAGAAAATATCCAGTGAGCAGCAATACTGGAACAAAAGGGTCAAGATGACTGTAAAACAACAGTACCTCAATTACAACACACGGCACAAGTAGATTGGCTACAGTGACGGAAGACCACACCTGGTTCTGCTCCTCTCACTTAAGAGAAAACTGAGACACTAATTTTGCACAGGCGGTATACATTTATTTCTGCATAATTACATGGCTGTGAGCGTTTGCAGTCATGGTATGTTCTTTCTGCTTGCACAATTTGCATTACCGCCAAGTAAATTCCGGCTTTTCCAGAGCCTGTCTGGTCTCTCCGCTGTGTGTGCCGAGTGTGCATCAGATAAGAGAGACTTGTGATGATGGGACTTGCAGGTGTCTGTGTCTGTTTCTGTGGGAAATGCCATGGAATGCATGTGGGAATTCTGTTGCTCAGATGAGAAAAACCCACTAGTGAAGGTCAGTGTGTTTTTTTGTAGGCTGTGTGTGTGTTCTAACACATGTGAACCCAGCGACTCTCAAGGGATGATTGTTCGCAGGAAATGTTTTTGGAAAGGCCACGGAGTGTGACGAAGAAAAACATTTTGTATGTTTGTGTTACTGCATCACTTCAGAGTGTCATTCTAAACACTGAATGAACTAGAACAACCGCTTGTGATGTTGGCGTGATCTTAGATGAACTTGGATGATAACGCTGTCTGATTACCTGAGAATCACAGGGGCAGGAAATGAGACCGAGCTCTGTTTATACACCTGCTGTGCAGGTTTGCTGAGGCATCATTATGGTGATGTTAATGCTTTAATTGAAGCGGTGTCTCTCTCATTAAAATATTAGTCAGCGGGCTCTGTTAAACATGTGGGCAAATTTGGTAAATAAACAAATGAGGCAGGTGGAGTGCGTAGGAGTATAAAGGGGATTGCTGGATGTACTGGGCAGTGCACAGAGGATAAGGTTAGTGCTTGGATGGCTGTTGTGAGTGAGATTTATGTGTGCCTGTCTCAGAAGTAAAGGAATGCAGCAGTAGTGAGAAGAGCAGTGCTGAGCAGACCAGAATCTGCGCGATAAAGGAGATCAAAGCTCCCAGAGACCTCATTTGCCTTCCCGGCTTCCTTCTTGCTGATCCACCTGATATCGGGAAAAACTGAACGCTTTGTGTAGCTGAAGTAGTGAAATATTTATGTACTTTGCATCTCTTTATCTCTCAATTTATGTGCTTAAGCAGTCAGTTCTGCTCTAGATAATTCTTAGCGTGCCGAATTTTTGTATGTATATTTGCAGAAGTAGCTGCACGTGTCCGTGCATATAAACACAAAACTTTCTTCTTCTGCAGATAAGCTAAATTATTTATTGAAATGTTGAGTAGCAGCATTTCGTGAGATTTTCTTGGCTAAGGGCGTCACATTGGTGACATCTGGTCAGACATACATCCAAAATATCGTGAGCGGCCTCACTATATCCAGAGGTGAGTAAGTGTTGTGACATCACTCCCAGGCTTAGAGAATGCTCTCAGCATCTCCAATGAAATTCTGAAGAGTACAATAAATCTTCAAATTTTTCTTCTTTTGGAGTACTACAAGCATCTCTGGGAAGCACTCCCAGCAACTATGAAAGTTATTACTTTGCGCTTTTCAAAGAGATTTTTTTTAAACTAGGAAGAACCTTTTATTATTAGGCATTAAGCAAAAACTGGATAGTAATCTGGATATTTAATTGTAAAATCAAAAAGAATTACTACGTATTCTAAAGCATGTACTAAAAATATTTGTTGTATTAAATGTTTAAACACAGTTTAGCCAGAAAGGATAGAAGATAAAATAGAACTTAAATATATTTACTATTTTATCAGGGAAGGCTAATACAGTAGATATTTAAGTTTTAATAACTAAATTCACGGCACATATTTGAAGAAAAAAATAAGATTGCTGTTTGCATGTTGATCAACACCGTCTTAAATATATAGTAAATTGCTCAACTAATTTTATTTATTTTCATTGCCAAGTCAAATATGATTCAGATGAAATAATGTCTGTTTTCAACTACAATGATTTTGTTTTATCTTTTGATGAATGTTCTATAGCTTTCTTCAATTTAAAAACAGACTAGACTATGTCGGATATAAATTATCACTTTTTTACCCAAAAAGATAGAAATGTACGGATAAAGTTTTTAGATTTTGTTTTCTTTATTCTAATTGGGTAATTCCAAGCTTTGACTTGTTTTCATTGGGGGGTTTTTGGTTTTGTTTTTTTTCCCATTTCTGCACATAAAAAGTAAGAGAAAAATTTAAGAGATTTCCATCACAAAATGAAGGATTTACAGGATTATGTCCATTTATGCTTCAAAGCATGTTCCCTACCTTTGTCTGGTTTCTATTTAACTTTAAAAAGCTTAAATGAGGTAGGAAGAAAAATCATCACTATATAAATCTTTTAATCACCACTTAATGCACGCACTGGCTGTTTATATCATCAGTGTTGCGGTCTGTGTGTCAGCTGTACGTATTGGTTGGTAAAAGATGTAATGCTCAAAGACTATTTAGATTATTAGATTATTTTTGCTGTGGGGTTCTGTTAAGAGGTTATGAGCAATCAATACCTTACTTTCTGCAGAAAATGGACTAATCTTGTTTGTGTTGATGAAAAAGAGATCATCTTAAAATTCTGAAAAATTTAAATCTGTCTGGTCAAAGGAAAGAGATAACACCAGCATAGTTTACTTATTGTAACATATGAAATTCAGACAATTCTTTAATCTAACCACACTTGCAGTAAAAAAAAAAAATCTGAACTATCCCCTTAGAACCTACTTGGGCCATTTGAACACTATGAGAAAGATGCATCAAATCATCATCTCTTGAAAGACTTGAGCAACACTGAATGTACTGTTGTACAATTTTTAAGTCTTTCACTGAGTGAGGCCACCCACCAACCCATAAAGTTTGTAGCTGAATAAAGCTCTGCTCTTTTTGAGAACATATTTCAGATTTCTAATGGTTGATTTCTTAGTAATGAAAATAGTCACAGAACTGCCTGGAAGTAAAGAAAAATACTGTATTATTTAGGATAAAATGCTTCAGAAATAATTAATGCTTGCTTGGTCAAGTGTCAGAGTGGTCATTAAGACAGACATCTTTAACATGGATCATGGATCCGTGTTGTGAATAAAAGAGAAACTTCCAGACGGAAGGGCTTTGGTTACATTGAATTCATTCGGTTCCCTTGTGCTGATGTCATATCCATTCAGGGTTTTGTGGGTCAGTGGGGCTTTACTGTTCCTGAAGACTGGAGCCACAAACTAACACACATACACACACACCTACACTCACAGTTAATTCAGCCCCGCCTGTCAGCCTCGCTGGTTAACTGTCTGCATGACATCATACATTTTTCATAAAGTCTGCGTCTCTCGGTCAATATTTCATATTGGCTATCGACAGGCCAAGTTGAGAGTGTACTGTAAAGGGGGGGTTGGTGCTCCTCTCCTCCTCCCCTTCCCTGTTTCTCTGGCCTGTAATTTAATTAGCTCTGTCTGCAAATGACAAAGGGCTAGTCATTCGGGGTCAGCTTAGATAGCGGGTAGCTGCACTTGGAGCGGATACGCCGTTAAGGAGGAATGCGCTGAGCTGAGCGCACTGCTACTCGCTGCATTAAAAAAAAAAATAGAAGTGGTAAAGATCTCATGGGTCCAGTTCAGGCGTCAGTTCTGAACGAGCTGAGGTCAGACATTATGAACCCTACTGCATTTAGACTGTTGGTGTCAAACTTTGACACCAACCAAGGCAGCCAATGGCCAAATAGGGCTCCTGACTGACTGGTTGCTGGCACTGACTGCTTTCCTGTTAAAAAAATGAGTTTGTTTTACTGTATATAGAAACATATCTTAAATAATCATTCATGAAATATTTTATGCATTTTGGTTTAGTAAAGGGCTTAATTTATTTATTTATGTTAATGTTGACACGGAATGTTAAAAATGTAAACCATATCCAGAAAAAAATGAAACAATGAAATGAACTCAATTTAATTCACTAAATCTTTAATGCTCTGCAAAAGCATCCACCCCCGATTAAAATGTCAATTTCAGTTTACTTTATTGGGATTATATAAGATATATGAGCACAATGTTGTGCTTATTTGTAAAATAGAAAGGAAAATGTGACATAGATTTCAGATTTCTTTCGTCAAATTAAACATTTCAAACACCTCGCTCCCCTGTATTCAGCTCCAATGAGTGAGCACTTTGTAGATCCACGTAATATATTAAGTTCATTTTGTTTTCAGGATATAATAATTGATGATTTTCTTTCAGTAAGACAAACGTTATGTTTTAAAAGATGTTATCATACTGCTGACAGTTTCGACTGTGCACTTCAGTCTTCATCAGAGCGTGGATGATGGAACGAAGACTGAAGTACACAGTTGAAACTGTCAGCAGGTATGATAACATCTTTTTAAAACCTAATGTTTTTCTTACTAAAAGAAAAATATAAATTCCTTCCTAGTTCCACCTTGTGCTGTGATTACAGCTGCAAGTCTTTTTTAGTTATGTCTTGCTAATTTACATTTAGAATCCAGAGAATATTTGCCAATTTTACTTTGCAAAGTTTCTCCAGCTAAGTCAGGTCAGATGAAGAGAATTTGTGATCAGCAAGTGTCCGAGTACCGCCACAGATTCTGAATTGGGCATAGGTCTGCACTTTGACAGGTCAATGCTAACGCATAAATAAGCTTTGATCTACAGTATTCTATTTTATCTCAGTCTGGATGTTTAAGCTCATTATCCTGCTGGAAGTTGAACTTCCGTTAAACTCTTAAGATTCTCTCCTATAACTGTCTTTAGCTCCATTCATCTTCTGGATGGAGCTGGGGTCCAGGGTAACCTGTCTTGTTTTTTATCTTGCATAATGTATTACAAATAAGCCAAAATATCAGGTTAGCTTTCATCTAGACATAGCACCTTCTTCTGTGTGTTTATGTACCCTAAAAGGCTTATCGGTTTCTCGAAATGAAACTCTGTGTTCTTCATTCAAAAATTTCCTCTGCAACAACCAGCTTTGTGAAATTCACTGCCACAGTAATTGTTATGTGAACACAGGGGTCACTTTAACTGAATATTTACCGTGTTTGACCTTTTTTTCTTAGAATGGTGACGAAAAAATCTAAAGGCTGTCTCTCATTACTGACAGTATTGTTGTCTGTGCTCGTGTGCTTGCAGTGCTCCCTACCTGTTCACCGCTGGACTTTCACTGTGACAACGGGAAATGTATCCGTCGTTCTTGGGTTTGTGATGGAGACAACGACTGCGAGGACGACTCAGACGAGCAAGACTGCCGTGAGTACAGATCCTTTCCAGTCACTCTACATCAAAAGTGTTGCTTTTTTATACTGCAGACTCCATGTTTAGTCGCAGATTCATACACACAACTGTTTTTTGTTTTTTTAACCTTTTTTTGACTTCAAATGAGGGAGTTATTGAAGTGAACAAATGTTTAAGACTGTCATACGTTCTAAAGTCAAAGGACTTGTCTTTATGCTTTGTTCATTAATGCAAATCCAGCCATTTAACACACTGAACAAACAATACTTTTAAATCGTTGTCATTCTCTTTCTATTTTCACATTGTGTGTGAATGTGCACATGTGCCTGCGTGTGCGTGCATGTGTGTAAGGTTACACCAAAATATCCCCCAGCTGTCAGCCAAGCAAAATGTGGACCCCATAGGTGAAGTCAACACGGTGTCTATTTCTGAAATTGGTATTTATGTATCGGGGCATGGCTGCCTACTACATGTGTTTCCGTCTTTGTCAGGATTCTTTAAAGATGTTTTCGAGAGGGTAGACATTTTCCAAAATGATTTCAAGAAATGAAAGCTACATTAGTAAAAGCATTTTTGCACCCACCCCCTGACGAGAAGCATCTGACCTAGTAACTCCAGCCATGGGAACACAAATGAAGCATAAGAATGCTTTCAGTGATGGGAAAGTTGCTTTGAGGACTGCAATGATCATGCTTCTAATTAAAAATGTATATCTACAAACTGGACCAGAATTTTCAGCTTCCCACATAGGTCTACTAAATTCTATATTTTTAAAAAGGATTTTGTGTCAAAGGAGACAAAAATGAGAGATCTGGCCGAATGAAAAGATGTATGGAGAACTCAAATTGAGGTGTTTAAACCGAAGAGCACACTACCTGTTGTCAAGCATGGTGGTGGTAGCTTAATGCTGAGGGGTTATTTTGCTGCCAGCAGAAATGGGATAGAACAAAGAACTTGAACTGCTTAAAAATTCTTAAAGTTTATACTAAATTAATTGCTGGGTGGTTAGATGTTGGATATAATTATGTGTTTAAACAGGAAAATGACAGCCCATATCCAAAGTGAACACAGCTTAGCCTTAAGCTTCCGAATTAGCCACCCTATCCTCAGAATTGTCCTAAAAGGATATGAAGAACATGTGTTTGATTTGGAATTTTCTAATGGGAAAAATATAAGTGGAGGTGTATGTATATATTTAAACCCATATGTTAAGCATTGACCCTGTTAGGTTTTAAAAATAAATCCTTGCCAAAAGCTTTATTCATTCCAAACCAGCAGTCGCATTAATAGAATATTATCCATATTTGACCGGTTGTTTTAAACTGGCTGAAAAATCCAACGGCTGACCGTCATTTTGGACAGATTAGTATTCACACCCCTGACCACTTGGTGCAAATGCACAGACATTTTCAACTTTATGCCTGGAGTACAGGTAACTAAATCAATCAAAAAAAATATTTCAATTAGAGCATCTGAGCATCATCTCAGAACTGTACATCATACTCGACGCATCTCACTAACCGAGAGCTGAGAGCGTGTTGAAGAATTACTGAAGCTTTGGCGCGCGTTGTTCCAAACAGCTCAGTGTTGTGCCCAAAAAATAAATGGACCAGATTTTTTTGACCCCGTCGGTCAAAATGTCAGACAACAGAAATATGTAATGCAACCTTTGTGCCAAACTGAATAATGAACAGTTAAAGTACAAAATGAGAAGGGTAGAATTATTTTATGCAGATGGTGAACTTTTTATTCTGTGTTCGTACTTTAAAATATTCAAATGTTCATAACACCGGTTGCCCTTTAATTTAGCTTTATACTTTGTTTGCATATGGCTCTGAATTAGGAGTTAGCTTAGAGTTAACTGCCAATGGCTGCCTGAGGCTTCTGTCTACAAGCTCAGAACAATTTGTCTTACTTACCACAACGGGGAATTTGAGAAGATCACAAAATCTTAAATGAGGAGGTGGCTTTTCAGAGCTGCAGCCATTAGGTCAGTTGTGATTGCTGTGGCTGTAACCCAAGAGCCTGCTGGTGGGTGCTGCTGGAAGAAGCCATTAAGCAAAATAATGAAGTGTTTTGTGTTTGATTTACTCAGGAGTGACATGGTGGCATTTTGACCTGATAAGGAGCACTTAACGAACACTCAGAGATCATCAGCGTCATTAGGATTTATTCTCTGGTTACCGAAAACACCTGAAATGAGCTCGAAGGCAGTATAATGTTTGCCATTATATTTTACTTTGACCTATATTTCAGCTGACTCAAAGCCACTCCAATCATATCTTAAACCTGAGAATTGACCGCATTAAATGATGCTAATTGATTATTTACTTTGTCATCTTTTGTCAAAATAGAAGAGGTGATTACCTGCTTTTTACAAGAAGCAGCTTCAGCCATTTAGAGTAAAAATGAAACCTCTTTAAAAAAATCCAGCAGACACACCTGTCACTCTGAGTGATTTCTGCAATGCTTCTTGTTTTTACACAGCAGGTACAGGCTACCTCTTTGTCCTCTGAAAGCTGTTTCTTATCCATCATCCAGCGATATCTCCTCCGCTCCTGACCCACATACAGTATCTGCAGCCAGACACTGAATCACTTCCTGATGGGGGGTCTGTCTGCTCCTGGCAAAGCTGGCTATGAATTTTTCATCCTCATGCCCAGTAAATTTCCCCCCTTATTTTTGCGCTCCCCTCTCCACAACGAATCGGCTTTATTTCATTATTTAGAGACGGGGAGACGATCCTCCACGCTTGGCTGGAGATGAAGCAGTTTTCAAGATACCAGATTTAATAAAAACTGATTCTGAGGTGTGTTTCTGTGTGTATGTTCCTACATGAGATATTCTGGATTCATGAAGTTTGAAAAGACATTTCACAAAGAAAAAAAAAACACAATTTCATGACGCACACATGTTGGGGGGCCTTGTAATGACTCCCAGTGGCCTTTGGCCTTTGACGTTTGGCTGCTGTGTGAGTGATGAGCGTCTCCAGGGTTGTTGACCTCTGACCTTCCCCTGTTTACCTCATGGATGGTGGAGAGGGATGATGGAAAAGACAGAAGAGGAAGAAGGAGCAAATCAATTGTTTTCTTGCATCTTGAATAATAGATCAAATGAGAGCATTTGTCAGTCGTGTTGGGGAAATAAAATTTTAATTTGGACCCACCCATGGACGTCTGTGGTTTGAAATGTTTTTATTTTTAATAGGGGGAGATCCCTCAGGGTAGTGGGGGGTTGATGCTGGCCAAGTTAAATGAAAGCATAAACCAAGAAAGAGTACTTGCAGAATGTTTACTTGATATTTATGAATATTAGCTGGAATGTGTATAATGTTGTGTGAAATCCCTAAAAAATGTCTGAGAAAGCACAGTATTGTTGATACATAACATTATAACCATCACTTAAACACATTTTTTTCTGATATCTGGATAGCATGTTTTTAGGTATTGCTTTTTTTAATACTTTTTGATACTTTTAGTATTATTTTTTTGTTTGCTTTGAACATGAATTTAACCCTGATATCATCTTGTTGAACCTTTTGCTTGAAATAACTAAAGGGGATTTATAAAAATCATGTGAAACAGAATCTGGAATGTAGTGTACTTTATTCTCTCCAAAAAATTCTAAATTCAAAAAATATATTACAAATAAAAAATAAATGTTACAATAATTATAGATAACAAAAAAGGTTACAAGTACTAATAAATTCAAATTGTTTAGAGTAATTTCACTCGCTTTTTTGCACAGCTATTGAAATATGTACATTTATTTAAAATGTTGACATTTTCAATACATTCCAACTACTTTCTCTACTATTACCAAGAGACAATTGTAACAGTATCTGCCAGGGGAATATTCCACTGCTCCAGTTCTCCTCCATATGCCATCCTAACTTTCTTTGACTTTTTAAGGCAAGATGACGCTTCAACTGGAAAGTGGAATGTACAAATAAAATTGCCTTGCCTTCAGTTGTTTTTTAAAGTTGATTTGCATAATTTATGTGGGATTTATGGTCAACTGTTGTAAATGTGCAATAAACTTTGATTTTAACTTATTTCAACAGACAAAGTCAACATAAGCAACTGAATAGCACCTAGTATCCTGTGATCCCTTAATGCAAGTGAATTACAATCTTAAATTTTTATACAAACATTCATTTCATACAAACAATGCAACTCAAAGAACTTTACAGATTAAAAAATGGAATTTAACATTTAATTTTGATTTTGGTTACAAATGGCCATGAATATAATTAAATCACCCACAAAGAATTTAAAGAAAAAATATATATGTATAGCACACTTTCAACAACAAGGTAATTCAAGGTGCTTGAACTGAGACAAAGGGATAAAAAAAATATCTAATGAAAAAGACAATATAAAAGCCTAAAAATTATTTGCTCAACTAAAAGAGAGTGAAAAAATGTAGGTTTTTAAGCAACACTAAAAATGATCAACGGTGTATGCAGCTCTAATGTGCAAAGGCAGACCGTTCAAATCAGTTAGCTGCCACCACCAAAACACCTCTGTCACCTCCTTTAAGGCCTGCTTCAAGGAGGGTCTAAATTGGTTAAAATCTACAGTTCTTCCAATCAATTGATCTGTCCAGAATGCAACTAATACACAACTGCAGTCAGGGAATATTACTTATTTAGGTATCAATGTCTCACCAAGACTGGCAGATTTAATAAAGCTAAACTACATCCCACTTTTTAAAAAAGTGGAAGATGATCTTGCTAGATGGAAATCCCTACCCATATCACTTATGGGAAGGGTTGCTTCAATAAAAATGATTGTTTTGCCCAGAATCAACTACTTATTCTCAATGATCCCAAGTAAACCATCTCTAGACTGGTTTAGATCTCTGGACTCCTCTGTCTGTAAATTTCTTTGGAAAGATAAACCCCCACGTATCAGCTTAAAAACACTGCAGAAGACCAAAGAAAAAGGAGGTCTAGATCTACCAAACTTCCATCATTATTTCTTAGCCAACAGGCTCCAATACATCTCAGGATGGTTAAAACATAGCTACCTAGATGAGTCCTGGATAGATGTAGAACAGACACTATGCAAGAAGATAAAACTTTCAGACCTACCATTTATTAGCTCAAATATAAAACGACATGAATGCTTTAAAAGCATAAATATCAGCTCCTCTCTGACAGCATGATGGGAGTTTCTTAAAATGACAGAGTCCACAATCTCATGCAGACGTACACCCATCTGGAATAACCCCGACATCTTGCAAAAAAAATGTATACGTTTTCCAGACTGGAGGTGCAATGGAATTGAATACCATCCATCCATCCATCCATTTTCTTCCGCTTATCCGGGGTCGGGTCGCGGGGGCAGCAGCCTAAGCAAAGAGACCTAGACTTCCCTCTCCCCAGCCACTTGTTCCAGCTCCTCGGGAGGAACCCCAAGGCGCTCCCAGGCCAGCCGAGAAACATAGTCCCTCCAGCGTGTCCTGGGCCTTCCCCTGGGCCTCCTCCCGGTGAGACGTGCCTGAAACACCTCACCAGGGAGGCGTCCAGGAGGCATCCTGACCAGATGCCCAAGCCACCTCAACTGACTCCTCTCGATGTGGAGAAGCAGCGGCTCTACTCTGAGCCCCCCCCGGATGACTGAGCTTCTCACCCTATCTCTAAGGGAGAGCCCAGACACTCTGCGGAGGAAACTCATTTCAGCCGCTTGTATCCGTGATCTCGTTCTTTCGGTCACCACCCAGAGTTCGTGACCATAGATGAGGGTAGGAACGTAGATCGACCCGTAAATCGAGAGCTTCGCCTCTTGGCTCAGCTCTCTCTTCACCACGACAGACCGGTAGAGCGCCCGCATAACTGCAGATGCCCCACCAATCCGTCTATCGATCTCCCGCTCCATTTTTCCCTCACTCGTGAACAAGACCCCCAGATACTTAAACTCCTCCACTTGGGGAAGGACCCCATCCCCGACCCGGAGGAGGCACCCCACCCTTTTCCGGCTCAAGACCATGGGCTCGGATTTGGAGGTGCTGATTCTCATCCCAGCCGCTTCACACTCGGCTGCGAACAGCTCCAGCGAAAGCTGTAGATCACGCTCCGATGAAGCCAACAGGACCACATCATCTGCAAAAAGCAGAGACCCGATCCTGAGGCCACCAAAACGGATCCCCTCAACGCCTTGGCTGCGCCTAGAGATCCTGTCCATAAAAGTTAGGAACAGGATCGGTGACAAAGGGCAACCTTGGCGGAGTCCAACTCTCACTGGAAACAAGCCCGACTTACTGCCGGCAATGCGAACCAAACTCTGGCACCGGTCGTACAGGGACCTAACAGCCCGTATCAAGGGGCCCGGTACCCCATACTCCCGGAGCACCCCCCACAGGGCCCCCCGAGGGACACGGTCGAACGCCTTCTCCAAGTCCACAAAACACATGTAGACCGGTTGGGCGAACTCCCACGCACCCTCCAGGACCCTGCTGAGGGTGTAGAGCTGGTCCAGTGTTCCACGGCCAGGACAAAAACCGCATTGTTCCTCCTGGATCCGAGGTTCGACTATCCGTCGGACCCTCCTCTCCAGAACCCCTGAATAGACCTTACCAGGGAGGCTCAGAAGTGTGATCCCCCTGTAGTTGGAACACACCCTGTGGTCCCCCTTTTTAAACAGGGGGACCACCACCCCGGTCTGCCAATCCAAGGGAACTGCCCCCGATGTCCACGCAATATTGCAGAGCCGCGTTAACCAACACAGCCCCACAACATCCAGAGCCTTGAGGAACTCCGGTCGAATCTCATCCACCCCCGGAGCCTTGCCACCGAGGAGCTTTTTAACGACCTCGGTGACCTCAACACCAGAGATTGGAGAGCCCAACCCCAAGTCCCCAAACCCTGCTTCCAGATTGGAAGGAGTGCTGGTGGGATTGAGGAGGTCTTCGAAGTATTCCATCCACCGACCCAAAACGTCCCGCGTCGAGGTCAGCAGCACACCATCCCCACTGTAAACAGTGTTGGTGGCAGACCGCTTTCCCCCCCTGAGACGCCGGATGGTGGACCAGAATCGCTTCGAAGCCGTACGGAAGTCGTTTTCCATGGTCTCTCCAAACTCCTCCCACGCCCGAGTTTTTGCCTCAGCAACCATCCAAGCCGCATCCCGCTTGGCCTGTCTGTACCTATCAGCTGCTTCAGGGGTCCCACAAGCCAAAAAGACCCGGTAGGACTCCTTCTTCAGCCTGACAGCATCCCTTACCGCCGGTGTCCACCAGCGGGTTCGGGGGTTGCCGCCGCGACAGGCACCGACCACCTTGCGGCCACAGCTTCGGTCAGCCGCCTCGGCAATGGAGGCGCGGAACATATCGGAATATATCGGAATTGAATACCTGGAACATATATTTGAAGAAACAGACTTTATCCCATTTAATACATTAATTACACAATATGGAATTGAAAACAAATTCTTAGAATATCAACTAATTAAATCTATTATTAAAGGTAAATTTAGGCTCAATACAGTTGAATTACAAATTCCAGCAAGAGTTTTAGATTTTCTTAATCTCAACCCCCCCAAATTGCTGTCTAAAATATACAAAACTTTATCTGCATTAGAAGAATCAATAGCCATCCCTATTTCAAAATGGGAGGTGGATTTATCAGCCAACTTTGACCAAAACGTCTGGTCTCAGATATGTTTAAGAACCTTTAAAATAACAATCAGACAAATCCTAATTTGCAATTAATACAATACAAAATCCTTCATAGAGTACACTATACAGGTCAACGGATGTTTAGGATGGGTTTTACGTCGTCTAATACCTGCTTACAATTCACAAGCAATATATCAGATACTTATATTCATGCGCTTTGGTTCTGTCCACCTGTTAAGAAATTTTGGTGCCAGATATGTGAGGACTTATCAAAGTGTCTGAAATGTAACATTCCACTATCTCCCTCAGTTTGCCTGTTAGGAGATTTAAATGATGTCACCATGGACACAAAGTCAGTTCTAATGGTTCACATTGCCTTATGCATCGCTAAGAAAACTATCCTCCTGAACTGGAAAAATAAAAAGGCTCTTAATATTAATCAGTATAGTAATCTCTTGTTGGATCATATTGGTCTTGAGACGGCCTCTGGCTCCATATCTGAACAATCTCTCTGGGCTCCTTTGATCGGCTCCATCACCTAGTAGGGGTGGGGGCACTTGGTTTTGTCGTTTTGGATACTGTTGCTGATGTGGGGGTTTTTGGGGTTGGAGGCGTCTGGGGGGGATTCCTTGGGGTGGGATCACTTGGCGGACGGGGCGCTGGACGTTGTGGCCCCAACCTGGGGTTGGGCTTTGGGTGGTAACTCCTGATGGCTGCATGCGGTGCCTTAGGGGGGTTGCACTGACGGACATGGGTTACTGTCCTGGTGGCTGTGCTGCGCCTGGGTAGGGTCTGGGGTGGGCCTGGCCGGGGGTCGGCCGGCGTGGGGTCTTTGTTGCCTGTGGGGGTCGGGGCCGGCTGGCATGCGTGGTCAGTGGGGGCGCTGGCTCCCTGGGAACACATTTTGTCTCCCCGTCCTTCCCTCCCCATCCCCGAACACCTCTGTCCACCCACTCCATCACTTTACCACTCATATAGGGTCTTGGGGCATGGGCACATCCAGCTATCCTGTGGCGTCCTGGGTCCCAATTTTAATATACAACTTAGACACTCCCACTTATAACATTTTCATGCGACACACATGTAGGGACTTTGGGGTGGGCACACTTTTCGGCATCCAGAGGGGGAGCGGTTCAATTAGCTTCACCTCTGGTGCCGGTGCCCACTGTTAAACCACATACAGACACTGAGGGCTCGGGGTGGGGGTTGGGGGATGTGTGGCTGCCTTCCCCACATCCCACCCCTCTGTTTTAAATGCACATTATAACAACACGCATCAACACCATACTCGAGTGGGAGGACAGAGGCTAGGGGTCTTCTCACAACCCCTGTTCGCAACGGGCCATCAGGGGATGGGGTCTGGAGGAGGAACAGGTGGTCTGGTCGGGGTCCTGGGCTGTCGGGCTGCTTCAACACTGTGGGGCCCTTGGCGGTCGGCTTGTCTCTGTCCTAGAAGGTAGGGGGTCCATCTCCCGGGTTCGGGGGCTGGTGGCTCTACTGGGGCATCGGTACCTGGACCTGGGAGCATGAAGTGTGTATGGGGTGTGTGAGTGAGGGTACAGCGTAATTTCTTGGGTGTCCTGGTGAGTTAGTGAGAGTGTATGTATTTAAGAGGGAGGGAACGTATGACTCTGTCTGTATGTCTTTGTCTGCCTGTCAAGTTGAGTCTTGGGCTGCCCTCTCGCCTGGCGCACCTCAGGCCTTACATTTAATGGGGGGCCTATTTCCCCTCCGTCACTCCCCGCCAGTGACGGATGCCCCTGCCTATTGGTGCATCGTTGGTCAATCCGATTCGGACCTGGTGCGTGCCTGGCCGGGCCTGGGGGGGCCGGTGTGTTGGTCGCCCGATGCGCTGGGCCGATATCTTCCTTTGGTTGGTTGGGGCACCTCTTTTAGGGGTGCCAGGTTTGGGATTGTTGGGTGGTGCCTGCTCGGTGGCTCGGTGGGATACGGATCCAGTGTCTCTGGGCACCGGCTCTCCCGGTTCATGGACTGGCCCGCCCTGGCATGGCTGGTTGCCGGCAGGGCCCGTGGGCTTGTCACTGCTGCCCCCCGGGCCCCTGCATAGTACCCGCTGGATGTTCTCCTGGGGTTCTCCTTTGCTCCTCTCCTGGGGGATTCGGTCGGCCCCGCCCGGGTCCGCCTGGGGCTCTGGGGCTCCTTTGGACGTCTTGGCTCCGATCTCCTTCATGTCTGCATCGATTCCTGGGAGACGGATTGATGCCTGCTCACACCAGCTATAGAACACTCTTATGGAGAAACCTTATATGCACCAGCACGCTCACACACACACAGATGTGGGGTCTCTGGTGTTTACAGATATATTATTGGGCTGAGGTTATCATTACTAGAGCTTGATTAATCGTTACCATGAGTTTTTCTGTGACGTTGTTGTATTTTTATATCCATTTTTGTGTGATGTGGTTGTTTAGTTCTTAGTTCACGATGTTTGGTTTGTTTTGTCGATGTTCCTTTTTTGTTTTGTTTTTTCACCTCTCTCTGCCGTCCTTTGGGTTTGGAGGCAGACTTCAATGTTTTCCTGTGTTTTCTTTGTTCCCCTTCCTCTCTTGTATTTTCAACTCACCCTTTCTCATGACTTTTTGTTTCCTACCTCTCTTCTTCATCTTTTTTCTTTCTTCCCCTTAATTTTCCGTCTCCGGGTCCATAACATCAGGAAATATTTTCTTTTCATATATTTTTGTAAAATTGCTTGGTTGTGATTAAACCTTTCTACACGCATGCAGAATTTACCTACAGTACATGCATAAGGTCTCAGTACATAAATAAAATATGAACATGTACTTTGGCTGTCGGCCCTCTTGTTATGTCTTTGATCTCAAAAGTCCAGTGCATCGATGCTTCTCAGGTATGCTGATGAACTGTTGTAATACACCAGAGGATAAAATGAAACATGGAACAGGATTAAAGTAGAACTTTATCCTTTCAGTTTGTTTCTCCAATCTATCGGCATCCTGCTGATTTTGCCTTCTCGAATCTACCTCAGTTTGTCTCAGTTGTCTCTTATGCACACACAGTAGTGCTAAATAATAAATTACCTTCGACTTGCCATCTATCATCGGTTTTCCATGGCAAACCTGTTAACTTGGCCCCTGCCGTGCCCACAGCTGGGTTATCCCCTTCGACTGTA
This sequence comes from Valencia hispanica, assembly GCA_963556495.2. Classification (NCBI taxonomy): domain Eukaryota; kingdom Metazoa; phylum Chordata; class Actinopteri; order Cyprinodontiformes; family Valenciidae; genus Valencia; species Valencia hispanica. The sequence goes on from OY747701.1 coordinate 52,951,390, forward strand.
GCAACCGTGATTTTAGAGCTGTTAACTTCAGCAGTTAAAGCAAGACGAGTTAAAACATACCTTTCTAAATGTTTCACAGTGGACTGAATTTAGATTTTTTTTTTTTTTTTTTTTTTATTGGAAAGCGTCTTTGCACATATCCTCCTCACATTTTACATGATTAATCAAGACAAGAAAACCAATTAGAAATAGGAAACTCTGTCAGAGTAAAGTGGTCCTTCATTCAAAGTAGTTTAAAATTGAAGTGAGCTCAGAAATGTGTAATTGAGATAGGACTTTTGATTATTGGTATATTGATACACTGAGCTCATGAGAGCTTAAGAAGCTTATTAAGCAATTACAACAGTGCATTTATTAACTGTGAGAATGCATAGTTCTAATTACAGACATTACCATTTTATTTGCGGACCCATGAACGCAGCACAGCAAGTGGTGGTGGGTCTGTATGGCCCATCTGTATGCTCTCTCCAGAATGTTACGAACACACTCTCTGTTTATTTTGCTTATTTGTAAGTTGGGGGCAGTAGCTCTTGTGATTGATCTGATTGGCAGAATTTTCAGCTCAAATCTGGTGACAGCCTGCATGGTACTTACCTTACTATTCTTCTTCGTCTGCCTTCTCCTCTTCTACACTTCGAATCCACATCATCTCCCCCATGCTCCTTTTTCTGCAACATATACTTGTACTTTGCTAGAATATGTTAAGCTTTCCTGCTCTCTGCTAAAGTGTTGCAGTCTAAATTGCAACCTGAATGAATATCAAACATGTATCAACTATCTCAGAAATTACTGTTCCTCCTGTGCTCCCTCGAGCTTCATTTTTAAAACTTTTCTGATACCAAAAGCAGCTAATTTGGAAACATTCTTGACTTGGTGACAACTTCCACTCTAAAGAGGGTTGTTGTCAGCAGGCAATTTCTTGACACATCTGTTGTTTTGTTTCTACACTTTGATTTGATCTGCACTTTAGGGCAGTAACACTGCTTATCTAACAATACCCTGATGTAAACCTTTTGCTCACAACAACAAATAACACTCTTGTTACCCCACTATCGACGTTTTGCATGATTTATGTGTATTTAGGTTAGTTCTGTGCAAAATTAACCTTATCACAGTTTTTTTTTTTTACTTTTTCACTCTTCCTGTACCGCGTTTGGCAATAATCCTTGGAAATTGCTTTATCAATAAAAATATTTCAAAGGTCAGTGACACTAAAAGAAATCCAGTTAGTCTCCTTTCTGAACACTTTGAGGTCAGCATCCACTGGAAGTCTTTTTAGCTGAGATCAAACCAAAATACACTCTGTGTTTGAGTGTCTAAATGGCAACCTTTGGAAACCTAGGTCTGTGTTGGGGAAGAGAATATGTTTTCTCTTCTTTTCTCTGAATTGTACAAAAAAGTCTTAGCTTTTGGCTATAAAAATTCTGTCAGCAGAATGGTGTATCTGTACTTTTAATTCTTTTTAAAGTATTTATTTTCTTTCCTTTCCTCTATGTAGCTCCCAGAGAGTGTGAAGAGGATGAGTTCCAGTGCCAAAATGGCTACTGCATCCGTAGCCTCTGGCACTGTGACGGCGACAATGATTGTGGTGACAACAGTGACGAGCAGTGTGGTAAGTACTCAGTGTTGGCGTGTTGTAATGCATGCACAAATGAATTTGCGCAACCTTTATCTATAACACGTGTTCTTTTCTTGGTCAGATATGCGCAAATGTTCAGACAAAGAGTTCCGGTGCACAGATGGAAGTTGTATCGCTGAGCACTGGTACTGTGACGGAGACACAGACTGTAAGGATGGATCAGATGAGGAAAATTGCCGTAAGTAAAAATTAACAACAATCAACAATCTTGTAGACTTAATAAAGAGGAGTAAACTTCCATCAAGAAATCAATGTGGTAAAACAAAAACATAGAGGGGGGGGATCTCCAGTCAGTTCTATATTTTCAACTTTAGGTTATAGAACATAACAAAATAAATATAATTTCTGGAATTCAAGGAATTTAGAAAAAAAGTTATGTTTAATGTTGATCAAAGTAAAAAAAAAAGTCATATGCACATTTGTATTTATTTTTTTCTAAAAACATACTGAACTGTGACTTTAAAAACAGACTTTTACATACCGGTACACCCCTAATAATAATATTGCTCTTATGGCTGATACCTGATATGAACCAATATTATATATATATTTTAATACCCATTCGACACTGTGAAACATCCGCTGGCTTTGCTTCTCTGCTTCAGTTAAACACCCCACCTTCCTAAGCTGCATCACTATAAGCATCACGTGCCAAAAAAAATACCACATGGCCAACCCCTTCCCCCTCCCCTCCCGAAACACATAGACACATGGCAACAAGACAGAAATATACATTGGTTAATGGCCCAGTTTTACTTATCAGACCAATACCGATATGTAAAAAAAAAAGGCAAACATTGACCTATGTGGATGCTGAAATGTCATCCATCCCTACTTTTAACTGATATAAACTCAGCAAAAAAAGAAACGTCCTCTGGCTTTCAACTGTTTTTACTTTCAGTAAACTTATGTGTGTAAATATTTGTATGAACACTAAAAGATTCAACACCATAAGACATAAACTAAAAATGTTTCACAGACATGTGACTAACAGAAATAGAATAATGTGTTCTTGAATGAAGGGAGGCTCAAAATCAAAAGTACCAGTCAGTATCTGGTGTGGCCACCAGCTGCTTGAAGTACTGCAGTGCATCTCCTCTTCATAGACTCGACCAGATTTGTCAGTTCTTGCTGTGAGATGTTACCCCACTCTTCCACCAAGGCCCTTGCAAGTTCCTGGACATTTCTGGGGGGAATGGCCCTAGCCCTCACCCTGCGATCCAACAGGTCCCAGACGTACTCAATGGGATTGAGATCCGGGCTCTTCGCTGGCCATGGCAGAACACTGACATTGCTGTCATGCAGAAACTCATGCACAGAACAAGCAGTATGGCATTGTCCTGCTGGAGGATCATGTCCGGATGAGCATGCATTAAGGGTACCACATGAGGGAGGAGGATATCTTCCCTGTACCACAAGGCATTGAGATTGCCTGCAATGACAACAAGCTCAGTCCGATAGTGATGTGATATACCGCCCCAGACCATGACGGACCCCCCACCTCCAAATCGATCCCGCTCCAGGGTACAGGCCTCAGTGTAACGCTCATTCCTTCGACGATAAACACGAATCCATCCATCACCCCTGGTGAGACAAAACCATGACTCATCAGTGAAGAGCACTTTTTGCCACTCCTGTCTGGTCCAGCGAAGGTGGGTTTGTGCCCATAAGCGGCGTTGTTGCTGGTGATGTCTGGTAAGGACCTGCCTTACAACAGGCCTACAAGCCCTCAGTCCAGCCTTTCTATTGCTGACAGTCTGAGCACTGATGGAGGGATTGTGTGTCCCTGGTGTGACTCGGGCAGTTGTTGTGGCCATCCTGTACCTGTCACGCAGGTTTGATATTCGGATGTACCGATCCTGTGCAGGTGTTGTTTGACGTGGTCTTTCACTGCAAGGAGGATCAGCTGTCCTTCCTGTCTCCCTGTAGCGCTGTCTTAGGCATCTCACAGTGCGGACATGGCAATTTATTGCCCTAGCCACATCAGCAGTCCTCATGCCTCCCTGCAGCATGCCTAATGCACGTTCACGCAGATGAACAGGGACCCTGGGCATCTTTCTTTGGGTGTTTTTCACAGTCTGTAGACAAGTCTCTTTAGTGTCCTGCATTTTTAGAACTGTGACCTTAAATGCCTACTTTCTGTAAGCTGTTAAGGTCTTAACGACCATTCCACAGGTGCATGTTAATTAATTGATTATGGTTAATTGAACATGCATGGAAAACATTGTTTAAACCCTTTACAATGAAGATCTGTAAAGTCATTTGGATTTTGTCAACATTATTGTAGAAATACACGGTCCTGAAAAAGGGACGTTTCTTTTTTTGCTGAGTTTACTAGTCTTTTAAATCATCTTCTTCCATCTGTACACTATCTCAAAAATCAGACAAATCTTGACTCGAAGCCATGCAGAGAAACTGGTGTATGGATTTGTCCCCACCAAACTCAAACACTGTAATGCACTTTTAGCTGTTAATGCCCTAGTTCCCTTAAAGTTCTTATGCTGCTGACCAATGCTACAGTGATATACTGGCTCTCTGCAATTCAGGATACATTATCAAATACTTCTTAAAATATTCTACAACAGTGCAAAATTCCATTCATATTCACAGTTCGAAACCTTCAATGGGAATTGAAGTAATTCACAAAATTTGGGAGGATTAAAGCTGCTATACCGAATCTGTAAAACAACATAGCTTGAAAGATTTTTTTTCATGCCTCTTAACAACGTTCTAGCTACAAATTATTTGAGATTTAAAAAAATTATTAAGTGGTTCTATTTGTCCAAAAAGCTCAGCCAATAACATGGCTCAGTCCGAAACCAACGATTGGACCATCCGGTTGTCTGTCTCACTAGACGAGCGTACTTCCGCATTTATCTCATTACGTACTTCCGCATTTTGCAACAAAACACCCCTTGTGTGAGAGGTTCTACACTCACTAATATCAGAGAAGGAGAAACATCCAGCTGCTACAGGTTCAACTTTAGGACAAACTACCAGAGTCCCAAATAGAAAAAGTGCATTTAAACAAAAGACTGTTGACCAAACTACAACTGGTGTTTTGCGCTCACTCGTTTTCTGTGGCAATGCACATTCCCAAATCAGGGGGGCATGGCCTGGGGATGATAGCTGACAGGAGGGGTGAGAGTTCTGACCGTGTTTGTCTTAGGCTGGCTTGTTCTGCAGATTCGGTATAGCAGCTTTAACCTGAAATGTTTGGGAATATGCTCAAAAGGAAAATCTAAGACTGGGCTAACATGTGGAGGTTTGCTTGAAAAGTTTGACGGTGGATGATTTTTGATTTATATGTTGATTGGGTTTGCTCTTGAGAGCAATGTTCTACTCAACAATCATGGTATTGTTGAATGAAAAATTTAATTGAAAAAGTATGTTGTTACTGCAAAATACTGCTTTTATTAAAAAAAAGGGTATTTAATGATGAACTGTGATTAATTAATTTATCACAAAGCTTCTAATTAATCTGTTGAAATTGTTTCATCCCATCCCTCCTCTGGACTGGTTTAAGTATCTCAAATGTATTCGTTAATTATCCATAAAATCCAATTATTCATTTGCGAAATCTCTGTTGTGAAAAACCTAACTTTATAAGGAAACTTTATGGAAATTGCCCACTCTTTTGCAACCCTACATACCAAGATCAGGAGGTAGGGCTTTTATATTTTTTTTACTCGCTGCTCTAAAAAGGACAAGAAAAGTGTGATCACATACTAAGAATGTTACATTCTTGAATTGCATACGAACGAGTTTGGTGGCTCAGTAGAGATGTGTGATTCTCCAACATTTTATCTTTAGCTGCAAACAGTGTGGAGTCAGAGCGTCAAAGAGTTTTAGACAGCCAACTGCTGTAGCCTCTTTCCCAGCATCTGTTTGCCGTTTTGTGCCTGTGCAGCCTCAGATGTGATGACGGCCACATGCAGCGTGGAGGAGTTCCAGTGTGCATATGGCCGCTGTATCCTGGATATCTACCACTGCGACGGAGACGATGACTGTGGAGACTGGTCGGACGAGTCGGACTGCTGTGAGTTTTCTGTCACTCAGACGTAAATGCTTTCAGCATTAGATGGTCTGATTTCAATAATTTACACCTACATTCCTTTATTGAAAGCTTTTGTACCCAGAAACATTTAATTCACTGTAGACTAATATGTCAGGCTAACTCTAGTTTTTCTCTTATTCTTCACTTTTGTTAGTCAGGAAAGCAAAGCATTTTTTATCATACCTAATTATATCTCTACTTTCTCCAAACCTGCCTGGTAGTAATAAAAAAAAGCAATATGTAATGATCAATTACACACATATGGTATTATTCTGATGACAGTCCTTCTGGCTGTAACTAGAGAGATTCCTGTAATGGATGGCGGTGCAAAGTTCTGGGAGAAAAGCTCTGTTATGCTTTCATTTGATAAGTTTCTTTTCTCCTTCTGGCAGACATTGCTTCTGTCTCCTCTTTATTTCCGCTTCACTCTTCCGTACATACTGCAGGAAAATATCATTTTGTGTTATGCTTTCTGTGTAGGTTTAAAGTAGGGCTTTTCTGAACTGTAAAATTAGACAAAACAATATTTTAATGATAAAAGCTACAGCTTGGCTGTCAAAGCCGTCATCCTAAACCTGCTTTTGCAGTGGTAAGACGCACAATCATTCAATTTTACACAATGGTATAGGTGCATTAGGTGTGTAATGCGGCTGATGGTGGTTTGGATGTAGTTTACTGTGATATAACTTGTATGGGTTAAAATCTTTAGTGTCTTTGTGCTGACGTTGGGTTTTGCACTGTCACACGTTTATTTCTCCTTCTCCCACATTCGAAGAGAGAAGGAGAAATAATTCACAAATATGGGCTCATCGCACTTTAGAAGACACACAGATCCAATTGATATCCACAACTGTCGATTCAAATTCAGTTACACTCTACAGTCCTTCTGAGTAAGCATGTGGCGACAGTGGAGAGGAACAGGAACAAACCTCCAGCATAACCTTCTCTCATCCATCTATCTATGCATTGTCTTTCACTTGTCCGAGATCAGGTCACAGAGATAAAAGGGACCAAGTGGGAAAACCCAGACATCTTTCTTCCCAGCTGTGCTCTTCAACTCATTTTTTGGGATCCCAAGGCGTTCCCAAGCAACAAGGGATATATATTCCTTGCAGCAAGTTCTGGATCTGCTCAGCGGTCTCCTTCCAGTAGAACATGCTTGGAAAACCAACAGAATTACGAGTTGTCCTGATTAGATGTTCCAACTTCCCCAACTGATTCCTTTTAATGAGGAAGAGCAACAGCTCCACTCCAGGCCTCCCCCAGATTACAGAGCTCCTTACTCTATCTCTAGGGGTGAATCAGGCCACCCTTTGGAAGAACCTCATTTAATATGCTTGCGTGCGGGACGTTTCTCTTTTTTTCATGAGCCATATCTTATAGGTGAGGATTGTAGTGTAAATGGACTGGTAAAACAGAGATTTCCTTTTTGTTTCAACAGAACCAAACTTGAATTGAGTTCTGTAGCTGAAATAATTCAATCAAATGTGACTTAGTGTTAGTATCTGGAGAAGAATTTGCTGAAGTTGACTTTGTGTTTGTGAATAAACAAGAACTTTAACAGACTTGGTTATGTTGACCAATGAGTGGTGTGACTCTCCAACTGTGGTCTGCACACACAAGGTGGATTTTAATGCCAGGTGGGAATTTGTCATCTTTAATCTGTCTAATTTAATCCAAATTAGGTGGGACACTTGTTTGGACCAGGTGGGAAGAGGGCCTCTGATCGCCTTAAAGAAAGTACAGTCTGGAGAGATTTCTCACTTTTCTGCATATGCTTTATTGTACCTTAGTGGATAAACAAGTGGACTCAAGGGCTACCTACAGCTACCTCAAAACGTATAGGTCCTCTTCAAGGTTTTATTGGGGCCAGTTTGACAAACACTATTGCTATGAGGAGGGTGCAGTGGCCTTCTACAAATATCAGGGCACGATGACAGAGCAACAGTGCATGTCCTGATGTGGTATTTTCCCAAACCTAGCCCTTAAGGCACACCATCCTGCATGTGTTTGATGTTTCTTTGCTCTAACACACTTGATTTAAAGGAACAGAAGTACCTCAGACGCTCCTTCGGTGGTTATGTAGAGGCCTGTCATTTACAAATAAACTGAAATCAGATTTGTTACAGTAAAAGTTTCATAATGAATGGGTATTGAAGCACCTAAATGTTCTCGGTTTTGGATCTATAAGTAAATATATAGTGTTTCTTTTTTGTAAGACAGTTGCCCCTGTGTGTGCTTGCTTTAAGCTTCAGTTGTCTTGTGTAGGTAGTTGGTCTCATGCAATTATTTCCTGCTGCAGTGTGCCGGTTGCTCACAGTCCCACTCCCAAGTTAAAAACAGCTGCTACCTCTGGGGTTCTTTATCTTTTAATAAAGACAAAATGCAACATTCCATGTTATTTATTTACTATTATTTCAGTCAGCAGTAGGCCTATTCCAAAAGCAGGGATGGGACAATAACAAGTTTCAAGGGACTTTTTGAAACCCCAAACTAATAACACCACAATAGCTCACACAGGATTCTCTTAAGTGTCTCGGAAATAGTGGTTCACTGCCACTTATTTGGTTGCGATAATTATTAGCCTGCATTTGTATGAAGAGCCCGCCCTTCTGGGAATTACTTTGAAGGTAGAGCTAAAGCTTAGCTGAGAAGAAGGGAAAAACGGCAGTCTCAATTTCTTCAGAATTTCCAGTCTATCCTTTAGTTGAGATTTCTATGGTCTGCTTTTGAACATCTACCAACTGCTGCTGCATTTATTACATGTTGACAATAACTAAATGAAGCAAATGAAGCTCTAGAACAGTTGCTTTTAAATTGCCAGGGTCATCATAGTCACAGTATGTTATTCTCATTACTACAGAGAGAAAAAAAATATTCTACAGAAATGTCTTTAGATCTCCATCCTTGATCTCCCATCTGTCATATTATGTGCCTGTTCCTCACTCAATGCCTCATGTTGCTTCACCTTATCTTTTGCATACATACACACTTAAACACAGGGGGCTCCATGCCTTTGATGAGTTTATCAGCAGTGTGATAACCACTGGTTCAAGGTTCTTTACTACCATTTGATCACTCAATATTACTAGAGATACACTAATCAATCAGCCAGAAGTCCCTTGGTCGGCTCTGACTGTTGATTGACAGATCAAGTTGCAGAAAAATGCCTTTTTCTTTAATATGTATGCTTTTTTTAAAATAAATAAAAAGTTAAGGACATGCAGTTATACAAGAAAATGTTCATGCACCATCATTATTTCTGCATTTTGTTATGTTACATATCTACAATAAAACAGATTTGAGCATAGTGTTTTTATAAAAAACAGTAAATACTGCATGGTGACAAAGTAAAAACATGTTTTCAGGTATTTTGTTCTAAATCCAATTAAAAAAAATAAAACATTTAAATACCAGTACATAAGTATTCACCCCCTTTGCTATGACACTATAAAACTGAGCTCATGTACGTTTGATTTCCACTGATCACCTTTGAGATGTTTCTGCAACTTGATTGGAGTCCCCCTGTAGTATGATTTTAGTGGAATGGACATGAGTTGGATGGAACATACTTGTCATTAAAAGGTTTCATATTTAAAAGTGTATATAATGCGAGGCGGGACCAATGTATTTATATAGCACACTTTCAGCAACAAGGCACTTCAAGGTGCTTTTACATGATTTTGGGGGGGAAATAAAGGCACAAATAAAAACAGAAAAACACTGAAGAGCAGAAATCCAACAATGAAGTCATAGGTATTTTCTGTAGACCTCAGAGACCAGATTGTATTGAGGCACAAACATGTTGAGGGATACAGACATATTTTAGCCTCTCAAAGCTTTGTTGTTTACATGATTAGGAAATGATCAAATTAAATAATCTGGGAAGTAGTTTCTGGATTTAACCATGAGCTCAATGGTTATTAAGAGCAGAGCTTCAGGAGGCCATTGTGGAGATGAAACCATCCAGAATCAGTAATACCTTTTTTTTTTTTAAGTGAGTGGCAAGACAGAAGCTTCTCCCTAATAAAAGGCACATGGCATTCTGCTTGATTTCTTCATTTGCCAAAAGCACCTTAGAAATTTTATTTATAATGTCTGGAGAAAAACAGTTGAGGCGCTCATTACTTGGCTAACAACATACTGTAAAGCATGGTGGTGGCTGCATCATGCAGTGATATGAACTGGCCAAGTATCAACCAGGACTAACCAGCTACCCTCCATAGAAGGTAAGATGACAGAAGCTAAATATAGAGAGATTTTTCAAGAAAACATGCTCCATACTGCTCTGGACCTCAAACTAGGGTTTTTCCAAAATGGTATTGACTCGAAGCACACAACCAGGGTAGGAAAGTATTGCCTTTGGGAGATGGCTGTGAATGACCCACCCAGAGCCTAGAGTTAAATAAAACTAAAAATGGCTTTCTCCAAATGCTTACTTTCTTCACATATGATACCCCAAACAGACCAAAAAAGCATTCATGCTTTAATTACTGTCATAGTTTCTTTATCAAAATATTAGGCCATGGATACTTATGAAACAATAGATTAGCAATCTTTCTTAAAAAATGTCTTTTTTTCCAATGATTATGTGTTATTGTGGGTAGATATTTGAGTAAAATAATTTTTAGTGTAAGTCTTAATTTTAAAAAAATGCTTAGAAAATTGAGGAAAGAGAAATTTGATATAATCATGTAATTCCTTTACTTTTTCAATTCAAAATCTCCAACTCTTTTCTGGCACCTGCAGCATGCTTTTTTAAATATATATTTATATATACCAGTCCTTTTGGCGAGAAAACTATCTGGATCAGTAGTTCCAAAAGCCGTAAACAAGTTCCGATAAAGCCAGTAAAAGCCTGATTGGTACATGTCAATATATTGCCATCTAAAACTCACCAAAGCACACACAAAAACTGAGGTTTACAAAAATAAAAAAAAATAAAAATTTAGAATAACATTTCGGCATCCTGGTTGCAGATTGTAGGTCCTGACAGTTGCTCTGGCCTCTCTTTGGTAATTTGCTGCTGTCCTTCACTCTCAATCTGCCCACTTTATTTTTGTTACATTTATTTCTGGCCTACTATCGTTCATTGTGGGGTTGCGGCTTCCAGTGGGTTCTGTTTCATATTTTGTGCACACACTCCCCCTCTTTCACACACTGACACCCTCAGAGGAGGCATTCCTTCGAGGCATAAGACAGCCCATCCTCAGACAGCATTCCTTGGCATCCACTCTCCAGACACATGAAGGGTGCTTTGTTAGAGGAGAAGTCTCTCTCACTCTCTCCCTTTTTGGCTCATGTGAATCTTCACACACACACATACATCGATATACTCAAAAATACTCCAACTTGTATGCATCAGTACCACATGGGGGACAGCTTTTGGCTTCATCGCTGAGCCCATGAGCATGAATTGTTTCCATGTGTATTTGTTGGTGAGAGGTAAGGTTGTGGATGAATCATTTGGGCGTACGAGTGGGCGTGTGTGTGTTTTTCCTCAGTGTCCCACACTGATTCACTTTTCCATCTCCATCTCTGTCTGCTGGTTTCTCTGCGGGGGAAACTACCTGCTGTTTTGATCATCCTTCTCTTCTCCTGGCCAGCTGATAGGCGTGCACATGGAAGCTTCAAGCTCCACATCAAATTTTTTTCCCCCTCTTCTACATTTCCTTGCTTGTCATTTCGTTTCTCTTCCATCACGCTCTCGCTGACGCTTCGATGGGAGCTTGCTCCTGCTGTCAGGAGGAAACATGTCAAAGGCGTACTTACACGCACAAGCTCACACACGCTGAGGATGTAAGATGCTTATGTTTGATTCAGCTTTAATCTTTTCATCCACCTACATCCTTTTTTTGCTGCCATTTTGGGCTTCACTTTGATCTTGTCACTTGTAGTGAGATGATTTAAAGTTTGAACAGCTAGTATCGCCTTTCAGATAATCATGCAAAAGGACAGATTAAACAGAAATATATAATGCTGGTAAAAAGGGAATTATTGCTGCTTTTAGAAACTACTTATACTGAAACCAAAGGATAGCGTTTAGAGGTAGCATAGTATAAGACGTCTCTACAGGTCCATTTATGATTTAATATAACAGTAAAACTAATTATCATATGTACATAAAGTACTTTAATTTATGTACGTATGATAATTAGTTTGAATGAACCCAGTGACATTTGGACCCTTTTGATTTATTGACCCTAACTGGAAGAAAATACATAAATAAGCCCAACCATAATTTAAAGCTTCTGATTAAGTAAAAGTTATCCAACATACTACCAAGGTTATAACTGGTATTATCATTCATTTTTGTAAAACACATAATTAAGCTCATTATTATGTATACCCTTCGCAGTTTTAGATTTGAAATTATTTTCATTCAACCAATATATTTTTTGATTGGAAATAAGATGAGGATATCTGAAGAGGGTAAAAAAAAGTTTCAAAATTGAAAAAAAATTATAAAGTGGTTTTATTTCCTTTTTTTATGATTAATGGAAAAATCTTGACTGGCATTTGAACAGTCTAGCCTTTTTATGTTATTTCTGACCAGATCATTTCATTTTTCCACTCGTAGTTTGATGATTTATCTTTAACAATATGCTCAATGTCTTTGAACCTAATCTTTAGCTCCCCTTCACAGATTTTTAAAAATCTAATTCAAGTCCAAACTCCTGACTAGTCCACTCTAAACTATTCATCACTTCTGATAGGAAGAAACCCATTAGTAAAATTGAAAGATTTATTATTAAAGGTATGCATAATTTTGGGCTTAACTGTTGTGATGTTCAGTGTGCTTATTTTTCTGTCGTACATCATTCAAGTTTCTCAAACTTTTGTTTTGGGTTAGAAAGTCTTGAAACTAGCCTCTTCTTTAGTTCGTACACCTGTTAGTGTCTCATGTGTTAAGATTTTTTACACATCTTTCCTGGGAGGGGTGTGAACTATATGATGACATTCAAGTTGAACCTGATTTACTGATTAGGAGTAAATTGAGATGTTCCTGCATTGTTAAACTATTCTGCATTATTGTGTATCTGTGCAGCTTCCCATCAGCCCTGCAGATCCGTTGAATTCATGTGCAGCAGCGGCATGTGCATCAACGCCGGCTGGAGATGTGATGGCGAATACGACTGTGACGACCAGTCGGATGAAAAGAACTGCAGTGAGTATCTGTCGGTTCTAGAAATCATAGGTAAGTGCTGTTAGAAATATTCTAGAAAATGTTTTGTGTGTTGCGTTTTTTTTCCCCCTGCAGCTTCATCAATGTGCACAGCTGACCAGTTCCGGTGTGGAACTGGACGTTGTGTGCGGTTGTCATGGAGATGTGATGGTGAGGATGACTGCACGGATCGGAGTGATGAAGAGGGGTGTGAGAAAACTGGTAAGACTTGAAGTTATCTTGTTTGTTAGTGGCTAAATATAACCTTCGCTTTAAAATGTAGTCATGACAACGGCTCTGAGCAGCCATCCTGCGCTCAGAAAATCCCTGTATTATATTTTTTTTTTCCTGTGGGTGAGAAATTCAGTTGTTTTTTTAGGAAACAGACTTGTTGTTTTGACTTCGTGTTAATGTGAAATGAACACACTGTGCCTCCAGACACTGAACAACATTGTGAACTTGACTTTTATCTTACGGCCTCTATTGTCACACCTCCTCGTAGATAGTCCTCCGTGTGCTCCTGATCAGTTCCAGTGTGGGAATGGCCGTTGTATCGGACAGAGAAAAGTGTGTAACGAGGTCAACGACTGCGGTGATGGGACAGACGAGCACCCACACCACGACTGCAGTAAGTGTTTCAAGAAACTAAATCAACATCTTTCCTCAAATTAACCAAGAATTCACCACATTAAGTTTACTGTATAGTTTAATTTACAATTCCTCAGACACTTCAGTTTACATAGCAGAAGTTTTCTGTTGATCAGTTTCCTATAAAATGTTATCCTCTCAATTGAAAAGTTTTCACTTCGACTTATCTTTTAGTTTGTTTCGAAGCCTTTTTTCAGAAAAAAAAATTTTCACACTGGATTTAAGACCATTTTATCGCCCCCAGGATCTCCAACACCATTTGAACATTGGTGCGCTCTTCGTCCTCAGCACGCCTTTTTTTAATAGTTATATCGCAAAAATACACCAGAGGATTTTCCTCTGCTCTAGTTTGCTCACATATGGGATTCCCCTAAAGATATTGGATGTTTCTGCACCTCTATCATATGTCTAAGCCTTTGCTGTGGAGGGAGAAAGATTATTTAGATTTGTGTCAGCTCTCAGTAGCATTACAGGATCCAAGTGAGCAGCCTTGTACAGTGCACATATGTCAGCATGGCAATTTAAAGATATTCACACCTTTGCTTACCTGAAAGCTCTGATTTCTATGTTGCTTTATTTTTTCCTTTGGTAGGGTGTGGTTTCCCCCCGCTGCTTTTTGATATCTTCTTTTAGGCAGCCACAACTGTATTATGTAATACCTCGGGTAATTCTCAGATAAAAACGGCGCTTCCAGCCCGGTGTTGGAGTAATTCAATTCGATATTTGAAAGTTCACCGGTGACCAAGTGATGCAGGTACACTTGGACCTCTGTTATCTAAATACATTACCATAGTTGCTACCTGGCTTCTAGAGCTAGTTTTATGCTAGCTCAAAAAAGCAGCAATTTATTACTCTCCACCATAGAGAGTATACTGCATTCCATTAAATGCCAAATGCCAGCCCAAGTCACATTGGATTAGTCGAGTACAATTCAAGTCACTAGGTCCTACAGGCCAAGTTCCAGTCCGAGTCCCAAAAATAATCTTCCAAGTCATTATCACTTGATGGCAAGTCAAAAGATAAGAGAGCAGGGTGTATATTTTAAGATTAGAAAAATGGCAGCCATACATGGTTTATGTTATAAAAAAATTTAAAAAAGATTGCACTCAATGCCTCCACGCTATAACCAAGCTAACAGTAGCATGTGCAAAATAATAAAACAGGCTTAAAATAAATTTTAAAACATATAATCGACATGTCACCTGTACAGTTACAAGAACTTTGGAAAGCTATTAAATTTGTCCAATAATCTGACCTATTCTAAAACAAGCTAACATGTGCATCGGCTACATGCTAATTTCAACAATAGCTGTTTCACATGTCAGAGTCCAGGTCCTCACCTTCCAAGTGCTAGTCCAAGTGCAAGTCTTCGGCATGCTGCTCGAGTCAGAAGTTGAGTCTGAACCCAGGACTCGAGTACTCCATCCCTGTTCCTGATGCAGCCTCTCCAAGGCCATGTGTCATGGGCCAATCATCTACCAGTCTGGAGTTGGCCTAAGACAGAGAGTCAACTTTCTCAGTTTCTAAATTTTCACCACTGAAAAAACTCTTGAAAGCAGTTCAAACAAATGCTGCAGTGTGTTGCAAAACTTCCGAAAAGTCAAGCGAAGGTGAGATTCAGACTTTCCTCGTAACAAAAGAAAGGTCATGTTGTCAGCAGGGTCCAACAAGGAACAACCACAGATGGATTTAATAATGTTGAAATTTATTTCTGAAGGAGCATGTTCTGTTTGTGTTGATAGACTTCAATAACCTCAGGCTTTATTCCTAAAGTACTTCCAGGTTCAACATCAAATGTGCCAGATGCTTTTTTTAACAGGCCGTGTGTTCATTTTTATACTGAATCAGCAAGCTGTGGTTATGCCCCTGTAATCTTTCCGCACCGCCTGTAGGGCCGCGCTCCAGTGAGGGCCACTGTGACCAGAATAATGGAGGCTGCTCACAGAAGTGTCAGATGGTCAGAGGACTGGTCCAGTGCACCTGTCACACCGGATACCGACTGACGGATGACATCAAAACTTGCCAGGGTAACATTGTGTGTGTGTGTGTGTGTGTGGGTGTGTGTGTGTCTGTTTGGGCTCATAGATTACAATGTGACAGAGTTTGCTGGTGAACATGAGAGTGCAAGGGTGTTGATATTTATGACATCTGCAGAGTCTGACACTTTGCCAAGTGTTATGTGCTGTCTTCACTGACTTCCTCAGGGTGACATTAATCCAAGATTATTCTGCCACTCTGTTTGATGCCCCTCTTACCTGCCTCTTATGAAATCTTCATTTATATCCTCAAGATGATCTTGTGAAAATTCAGAAGCATTAGTGATAAGTAAATGGTTAAAAACATCAATGTTTTTGCTACCAAAAACAAATCAAGACGACTATATATGATACTATGCTAGCTTGGATTATATATGAATCTGGTCCATATTAGCTGTTTGTGCACCAGGGCATTATAATGGAAACTGGTGTTGTAGAAAAACAATATAAGGATGCATTGAGCCAAATGGTTAACCTAAGAGCAGTATTGGAGTCAAGTCATCATCTCTCGAGTCCAAGTCACACTTGTGTCTTTAGTATTTGAGTCCAAGTCAAATAGGACTAGTCCAAGTCAAGTCACTAGGTCCTACGGGCCAAGTCAGAGTCAAAGTCACAAGGACACAACGACATGCAGCAGGTGGAAGCTGGAATCAAACCCACGATTTCTGGGTCGCAGGCCAACAGGTCTACCACTGAACTGCAGCCGCCCCATGATGAGAATGTGCCAAACATGGGTTACCTTATTAATTTTTGAATTGTACTCAATGCTATCATTAAGCTAACACAGTTGCATGTGCAAGATAATAAAATATGCTCAAAGACCTCTGCCAAGGCAGCTTCAGTCAAAAATGTCCTTCCTTGAAATGAATAATTTCAAATTCCCAGCTAAGAGAATATTTTTTCCAAAACCGTTAAGTTCTTTTTTTCCCTTTAACTGCTTCCTGGCCATTTGTGTCTTCCATTTATTTTTAACCGTGAAGGAAATTATTCCCAAAGTCCATGTTTCCTTCTACCATCTTTCTTGTCCTTCTGTGGTCTTTTCCAGATGTGGATGAGTGTGCTGAAGAGGGTTACTGCAGTCAGGGCTGCACCAACACGGAGGGGAGTTTCCTGTGCCGCTGTGTTCACGGCTACGAGCTTCGGCCTGATAAGCGCAGCTGCAAAGCTCTGGGTAAAAGTCTCCATTCTACTTTTCTTCCCTGACGTTTCACCACAGAGACTCAGCAAGGCTTGACCTCCAATAAAAGTTTGGTTGCACGGTGTTTATACTTTTCTTAAGTTGTAACTTTATCCACCCAGCTGCTCTTGGGGCTCGGGCTCATTCTGAGGCTTCTGAGGTAGATTTAGATGTGCTCCAGAGGTAGAGTGTAGGTCTGGCGCAGCAGCCCATCAATCTGCTGCAGATCAGAGTTAAACCTGGGTCAGGAGTGTCTGCCAGGCAGCTGCCACAACTCATACCGTCAGCTCAGCCGAAATTACTGTGCTGTTATTGAAAGTGTCCTTTGGTCCTACCTCAGTGTTTTCGTCTCCTTTTACTGCTAATCACCAAACCTTCCTTTAGGTCCAGAGCCAGTCCTGTTGTTCGCAAACCGCATCGACATCCGTCAAGTTTTGCCACATCGCTCGGAATACACCCTCCTACTTAACAACCTTGAAAACGCCATTGCGTTGGACTTCCATCACAGCCGAGAGCTTGTCTTCTGGTCGGACGTGACGCTCGACCGCATCATGAAGGCCAACCTCAACGGCTCAAACGTGGAGGAGGTCATCTCCACCGGTCTGGAAAGCCCAGGTGGGTGCGGCAGCTAAAGGGGTGTGGGTTCATATGAGGGACAACAGGATCATTTATCCAATTTATTCATCTCTGCTTCTCTCTGTCTGAATGTACTATGCCCTGCATCTTTCCATCCATCCATCACCTGATTCATTTAGGAGCTGAGCCATTCAAACTAGGGACAAAGCCAGACATGAGATTTTTACTTTACTTTCCATTAGGCCTTATTATGGTTCTTTAATGCAGTCAATTTTTTTCCTCTTTACACCTCCGTTTTCCTTCCATACTGACTATTATTTCACCTTTAGGAAGTCTGTGTTTGTTTGTTTTTTCATTTTAAATCGTATAGTATTGCAATTTCATGTTAAGATGCATTTACACCAACAGCTTGTAGAATGAGAAAGTCATAATGATACATTTTTTCCAGTTGATAAAACCGATAACTCTCTATAATCTCTTTGTGCAGCTAACAATAAGAGCTGTGAACTACATGCTCAATGACAAAAAGAGGCCTCTAATTCAATGTTCTTATTTTTAGCTTCCTTTCAGGGTGCATTCACACCAGCCCTGTTTAGTCCATTTTAATCAAACTCTAGTTTGTTTTCCCAGACACTCCGGTTGGTATGGAAAGGTGTGAATGTGCAATCGAACTCTGATGCGTACCAAAAAAAACAACTCTGCTCCACCTAAAAACCTAGATCTTGGCTCTGTCGAGGTGAACATTAGTTGCGGTTCGATTACACATGTCAATGCCAAGGGTACCGGAGACGCTTCAAAAATTGGAAGCGGACTACAATGCAGGGCATTCTTTGTAAATGAAACCAAAACAACTGCACAAACACAAATCTGTCTTGTTCTGTGCTCATGCTGAGCCTATTGCTGCAACACATTTGTCTGGCACATTTGGTAAAAAGAACAGAGCAATCCTAAAACTGCTCAAATCTGATGCCACTCTGTGTTTCTTTTACATTTCATGGAACAGGAAGTGTCCCCTGCTGCACCAAGACGCAGCAGGGGACACATCACCACCACAGATGGGGAGGAAAACTTGTTGTTTAAAAGGTTTGGTTCGTTTGACAAAGTGCAGTGTGAATGCTAACTGCACCAGCCAAAAAAACCCAACAATGTTGCAATTTTCGTCCACAATCAAACCTGAGTCTACCGGACTATCAGGTGTGAAAATGACATTACTCACAGGATATGTGGTTGGCAATACGTTTTCACAAAATTCCCACTGTCATTTTAATTGAGTAAAACCTTTTGTTTTTCTCTCCTCTAGGGGGATTGGCTATAGACTGGATCCACGATAAGCTTTACTGGACAGACTCTGGGACGTCCCGTATAGAAGTTGCCAATCTGGATGGGACACACCGAAAGGTGTTGCTATGGCAGAACATGGAGAAGCCCAGAGCCATTGCATTACACCCCATCGAGGGGTATGAGTTGGCGCACGCGCACACACACACTTCATAATTCACCCCAGATGCTTTCAAATCCACACACATTCATATATTCATATCCCCTCTGGACATGTCCCAGTTGTAGTGCAGCAGCAGAGCAGCGATTAAAGTTTGGCAGCACGGCATTACCCACAGGCGAGCATCTGTGTTGAACAAGTATTTCACAAAAGGAGCTGCTGCTAACTGCGTCCTCCTGCCTGGTTTCATATTGTGCGGTGGCAGGAGAAAGTTTCTTAAAAGGCCCCAGTGAAATTTAAAAGTGGAAAACTCATGCAGTTTATTAGATAGCTCATTAGTAAGGGATAATTAAAAAATGAGGGGGAAAAGTTTCTAAGGTTGCACATAACAGATGATGATGATGACTTGTTTGGTAAACCAGGCATCTGCTGTGCTTGAAATCCTGACAACAATCTGTTGGATGTCAGCTTTCAGCTGTAAAAGCAGAAACTCACCATGAGTGTCCCATTTTCTCCTTCAGTAAGATTTACTGGACAGACTGGGGGAACACGCCACGCATCGAGTACGCCAACATGGACGGCTCCAACCGGCGGGTCATCGCTGACACGCACCTGTTCTGGCCCAACGGCCTCACCATCGATTACGCCAGCCGGCGCATATACTGGGTGGACGCCAAGCATCACGTCATTGAAAGAGCCGACTTGGATGGACGCAACCGCAAGGCCGTCATCAGTCAAGGTAAACTCAGCTGTCGTTTTTTTTTTTTAGGCTTCGGATGATGTAAGAAAGAGTTCAGATGCAGAGTACAAGGTAGAATGCTGAAGGAAAGATTGAATACCTTTTTTCCACCTTGCTTGATGATGAAAATGTTTTATGGCTGACTAGACCTGATATAAAACTCCCACAAATATTACAGTCCAGATTGTGTGCAGTACAATATAAAGATGCAGACACATGTGGTGACGATATAAAAAAATCCAGAAAATAAAAAATATTATTTGCAGTAGCATAAGGTCAAAATAGGAAAAAAAAGAATAAACCTTTTGTTTTTGTACAACAGTTTTTTTGTTATTCAGTGGGAAAAGTTCTTCTTTTTTTTTTAAATATAATTTGTTTTACAAAATCATGAGTGCCACAACTTTTGGCATACCTAGCATTTTTAAACTGAGTTTCTAGAACTCAGTTGTTTCCTTGAGTTGTAAACATGACGCTACAAAGGGACCTGTCTAATCATAATTATTGTGTAAACAATGCTTGTTAAACTCTACTGCAACTCTGATCAGATGAGACTAAGATTAGGTTTTTTTTGGCAACCAAAACTGGGTCTGATGACTAGGTGGAAAAGTTACTGTGAAAAATGGTGGAAGATCTTTGATGCTGTAGTCCTTTTTTTTTTTTTTTTTTTCAAATGCCCTGGGAACATTAGCATCGTGAAACCTCTGCCACAAAACAGAAATCAGGTTATTGACCTTCCAGCCCAGTATTGATCCAAACCATGTGAATAAACAGACACAGAAATGGTACACCACACACAAAATCAACCTACTCCTATATCCATCACTGTTTCTAGGTCTAAATCCTATGGAAAACCTGTTATGTGAGCTAAAGAAAAGGTAGCAATTCAGAGGTACCTGCATTTTACATTTAGGTGCTAGTAATTGTCATACCAATGAATAAAAAGATGAGCAACTATGTTAGATTTTTTTTTCCAAGCCTTTCAATCTTAAATTATGTTTCTGCAGTAAAAGATTGATTGGTTTTAAGACATTTTATACATGGGGTATAATGATTTATACAGGCGTAACAATGATTTTGTCAAACTCTTTGTATGAAAAGCATCTTTCCCCCTCTGCTGTGCAGAAAGACTGTAGTAAATGATGAGGATATTAGTTGAGGATTTCTTACCTCCTTCAAACTGAAAGGAGGATTCAGCTTTTTTTTTACTGCAAAAAGCTTCATGAATGTTCAGTGGAAACGAGCACCTATAAATGCTTATTTACACACCCTAAGCTGAAGGTGTGATTACGTAAGGTAATGCTAGGGGTGTCACAATAACACAAAAGCCATTTTTCAGTTCATACCTTGATGCTGGGGTCATTGTTCAACACAACTTCAAATGAAAAGAAACTGCAAAAGAAATGCACATATTTTAAACAGAATCAGATGGCAAGTTAATTTGGAGCAATTTAGAATTTGTGCGGTGATAAATTCACTTTAAAATAAATAAGAAAAATGTTTATAAATCAAGTCTGTTTCAGTAAATTTGTGGTTTATTCCATGCAAAATAAACAGCAATGCAGGACAGAATATCATTCAACGGAGATCATTTTACTGTCTTTTTGTAGGAAGTGCCTTTTCACTTTTATTTTAAAGGTGTATCACAGCATACACCACATTCTTTTATTCTTTCATCCAAAAACTTCAAAAAAAGATCTAGTTATTTAATTTCCATCTGATTACAAGGTAGAAAAGAGGTCGGACTAGAGTTTACTTTCTTCCTTAATTCCTATAAATTCTCTCTCTCTCTCTGATGTAAAGAAGCACACAACACATTCACAGATGATCTAGCACAGTGACACCGCTGCACTCCTCCATGTGGAGTTAATTAGTGCTGTATTTCCCTTAAAGACCACGCATGTGTCCACCAGTGATATGCATAGGCACGAAAACCATAAATAAGAACAAAGAGCAGAATGCATCCCTCTGTTTATGTTGCTCCTTCCTACAGGGAAATATGTTGGTGTACATCAAAGTACAGATCAGGGTTTTTAGAAAACGGGGCGCAGATCTGACACTCACTCACACACACTCGAGCCAAAGCTGAAGAAAACAGACGTGTTTGTTTCTCAGGTTTTTATGATAGTATTGGTTGTTCCCTGGTGTGTTTGTGTTCTTCTTGTTTCTCAGTTGGCAAACGATCAGCCAAGCAGAACACTCTGATCACAGTAGGTTGTTAGAGAATTCACCAGTGATACTAGAACGGGGAGTAATGGCTACGAACTGGATAACAACACAGAAAAGCAGAAAAGGAGCTTTTAGGTAGAGATCAGAATTGTGTTGTCACTTCCTGATCCCATATCTTTTTTTTTTCTTTTCTTTTTTTTTTTACTTTGTTTCTTGGTGGTGATAGTCAGCAGTTCAGAGATTAATGGAACTTTAATTTGATTCGAATCATGTTCTGGACTCTGCTGTCGTGGTGGGTGGACATTTGTGTGCCCAGGAAGGGGCAAACTCCGCCGGCCAACTGTGAAGCCAATACGGAAGTTACAAAAATTGCAGCTCCCCCCTCATCCACTAGGGGCTGGCTCCAGAAAGGAGCAAGTTCCCATTTACTCCCATGTAAAAAATGGCAACTTCATAGCAAAAGTTGTTTACAGCCTGGTTAAAAAAAATATTTTAGGTTTAGTAGGTCAAGTTTACCGTTATGACAACTCTGAGGGGATGAATTTTTGTATAACTCATCCGTTTAGATGTATTTGAAGCTTGGAATTCTGAAAAATAAGGGGCGTGTTCTTTTGATTGACAGGTCTCAGCAACAGCGCTGGTGGCTAGCAGCTTAACAAAAAGTGTTAATCGCACGCTTATTGTACAAAGATGTCTTGCTGTGGTATTGATTCCACCAACAGACCATCCAAGAAGTCTCTGCTTCATTTTTTTTTTTTTTTTCTGTAGGTAAACATATTTCTGCTGTGCATTTAAGATAATGCTGCTTGGTTGAAAATGGGTTGAAATGATCACGTTTCATCTTTACATATTGATTATTAAAACTTGTTTTAATTAAAATTCACATAGTTTTAGTGAAAGTTATAGACCAACAAGGCTTTGTGATTTTATTTGACAAAATTCAGCTCTTCACAAACCTACGGATGACGTCACTGAGGCTCCGTCCATCTTATATATACAGTCTATGGTCCACAGACACACAGTGGCAGTCGTCCAGTAGGAAGAGCTGCTCAAACTTTGGGTAGGTAATCTATGTAAACAGCTCGATTTTCTGATCCCACAATGGATACGGCCAAAAAAAAAACAGCCTAGGTAGATAAGAATTTTTAGGAAATTATGTTCCAGTGAAAAATCTATCAGGAATTCATAAGTGACACATGCCTTTTGTATCTCTTCAGCAGAGGTCAGTAGTATACAATTTATTTTAATTAATATTCAATCTGAACAAACAGAACGGAGAATTCACATCGTCCATCACACATCGAGAAAATTAATAGGCTACATGTATTATGAACATTTCATCTGCTGTGACCTGAATGCTTCGCATGGAGCTGAACTGCGCTCCCACTTGTGTGCAATGGAGGCTGAATCCACACTCTGTTGCCACACTGGAGACTGGAATCACAAGCGCCACTTAAGCCAAAGTTTTGAAATCAGGGAACAGTTCTCCAATTGAAGTGATCAGAATTTGGCAAGACGCTCTGAACAAGGGCTTTTCTGATTGGTTTAGCGGGAGGAAATCCCACAGCGTTTGCTCCGTCTGCATCGGTGGTTAAGCTGCAGCAATCTGTCATTGCTGGTCTGCGCTCCTAGCGAGATATATTGGGTATGTTGTCTAGGTCTGAGACGATTCTCCGATGCTCTCGTGGAATTTTTTTTGGGATTGATTTAGTTACCTTTACTCCGTGCGTAAAGTTGAAAATGTCTGCACCAAGTGGTCAGGAGGGTAAATTGTAATCTGTCAAAATGATCGCTGGCCTTTAGATAAAAAAAACAAAACAAAGGTTTAAAAAAACTTGTTCTTTCAAAAATATGTGCTCTTTCATGTGTAATTACTTCCACCTACTAATGAAAGTATTCTCGTAAGTGTAGAATCTGCTATTCAGAATACATATGCGCGAGTTGCGCGAATGGCTGAATCCACGTTGAGCCTCCATCTTTGAAATACATTCGCCAACGAGGGACATTCCTTGTAATTCTAACTCTGCCTTTTGCACTTTGGCTACACTCAATTGCACCGTGACGAATGCCAGAGGGAGATTGTCTACCTGTGACGAATGAAATGGCCACCGTTAAAACGCGCTCGGAATGGGGGGGTGGGAGGTGGGGCTAGAACGTAATATTCAGTTGGTTGTTTCACCACTAGATGGGAGAAGTTCTTACACAATGTAGCTTTAACGCTACCCCTGCTCTTCAGCATCAGTGAGCTTAATCACCTTATCAATACTTAAAATGCCTAATCAACTGGTTAATAGCTGATATATAAATTTGCATCTCTACTTTAAGGACTAACTGGATACATTTCATAGTTGTCTTTCCAATTTCAGCTCAGTAAACTATTACTGCCAAATCTGACTAATTTAAAGTCCAATTTATATTAGTAAAAGTTTGTTCTTTCTGTGTGCATATCAAGAAAAAAAGTCCTTTGGTCAAGCTCCAGAAGAAATTTGGGAGAGTCCGGCTGTATCACCAGCCCTGTGTAGACACATTTTACAAATCTGTGTGTTAAAGCATGTGAATGATCAATGTGGGAGTTATGCTCTACAAAGAAATGTGAAGAGTGGGCATTAGTTTCTGTCTGCCAGAACGGCCTCTAACTTTGGAGTGTTTTTCTGATGAAGTGGAAAGAGTGTGGAAACCCATCAGTGATGATCAGGGGTGTTGAACAGTGGGAAGAAAGAGAAGGACAGGGGGAATGTTTGATGTGGTTGTGTGTGCAGGGCATCATTCCTGTGAGCTCTTCTTAATGATGTGTGCTCTGAGGATAAAAGGCTGTAATTGGCCCTGTCCTTCCTCCACAGCTTGTGTTTGCTCAGACAACACACAGGACAAATGGGACGTTTTCCTTTTTGTGTGTCTGTGTGCAAGAGGGTATGTGCGTGGTACTATTCTGCGCTGCTCTGCCCAGGAATATTAACGAGCACTCATCCCGTTGCACCTATAGATCTGCATGTGGGTTTGGATGTGTATGTGTGCCGTTTATTAATTAAGTTATTTTGTGCATTGTCCTGATCACACAGTAACTCTGCCAGAGACCAAGTCTGTCCAGCTGTGGTTTCACAAACTGTCCGCTGCACAATAACCTACTGACTGATATAGATTTGGAGAAATATTCATATGACTTGCAAATGTTACAGTCCTTCAAATGTAGCTTTTTAGGCAATTCCCTCTTGCTCTTTAGTGAGTTTATCCTTATTTTATGTAATATGTAATACTGATCACTAAAGCACACAAAATGATTTAACTGAATGACATCACATCCCCAATAAACTTGTGAGATTTCTGTTCGTTGTCATTATTATAGGTGTGTAATAATGCAATAAAAAGTTGTCTGTTTTTCAAAATTGTCAAAATTGTAGTTGAGAGGAGTAATACATGGAATTTGACAGAACATATAATTCCTCTGTGGAACTTAACCTAAGGTTAAGATGTAATCTAAAGCTTACAATTTCTAAAACTAACAATACCTGCCAAACTGTGGCAGAGCTATTTGTCAGAAATGACCAATTTGAAGTAATTTATAAATACCTTGGATTTATTTCCTTATTTATTTTCCTGTTTGTTTTTTTCCCAAATAAACTGTGCTTTATGTCACAGTACCGTTTTACACCTTATACAGTTTTTGGCTTCCTTGGTACCTAAGAAATATGTTTAAAAAAGATTAAGATAAGCTCATCTTTTATTGAAGTAGTATAGTTAGAAGTACTAATTAAAAGTCTTGCAACACTCCATATAAATTTCAAAAATGTATGTAGTAGCTCACACCAGCTATCGAACCCTCTTATGGAGAAACCTTATATGCACCAGCATGCTAACACACACACATAGATGTGGGGTCTCTGGTGTTTACAGATATATTCTTGGGCTGAGGTTATCATTACTAGAGCTTGATTAATCGTTACCATGAGTTTTTCTGTGACATTGTTGTTGTATTTTTATATCCATTCTTGTGTGATTTGGTTGTGTAGTTCTTAGTTCACGATGTTAGGTTTGTTTTGTCAATGTTCCTTTTTTGTGTTTTGTTTTGTTATTTCCCCTCTCTCTGCCATCCTGTGGGTATGGAGGCAGACTTCAATGTTTTCCTGTGTTTTCTTTGTTCCCTTTCCTCTCTTGTATTTTCAACTCACCCTCTCTCATGAATTTTCCGTCTCCGTGTCCATAACATCAGGAAATAAAACCCCCAGCAATTCATAATAAAGATTTTTCACACATATATCAAGTGGAGTACTATAGCAAAAGCTGTACTGCTCCGCTTGTGAAAGTAAATCTGTGAGGCTTCTACTTGGTACTCAGACACCAATTCTGAGCTCCACACTGCCAAACAGGACACGTAAAAAAAAAAAAAAAAAAGAGGTCCTGAGACTCTGGACTAAAAGAAAAAAAACTGGTATTCACATATATGCCAATTAACTATTCTAGTTTTGTTACATTTTCGATGCCATTTGTGTTTCTTCATCTTCCATTTTGTAAGTAAAAGTAGGCTAAAACCAATAATTAATTTATTATAATAAATTGGGGTACATGGGCAGAGCAGTATCTTTTTCCTATAAAAATTCCTTTTGATTAGGCTACTTCACATCAGAGAAAATTCATCTCAAAGAGAAATGAATTTCACAAATAAAAAATTCAACAAAGATGACACCAGCTTTTTTTCTATCATCTTTCCATCCAAGCAGTCTTCTTTCCAGCTGGAGGCGATGCTGTGTTGCTGATGAGCTTCTGAAGCAAAGTGTGACAGATTTTGTTGAGGCGTTTGAGGACAGGGATGTGCCACATGTAGGTTAAGGGTGACATATCTGTGAAGGCTTGGTGCAATGTTTGATGCCCCTGTCCGCTTGCAGCTGCTCCACCAGCTGTCCTGGAAAAACAGGGTGTGGAGAGGATTAGATAGAAGGTGACCGTGTCAAAACCAGGCGCCTTAATAGATGCCGATTACTTAGGAGGAGGAAAGAGAGTGCGCTGCTGTCTTCTGTATGCTGCGATAAAATCAGGAAATACACACATTTTATGTCAATCACTTCACACAGACACCTGGACCTGATTGCCCCCCCCCCATCAGGGGGGGTTAACCTTGATAAATTAATCAAATATATGCATTTTTTAATTATAAAGATTGTAAAAAGTTTGAGACTTAACAAGCCAAAGGATTTTGTATGAGTTTGTAACTAAATTAGGTACATTCATGGGTATTGTTGGTGGATAAATAAAAGTTTGCACTTTGCAAAGCATGCCGACTGAAACAATGAAACTGTTGTCTTGCTGAGTTTACACTCGAGTACACACAGTCACTCTGGTTCTTGTAGCTCATTATCATTCCAGTCTTCCTCCCACTTTAGTCATTTACCAATTGACATTTATGTTGTCGTAAAACACTGTGATTAAACTAGCTGTGGTGTTTTGAAAAGCTAAGCACCAGCTTGCCCGCCTTATTCACCACAGCAGCGCTTTGATGCAGAAATCACTTTTTCCATCCATTCAGCAATCCCATCCAACTGCTTTTTCAGCTACAATTCTTGAGCAGGATTAGGATGGAGGAGGAAAAAAAATCCATTTAAATTGAACAAGTTTGGCACAAGAGTCTTCCTCAGTAGTTGACACGTTTTGTAGAATATTTCCCTTCCCTCCTCAGGTCAGTGTTCAGGTGAAGCTCCAGCTCATACATGTGTCTAATTGGATAAAGTAACTGCATACTGCAAGGAGCTTGAATTTTTTTTTTTTTTTCTAAATGGGGCAGCCTGCGCACACACACAATTTCAGATTTTTTACTAATTTCTAAATTCTGGACTTGGGGAGATTTTAACACATATGATTAGATCTAATCTGTTGCCTTTGTAGCTCTGGCTCTATGTTTTGGGTCATTGTCCTTCTAGAAAGGAAAAATCTCCCCTAATCTGAATTCATATGAGCTAAAGACAGGATTGCTCTGTATTTAACTCCAGGGACCTTCCCCTTCACTCTGTCCAGCTTTCTTGCCTTTGCTGAGAAAGAAAGCATTCTGCAGCATGACTCTTCCACCACTTTGTTTCGCTATGAGGGTGGTGTTTTCATTTCGATATGGATTATTCCTCCACACATACTGTGTTGTATGTTTAGCAAAAAGTTCCCTTTTGGACACCTTTTTCCACATGTTGTCTCCCTTGTGGTGCTGCAGACATAATTTCTTTCATCAATAGCTAGTAGTTTTTTAAGCAACTGTATGTGTAAACCAAAACTGACTTAAAATACTGATGGTTTATCTGACCTAAATAACCCAATTTATTGGACCACATGTGTAGCTGGTCCATAATGGAAACCCAAATATAATATATGCATATCTTGTAGGCTGTGGAGAAAACCTGGCAAGTTTTACTGTTGTGATTAAGATCTTCCATCAAAATCTATACTGGCAGACTTTGATAGAAGATCTGGTTCATTATTTGTCTTATTGTTCAAGGGATTCCTTTGATCTTGCAGTCAGATTTTGGACAGAGAGGTCAATAAAACCAGCTATTGGCCAGATTAGAGGGTAGGTAATTGAAAGCAGTTCTATTAACGGATAGCAGTACATCAGTTAAGACCACAGCACTGAAACGTGGGAATAAGTATTTTTGCTCATTAAGAAGGTGTCGAGCTTAACGCCTATGTTTGTTTACTTTTATGAGTAACTTAAAAAAAAAAGTATTTCTTTCTTAGAAAAATGAGCTTTGATGGTTGATACTTCTTTTATGAGAATTTTTCAACAAAATCTTTTTTTTCCTTTAGGGCTTCCCCATCCCTTTGCCATCACAGTTTTTGAGGACAGCCTCTACTGGACTGACTGGCACACCAAGAGCATCAACAGTGCCAACAAATTCACTGGCAAAAACCAGGAGGTCATTCGCAATAAGCTTCACTTTCCCATGGACATCCACACCCTTCACCCACAAAGGCAGCCCGCAGGTCAGTACACAGCTTGAGCAGAAGCTTCATGCAAATGTTTGCATGCTTATGTCCTTTAACAGGTCGCATGGTGAAATACAGGGAGATGAAATCTGCTAAATGAAGGTGAAGTTTGCATTGTTGGAACCTGTTCCACTTAAGAACATGGATCTAAAGTTCCAATCATAAATAGCAATTCTGTTCTCAAAAGCTACAAGATAAGCTACTTGCTCTACATTGTAGAGCATAACTCACACATTGATCTACTTGCAAAAACATCCAGAATTTTTTCAGATGTTTTTTTTTAGCTCCCTATCGTTAAATTATATTCCCTATTGGAAATCAAAAAATATGATAACAGGGTAGAAGAACAAAAGCGGGCACAAGGCACCCGAGAGCACAACTGAAAGTGGCGGGAGAGTGAAGTTGTTTTTGAAATACCAAACTTAGACCTGGACCACCCACAAATAAAGTATTGATAGCAAAGTCCACAACTGAATTTGAACTCCTACAGTGAAGATTTATGCAGTTGTTTATCCTCTGAGAAGGATGAACACAGCAAAAATGTTAAGTGAGAGCGCTAGCTTAGAGACCTTACAAATTAGCACCCTGTACCGAGGGATAAAAAAGCTTTCTGTGGCTTCTTTTTTTTTTTTTGGTCACAAGTAGTTTTGAACAACCTTTGGAATTGTTCGATTCTGACCAGTCAAAAATATCCCCAACTTATCTGACTCAAACATTATTCTGCCACAGCTAATTATTACAGGTAAATATTCAGGAATAATGTTTAGAGAAACCAGTTATTGATTCATTTATTAAACAGATCTGTACCATCTGGGGGTGTTTTATACTAACAGAGGAAACGTATAATGTAGACCTCCCTGTAAAAGAAAGCATTTTATTACGTGATCAATTGTATGCTCTCAAACCACCACCGTTGTCGGTGGATTGATTGTTGATTCCCTGCCAAAGCGTTCTTTCATAGCTATGCCATAAAATGTTTTGTCCTTCCCTTAAATCCAGGATTCCAGTTGCTGAATCAGAGGTTACACTACAAAATATTTTTTTCTGTCATTTTGAGCAAAGTGGTAAAAGAAATCTGGGCATAATCTTATTTTTGCCTGTCAATTTTTAAAATAATATATTCAATAGTATTTATCTTTTTATTCATTTTAAATAATATTCAATCCAAACAAGTTTAACGGAGAACTACATATAAAGAATGACAAAATGAGTTCAACTGCTGTAGCCTAAACACAGTCTCACAAGTTCCCCCTTTTCTGCATAGAACTGAAATGCGCACCCATTTGTGTATAATCAAATAGTGGGATTGCTGCAGAGGTTATTGTCAGGAGGTTTTGGATTTTTGCCTCTGACTGATGACTTCTCATGGGGGTTTGGATAGAGCAGTGATTCTCAACCGGTGGGACACGCTCCTGGGGGGGGGGGGTTCCAGTAGGCAACTTTTTTTTTATGAAACTACTGCCATAAAAAGTTCTAGTGTTGTATATATGTAACTCCTGAATAGAAATTAAAATGTGTTTGGATTGACTTAAAAATAAGAAGTTTTGAACAAATTTGATTTGTTTGTCGATCATGAGCGCAAATGCAGGTGATAAGCGGTTTCAGCGAGTCACACAAAAGTTCGCTGGCTCTCCAGGGGCGGGTGTTACAGCGGTTGTATGAGCTGTGAGAGGAGGTGAAGTAGTTTATGACAAATCAAATCGGATATGGTGAAGCATCTGGATGACACTGTATGTGGCTTGCGTCTCTGTCCTATTTGATCTATATTTGACCGCTTGAATGGCCTTAAACTGTCTTTGCAAGGCCGCGAAACTCATATTTTGCTCATTGCAGACAAAGCGCATGCCTTAACTCAAAAACTAGACCTCTGGCATGGCCGCATCAGTCGAGGGAACTGCAACATGTTCCCCAGCCTTGTAGACTTTATCACTGATGCAGGCACGTCACACTATTTTTCCTCTCTATTTCAGCGTCTGAGCACCTGTCAGCAATGAGAGAACTGTTTGTGACATGCTTTAAAGAGTATTATCGCTCTTTTGCTTGGGTTCGAGATCCGTTTGTGTGCACAGCAAAAGAGCTGTCCATTTAGGATGACCAACCGTCCTCTTTTTCCCCGGACATGTCCACTTTTCATGCACTGTCCGGGCATCCGGGAGGATTTATAGGCTGATGAAAATGTCCGGGTTCTTATTGTTTTTCA
The DNA here is from genome assembly GCA_963556495.2 of Valencia hispanica. Classification (NCBI taxonomy): domain Eukaryota; kingdom Metazoa; phylum Chordata; class Actinopteri; order Cyprinodontiformes; family Valenciidae; genus Valencia; species Valencia hispanica. Next base: position 52,982,191 of record OY747701.1, read on the forward strand.
CAGGACCATGCTTAAACTGACTGGTGTGATGTATGCAGTATGACAGCCTTTCTCTCATGTAATGTCCTCCAGAGCTGGTTCTGATCAGTTTATTGACTGCACAGACAGCAGGCTGTGCGCCGAGCTGCACCGCATGCATTGCGCAGCGCTGCTGTGCGCCGAGTTGCACCCCACCGCGTTATCCTGCATTGCGCAACGCAATTGCGCAGCGCTGAGTTACTGCTGTTTACAAGAAGTCAAAGCACAAGCTTCATGCGCGAACCACAAAAGATATACCGCCAAGTCGCAACAAATGTAACAAACGAGTGCGCCATTCACATAGTGTTTCTGTGTGTAACAAAAGTGGCGAATAACCAATAGATCACTTGAACACAAAAACTATAAAAAGCCTGAGCAAAGTGAGAGTTCATCTATAAACTGACTGTGGAGGATAAAGATGCAAACAAAACAGAGTAACACTTTTTTATTGTTTTTTAGTCTGCAGCTGTTTACTTTTATTACAGTGAAAAGAAAATATTACTTGTCTTCTCAGAAGATTATTTCAGATTTTTCTTCTTTTTTTGTCCAGTGTAATTTAAAAAGTAAACTAATATTGTTGCTGGTAACTTTTTTTAATTCAGAAGAGTAACTATTTCTATTATAATTTATTTCCAGAGATTATAAAATCATTTTTCTACTTGTGAAAGCCTTTTTGAACTTTATTTAACTAATCTTTTCTAACCACATTGAGAATGCACACTTTAAAAATGTTAAAATCAAAAGTCTTGGCCAAGTCCTGAAGGTGTTTCAGTACTGTGCCAGATGTTCTCTTTTTTGGAAATCAAAATATGGTCACCCTATTGATATGCAGGACCAGCTTATTGAGCTGAAGAGTGACAGTAGACTGAAGGAACTCTTTAGCTTCTGCTCTCTTTCGTCATTCTGGGCAGTATTGATGCAGCAATATCCTCAAATCTGTGACGTCGCCTTGAAGATTCTCCTTCCTTTCACGTCGACATATTTGTGTGAGGCAGGATTCTCAGAAATGACTGCACTCAAAACAAAATACTGCAATCGTGCACAAATCGAGGATGATTTGAGGCTATGTTTATCAAACATTGAGCCAAGAATTGAGGACCTTTGCAAGGCAAAGCAGGCTCAGGTCTCACATCAACATCACCTACCTGCAAGCGTCTGTAAAAAATACAGATGATGCCTACTATTTGGCCTAGTAATAATAACAATAATAAAGGATACTGGGGCCCCAACTGCAATGAACCAGCTTTGGGGGGGCCCAGCTTGCAAAAGGTTGAGAACCCCTGTTCTAGAGGCTGAATCCGCGCTCCGCTGACACACTGGAGACTTGAATTAAGCGTCATTTCAACTGAAATTTTGAAATGAGGACCATTTCTACAATTGAAGAGATCAGAAGTCTGAAATACTCACTGAACAAGCTGTTTTGCTTCAGCGGGAGGAAATCCCAAAGCATGCACTAGTGGTTGGCACGACACCGGGTTCTTGGGAGAGACGCGCTCCAAAGCCTCAGTAACTCTTCAATGCACTGTCAGGTCTGAGATGTTGCTCATATGATCTCACGGGAATCTTTTCTTTTTTGATTGATTGATTTAATTACCTTTACTCTGTGCGTAAAGTTGAAAATGTCTGCACATTTGCACCAAGTGTTCTGAGGTGTGAATACTAATCTGTCAAAATGACGGAAGCCCCTCAGATTTTAACATTCTTAGTTACGGAAAATATTGGTCAAATATTTGGTGTTGAATAATCCTGGGCAAAAACTGTTTCCAACAGAGAGATTGTGGGTTGGTGGGTGCGAAGGATGTGTGCTATTCACCTGCTACATGGATCTTTCCTGCATATATCCTCTTTGTAGCAAATGCGCTCATTCACACACTGGTGGAAGCAAGCTATTATTATAGCCACAGCTGCCCTGGGGTAGACTGACAGAAGCGAGGTTGCGATATCGCGCCATCGGCCCCTGTGGCCAACACCAGTAGGTGGTTAGGTGAAGTGTCTTGCCCAAGGACACAACGACATGTAGCGGGTGGAAGCAGGAATCGAACCCACGATTTCTGTTACTGAACTACACCCGCTCCTCCCCAATCCCTCTTCTGTTTACAGCCAGAGAGTGTTAGGCTTCCAGATGGTGCGGTGACATTTCATCGGCATAGGGTGGTGCCATTCCATTTTAGACAACGTAACTATGAAAACACCAATGTTTGTGTTAGAAAAGTAGATTTTTTTCATTACTTTTCTGCTTTAAAAAGCAATGAAAAGACTGATGTTGGCGGCAGTAGACAGGAACAAGTCGTGGGGTATTGTGCAGATGAGAAACCTTGCCTTGAGCAGATAACGTAATAATCTGCTGCAGTAGTTTTAAATTATGTTGTGAACTGGTCAGTTGATAAGGTTTCATTGACATGGCAGCAAAGAATTGTGTTCTTTGATTACAAACCATGTAGCACTTGACATGCAGCCAGGAGAAAAATGTTGCTTTTGTACTGGTAAGAGCTCTGTTACCGTCTGACTCCAAAATGAACTGTGAGCTGCCTTTGCATTGCCAGAGGGTGGTCAGGCACTGGTGTTTTTGTTTTAGATGATCTGTCAGTCATTTGAACCCATGTTAGTGTAGAACTTAAAGACTGGGTAAAGGACAGACAATGTGGAGCTCCAGTGAAACAAAGATACACACCTTCACCTGACATATGAAGGTCTTTGCTTATGGTACTTTAGGTGCAACACAAGGACCTTTTATTGAAAGTATGCTATTCGATTGTTGCCAATGAATCGATTTACATCAATCAGAATATTCTAGGAAACTGTGGCCACAAAGTTGAAGGTATGCAAATATAGTCTGGGTCAAATTTCACAAGACAACTGTAAAATGAGCTTTGTGTGACTTCTTTTCCTGTAGGTGGCAGAAATCGCTGTGGATCCAACAACGGAGGCTGCAGCCACCTGTGTCTCCCCAGCAACAAAACCTACACATGCGCCTGTCCCACCGGCTTCAAAAAAGTGGACAACTTCAACTGTGCTGACAGTGAGTCAATTAACAACTGCATGTGTCGCACACCTCCCTTCATTATTATAGCAGCATAATCTTACTCTGAAAATTATCAAAAAAGAGGGACGTCAATTCAAATATAGTTGAATATCAGGGAAACCTGTCCCATATTAAGAAATAACAGACGCTTACAAAAACACCAGCACCACAATTACCTGCACCCTGATCACTTCCAGAAAATAAATGTAACTGTAGCATTTGATATAATAGTGTAGTAGTTTACCTTTTCCAAGATGGTTGTTGTCAAGTAACTTTTATTTAATAATTCCTGGACTCCTGCATAAATATAATATTAAATAGAGGCCAATTTCTCAAATCCCTTTATTAAAAATGGGAAACACAGAAAAGATGCCATTCAAGTAAACCATATATGTGTTGAACTTGTCAGTCAGAAAAATAATACTTTAAGATAATAGAAAGTTGCCCATATCTGCAGTTAAAGCAACAATTAAAGTCTAGATAAGGCACAGAGTTCATCTACTGTAGTATGTCTAACGTGTATTGTTACAGAACTGTAGTTACAAAGTCGCCGTAGTAACTATTAGGTAATACTATCGGCAATGTAAACATGGGTTTTTTCAATTATCAATTTGACTAACTGGAACCAGGATCTGTGATCAAAATAGATTTGAACCTTTTTTTGTCAAACACTCCAGGATTACTCCAGGTATGCCGAACAGAGAACATATGTGGAACAGTCATGCCCACTGTTAAAGCAACACTAAAGAGTTTTTAACACTTTAAGCTATTGCTTTCAAACAGTTTTCAGTGGTTTTTGATCCAGAAACTTGAGCAGCTTCACGCTGGACAGGACTCAGCAGACCTCTCCTGGCAAGAAACTGCACTCAAGAACTTTGGTGGATAGGGTAGGCACTAGTAGGAGGTATCTACCTGCTTTACGGCAATAGCTGATAGGTGGTGTAACAACATTATGTCACTAATAATAAGAATATTTTATTGGCCATGATGGCACCAACAAGGAGTTGTTGGAATGGCAGGGTTGTTTATGACAGTTGCAACATGCGATCAAATACACACAGCTCAGCTGAATAAAAAAAAAGACATTTGATCATTTGATAAATTTTTTTAAGATTAAATACATTTTACTTAAATTTTATTAGTAACTACTATTACTATTTCTATCACCAAAACCTACATTTATTAAACCTAAAACTAGATTGTGTTCTAACTGATGGATTTAATAGCCAGGGAAAATATAATCCTTAAGAAGGTGACAGATTATGTACAATAATTGCTTTGGTCTTTTGCTGCCTCTGCTGCTTGACATTTTTATAATAAAACAGTCCATATCCTGTAACGGCCACATAATCACAGCCTGAGAACTAAGGTGTGAGCTGTTTGAAGAAATTAAATTTTAGAGAACAAATGAGGATTCAGATAATATATCTACCTAATTCAATATATGATAAACATTTTACATTTCAATGTAGCTTAATAACCTCTAACCTAAATGAATGTTACTTTTATGAGCTTTTAATTTGATTTCATAAAAAAAAAAATTATATTTGCTAATTTCACAGCTTGAATGAGAAACATTTTATGTAGTACTCTTACACAACCTCTAGCTTTTATAGTACAGTCATTTCTCTGGAAATATGTTATGATTTATGATGTTAATCAATTTGTTTAATTAAATGTTCATTTTAAGAGCTGCTAGATGTTTTTGTGGTGATGCTGTTGTTGTTATGTTTATTGTTGACCCCACTGTTAAACCTAGAAGACTGACAGAAGACCTTTGGTCTTTAATCAGGTCTTGACAAGTTCCTGCTTTTTGCCCGAAGGACGGACATCCGACGAATCAGCTTCGATACAGAAGACATGTCCGATGATGTCATTCCTCTGGCCGACGTGCGCAATGCCGTGGCAGTGGACTGGGATGACAAAGATGCTTACATTTACTGGACAGACGTCACTACCGACTCCATCAACAGAGCATTGTGGAATGGCACCAAGCAGGAGGTCAGTGATATTTCCGGTCCGACTGACTTTTCTGCCTTGCTCTCTATGAACAAAACAATCAGTGAGAGCAGCTGCAGAAGATGACTGCGTTATATTTATGCAATACTTCCATCTGCTGGAGGTGTTCTGAAACTACATCATCAAATGGGTTCATTCCTCATCAAATTGGCCCAAATTTTTTCTCTGATATTCTTAAGATTTTATTTCACCTGAAGACTTACATTTAAGTCTGGACCAAGGCGTATTTAATGCTGATGGATTTTAAAACCTAATATTAATCTGTAGGACATGAAAAGTGTTTCTACAATGTCTGGAAAAGTGTAGAATTACGTATTCATTTCTGGATAAGTATGGAAACAGAAAATGGCGCGTAGAACTGTTATAATTCCTGAATTTATTCCGTGCTCCATTTCTAAAAGTTTTGTCTATCCATATTGTATATCCATAAGTTATGTCTATCCATATATCCATCTCACCACCCATTTGTTTCTACTTTCATCCATCCATTTCTCCATCCAACCACCTGTGAAGCTGATTGGTCATATGTCTTTCTGCTTGGCCATCTGTCTGTCCGTCCGCCTTTTTGTTGGTTTGCCTGTATATACAGCCACCCATCCAGCAATCTGCCATCTATCTATACACTTGGTCATATGTTAATCATTTTGTCATATGTCCATTTGTTTGGTCATCAATCCCATAGTACCAATAAAATTTGAGCATTGTTCAAATATCTGTCAAAACTTCCTAGTAAACACTTAAAAATGGCCTATGAAAAGAAAAGGGAACTTTGGAAATTTGAGCCTGGAAAAGAATACAATTTTGATATTAAAATGTGTAGCAACACCTCAAGAAAAAGGAACAATTCAGGCTCACGTTTCCCCTTTTTTTTAGGTGGTGGTGGATACAAGCTTGGAAAGCCCTGCAGGCTTGGCCATTGACTGGGTGACCAACAAACTTTACTGGACCGATGCTGGTAAAAGGCCTCATGTAGCACAATATTTCTCATGTAATATGTAGAACCAGTAGCATGGGAGTGCATTCTATGGGAAAATCATTGTGCCTAATTTGGTGCTAGGTACGGATCGCATCGAAGTTTCAAATGCCGATGGCAGCATGCGAACTGTGTTGATCTGGGAGAACCTGGACCGACCCAGAGACATTGTAGTTGACCCAACCGGAGGGTAAGGACATTAACCAGATTTTACTTTTGCTCAGATGTCATATACAGCTACTGAATTTTTTCATGTCTGGTTAGTTTCATGTACTGGACTGACTGGGGAGCCAACCCAAAGATCGAGCGTGCAGGAATGGACGCCTCCAATCGGATTGTCATAATCTCGTCCAATCTGACGTGGCCCAATGGACTCGCCATCGACTACGAGACCAGACGTTTGTACTGGGCCGATGCAGGCATGAAAACTATTGAATATGGCAACTTTGATGGTTCTGACAGACAGGTAACATATGTCTATTTTTCCATAAAACTATATCTTTTCTTCTTTTTTTGCTATCATTAGTAAAATCCATTTACCATTTTAAAGTCAGTGGTTTATCCTCTTTTGGGAAGTTTAAAGCTCCACATTATGTTTTCAGGTTTTGATTGGCAGTCAACTGCCTCATCCTTTCGGGCTCACTGTACACAAGGACAAGCTGTACTGGACTGACTGGCTGTCCAAGAGCATCCAGAGTGCTGATAAACTCACTGGGTTGGGGCGCCACACGCTGGCCGAAAATCTGGAAAATCTTATGGATATTCACATGTTCCATCGGCAGCGGGAAACAGGTCAGTCTCTGTGTCTGGAGAAGAAGTCAAGCCTGGCATTTTTTTTAATGATGCCATTAAGTGACTTTATTATTTTACCTTTTGTAATAACAATTGCTGCAAGGGCAAAAGAGCGATTTGAACCTGTACTACATGGTTTGTTAGCCATTCGGAATTGTCAGTGTTGGAGCTACAGTCAAAGAGCAAACTGTTAGAATTACCTTTGGAGAGTATATAAGATTATGTTAAAAAAATATTTGCTCCAAATTAAAATCCCAGTGTAAATTTCCCACGTTAGTTCTTATATTCCTTAAAATGACTTGAATTCCCCACTATATGAAATTTATGTTTTAACTGTGCAGGGATTTTATTTATTTTATTTGTTTAAATTTGTCTACTGGCTGTTATATTTTATTCATCCTTAAAACTTAATTTGTGGCAAATTTTGGGGTTCTTAATTTTTTGTTTTGTTTTAGTAACCCCTTTTGACAATACAACAGATGGTGTAGTTTTGTTTTTATTTTTTGTATATTTTTGAGCTCTTATCCAAATTTCCTTGTAAATTGCAGAACGAATGATGGAGCAAAACCTTATTTGTACTTAAGCTGAATTGACATTGATCTCTCTTGTGTAGGATTGTCTCACTTTGAACCTTTTGCTTCACTTTGTTGGAAATATAAACATTCTGGGGGTATACATTACAAGTAGGTCGTTGGGTGATCAGAGTCTGCTTGTGTGTCGTTCTGTAGTGCATAACCCATGTGCAGTGAATAATGGAGGATGTAGCCACCTCTGTCTCCTGGCACCTGCTCCAAAAGCTTCTAGCTGTTCCTGTCCCACTGGGATCAATCTACAGAGCGATGGGAAGACCTGCACACCTGGTACAGAAGACTGCTGTTTACATTGTCAAAATATTTAAACAGATTATATAATGCGACGAGCTTCAGTTTGCATTTGCACTGAGGATAAATGTGCAACAGGATCAGATTATTGCATTAAAATAAGTCAATTCATAAATTCATAAGATACTGTATGTAAAGTGCATCTGGAAGGGAAGTAAAAAAGAAAACAAATGGAAACAAAAATGTCTAAAATATTTTAGTTTTTTTATACAACTTGTGACTTTTTAAAATTAAAACTATGTCAGCCCTGTTTGTACGTACTGTAGATGACAAAACGGCCATGTTTTTTGACATGCACAGGTATGAGCAGCTTCCTTATCTTTGCTCGGCGGACGGACATCAGGCTGGTTTCTCTTGACATTCCATATTTTGCTGATGTGGTTCTGGCTGTCAATAGCTCAATGAAAAACACTATCGCTATCGGTGTTGACCCCAAAGAAGGTCTGTACATCCTCCTATTTTTTTTCTAAATACCTAATCAACAGGCTGAGTGGTGCAGAAATGTGAGGTTTTTTTTGTGTTGCCTGTTTCAGGTAAAGTATATTGGTCCGACAGCACCCTAAAGAAAATCAGCAGAGCCAACATTGATGGAACAGCCTATGACGACATAATATCTACAGGTATGGGCAGGCAGCACTCATTACTGTGTAACTCCACTCTGTCATGTTGTGGTTACTCCAGCTTTGGCTCTCTGCAGGGTTGATGACGACGGACGGCTTGGCGTTGGACGCTGTTGGCAGGAAGATTTACTGGACCGACACTGGAATTAACCGTATTGAAGTGGCCAACCTTGATGGCTCAATGAGAAAAGTTCTTGTGTGGCAGAACCTTGACAGCCCCCGAGCAATAGCACTCTACCATGAGATGGGGTGAGACAGCTAGACTGTAACACTGTTCTGCAGTTCCCCTTGTATTTATTCCTTCGAATGTATGCTTAAAATTTTCTTACGCATTTTCTATTCTTGCTTTTTTGGTTGCTTTGTAGTTACATGTACTGGACTGACTGGGGAGAGCATGCCAAGCTAGAACGCTCAGCCATGGATGGGTCGGACCGTGTGGTCCTCATAAGTAACAACCTGGGCTGGCCTAATGGCCTGGCAATTGACACGGCTGGGTCACAGTTACTGTGGGCCGACGCTCATACTGAGGTCTGTACTAACTCCATTGATCTTTTTTTTTGTACAAATCATGCATTTTAACGGGTTAATCACCCAGTTCTGAGGATTTCTCATAAAATGATGATATAGTGATGTCACAATATAGAAAAATGGATTGAATGTTAATCCTGGTGTAACTATAGTAATCCGTCATTTCACTGTAGCGTATTGAGGCAGCTGACCTGAATGGGCAAAATCGACACACCCTTGTGACTCCCGTCCAGCACCCCTATGGTTTGACCCTTCTGGGCCCTCATATCTACTGGACCGACTGGCAGAGCCGCAGCATCCAGCGAGCCGACAAGAACACAGGGGCCAACACCATTACTGTGCGAGCAAATCTGCCGGGCTTGATGGACATCCAAGCTGTGGACAGAGAGAGACCACTTGGTAAGATCTGGGATGTGGATTTATTTCCTATTATTAGAAGGGTTTGTGTGATGTAGCTAAGAGGAAGGATTTTCATCTCCTTCTGTTTTACCTATCCATCCCTCTGACCAACATTTATTCATCCATCTATTTGTCACACAGTCTCTGGTTTTTGATATTGCATATTTAAAACCTGACCTTTAAAGAAAGACCTGTTAGTCCACGTTTGGACCATCATTAAAAGGTTATGTACAAAAATTCCCTGAGTTATGTCTGGAATTTGCATATGGAAATAAGTAGAATAACTGGCATAATAAGATGCAAGCTATGTTGTACATCAAATTTATTATGGAATGCATGCCTTCTATCTGTGGATTTTTTTTTTAGGTTTTAATAAATGCTCCCGGAGGAATGGAGGGTGCACACACCTCTGCCTGCCTCGTCCTAACGGCACTTCCTGTGCATGTCCTACCGGCATTCAGCTTAAGGGAGACGGCAAGTCATGTGACGATTCCCCGGAGACGTACTTGCTCTTCTCCAACCGTGTCAGTGTGCGCAGGATCTCCCTGGACACCAGCGACCACACCGACGTGCACGTACCAGTTCCCGAGCTGCATAATGTCATCTCACTAGACTATGACAGCGTTGATGGGAAACTATATTACACCGATGTCACTCTGGATGTTATCAGGTGAAAAATGCACTTGATTCTGTAAGAAAACCTTCATTATATATCAGTTAAAAAATTTTAATTGCCATGGCCTCTCTGTTCTCTTTAGTTATCAAAAAACTAAGAATTTAATTGAGAAGTGAGACATGTCGCTGTAGTTCAACAAGCAATGGTTTATCTGCTCACAACACTTCTCTAGAAATAATTTGTCTATTTTTTTTTTTTTTTTTTTTTTTTTAGGAGGGCTAATCTAGATGGCAGTGGCATGGAAACAGTTATCAGCCAGGGTCTGAAAACTACAGATGGACTGGCTGTGGACTGGGTGGCCAGAAACATGTACTGGACTGACACCGGGCGCAACACCATTGAGGTGGCCCGTCTGGATGGGACTTGCCGCAAAGTCTTGGTGAACAACAGTTTGGATGAACCACGAGCTATTGCAGTGTTCCCAAGCAAAGGGTAAGAGTGGGGACTTAATGGGGCTTCGTTTTCACATTAAAAGCTTAGTTTTAGATTGATCAAATGTGTGCAATCGAGAGAAATTAGGTAGTACATATTATAGTCATGACTATCTTTTTGATATCTAGTTTGTTATGTGATCCCATTATGTATTTAATAGGATGAATGTTGCAAACTTAGAGATTACATATTTATTTCGCATGAGCGCTACTCAGACAAAATGTCCAATGCAATGAAAATGTCACAGCAATGATCTGGTTATGAATTTTTTTTTTATTTCATGTCGCTTCTATGTTGTAACACGCTTTATTCATTGATAATGATTTACTCACCTCAGCATGCAGAATGATTAAAGTGTCTGACATGTCAGTAAAGTTTGATTATTTTTTAGATTATTTTTGGGCTAATAATAATTTGATTACTGAGCGGCAGTCATGGGCTGTGTATAGGGCATTGAAATTTCATTCCAAGAAGGTCCGGTGATGATTAAGTGTGAATAAATGAACAAGATGGTCACATCATTGCAAAAAGTCACTTACTCTGTCCTTCAGTAGTAGCATGCTGCATATTTTCCATCTCAATTTTTAAACTGCTGGAAGTCCCCATAGTCTTCACAGTGGCTGTCTTATGGTTGATACAGAACTCCAAAGGACAGGAAATTATTTTTTTTATAAAATGACTTCTTGCAAAATTAAGTTCCCATTACTTCTACCATGTGTTTGCAGGTTTCTCTTCTGGACTGACTGGGGGCACATTGCAAAGATTGAGAGGTCCCATCTAGATGGGTCTGATCGAAAAGTTCTAATCAATACGGACCTGGGATGGCCAAACGGTCTCACGCTAGACTATGACACAAGAAGGTTTGAAAAAAAAACTTAACTGAAACAATTTGATTTTACTGAGAAGATATCATGACCATTGTGTTGTGATATGTTTTAGTTGTAGTTTATTTGGTTTACAGCTTGGAGTCTAACTTCCCCCAGCTGTAAAGGATATTCATCCATCTAGAAATGAGTGTTGAAACTGAAGACACAAGCATTACTGATACACATATTAACTTATGTTGCTAATAGTTTTGTCAATTGAACGAACAAAATACATTGATCAGGCATACCACTTTGACCACTGACAGATTAGATGAATAACTCTAATTTTCTTCATCATTGCACCTGTTAGTGGGTGGGTTATTTTAGGGTGCACGTAAATATTTTGTCCTATAAGTGGGTGTTGTTAAAAGCGGGATTTGAGGAAGTTTGATGAGGGCTACATTGTATTGACTATAAATGACTGGGTCAGAGCGTAACTGCAGCACTTGGTGGCTGGTGCTGGTCTACAGTGGTCTATGTCTGTCAAATATAGTGGAGACTATAGAGAAAGCAGACCTATGTGGTCCAGTTTAACAGAAGAGATACTATAGCTCAGTTTCTTGGAAAATGTAATGCTGGTTCTGACAGAAAGGTGTCAGAATACAGAGTAAATTGAAGTTTGTTGCATGGGACTGCATAGCCGCAGTCTAGTCGGGGTGCACGGATGATCATAATGTTATGTGTGATTGGTGCATACATGTGATTTTCTCTAACTTACATTGCTAAGTTACAAGATTGCTTTCAAGTTAATAGTGTTTGTGCAATACGTGGTGCTATTTAAGCTATTATATTTATCCTGCAATCATTTATCAAACAAATCTGATTAATAGACCCATATTCAGATGATGCTAAAGCATGCTAATGTGATCAAATTGATGGCTAATTCTAATAAATAAAGATGAAAGAGAACATGTTTGGTTTGGATGGTTTTCAAGACATGTTTAGTGTATGAATATGTGTTTGGTGATGCCGAGCTCCTGTTTTTGGACTGGGTATTTGCTTATACAGCAGAAATGAACCACGGTGCTCCTTATGACTGATTTTCTTTGCAGGATCTACTGGGTGGATGCCCACCTGGACAGGATTGAGAGCTCAGACCTGAATGGAAAGCTGCGTCAGGTCCTCGTTAGTCCCGTGTCCCACCCTTTCGCCCTTACACAGGTACTCGTCTCAACCCTCCTGCCCCCCTCAGCTCAGCTGTGAATCACAGGGCTGACCCTCCCTCGTGGCTGCCTCCTCCACTCACCTGCTCTCTTTGACTCATCGGCTCACCGTGTGATTCTCATTGTCGCCTCTCCGTCCTTCAGCTCATATCGAACTCATTAAACTTAACCATTTCGTCCACTTTCCTTCCACTCATTTTTCTTCTTCCTCCTCTCTCTCTCTCCCCCTCTCTCCCCCCTTTACCTTCCCTTTCTTCCTCTCAACCCCTTGCTCCTTGTCTGTGTTTTTCCTCCTCTCTTCTTCTCCCCCGTTTCCCCAGTCGAAGCCGGTGTCCTCCCCTCTAACTCCTTTCTCCCGACTCTCGCAGCAAGACCGCTGGATCTACTGGACGGACTGGCAGACTAAGTCCATCCAGCGGGTGGATAAACACACTGGCCGAAATAAGGAAACTGTGTTGGCCAATGTTGAAGGCCTGATGGACATTATAGTGGTATCTCCACACAGACAGACAGGTAAGGCATTACTCTTGATTCCGTGGAAGCCATCAAAGCCCTCTTTCTGCTTAGTTGGTTTTTCAGAAGTGGTGAAGCACCAGATAATAGCAAAAACATAGTGCCATCTATTGGTCACAAGATATCTCTTTCGAAATATCCCAATCTAATTCTGTCATGCCACTTGTTCCCCTTTCTGTCCATTAGGTACTAACCTGTGTGGGATAAATAATGGAGGCTGCACTCACCTCTGTTTTGCCAAGACCAACAGTTTTGTTTGCTCCTGCCCCGATGAACCAGATGGGCGACCCTGTTCTACTGGTTAGTGTTCTCTGTTACCATTTGTGGGGACATCAGCTAAACAGCTGTAACCAATATACAGATGAAACTCGAAAAATGTTAATATCGTGCAAAAGTTCATTTATTTCACTAATTCAACTTATAAAAATAAACTAATATATGATTTACAGTCATTACATGCAAAGCAAGATATTTCAAACCTTTATTTGTTATAATTTCGAGGATTATGGTTTACAGCTTATGAAAACCCCCAAATCAAAATTTCTGAAAATTGAAATGTTACATGAAATCAATAAAACATGAATTTTAAATAGAGAAATGTTGGACCTATGAAAAGTATAATCATGCATATGTACTCAGTACTTGGTTTGGGCCACTTTTGCATCAGTTACTGCTTCAATGCAGCGTGGCAAGGATGCTATCAGCCTGTGGCACTGCTGAGGTGTTATGAAAGATCAGGATCCTTCAATAGCGGCCTTTAGCTCTTCTGCATTGTTCAGTCTCAAGTCTCTCATCTTCCTCTTGGCAATACCTCATAGATTCTCTAATAGGTTAGGTAAGGCGTTTTTGCTGGCCAATCAAGCACAGTAATCCTAAGGTCATTGAACCAGGTTTTGGTACTTTTGGCGGTGTGGGCAGGTGCCAAGTCCTGCTGGAAAATGAAGTCATTGTCTTCATAAAGCTCGTCTGTGGAAGGAAGCATGAAGTGCTCCAAAATGTCCTGGCAGACGGCTGGGTTGACTCTGGACTTAATAAAGAACAGTGGACCAACACCAGCAGATGACATGGCTACCTGAATCAACACAGACTGTGAAACTTCACACTGGACTTAAAGCGTCTTGAATTGTGGGCCTCTGTCTTTAACCCAGGTAAGACGCTTCTGACGTAGTTTGTTGTTCAGGAGCGGCTTGACAAGAGGAATACGACATTTGAAGTGCGTGTGCGTCTTTTTCTTCCACACTTTTCCCTTCCACAAAACTTTCAATGTGTTTTGATACAGCACTTTAGGAACATCCAACGTCTTTTGCAATTTCCTTTTGAGGCTTTCCCTCCTTATGGACCGTGTCAATTATGTTTTTCTGTCAGGTCAGCAGTCTTCCCCATGATTGTGATTCCTACTGAACCAGACTGAAAGACCATTTAAAGGCTCAGGCACCCTTTGCAGGTGTACATTAGGTAGTAACCTGCGTGGGAATTAATTAGCTGATTAGAGTGTGACAATTTGAGCCTAAAATATTGAAATATCTCGCTTTGCATGTAATGAGTCTGTCTCATATATTAATTTCACCTTTTAAGTTGAATTAGTGAAATAAATAAACTTTTGCACGATATTCTAATTTTTCAAGTTTTACTTGTATAATATTTTAGGTTAGAATTTTTGTATCGACAATTTTGAAACCTTTCAGGGTATTATTAAATAAAAATAATTAAGATAGAGGACAAAAATGTTTTTACACCTAATTTAGTAACATCTAGAAATTCCTTACATTTTTGTGCTTCAAAACACTAGCACCGATTTTAATTATTCATCTTTTTTTTCATTTTATTTGTATTCACTAAGTATTTTCCAGCACCATCAGGCAACCAGGTCCATCATACAGTTTGCCTAAGCTGCGAGGACAGGACAGTGGGACAAAGTCTACCATTTTTATAAAAATACTGTAAAAACATTATTTGATCAATTTAGCCATCATTGTACAGGATTCCTTACACAGTCGTAGAAGTATGTATTGAGAAAGAAAAGAGTGCAAAGGAAAAAAAATTTTATCAGCCTTTTTTCCTTAATGCCACTATCTAAACCTTCATTCAACCATCTTATAGTCCATGGCTTTTGCTGCTTCCATATTGAAATCCTCACCACTATAAAAATACATACCCTAGATTCTAAATTATTTCCAGTTCTGACCACAAATCCACAAATCTATTATGTTATAACATCATTTACTTTAGGTAAGAAACCTTTACCATGTTCATCATGTGTTGGCAAGGTCGTCTTGCCCAATCCTCGTAACAAGCAAGCAGCAATGAATACACAACCTTTAACATTTTTAAAATGTCAGGTGTGAAAGTTTTAAAATCTCAGGATATAATAATTAAATAACCAAAAGATGACAGCATGAGTTCCAGTGTGCTTCTGCATACTCAGATTCTTATGTGGATGTTTTGGTTCAGTTCCAGGTTACATCCCTACTTCTCCTACCAAAGATGCCAGCAGCACTCCTGTTCCTAGAAAGATCCCCAACGAACCAACAGACCCATCACGCAGGGGACCCTCACTCGTCAAGTATGTGTTTGATGATGACTTTCCATGACATTTTCTGAAAGACAACATAGTAGGTATAGCAACTTAGCATATATAGTGATAAAAGCAAGATCACATTATATTGGAAAGCTCAGGATTAAATCAAATGAATTTAAATGAATTGTATATTAATTGATGTTAATTGACCCAGTCTTTTCTTTAAATAGCTTTGAAATTACATTAGCTGGGAACTGGGGATATATAAATAATTTAAAATGAAATGAACTGATACTGACAGCATCTGGTCCACATGTCTTTCATTGATTTTCTGATAGGAAAGAGTCATCAGTGGTCCAGGTCTAAAAAAAAAAAGTCTGCTCTGCGGTTTAAAGATTTTTTTTAAGTGCCTGGGAATTGTCACTGTCCCATTTAAAGATGTTATAAAACCTACAAAGCTGAAACACATTTGTGAAAGGTTTCCAAAGAAAACCCCACCATTGATGTCTTCATTTCCCTTTTTTTTTGTGACAAGATTATGACTAGCTATGGCTTTCTTCTTATTTTTCTCAGCTGCACTGACGAGAATTTAAATGCTGTGGGCTGTGTGAACACAGTGGTGACAGCCCCTCATGGTGAGTACACAGAAAAATAGCACTTCTGATCTGTGCACACTGGCTCTAATCTAAAAATGATACACTTGTTTTTATTCTAATGTTTATGATACTAAATATAAAAGCAAAAGTTCAAACAGTTCCTAGATGTCCTGCACAGAAATGCAGCACTTTTTATAAACTATTATAGAATATTTTATTTAGCAATAAAATATTTAATCATTTTTAATCATACGTTTAACTAGTCAAATCTGCTCATCTGTACAAAACTCTATTACCATTGTATAGAGAATTAAATGCTTCATTCTTATCTATTCAACACTATAACGCCTTACTGCTAATATAAAATGTCTGCAATTTTTATATGGTGTGTGATTGTAGGAGAAGGACTTCATATCAGCTATGTGATTGGTGGGGTTCTCACCATCCTGGCAATTCTGATCCTTATTGCTGCTTTTATCATTTACAGGTCAGTATCCTGTTCATTGCCCAAGTCATGCATGCACTTAAACTAAATATCATTTTGATACTCAACGAATATTAACATTTGTGATTCATGCTTTTTGTTTTGATCCTTGACCAACAGGCACAAAAAGTCTAAATTTGCTGAACCCGGTGTGAGCAACCTCACCTACAGTAACCCCTCATATCGAACATCCACACAAGAGGTCAAGATCGAAACGTCACAGAAGCCTCCGATATACAACCAGCTTCGATATAAGAAGGAGGTAAAGGTGGTGTCATTGCAAGGACATCTGATCATTGTGGTTGATCAGACTCTATGGATTTTGGGGGATTTCTCAAAGAGACAGCTTTTTTGTTTCTGTTCTGAATATTGCAGCTTGTGGCCTTCACAGCCCACATACACCAGCACTTATTTTCTCCCCATTCTTTCCTTCACCCCTGCAGCTCTCTCATCCCTACAACTCTCTCTCCCCCTTTATCTTTTGACCCACTTGTCCCAAGAAGAGGTAGCTGCACAGCATGGAGTGGTGTCCCAGTCGAATTTTCTTTTTTTCTTTAGTTTATTACTGCATGAAAGCTACTGTCAAAAAATTGCTAACACCTCTTTTGTGTAGTTTTTGAAGTTAAGCACCACTAAGTATATAGATAAAGGATGATTAGATGGATGCTATCTGCGGCATGCAAAACACTACTACTTTAAGCCATGAATCCTGATTGATATTTTGTTTTGGAGTGATTTAATTGCCTGCTTTTTATTTAATCTAACTAGTGAAACGTGCATTTAACTTATCGAAAATGAAATATTTTCTAATGTTGCAGATTTTATTTTCAGCTATACTTAACTGTTTTTGGACAGGTTTTAACAACAGAGACGAAATAATTCTTCCTTAGATAGTTAAAAATAATGAAGACGAGTTCAACAAACTACTATGTTCCAATGCCTTGCTGAAGTTTTTATACACTTTCACATTGTTACGTTCAGACTACAATTTTAATGTATTTTAAAAGCATTTTATGTACAACATCATGAATAATACAGAACTGAGCATAATTGTGAAGTGGCAAAAAATTATACAAGGTTTCCCAGGTTTTAATGAATATAAAACTCACTTAATACACCTATTGGAAACCATTTTGGCACCAATGCAGAAGTTAACATCCACAGTTTTCCTTTTTTCCGCTCATGTGGGTACCACCAATGAGCCCCAAGGAAAATGAATGGTGCAAACGCCAGCCAATAGCGTGCCAAGTAACATTGCGCCTTAGTATTTAAGCTTCCCAAGTTGCATTTTCTTTTGAATATTTTAGACATGGTCTACAAAAAAATCCAGGAATAGGCTAATTTTCTGTGAATAATTTGGTGATGCATTCCACAGAAAAATTTGTGAATCATCTAATACTGAACCACGAATAAGTGGAGGTCCACTGTAAACTGTTTTGTGAAGGCCTCATAAGTTTTATTAAAGAACATAGGAGAACAAACAGGATCTTCTAGACCATGGAGTACAAGGGGATTTAGGTTACAAAACAGTATCCCAAATTTTGAACATCTTCCAGATGTAGTCCATTCGACATGTTCAACGAAATAATCAGGTCAAATGAGTCCAGATGTAATCTTCCTGGCATGCAAAATGCTATGTGATTCATTCTGAACATGCCTTCTCTACTATGAAACATGGTAGTGGCAGCATCATGCTTTACTTTAGCAGGGGCATGGAACTTGGTCAGAGCTGATGGGAACAAAGGTGGAATTAAACACAGTAGATGAAAACTTGTTAGAGCAGGACAGTAACCTTAAATATACAGTCAGAACTACAATATTATGGCTTAGATCTAAGATCTATCTAGATCTAAGCAGAGTTATGTGCTAGAATGGTTCAATCGAACTGAGCTTGAGCTATTTAGCAAAGAAGAATCTCTAGATCAGAAAAGCCAGTAGATGGTAGATTTTTATTTGTCAAAAAGATTAAAAACCATGTATCCTTTTGGTTCTACTTCATGATTATGTACTTATTTTGCTTGGTCTTTCAAAAAAATCCTGAATAAATATACTGTGACAAAATTTGAAAGTGTAAGGGTACGAGTACTTTTTGAAGGCCCTGTAGCAACTACTTTGATCAACAGCTTGTCTCCTTATCCAGGGTGGAGTGGATGGAGGCTACACAAAGGAGAAGATCCGCATAGTGGAGGGGGTGTGTCTTCTGTCCAGTGAAGAGCTTTACTGGGATGACCTAAAACAAATCAAGCCATCCCGAGGCGGCCTGCACACCTGCATGCGCACAGACACTGTGTCCCTGCAGACCAGCAGCGCTTCCCTCGATGACGGCGAGACAGAGCAGCTCCTCCAGGAGGAGGCATCTGAGTGCTCCTCCATATCCACACTGACTCCCTCAGCCATCACCCCACAACGTCACGCCCAGCACAGCCTGCCCGACACCGGCTGGGCTTCTATACGCAAACCCTCGACCGAGAGCGAAGTGTGAGAGAAGTTTGCTCTGCGCTCCACCTCAACCATTCATTACATAATACACACACACACACATATGTAAAGTAATAGTTCATATGAACCTGGTTAGCCACAAAAAACAACTTCTGTCTCTGAAACTGGAGCTCCGTCCTGGTTAAGCACACGCGCGCACACGCACACACCTACACACACACCTACACACACACACACAGAGAACAGCAGTGCTCCGTGCCACTTCCTCCAGGCAAGTGATAAACTAAAGGAGCATGCTGCTATGAGAAACCAAATGACTCCAGGGAAGATGTAAACATAGACACTAAGACTATCTGGAGCCCATTTAAAGGATGGAGACTCAGCAGAACAAACACTTCTCTGTGTACCTCACATCTAGTTTCGGGAACTACATTTGGGACAAAGCTGAAGCAACATAATCCATGGATCGATTCAACAACAGTGCTCACTCAAATGCCAGTTATGACTGTATGAACTCTATTTATAAACCTTTTCTCTTTTTTTTTTTTTTACGTGAGTGGGTTTTTGATTAGTGTTGTGTGAGCAGTTTGTGCAGCAGGACTCTGTTTTGTTTTATGACAGTGCCAAAGGGTCCATGTTTCCCTCTCCGCCTTCACTTGCATTTGAGATTCATAATAATTCTGGGACGTTTTTGTTTATTTCTTCTTACTTTACAGACTGGCTGTTGCAGGTTGGAAACTTATCTCCTTTAATTTTTCTTCTGATTTTCAAAAAGCCTCCATACAGGAAAAAAAAAATATCTTGAAGTTACACTCAGACGGTCTATGTATTTTCTGCAAACGTAGCTGAAAAACTTTGTTTATCTTTTGGAGCATGTTTATCCTTGGACATAGCAAAACAAGCTTTGAGGATGCAAAATCCTAAGTGTGAAACACTTTAATCTTTCTCCTTCAGCTGTATATTTTAAAATATCATATTAATTAAGAAGTTGGTGACATTTTTCTTACTTAGCTGTTTTAGCTTTGCACATAAATGGAAACATCTCAACACAGCTTAGTCATTCTCATTTAGCATATCATTCTTTGATCCACCCCCCCCCCCCACCCCCCAAAAAAGAGCAAAATTTTTGCTGAGGTTTTCTATATGGTTAATTATTACCAATAGTAGCACTTACTTTTAAAATGTAAAGCTCTTTAATATTAACAAATTCTTTACTTCACTTTTTAGCAGGTTAAAACGGACTCCTCAGAGTTCTGTTCATTTAATTTCCCCTTTTTAAATGTATTATGCATTGGTTTTTACACGGTATTCCCACGTCTGTATGGAAATGATCATACTAAAGCTCTTGTTAGCAACATGATCACAGTTCCATTTCGCTACCTGCATTCTTGGCTTACATTTTAGAGGCAAGTGGATCAGAAATCTGGCACAAAAGTTTTTTGCTCTGTGAAATGCTGTTTACTTAAATGAGAACATTTACCACTTTGCAACCCGAGTTTATCAATCCGCATCCTTAAAGCAGCAATCAGCAAATTGCACAGCGTGCAAGTCTCATCTCCTTAAACAGAAAGGATTCTCATCTAGATGTGGATCTCTGACAACATAATCTGCACAGATTCTAATGCAAACAATTTTTTGGGGTTATTGCTTTAACGTTAGACTACAGTTCTTGCTGTTTAAATGCAGTACAAAATACTATATCACTTATACAGACAAATATATCTTTTAAACTTAATAGAGCCAGGTATTTTGAAGTATCTGCTACAAGCTCAGCAACTCGCTGATTTGCTGCTAGACTACGCACTGAGGCCAATGGAAGAGGGTCTTGGCAGCTACATAACTACAGTCACTGAGGATTAGTTGACAGTAGGGTATTCGGAGCATCGTGACGACCCAGTATTAAGTTATCCCGGCTCACAGTCTCTCCAACTCTGCTGCAGGAAATGCGAAAAACTGTATAAATTTTACCGTGTGGGTTTAAGCAAACAATTCTGTTTATATTGTGTTAATGGATTTGTAAAGTCTTTTGTACAAAGGGATTTCATGACCATTTTTAGACCTGTATTAATTTTACTCACTGGAGAGATTTTTTTTGTTTTTTTTGCTGTTTTTGCGGAATTATTTTAACCACTGTGTTTTTAAGCTTTGTAAATGATAGGGAAGGTGCCAGTTATTTAATAGTGCTCTTTTATCTTATGAAATACTGGTCACATATAGTTGTTGTAAAGTTAACAAAAAAGAGGTATTTATGATTTTTTTTTTCTTTTTGGTTGTCACTTATGTGTAAATATGAAAAGACTGTATATGTATTTCCCTGGCAGTACTAACAAGTTGTGTTGTGTGATATAGTGAATTATTCCTTTGCTATCTTTTAATATAAAATGGCATTTGCATTTCAGTGAAACCTTCGAGTCACTCATCTTTGCAGATTTGCTATTACATGTATTGATGAAATTGATCAGCTATAATTTATAAATGAAGGGGAAAAGGAACTGGGCTGCATAGCTAAGAATTGTTCTAACCAATCTCTCAGCAGCTCTAGAGAAACATGGGACTCTTTTGCCGCTGCAAAGGAATTCTTAAAGAATAAGATATAGGAGTGAGCAGTGACCTTCATATATAAATATAATAGGACTGTTTACTTTTGCAGGAATCTTCCATCTGAACAATTTCATAAATTTCCAAAGCTGAAGGACACAAACAGTACAAGCGCTATCTCTTAGGCTTTAAAATGTGCTTTAGTTTTTTTTTAAGTAAGGCATCTTCTATAAATATGGAGAGGAGTTGGTCATAGTTGCATATAAATATATTCCTACTTCTTGTGAGTGTGTTATAGTATAGTGTATTATAGTAAAAAGAAATTGCATAGAGTTTCATCCAAACTCTAAAAGTCGAGATAAAAAAACATTTAGGATATTTAGGTTAAACATTAATTTTAAAAAAGTCTACATACTCCTGTTAAAATGCTCTTTTTTGAATGTAATAAATGAGCCAAAAAAACTCATCAATGACCTTTTCTTTCAATCTGACCTATATTCTGTACAATTTAACAGAAAAAAAACAATCCTCTGTTTAAACACAAAAGCAACAGTATAGTTTTTAGCTTTTGCATCTTTTGGATAAAGTCAGGGGGAAAAAATCAGCAGCTTTAAATCTATACTATGGCACAGTAAAGATGTAAGCCAACAATTGGAGATGATGTGGAATAACAGTGATGTTGCTCTGTTACATTCTCCATAACTGTCTGAATTCTCCATATCCCTGGATGAAGAAGTAGGGTTGAAAGACAATGCTATTTTCTCCTAAGGGAAAACATCAAGCCCTCGCTAATCTTCCTCAAGATTTAGGAAGGTTATTTATTTATTCCCCTAAAATGTAAGATTATGATAAAAAGCACTTCACCAGAAGAATAAATTAATGAACAGTTGTAAATATCAGTCAGTTTACCCAAAAACCTTATCTACTATAAAAATAAAAACATTGGACATGACGATACTTTCTTTCTTTTTCTTTCTACTTACTGTGATACCATATGAGAAACAACAAAAGACATCCAGCTACTTTTACTCAAATGCGAACTTGGGGAACACATGAATGAAATTGGATTTTAAAGAAAGTTTTCGGTTTTATTGCTGGAAATAAAATTGTCTACGATGACAAAAAATAACATTCTACCTAAAAATTTGGGAAACCGTAGGCTACACCTTTCTTTTAAGGCAAACTTCTGAGACCCTATTTTTGACTTAGGCAAGGCAATTTTATTTGTAGCACTCTTTCAACAACAAGGTAATTCAATGTGCTTTACGTGATTATGGGGTAAAATAAAAATTGCAGTAAAACACAGACAAAGAATATAAAGTAAAAACAGCAATAAAGCAAGAAGCATACACAAAACATGATGCATCGAAGCATTACTCAAAGGCAGCTCTAAACAGATACGTTTTAAATTGTGATTTAAAAGAACTCTGTGTTTCAGCAGCTTTGCAGTTTTCTGGAAGTTTGTTCCAGATTAGATGAGCATAGACACTGAAAGCTGCTTCTCCGTGTTTGGTTCTAATTTTAGGGATGTTGAGTAGACTTGAATTAGAGGACCTGGGTATTCTGGTGGGTTGGTATAGTAACAGCAGGCTAGATCTTCAATATACTTTGGTGCTAAGCCATTCAATGATTTATAAACATGCATTTTGAAGTCTATTCTCTGAGCTACAGGGAGCCAGTGTAAGGACTTAAGAACTGGGGTGATGTGCTCTACTTTCCTGGTTCTAGTGAGGACAAGGGGAGCAGCGTTCAGGATAAGCTGCAGCTGTCTTACTTTTTAGGCAGACCTGTGAGAACGCTGTTGCAGTAATCAATCCGACTAAAGATAAATGCGTGGGTGAATTTTTCGAGGTCCTGTTGTGACATCAGTCCTTTAATCCTAGAAATGTTCTTCAGGTGATAGAAGGCTGATCTTGTCATTGCCTTATGTGACTCTGGAGGTTCAGGTCTGAGTTCATTACTACACCTAGATTTCAGGCCTCATTTGTATTTTTTAGCTGTATCACTGAAGCTGTGTGGTGACTGTTGATTGTTCCTCTTTAGGTCCAAAAGTAATTACTTCTGTTTTGTTTCTGTTCAGCTGGAGAAAATGTTGGCACATCCATCCATTGATTTGCTCAATGCATTTACAATGAGGTATTTTTCTACCTTGTTTATTTACAATATTAATTGCATATTTATTTATTTCTAAGAAGATGAAAGAAAACTCAATCAAATTATTTTCAATAAATTAAATAAAAACATGGCCCCTAACTTTCAACTAAGCAATTTTGCCAGACGGCGCAAAACATTTTGGATACTACTCCTATTCATATTTAAGGAAGATTAATAGTGTTTGAATAAGAAAAATAGTCTAACTGATTCGGTGTATTGCATAACATTTTAAATAGGCTTGTAGAATATTTCAATATTAAGTTATATAAAATATGTGGGAAACATTTTATATCTTAAGAGATAATCTGTGGTTAAAATCTTTTTGCTGTAAAGTTTCATGGCGTTTTATCTAGCCTTGCTTGGTTAGATAAAGCTAAACAACTTCGTCAAGAAGGCAAAAGAAAAGATAAAATCTCGCGAACAAGACCGCGAAGCAGCGGGATTTGAGCGAGAGTTTGAAACATAAGCCAATATAAGCAAACGGTTTACTAACACAACATAATGAGCGGTTTGTAGCTGAAGGATTGCGGTGATCCCGTCTTTGAAACTAGACTAGACTTTGTAGACCAAACCTGAGATCATTCAGGATTTATGTTTAAAAAATTTTTGTAATTCATAGTCCTTTTCGCTAGGCGGCGGTAATGCATCTAAAAGCCGTTTGCCAACCGCTTTTAAGGGAAAGAAGAAGTGCGTTTGCAGGTTTGAGCCAAACCGCCATGTGTTTGCAAAGAAAGACACGTTGTGTTAGAAGAGCAGGTAAACTTCACAGTTGCAGTATGAGCTTAATAGATTCGCTGATCATATATATATCTTAAATTATACCTTACGCAGGTTTTAAACTGTTCTTTCAAGTAAATGATAGACGCTACCTTTATTATGTTGCTAGCACTTACGCTCTGTCGGCTAACTCGTGTTTTATGTATATAGGTACGGCTGCTAATATTTTATCATCTACCTAATCAGGCTTTGATGTGCGGCATTATTTATTAATCGTCTGTTTCCATTGTCATCAGCTTGTCTTCTTTGTCCACAGTTGCCACTAATTACAAGGAACTTGTCTCGTCGGAAAAGGCGTTTAGTAGCAGTCATGGTCGATGGGGCGTCCCGTCGGTTTTAAATTGGAGTGCAAGGTACAAACAAAATGGAGTCAAATTATCCTAAGTACACGACCAAATCATATGGATGGTGGGTGCGGGAGTGATGAGTTGCACTAATCAGTTGGGATGTCTGCTGCAGTGGCATCAGCACCCCAATCCGATGCGATCTGAGGAGACAAAATGTGCGCTGGGGCCATCTGACTGCACCCATCCCCCCCCCCCCCCCCCATCAACAAAACCTTTAAAAATAATTGAGATCACACCAGATTAATTTTAAAATGTTTCCTTGATACGTTTTGTCATGATTTATTAACAGGATTTAAAGTTCCTAAAGGCATTTAGCAGTCTGCGGTGCTTTCTTAGTATATTTTGTTTCTGTCTCTTTGTCTAATCCCGACTTGATTTATAATTGTTGAGATCAGTGCTCTCTGTGGGCCTGAGCATCCATTACAGAAATCCTTTTTTCCCCCTTCACTTGCGGAATGTTTTATGGTAAGCTGTTTTTGTCAGAGACTGGAACTTCAAAGTGCCACTGTATGCTCCCCCAAGGGTTTAAAGAAAGGGATTTTTTTCTTCTTCTCAGAAGCGACTCCTAAGTGTTTTTACTCTTCAGTATCTTCACTTGTTTAACTTGAAACAATTTGTAACCTTATTTTGCTGTAAAGCACTTTTAAGTAATGGTTTCTCACTCTGCCTCCTCCAGTGCGCTAGGCAGTATCATATATATCGGGTGCTACTGTGTACACATTTATAGCGCATCTTATTCTTGTTTAAAAATGAGTGTTTAAAGTGTCTGTTTTCAGCAAGCATTGTTGTGACTTAACGTTGAAAGTTCTTTTAATATAAAGTTATACTGAACTAAGCCAATTTGTGTTTTCTTTGTTTAAATATTCCTGGACCATCGTTTAATTTATTCTGCCTGATTTTCTTCCTCTGTTATGGTGTCTAGAAGCGAAAAAGAAATCCTGTGAAGATTCAAAGGCTCGGCTCTGCAGACTTGAACTAGAACGTCTTGGTCTCTAAAGGTCTGGAGAAGTTAAATATTCTCTTTTTACCAGAGAAGTAAATCGGAAGGGTGAAGTATCTAACATCCACAAATCTCTGAAGGAAGCCAAAGTGCCTCCAGTACCTTTTTGTTTAGTTTATTTATTTTTTTAGAACTTGTATGTGCCATTCCGAGGGATGAATGAGAATATTTAGGTATTCTGCTTTCAAGCAGCATCTGTTAGTCTAAAATGTTCCCTATGAATCATACCAGCTGAAATCACTTAAAGGTGTATGTGCTTTGTGTGGTTTACTGTTTATTTTATAGCCAAATGCTTTTACAAATTTCTCAACACTTGTAACCATTAGGGGTGTAACGGTTCATGTATTCGGATTCTTCGGCACGGCCCTGTCGGCTCGGTACGCACGTGTACTGAACGAAAGACGGCTGTTTTCTACCTGAAAACATGCAGAATGTTTTGTGCTAAAGTCGGAGTGCAGGGCAACTTTAAAAAGTGACCCCCAAAACAAAACAGGAAGGGCTCCCAGGTATCACTAAACTCTATTTGGAAACATTGATGGCTACAGTAGAAAAAGAAAGCTGGATCGAACCAGAACTTTGTCAGTGAACGAGTCTTTAAACAGCAATGAGGTACATGCCACGCTCTGTACTGAACTGAATTACTCATTTGAAACAATGTTAGGCTGAATGTAAACATCACTAATACTAGAGGAAAAAACAGCTGACAGACGATTATTATTATTTTTTTTTTATCCAATTCAGGAAAATGTTCTTTGTTTAATGCTGATCAGAGTAAAAATAAGTCATGCACATTCGTATTTATTTTTCAACCAAATGCGTAGCAAACGGACTTTTGTGCCGTTACACTCTTAGTGACGATATACAAGTGTTGTCAAATGAACCTGTTAAACACATCAGATGCTTTAGCCAATGAGCTATAAACGTTTTATTTTTATTTTATCTAGAAATGTTGCTTGAAAATGAGTGCATTTTTGTAGGCTTAAACCTACAACTAGGTTGATAGTGAATTTGAGACGAAACTTGCCGCCTTTAGCAGTTTTTTTTTGGGGTTTTTTTTTCAGTAAAACTTTTTTTAAAGGAATTTACTACATTAAATTCTGGAAACTTATCAACTTTCTGAAGTCACCTTCTGTTTGAAGAGTTGCATCTGAAAACCACTCTTAGGTTTAAAATGACCGAAGTTTTTTTTTTTTTGTTCATTGATTTTGGATAAACCAAAAATGTGCTGTAATCTTAAGTGTCTTAGTGTGTTGAGGAGCCTTTGGAGAGGTGACAGTGATGAGTTGCACTATTAGCCAGGTTGCTGTTTGCAGTGGCACGGCAGGCCTGTCCTGACACAATGTGTTGACACCTATTGTGCACAGGGGCCATCTGAGTCGCCTCTCCATGAGAGATAAATAGAAAATAACATCTTTTAGGTTGTGGTGTCATAGTTCATTTCTTTGTATTTGATTCATTGTTGGGTTTTTTGTTTTTTTTTCTCCCAGACGGAAGATCGAAGAAGTGACTATGATGGGACATTTTTAGTCCAAGTTTTCCTAAAAGACCTGGTTAAAGAGTTCCAATCCTGGTAAGAGACTTTTCTAATATATATTTTAAAAAAAGACAGAAAATGTTTGTTTTTCTTTTATTATTCAATATATTTAAAAATATCATGAGTTGGGCTTGTTTTTTTTAAAGTTCTAGGATTTTAATCTTTTACTGGATAGAATTAAACTACTATAGTACAATTTGAAAACTTTATTACATGTCTCTTATTGAGTTCTTGATATGGCTCTATAAAAATGTATTTTTCTGATTGTTGTGTAGAAACAGTACCCTCCTTAAAATGTAAGGTTTTTTTTTTTGTCCTCAAAATAGTTACACCAACCAAATTGATATTTGGAAATGTATGTGTTT
Organism: Valencia hispanica; assembly: GCA_963556495.2. Classification (NCBI taxonomy): domain Eukaryota; kingdom Metazoa; phylum Chordata; class Actinopteri; order Cyprinodontiformes; family Valenciidae; genus Valencia; species Valencia hispanica. Next base: position 53,009,845 of record OY747701.1, read on the forward strand.
TGTTTTATATCTATGATGCTATGGCAACAAAGCCATTTCAAGACACCTTAGTTGATTATCGGCCCAGTTAATCTTTCAGGCATTTGCAAATCAAATTCATTCCGGTCACTAACGCCATTTCAAATTTGTTTAAAGTTGTGTTCACTTTAATTATAATTCAATACAGGCAGGTTTTGTGGATGCATTGCTTATTTGTGAAAACTGTAGAGAAACTCAATTTCTGTAAGTAGTGTTCTGGAAAGCAATACATCCTAAATGTAAAATTAAATCAATAACTTAATGAATGAAGATCACGTTTATGGTTAGCATTAACCGTTTTAATCATCCACTCATTTCAATAGCTTTGTCTGATGGCTTGCAACCAAAGACATATTTTCTTTGCATCGAAAGGGGTGTGATTTCATAGAACCCCCGAAGAACATTTTGTCGTTTTATCAAAGCAATTTGTGCAACCAACAGCACAAGACATCGCATCTCTTTCTGCACCCGACATGCTCAGTATACCAGGCAGTGACATAGACCAATAATCCCTCTAATGAGCTTAGAATGGTAAAACAAAATCTTCAAATTTAAATTCAGTGTCTTGTCTAAGCAGTTTTATATTTTAATGAAAACAATAGTTTTATATTATTCTGATAAAGGATGTTTATTTTTATTGTATCTCCAAACCCTGTTTTTCATTATTTTGGAGGAGTCATGAGTATTTTCTCTTCCCGTTTCCTGCAGGCTTCCTTCCTTATCTAAATCCTGCCTTCTGTGAGTGGTTCATATTACAGATTGCTAGGCGACCGGACCACCATTGTTGCACAGGTAAGATAACGATCACTTCTATAACGGTTTAAAATATTTCCTTTATAAATAGTTTGTAAACAAACAAGTACAGTTTTTTTTTTTTTGCTTTTAACTTATCCTTTCATTTGCTTATTTTTCTAGGCAGACTTGATGGGATGGTTCAGAGCAACGTGTCTGAAGTTCAAGACAACGTGAACAACTTCATGTGAACATCAGGAAGAATAAAGCTTAAAACTTTTGAGCTGTGGTGCATTATTTTCCCCCAGTTTGTGTTGCTGATGTCCTGTATCAAATGAATTAGTCACTGCCATAACAAGACATTTTCTTGAAGTAAACATTGATATATGTGCCGAATATCACATAGCAGCTTTTCTTAATGGGATATTGTTATCCTTTGAGTCCAGCCAGTCACATGTTGTGCTTGTGGAGGTGACAGTTTGTCAGAGCGGATTGCAGGTTGAGGGATTGTGTTGCATCAGCCGCCACCAAATGTAAACATTTGCATTTTGCTTTTGTCAGCCAGAAATGTTCATAATGCAGGAATGCATCTGGTTGGATGGTATATTGGAATTTTGATGAACATATTTCACAAGAAATGCTGCCAGCACAAATGTGTTCCGCTTGTTGCTGGGGAATAAAAATATTTCATTTTATTGAGGAACAGAAAATATCGGTGATAGAGGAAGCCTTTTAAATTCAATTAGACTGTGTGGCCTGTGAGACTGCAGGTATTTTTACAAGATAGAAAACAGATGCATCCTGTGAACTTGGATTTTCATTTTTATCCTTGTTCTGAAACAGTTGTACTCTGAAAAAAAGGCTCATGTTAACAATATTGGTATTTGAGAAAATAAAATTTTTACGCCTTTACATGTAAATCCATAATGTTCCACAATGCTTAAAGGGTATTGTTAATAAATCTTTGTTGAAACAGATGCACTGAGAACTGGACTGTTCATTTGAAACTTATTTAAACCGTTAATGCATAAGAGAAAAATGTTATCATTTTGTCCGTATCACAAAGCTCTGCTTGTCTATATGAACATGTGCAGGGTGACTAACTCCTGAAGCCAAGTTTCAGGGTTAACGTGATTTTCTTTGTGAAATTTGTCTTTCCTCATAAATCCAATATTTCCCTTCCAAGAGGTAAATTCTCATTACAATACACAACGTTTTTATTAGTCTGCATAACTATTAAAAGGTTTGGAATTTGTAATAAACTGCTGCCGACTTCTGATATCTGCTATACTCTTATTAACCACTAGGTGTCAGTTGCACATCATTGTTCCCCTGCTGGTCTCTGGACTCATGTCTAGAGACTGCACCCATAATGGGGGAGACATTGGACATGATGCCTGGAAATAAATCCCTGAAATTCACAACCACAAATTAGGGTGTATGTTGCTGAAGATATTTAGCCCTTTTTCACACCTGTACACAAATATGTCCTCATAACTGGTTGAGACTGCTGTTTGTTTTTGTTTTTTCAGGCCGCAGAACTATTAACAATTTAAAAAGATGCCAAACAAGTTGTTTCAGTCCATTGCCCTGCAACCTTGTAATAACTGTTCTATTGTGTAATATATAAAGCTTATCGCACGTAGCTGTTTTCCTTCCAAGCTCAACGCTCTGGGGATCAAGATGATTCACACCTGCACTCAATGGAGAGTACATTAAGCTTTGAATTAAGGCTGTTGGTGTTTTCAACTGCATTTGTTGCAACTCTTAAAGCAGGTATTTTCTCACTAGAGTATGACCTCTTTTTGAATAGCATGAATTCAAACTAGTCATCTGCAGGTCGTGGCTCTCACCAGTGAAGGGTACATTAAGAACATTCAGTTTGAATCAAAGGAAATGTCAGGAGTGAAAGGAACTCAACTTTGAGGTACAATACATGGATAAATTATTCATCTGGTTAATAGTGGGCTGACACTGAATTTCTTTTAAGAGCAGTCTCATGTAGGCTGTGTTCGTTTATTTTTTTCTACAGCGCCTAGTTGTCATTTTTCACCTGAACTCATCACCTGCCTGTCTGAGGTGTTACTGAACAACACCATTCCCTCCTATGGGCCCTGTCCGACTGAAAATTACGTCACTGGACTCAAGGCTGACACGTTGGCTGATAAAGAGAAGTTGTCCAGAAAGATGTTTTGTTCAGATGTTTTCAACATTCTACTTTTGACTGATATTTGAAGTGTTATGTGGAGCTGTGTGGTCTCACTAGCAGCACTCCTTTGTCATTGTTTGCTGCGGTCAAGCGAGGCATTTGGTTGTTTTACTCAAGGGATAATTTTATTTTGACCTTTTTCCTTCTATAAAATAGAAAATCAACAATTCTGAATTATACAGTGAATAACTTCAGGACTACCTTTTAGACTTGTTCTGTGGCAGCCATACATGGTTTACTTTGAAAAAAATTGTACTCTGCCCCCATGCTATCACCAACCTAACACAGTGGCATGTGCAAAATTATAAAACATGCTTAAAATAAATTTCAAAACAAATAATCAAAATGCCACCTTACACTTACACATAGCTCTCCTGTGAGCACAGACCTCAAAGGTAGCTCATCCCCTCCAGGTTTTTGGATCATCCCTAAATTCCTACCATCCCTAAATTGCAGCCCTTTCCTGAAAATGTCATAAAATCCACCCATAACCCGTTGAGTTATGTTGCCAACTAACAGACAAAACCTAAGGTGGAGGTAATAACAGTTTCACATGTCCAAGTCCTAAAGTTCCAAGTCATTGGCCAGCTGCTCAAGTCAAGTCACAAGTCCCTTAAACGTGTCTAAAGTCATTACTTGAATCAGAGCCCAGGACTCAAGTACTCAATCCCTGGTTGTTGTACCCTTTTTATGCCATAACAGCTCTATGTCAACGAGAAATGGTCTGCATTGAGATCCCTGATGGTCTGCTGTTGTATGTGGTACCATGATCAAGCAAATCTTCTAAAGAAATGATGTTAAAACTGGTTTGTCTAGGTCCAGCACATGCTTTAGATTCAAAGGACTTTTGGATTTAGATCTCTGGAAAATTTGGAGGGCATATCTATACCTCAAACTTGTTATGCTCAAACCATTGTTCAACCATTTTTCTTTGTGGCGGCACACATCATGCTGAAAGAGGTAACAGCTATCAGGAAATGCTGTCTTTATCCCAACTGGTGTTTAGCCACGCAGCAACAAACTGTCAGTATTCACTGTTTTCTGGCATGTTATCAGACGTTATCGTCACCAGACTTCTTTAAAAACCTGATTTCCAGTTCTCCATCTGTTGGATAGGGGCTGGGTTGATGACCTAAATTGCTGCATAGTACTCACCACCCTCTTGCTTGTACCAGGTTGGATCCCATTTTGCCTTCAGAAACCCCCCAAATTCTTTGTGCCAAAGATTTAACAAGGAGTCAGAACATTCCTTTGAGATTTGTGGTCCATAGAATTATGCAGTTGCTGCAGATTTGTGGGCTGCACATCCATGATGCAAATCTCCTGTTGCACCACTTTCCATTGGTGCTCTATTGGTTTACAGTCAAGGCCGGATTATCCAATGGGCATTATGGGCACAGGCCCAGGGGCCCACGTCCACTGGGTGGCCCACATGAGCAGTTTAAGGAAGGAAAAAAAATGGTCTTCATATTTAAAATATGGCAGAGAACGGTGCTGGCGGAGAGATAACTAAGATCCACACCATTTTTTTTACCCTAAAAATTTTATAGTCCCTAAGGCGCAGTTGTGGAAACCATGGTGACATGCCCCGCCCCTGCCCCAGCAAGTAGCGCTCCGCTGACCGTCACCGGACAGTAGGAGTAGTCCTAAGAGAATTGAAAATGAGCAAAAAAAGGCGGTTTCTATAAATGAAAGAGCGAAAGATGAGAAGAAGACGTGTTTATTAAGAAGTCTGTCATCTACTGACACATTCTGTGTAAAACCTAAGGAGGAAAATCAGGAAAAAAGACATCGTGGATGATGGTGAGCCAATGAACCTGTTCGGGAGGGGACTGCGTTAGCTACACAACCTGAGGCTAGCTGTAGCAGCAGCTCAGCCTGGGTTTATCTGGTGTGGGACGCAGCATTGTGGGGCACAGTTAACGTAAATGCTTACGCTGTTGTTATTGATGGTGGAGCTGCTGCTTTTAATAATCGGGCGACCAGATATCCAGCTTCATCCCGTGATCGAGGTTTGGGCGGTAAAGTGACCCAAACCTAATGATCTGCTGTCACTTCCCAAGTGGAGAAAAAGTTTCTTCAGACTGGATCACATGTTCACCGACCACTACAGGTAGGCTAATATCTTTTGTTTCCCCTGCATCTTATGTGGAGCAAATAAAACCAGTACATTGGTGGTTTTTCTGACTGGAAACACTGAATGCGTGTGTGACCATGAGGGAAGCTCTGATCATGGCATCAGTGTGCTGCTAGCATCAGCCACTGGTAGCAGGACAGAAAGCTAAACTGGACCAGCTGGAGGGAGAGACGCGGTACTGGCGGGAGGTTCTGCTCAGGCGGGTCTTTGCTGTCAGTCAGTTTTTAGGTCAAGAGGTTTCTGTGGTGATGATGAATTACTTGGATCAGCACATAGTGTTCACTTTGTTGGCATTTATCTGTCAGTTTGGTCATTTTCTTAGTGAACTCATAAAGAGGTGGACAGAGAGGCTGGGGCAGCACATCATGGAGGACAGAGTCAAAAGTAGAGATGCACCGATCAAAACATTTGCGGCAATACAGATATTTGATATTAATGCTCTTATGGCCAATAACTATTATTTACAATGTTATAAATATTACATTAATCTCTTACAAAGATGGAAATAAATAGTGATTTTTAATATTGGCTCAGTTTAACTTATCGGACCAATACAATGTGTTAAAAAATGACTAACATCGACCGATACTGATGTTGGTGTCAATACATTGTGCATTCAAGAGCCCTGTTCTTATGGTTTTAGTTATGAAAAACAGGAGAGGAGGAGGAAAGAGACAGTAGAGGAGGATGGAGAAACAGGAGTTTAGAGACAGATACAGGGTTATTAAACACATTATTGTCTAAAAGGAAAAGCAGTTGTTTTTACTTTGCATTCATTTTCCATTTATGATCAAATGCTTTAAAATATAAGTCAAGTTTACTTAAACTGATTGCACTATTTTTTATCAATAAAATAGAAATAAAAAATAAGGGGGAGACAGACAGAGACACAGAAGCGCAGCATTGGAGAGCTGAGAAGCTAAAGAATTGAAGGAGTGCTGTGAGAGAGGAGAGGAGGGACAGGAAAGAAAAATTAATGAGTATCAGTGAGTTTTTGTGATTAAGTTATGGAACAATCTGAATTGTAGTCCTGGCCTGGTGGAGGTGAGATCAAGCAGGATGTGTTTACATAGGCAACGGAGTTAAACCAGTGTTGTGTCTTGATATTGTTCCCCTCAGATGAGCAATGTGGTTTTACAAGACTGTGGTGAAAATCCTATTTAAATGATATTATTTTTTTGGCTGAGAGGGGGCCCTTTGAACATTTTGTGCCCAGGGGCCCCTGCTAACATAATCCGGCCCTGCTTACAGTAAACTCATTGTGTGAGATGATCTGAACTTTGTGGCAAAGTTGGGTACACTGTGGTCTGAAAGGGATGGAAAGCATCAGCTGAAGTGCTGCACAGTGACAACCATATCAGAGAACAAATAAAGAAGCGAAGTCAAGCTAAAATGGAGCATTAGAACAAAAGCAAAGATGACACAGACAAAAAAAACATGGAGAAACATGTGATGTTTAAATTATGTCCCAAAAGTATGTCAAGAAACTATTCCCCACCTCATTATACTGCCACCATTAGCCTAAACTCTTTGTACCAGGCAGGATAGATCCCTGTTTCCAACCCTACCATCTGAATGATGCAGGTGAAATGGAGACTCCCTAGACCAAGCCATGTTCTCCAATGTGTCAGGAGAGGTGTGGTTTTCTGCTCCAGGAGCCCATCTGTGTTGAGGTTCAATGTGTTGCATGCTCAGAGATGGCATTCAACATACCTTGGTAGTAAAGGGTGCATATTTGAGCTGCTATTGCCTTTGTATCATCAAGGGTTGTCCTCCTATTTTGTCTTATGACATCAAGTGCCCACACAACCGCCACACACTGACCATTTCTTGTTTTTCTTGACCTTTCTCTATGAAATGACCATGAATGGAAATCTAACTGATCAGCAGCTTTGTTTGCAGCAATTTGTTTAAAGTTTAAAATCAAATTCTCTGTTTTTCATTTACTGATTCTCAGATTAAACTTTAGCAAGTTGTCATCGCCACCACTAGACAATTAAACGTTGAGTTGCTGCCATGTTACTGGTTAAGTTGCTGTTTGCAGTATAGTGTCTGGTGAGTGTATATTCCACCCACTAACAGGTGCATCGTTGAAGAGATAATCATTATTCTCTTCATATGTCAGTGGCCACAATGTTATGCCTGATTGGTGTATTTGCAGAAGTCTTCCAACACAATTGCTCAAAATTTCTGAACAGTGAAGTGTCAAAATCAATAACTCTTTGTGTATTTGGTAAAACGGCGAGTAGTTTTGCTATTAACCGAGTTGAATTGTTGGACATATTTGAGTCAGTAAAATGTTGAAAGAACAATTTTTCTAAAGATTTCTTCAGGGTTTCTATTGCCCTATTATCAGTTATAGCTTAAATGAAATATCTAAAGGGGAAGAGCACCAAGGTAAAGTGGTTTTACTTAATAGATGAAGGAAACAATGAATATTTACCCTCCTGCCATTTTATAATACAAAATGCAGTAGTTTTTCTTTTTGTACTGGCTTTAAGAGTCTCTGATCCCACTAAACTTTAAAGATTAAAGTCACAAGATGGACATTTAACCGTTTTGGGGGGGGGGGGGGGGGGGGGGGGGTCCCTTTTTCCTGCAACCTGCACGACTATGAGATTCTGTGTTCTTTTGTTTTTCTTTTTCTCTACTGTCTCATCTTCTTTCAGCTTGTCCTCAAAGAAGGCCACGGCTGAGCTATGATTGACAGGAGTGCAGCGAGTGATCATAGAGGGCTCGCTGACTATTCTTTATTACAGGAGACAGTTCATGTTTTGCTTTTAGCCAAGCTCCGGTGGGAATTAAAGGGCACACAGCTGAAGGCAGATGTTTTGAATTTCAGGGTGGAGGATAATTCCCAACATCTGATGTTTAAGTGAGGCTGAGATGGTAACAACTTTAGAAAAAAAGAAAGATGTTTGTTTTAGCCCCAGGAAGTTGTCTTGAGTGCGTGCAGGTCCAGTGGGAACCGCATTTCCCTACTCCTCTGAACACACTTGCACTGGAAGCTGTGCTGATGCGAGCTTCTGATCAAAGGAAGGATTCATATCCAAACCTGAAATAGCCTTTTCTCCTTATCAGGTCATGTTGATTTGTTCTGCTCCTAAAAAATGACCTAACGGAGAGGTAACCTCAGGCTCCGGTGAGCTCTGCTCATGAATACTTGCACACAGTTGTCATGCATTACATTACTGTGGGCTGATAGCAGAAGACATTTTGATGGCAGTGGTTCATAGTACAGTTAGAGGGCCTGTTAATGAAGAGCTAAGCAGCAACTTTAGAAGTCCCAGATGGGTTCACCCAGAAATTTGTTAATGCATTACTCAGCCTTAAAAGGCCTTTATCACACCATGAGGTGATGCATCCTTTCAGACTAATTTCTCTGTGACTAAAACTTTCAGTCTCACATGGATTGGATTGACTCTTGTTTAGAAAAATACAATATGGATATTTTCTTACTAAAGGGCAGATATATGATGATATGGTTTAATTAATTCATTCAGTTTATTTATATAGCGCCAATTCACAACAGATGTCATCTCAAGGCACTTAACAAGAAGTCATTTCAATACAATTATACAAACATTCCAATCAGTTAAAAAGTTTCCTATTTAAGGAATCCCAGCAGATTGCGTCAGTCATTGGCGTGAGGTTGGAAAGATTTCCAACCACAGCACAGGTTGGTTTAAGTATTCAGGATACCCTTAAAAAATACTTCCCTCCTTCTTATTAAGTCTTCAGTTACCAAGGAAACAGCAATGTTTTGTAATTTCTACACAAGAAAACAGCAGGGTTAATAAATTAATGCAGTAAAGAATTGTTTTGATAATAATGTTTGGATTAGTAAGTTGCACCACACTATGCTAAATAATAGCTACTCAAAGCAATTAAAAAATCTAATTTACCTTCAACAGCATACAGTTACACATGAACAATGCAATGAGAAGATCAGATGCAATTTTCTTGTTCAGAAAAGCATTTTGGAATGGAGTACCTTGGAAAATTATTCATAGTCCTAACTTAACGTCTATATTTTCTGGGTTTGATAGCCCAACACATAAGCACATAATTATGAATGGAAGGACAATGATACACCTTTTTTATATTTTCTACAAATAAAAATCTGAGAAGTGGGAAAAACAAGGAATAAATTTAAGGTTAGATTCAATTTATACTTTTGTGCTTCCAACTGTTTGACTTACAGTTGGACTATCTCTCAAGCAAAGCAAAGGTGACCGATATGTTCTATGTTCTGCTAAATGACCCAATTTGATGGTTCAGTAGTATCTAGATGCCATTTAAAACAGCTGATCTGTGACAGTGGTCTATCAGATTGTAAGGCTGATGGTTGTCACGTCAGGTAGTCCTAAAATACAGACAGATACATTGTGTTAAAGCAGAGGTCTGCAACCTTTACAATCTAACGAGTCATTTTTGCTCCCAGTCGAGCTAAATAAAACTTGTTTAGAAGCGTGAATGTTATGACCTTTTGAGAAGAGACAGCTTTTAATTTGTAATAAATATCTACTCTATGAAGTGTGTTGCCATTTTAAAGAACCATAATTTTATTTCAATTTTCAGGTTTTAAAATAAAGAACATAAAGCTTTTGCAAAAAGAATATGGATACATTTTCTTCTACATGTTTGTGGAAAATGATGTTACAAAAGCTCACAATTTCCAACATGACAATTAAAAATAGACCTAAACAAGTATAATTGTATAAAACAAGTATAAATGTCTTCAAATTTTAAATCAGCAACAAATGAGAAGGATTTACATTTAGTGTACAATAGAAAAAGGCATTTGGAAATTGAGTAACGATAACTAATTGTTAGCTGCTTTTCCATGGTAGAATTGTTACTCAATTCAATTAAAAAATACTTTATTGATCCCAGAGGGAAATTAAATGTTGTTGTAGCTCATATAATTAATTCTTTAAGGAGTTGTTGTAGATAGTGATGGCTGTGGGCAGGAAGGATTTCCTGTAGCGGTCTGTATTGCAGCGAAACTAAAGTAGCCTCCAACTGAAGACACTCTGTTGTTGTATGACAGTCTCATGAAGAGGATGCTCAGGGTAGATCATAATTTTTTAGATTTTATGAAGAATCCTTTGCATCATCATCTCCAGTGGTTCCACAGTAGTGCCAAGAACAGAACCAGCCTTCTTCATCAGGTTGTTGAGCCTTTTTAAGTCCCTGGCTCTGATGCTGCTACCCCAACAGATGATGGCTGAAGAGATTACACTCTCCACAACAGACTTGTAGAAGATTTGCAGCATCTTTCTGCAAACCTTGAAGGACCTAAGCTTCCTCAAGAAGTACAGTCCGCTCTGTCCCTCCTTGTAGACTGTTTCACTGTTCAGGCTCCAGTCCAGTTTGTTGTCAAGGTGAACTCTGAGGTATTTATACTCCTCAACCACCTCCACTTCTTCTCCCATGATGGAAACAGTTTTTGACTTATCCCCGTTTCTTCTGAAATCTACAATCATCTCCTTTGCTTTATTCACATTCAAAGTAAGATGATTGTTTCCACACCATGTCACAAAGCGGTCACCCAGCTCTCTGTATTCAGCTTCTTGTCCTTCTCTGATACACCCAAAAATTGCAGAGTCATCTGAGTATTTCTGCAGATGACAGGTCTCTGATTTGTACTGGAAGTCTGAGGTGTACAAAGTGAAAAGGAATGGTGAGAGTACGGTCCCTTGTGGTGCTCCTGTGCTGCTGACCACCTGGTTTGACACACGATTCTTCAGTTTCACAAATTGTGGTCTGTTTGTCAGGTAGTCACTGATTCAGGCGATTGTTGAAGGCTCCACCTGTGTCTTCAGGAGTTTCTAATGAAGCAAAACAGGCTGAATTGTGTTAAATGCACTGGAGAAATCAAAGAACATGATCCTCACAGTGCTGCCAGCTTTGTCCAGATTACAGTGGGTTGGATGAAGCAGGTGGATGATGGCATCTTCAAACTCCACAGTGATAAGCAAACTGAACCGGGTCCTGATATGTTCTTGTTTGCTTATTCAGGTGGGCCAACAAGAGTCTCTCTAGGACCTCCATGATGTGGGATGTCAGGGCAACAGGTCTATAGTCATTGATGAGTGATGGGTGAGTTCTCTTTGGTACTGGAACAAGGCAGGGTGTCTTCCACAACACTGGAAACTTCTCATGAGTCAAGGTAAGGTTGAAGAGGTGCTGCAGAATCCCACAGAGCTGCTCTGCACAGGCCTTGAGGACTCTGGGGCTGACACCATCTGGACCTGCAGCCGTGTTGTGGTTTAGTTTTTCCAGCTGCCTCTTCACCTGACTTTTTGAAACAGACAAGTGGGAGGGGGAGGCAAAGGGGGTAGCAGCATTTCCTGACTTGGTTGACGTCAAACTTGTGGAATCAGAAGAGTCCATGGCTGAGGTGAAGGATAAAATATCCAAGGTGTAACAAGAAAGCTGTTGGTCAGAGGAGGGTGGGATGTTTGTTTGGCTGGGAACAGGAGAGGAGGATGCTAAGCTAGTTCCTGAACTGAACCTGTTGAACAATGTGTTCAGTTCATTGGCTCTGTCCAGACTTCCATCTATCCAATCCCTCCTGTCCTTAAAACCTGTGATATTTTTCATTCCTGACCAGACATCTCTGATATTGTCCCTCTGTAATTTGTTCTCCAGCTTCTTCCTGTATGCCTCTTGGCTGTCTTTGATCTTGACCTTAAGTTGCTGCTGTATACTCCTCAGTAATTCCCTGTCTCCCTCCCTGAGGGCTCTTTTTTTCTTGTTTATCAGTTCTTTCAGGTCACTGGTGATCCAGGGTTTGTTATTAGGGAAGCATCTCACTGTTCTGGTGAGGATGATGTGGTCCACACAGAAGTTTATAAAGTCAGTCACACACTCAGTCATGCCATTAATGTCCTCTCCATGTGCTAGGCAAAGAGTCATCCAGTCTGTGGTCCCTGCAGGACTTCTTCAGCTTTCTGTGACCATTTTCTCACAGTTTTCTTTGTACCAGGTTGCCTCTGAACAAGTGGCTTATATTCTGAAAAGAAAAAAACAAAATTCTGATCTGTTTGTCCCAGAGGAGGTCTAGATTTAAAGCAGTTCAGAGTTTCAGCAGCTCTACACTTGTCAGGAAGTCTGTTCCAGATAAGGGGAGCATAAAAACTGAAAGCTGCTTCTCCATGTTTAGTTCTGAGTCCAGGGATGTTTAGTAGGCTAGAGTTGGAGGACCTGAGTGGTATTGGTGGTTGGTACCGTGACAACAGGTCTTCAAAATATTTTGGTGCTAAGCCATGTAATGATTTATAAACTAGTAGGAGTATTTTGAAGTCTATTCTCTGAGCTACAGGGAGCCAGTGTAAGGACTTTAGATCTGTGGTGATGTGCTCTACTTTCCTGGTTCTAGTGAGGACGTGAGCGGTGGCGTTCTGGATCAGCTGCAGCTGTCTGATTGACTTTTTAGGCAGACCTGTGAAGATGCTGTTGCAGTAATCAATCCGACTAAAGATAAACGCATGGATGAGTTTTTCTAGGTTGTGTTGCAACATCAGTCCTTTAATCCTACAGATGTTCTTCAGGTGATAGAAGGCTGACCTTGTTATTGCCTTTATGTGACCCTGGAGGTTCAGGTCTGAGTCCATTACTACACCTAGATTTCAGGCCTGATCAGTAGTGTCTAGCTGTATTAATTGAAGCTGTGTGCTGACTCTTGATTGTTCCTGCTTGGGTCCAAAAATAATCACTTCAGTTTTGTTTCTATTCAGCTGGAGAAAGTTATGGCACATCCATCCAATTATTTGGTCAATGCATTGATTTAGGGTTTGAATGGGTTCAGAGTCACCTGGTGACATTGTAATGTAGAGCTGAGTGTCATCCGCGTAGTTATGGTAGCTAATGTTATTGGTTGCTATAATCTTGCCTAGTGGTAGCATGTAGATATTAAATAAGAAGGGCCCCAGGATGGAGCCCTGGGGCACTCCACATGGGATTTCTGTTCGTTCTGATGAAGTACGGGACAGTTCCTATTGAAACGTAGAAGTCCCTGTTCTTTAGGTAAGATTCGAACCAGCCAAGTAGTGTAACAGAGAGTCCGACCCAGCTCTCCAGTCATTTCAATAAAATATCATGATCAACAGTGTCAAATGCTGCACTGAGGTCCAACAGAACCAGCACTGTGGTTCTTCCACAGTCTGTATTTATGCGGATGTCATTGAATACTTTGACGAGGGCAGTCTCGGTGCTGTGGTGAGCGCGGAAACCAGACTGAAAAACATCCCAACGGTTTGTCATTGTTATGAAGCCATTTAACTGCTGAAACACAGCTTTTTCAATAATCTTACTAATGAATGGAAGATTAGAGATTGGCCTGTTGTTCTGCATTAACGTGTTGTCCAGATTTTTCTTCTTTAGCGGTGGTTTAATAACTGCTGTTTTTAAAGCCTGAGCGAAGACACCTGATAGCAGTGATGAGTTCACTATTTGAACAAGATCAGACCCAATAACAGGAAGAACTTTCTTTAGAAAAGCTGTGGGTAGGATATCAAGACAGCAGGAGGAGGAGCTTAATTGAATAATGATTTTTTCAAGGCTGTTCTGGTTTAATTTGTGGAATTCAGACATTTTCTCTACATTGTTGTTGATTGGGGATGGCACTGGTTGTGGGTTCGATATTGAGGTACAGATTGACCGTCTAATTGTTAGAATCTTTTCAGTGAAAAAGCTGGCAAATTCATTGCAGGCCCTGGTAGAGTTTAGTTCAGGGGGTACTGTCACTAAAGGATTAGTTAGTCTTTCCACTGTTGCAAATAGGGTCCGTGCATTATTAATGTTTCTGTTGATGATTTCAGAAAAGAACGATTCCCTAGCATCTTTTATAGTTAGCTGATATCTATTCAGTCTCTCTTTGTAGATCTCACAGTGAACCTGGAGTCGAGTTTTCTGCCATTTTCTCTCGGCTCGTCGACACTCTCTTTTTTCACTACGTACCAGTAGATTACTTGTCCACTGATACTTTTTTCTACCTGAGACTACTTTCACTTTAGTTGGAGCAATGGAATCCATGATGTCTGAGATTTTCAGAAGGAAATTATCTACCAACTTATTTACTGAGTTTGAGTTGGGAGATGAGGGGGGTGTGGTGGAAGGGTAAATACGTTTAAAGGTTTCTACTGAACTGTCCCCTAGAAAACGCTTTTTTATAGTGGTCTTACTGTGGCTGGATAATTTAGCAGAGATGGTACTTTCAAAGAAAATACAGAAATGGTCAGATAACGCAATATTAATTACAGATATGTTGGAAATATTTAAACCTTTGCTGATAGTTGAGTCCAGGGTGTGTCCTTTATTGTGTGTTGGTTGTTTGACATGCTGGATCAGGCCGAAGTTGTGGAGAGTATCATCTAATGTTTTTTAGCTTGTCTATCTTGGGGGTTGTCGGTATGGATGTTAAAGTCCCGGGCGGGCGGGCGAGTTCTGGGAGACAGTAGGGGTAGTTCTATTGCCCGGTTCCCTCAAATATCAAATATCTGTAACAATCAGTGGGGGGAAGCTCCCAGACTTATTGACACTAGTCCCAGGGGTTTGGTGTAGTCTAAGTTTAGGTGTTAATTGTGTCCCAAATTTGATTTGCTCTTTCAGTCTGTCTGTAAAGTTTCTAAATGGAGACTCATTTGATGTGGCTGAGTCACAGGAAGATGAAGACCTAATCTCTGATGGTTGTTTATCTGTTCGGTCCTGTGGTGTCATCATGACTTGCTGTTTATGTGCTCTGATATCCATGGGCGCCTCAAGGTCAGCTTTTGGGAGCAAGTGTTTTGCTTTCTGATTTTGATAAGAGAAAATGTTTGCTGCTAACAGCATTACTCCGACCTTGTTAAGATAACGGCTTACTTTGAACAGATGATTAGCACTTCCAAATACTTTGAAATTATTAATAAATGTGTACGACTTCTCAGCTGATTGTTTCTTCAACCATTTATGGAGCATGCAGAGTCTGCTAAATCTTTCATCATTCCCTTCAGGGACTGGTCCGCTGATGAGGATGTTTACGTTAAGTCCATCAAGTCTCTGTAGGAGATCAGAAAAGTCTCTCTTCAGAATCTCTGATTGTCTCATCGCGATATCTGCTGATCCAGTGTGAATGACGAGCTTTTCCAAAGCAGGATGTTGGTCCAAGATTTTGGGGATTTTTTCTGATATTTCTCTCTCTGTATTTTTGTAGCAGCTATAAACTCTGGTGTTCTTACTACAAAAAACCTCAATTCCATTAATTGATCTGTCTTGTATGATAACAATCTTTGCTGGGGGGGCTCTTACTTTGTTATGTGTCTGTTTGATGCGGCTGGGTTTCTCCTGGTGGCTTTGACTGGTCCCGGGGGCTGCGTCATCTTTCGGGGAACTCAAGGCTGCGAATCTGTTTTTCAGCGGGATTCCAGGTGGAGAAATATCTCTTGTTTTTGGCTGAAACCTCTTTTGTTTACTTTTAGCAGAAGCTGCAGGTCTGGGTTCAGAGCTTTCTCTGTGCCGGAGTTTCTTTTGTTTTTTCTTCCTTGGAGAACAGGCTGGGGTTGATGATTCTGTGTGTTTTAATCCTGGCCAGTCTTCATTAGAGTGCGGAGTCCTGCCGCTCAGGCGCCTGTAGGGAGTCTCTGTGATACGGTTAGACCGATGTAACACCAGGCTGATGGGCTTTTCCCTGTTTGTATTCAATGGTAAAGTTGTGTCGTTTTGTCCATAATCAGCGTGGAGATCAAAATTAATTTCCAGACGACGTAGCTTCGTTTCAATGCCCTCAATTCTGTGGAGCAGTTTTTCAAAATCCAAAGCACTGGGGTGCTGTGTCTGTGGCTTAGCAACAATGGAAGTGATGACATCACATGCATTGTCTGCAACAGCTGAAGGTGGAATGTAAACAGCTGCCAAAATAACACTGGTGAACTCTCTTGGTAAAATATATGGACAAAATCTTACTGCCAAGAGTTCAATATCTGGACTGCAGAGACAACACTTCACAGTAACATGTCCTGGATGATACCGTCCCGTTGTTGACAAGTACTGCTACTCCAAAGTTTGTTTGTTTTTTCCGCTCGTCTTCAGATCTCTGTCTTCTCATACAGTCAGGAAGCCTGGCAGAGGGACGGTGGAGCCAGGGATATGATCCTGCAGGCACGTCTCAGTAAAACACATCACACTGCATTCCCGATACTCTGGCTGAGTCCTTGTAAGGGCTGGAGCTCATCCATCTTGTTAGCCAGTGATCTCACGTTGCCCATTATGATCGATGGAAGAAATGGCTTGAACTTCCTCCTTCTCTGTCTTCTTTTTGCTCCTGCTCTGCATGCACATCTCCTCCTTATCAACTCATCAGGGATTTGTGGCTTCAGTTGAGGTATTATTTCAGCTTTTGCTATGTTAATCAGTTGCTCCTGGCTGTAAACCACATTGTTGCCATCATAATAAGATATCAAAGAGTGAAAAATTAACAGCAAAAATCCTTCCAGCTTCACAGCACCAAAAACTAAAAGGTATACAGGTAAAAAATGCAATCTTCCTCAAGAAAACAGAGGAACCAATGCACAAAAACCAAAAATGAATATATAGCCAACAGAGCCACTCCAACATGCAGCCATTCAGAGCAGCACAATTCTAGAATTCAAATTTCAGTCAAATCCTGAATACTGACGGTGCATGTTATTGGAGGTGGGTTTTTTTAAATTTGACCTCCTGGATGAGTCATCAGTGCACACTACTAATTTTGGTAGACTTTGAGCACTCCTGTTGAGGTTCAGCACTGTTCTCTAGTGTAGATAATTCATGTGCTTCCTTGGAGTCCCAAAGCTTTACAAATTGCTTTATGAATCATTTCAGATTGACAGAGGTCAATGACTTTGTTTCTTATTGGTTCTTTAAAAGCCATGTTGTCAGAAAGGTTATTTTTAAGTGATCTCTTAATTCTTCAAGTCTGGTAGTAATCAGCCCTCAGAGTGGAAAGTTAAGTCCAGCCGGAAATGTGGTTGATGACAGTTTATTCATGATTTTACAATGAGCAATTAGTTTTTCACACAGGGCTGGATTGGTTGGGTGTTATTTTTCTTTTAAGAAACATTTTTGTTTGATAACTGCTTTTTCTCCTTACTCTGATTAAATTTGATGTAAAAAAAAATGCAAAAAGTATGGAAAAAAATACATAGGGACACTAATGCTTTTTCATAGTAGCCTACTGAAAATTATCATGCTAACAATATGGCAGGTTGTGTATTATCATTGTTACCAAGAGACAAATCCAATATTAGGTTAGAAATAGTTTTTAGTAGTTATCCAAAACATGCTAAACATCTCGCTTAGAACACAATGGTGACACAGATTCAAAAGTTGTTCAATTGATTTTCCTTTGCATGATATGCAGGCAGTCTTGTATAATACTATTTATTATCATCACTAAACCTCCTACTTTAATATCAGGAATGAAGGTTTCTAAAGAGTGCATATAGGCAAGCATTTTCTTAGAAACTTTTACATAATACAGGCTCAAGAATTTGCACTCGGTTTATTTGTTCTCTTCATCTGGTTGCCCGTTGACAGATATGTTGGTGCTCATCAGAATGAGACATCGTAATATTAGGTGGAAGGGAGTTAAAAGTGGAGACCATTTATAACAATTAATAGAACAAGCAGTGCCTTTGGCTGGAGTGCTTGTTTAATAAAAGCAGCATGCAGCACATTTGTATGTAGCTTCATGTCAGTGTTCAAAAAAAGCCATAAGGGAGCAATGCTCACAAATAGCACATTTGTTTATATCACCTCGGGAAAATGGAACTAAAATAATCTTGGGCTCAATAGACAGCGTTCTGCCATGATTTAGGTTCAAAGATACACCATTTATTTTCATAAAGCTTATGTCTTAGGGCAAATCGTAGCAATGAGCGATAATTTTTATACCACTGAGGAGGCTCTCAGAAACATTGCAACATCTCCGCACTCTGAAATTATGTCATCCAGGTTGAATCTTAATGGTGATATCTTTCTAATGCAGATTTTCAAATTTATGCGGAGCTGGTAAATGCATCAGATTTTCTCTGCATCATGCGTGCTGGAGAAGGCATACAGATGCCAAAGCAGTGGGAAGGCGTAGGGTCGCTTCATAGCTGTCATTCCTCCTCAGTGCATTTTTTTTACTGCTTCACTATCACTCCTCAGTTATTTAACTTAAATTACAAATTCATCGTTTATCAGCCTCAACAAACTACAAGCATTTGACACATTAAACTTTAACAAGAGCTAGTTATGTATTATTTTAGCTTTAAGACTGGGTTACAATGAACAAAGTTTGGTGAGGTGCTTAAAGGTTTGTGTCTCCATTTCAGAAAAGATAAAAACATTGTTTGGACATCTCCATTGTTTCTTTATGGACTAAAACAAAGAACCGATTAGTAAAACACGTGGACTGTTTCAGAAGGGTGGGGAAATAAAGCATCAAAATTATTGCAACATTAATTAACATTAAACAACATTAATTTTCAAAATTGGGACCCGTAGTAATAAAATTGTGCATAGGACTGAAAAATTATTACACAGTTTAATTATTGTTACAAATATGACATTTTAGAGAGCTGAATATATATATATATATATATTTTCAATTAGGAAAGCATTTCAAGCTTGAACATCAGAACTCAGGGCTTGGAAAGATGCAAATATTATTATTTTGCTTATAAAATTATTGTTATTATCTTGCACAACATGAAGGAAAATTATGATCTGACACTGGTATAAGCAATTTAAGGCATCCTAATTGAGAGACAATAATATGGGACATCATGTTTTCAGGTAATTGTTGTTCTGCTGTTTTTCTTGGCACTATAGCGGCCTTTATTAAGAGTGGTTTAGACAGGAAATTGGTAGAGTATAAAGTAGTTTCAGGGTACTTACAAGCTAAATTTGTTGAGAGCTCTCAGTAGGGAAGAGGATTGTTATTTACTTTTGTGTTTTTTACATTTTGAAGTATGTGCTAGGTCCATTTAGAGGGATTCAATGACTTAAGGGGGCAATAAAAAAAATTTTGAAGCAAGTTTTTTTGTGAAGTTATCAGTAAATATTACTTGCAGTGAATAGACGTTTTATCAGTATCAGTTCTTCATTGACATACAGTAGAGTAAAAAAGTATTTAGTCAGCCACCAATTTTGCAAGTTCTCCCACTTAAAAAGATTAGAGAGGCCTGTAGTTTTTATCATAGGTATACCTCAACTATGAGAGACGAAATCAGAGAAAAAAGCAGAAAATCATGTGGTCTTATTTTTAAAGAGTTTATTTGCAAATTATGGTGGAAAATGAGTATTTGGTCACCTACAAGCAATATTTCTGGCTCTGACAGACCTGTAACTTCTTCTGCAAGAGGCTCCTCTGTCCTCCACTTTTTACCTGCATTAATGGCATCTGTTTGAACTCATTATCAGTATAAAAGATCCCTGTCCACGACCTCAAACAGTCACACTCCAAACTCTACTATGGCGAAGACCAAAGAGCTGTCATACTACACCAGAAACAAAATTGTAGACCTAGACCAGGCTGGAAAGAATTAATCTGCAATAGGTAAGCAGCTAGGTGTGAAAGAAATCGACTGTGGGTGCTATTAGTAGAAAATGGAAGGCATTCAAGACCACTGATAATCTCCCTCGATCTGGAGCTCCACACAAGATCTTACCTCTTGGGGTCAAAATGATCACAAGAACGTTGAGCAAAAATCCCAGAACCACACGAGGGGACCTAGTGAATGACCTGCAGAGAGCTGGGACCAAAGTAACAAAAGCTACCATCAGTAACACAATATGCCACCAGGGACTCAAATCCTACAGTGCAAGACGTGTCCCCCTGCTTAAGCCAAAACATGTCCAGGCCTGTCTGAAGTTTGCTAGAGATCATTTGGATGATCCAGAAGAAGATTGGGAGAATGTCATATGGTCAGATTAAACCAAAATATAACTTTTTGGTAAAAACCTTACTTGTCGTGTTTGGAGGAGAAAGAATGCCAAGTTACATCCAAATAACATCATACCTACTGTGAAGCATGGGGGTGGAATCATCATGCTTTGGGGCTGTTTTTTTTGCAAAGGGACCAAGATGACTGGTCTGTGTAAAGGAAAGAATGAATGGGGCCATGTATCTTGAGATTTTGAGTGAAAACCTCCTTCCATCAGCGAAGGCATTGAAGATAAATCGTGGCTGGGTCTTTCAGCATGACAATGATCCCATACACACCGCCAGGGTAACGAAGGAGTGGCTTCGTAAAAATCAAATCAAATCAAACTTTATTTATGAAGCACTTTTCAAACCAAAACAAAGCTTCTCAAAGTGCTTTACAGATTAAAAATGACCCACAACCCCCCCTACCCAAAACCCAAAACATCTCCACAGCAATCCCCCCCCCATGCATAAAAGCAACAATAAACAACAGCACATTAACAAAAGCAGAACGGGCTGAGTACAGATGAACCAGGAAACGTCATCATGGGGGCCATCTACATCGGCAGCAGCAGATCAACAGCAGCAGCCAAGGCACTGACCCAGGGAGCCCAGAGGAGGGAGGGCTGGTACCCCCACCTCCACCCAAGCACCACCTGGAGAGCACCAAGGCAGCCACAGCCGACCACCACCCCCGAGGCAGAGGGCTCCCACAGAGGAAACACTGGAAGGAAAACTAAAATAAGTTAAAATATTAAAATTAAAACAATTATAAGATATGATCAAATAAAAATGGAAAGCAGATAAACAATAACTGATAAATAGCCAGCTAAAAGCTAAACTAAAAAGAATTCAATCAAATAAAACCTGCAGAGCAATTAAACAGATTTAATAAATAATAATCAGTTAAAAGCTATGTTAAAAAGGTGAGTCTTGAGCCTGCTCTTAAAAACATGAACGTTCTCTGCGGCCCTGAGGTTCTCTGGCAGCCTGTTCCAGAGGTGAGGGCCATAATAACAGAAAGACACCTCACCATGAGTGTGTGTCCTGACTTTTGGGGTGACCAGGAGACGGCTGTCAGAGGATCGCAGAGACCGCGAAGGTTCATACGGTAAAAGCAGCTCTGAGAGATAAGGAGGCCCAAGACCATTAAGACACTTAAAAAGTATTAAAAGAATCTTAAAATCGATCCTAAAACACACGGGGAGCCAATGCAGTGATTCTAAGACAGGTGTAATGTGTTCCCACCTCCTGGTCTCCATCAGGACGCGTGCTGCTGAATTCTGTAAAAGTTGTAAACTTGAGGTAGTCTTTTTGGGAAGACCAGAAAGCAGGGCATTACAGTAATCAATCCTACTGGTGATAAAAGCATGCATCAGCGTCTCCGTATTGGCCCGAGAGAGAATGAGGCGGACTCTGGCAATGTGCTTTAGTTGATAAAAACCTATTTTAGTAACATTTTTAATGTGAGGAATAAAAGTCAGCTCAGAGTCAAAAATCACGCCCAGGTTCTTCACTTGTAAAGAAGGATTAAAAGACAGTGATTGCAGTTTTGGTAAAAGTTTCTCTCTCTGAGCCTCAGGACCGATGACTAAAACTTCAGTTTTGTCCTGGTTGAGCTAGAGAAAGTTTTCTGCCATCCAGGATTTAATGTCTAAAATGCAGTTAAAAAGTGCATCCATTGGCCGTGTGTCATCGGAAGACATGGAGATGTACAGCTGTGTATCATCAGCATGACTGTGAAAGTTAACTCCATGTCTTCCGATGACACTGCCAAGAGGGAGCATGTAGAGGTTAAAAAGCACTGGGCCTAAAATTGAACCCTGGGGCACACCACATGTGATCTTGTGGACCTTAGAGGAGCAGGTATCTAAACTTACCATAAAAGTCATGTCTGTGAGTTAGGATGTAAACCATTTATGAACAGCACCCGAGATGCCGATCTGTTTTAAACGAGTTAAAAGAATAGTGTGGTCCACTGTATCAAAGGTAGCGCTTAGATCCAGTAGGACCAACACTGTCGCCTTCTGAGCATCATAATTTAATCTAAAATCATTTAAAATCTTTAAAAGAGCCGTCTCTGTGCTGTGGTTCACCCTAAAACCAGACTGAAATTTCTCTAGGAGATTATGAGCGTTAATAAAATTATTAAGTTGAATTAAAACAAGTTTTTCTAAAACTTTGCTTAAAAATGGTAAGTTAGATACTGGTCGGAAGTTGTTTAAATCATTAAAATCTAAATTGCTCTTCTTCAGTAGGGGCCTCACTACCGCCCCTTTAAAGGCGGCAGGAAAGACCCCCGTCTGGGGGGAGCAATTCATCATGGTTAAAATCTCATCTCTGAAAGATTCATAAAATTGCTTAAAGAAGGAAGTGGGAATCGGGTCCAAAACACATTTGGTGGGCCTCACTGAGGAGAAAACTTTATCAAGAGTCCCAGCTTCTACCAGGACAAAACTGTCCAGCGTTTCCTCTGGTAGAGACACACAATCAGATTTGTCTAAAACCATGTTACACTGAGAAGATAAAATAGTACATCTGATCGTGTCTACCTTCCCTCTGAAGTGGTCTGCAAACTCCTCACAAAGAGCATTTGAGGGGGTTTTCTGATATGCATTAGTAGTACAGTTAAAAATGTTGTCTATAGTGGAAAACAGAATTTTGGGATTATTTTTATGTTGTGAGATGATTCTGGAAAAGTATGCATTTCTGGAATTTCTTACTGCATTGTTATATGATTTGAGACGTTCGATGTACATTTGATGATTTATTGTGATTTTATTTTTCCTCCATTTTCTCTCTGCCATCCTACAGCTCCTTTTTAATCTCTTAAGGTCTTCGTTTCTCCATGGTATTGTTGGTTTTAAGTGTGTGTTTATAACTTTAACTGGAGCCAGCAGGTCAAGAGCGGATTGAAGCCTTCTGTTAAAATTATTAACAATAAAATCACAGGGGGCAGGTAAAACAATAGGAGGATTCTTTTCAAAAATTTCCAGAAAACCCGCAGCCACTTCAGGGGTTAGATGGCGCTTCCTGACAGTTCTCACAGAGCTCTCCTTCTGGATAAAACTGGTGATATTAAAAAACACACAGTAATGGTCAGAGACAGCCAAGTCAACAACAGAGGACACACTGGTGGAAAGGCCATACGTGATGACCAAGTCCAGGGTGTGTCCTCTGTTGTGAGTTGGCTGCGTGACATGTTGACTAAAATCCATATAGTTCAAAACATTTAAATATTCTGTTGATAAAGGATCTAAGATGTTATCTATATGTAGATTAAAATCACCAGCTTAAATTATTCGTTCATAAGAGTTGTGCAAAATTGATAAAAACTCTGAAAATTGCACTCTTTTTAGGAGGCCTATAAACTGTGACACATAAAATCTGAGGAGTGCTAAAAACAGACACAGTATATTCAAAAGTGCTAAAATTATCAAATAAAACAGGTTTGGCAGAAAGCGTTGATGAACTAATAAAAGCAGTTCGGCCCCCCCTTTTGCAACTCCTCGTGGAATAAGTGAAGTTAAAATTTGGTGGGGACGCTTCTGTAAGAACAATGGGGGCATCTGCTCTCAGCCATGTTTCCATTAAAAATAAACAATTAATATTATGATCTAAAATTAGGTCATTTATTATATAAGTTTTATTCAGCAGAGAGCGAACATTTAGAAGTGCCATATTAATGGTGATTGGAGATCGAGTGACTGTATGGTTTACTGGAGGTAGGACTTTTGGTAACTGTTTGAGATTATTAGGGTTGCATTTGCTATGTTTTATATTATTTTTCCGCTCTCTGCTGATAATAACAGGTATGAATGATGTAAAACAAGGTCCAAGTCCGATATGTGAGTTACTGTTAAAATCAGAACTGAGTTCATAGGAGCAGGGACCAGCTGCACATCAGGATGTGGCGGAAGGGGCAGAGAGGGCAGGAGCACCTGGGGCTGGTGTGGTAGACAGGGGGGGGCGAGGGCATGCCAGGCTTATTGCCAGCATGCGGGCACCATGTCTGTTGAGATGTAGTCCACCTGGTCCAAACAATTGACTCCTGCCCCAGAAAATTTTAAAATTGTCTATAAAACTAATATTGTGCATCACGGTGGCAGAGGAAAGCCAAGTGTTCAAAGATAAAAGCCTGCTAAAATGACCAATACCTCTGCCAACAGTGGGGGTGGGGCCAGAAATAAGAACAGACACGTGTGTATTTTAAAAGATTAAACAAATGAATAAAATCCAGCTTCAGGAGCTTAGATTGCTGTTTACGAATGTCATTGGTTCCAGCGTGAATAATAACTCTACTCACAGATGGGGGATGTTGGATATGGTCAAGGATCTGTTCAGTAATGTCCTTTACGGTGGCTCCAGGTAAACACAGTGTTACGGCTCCTCTCATCCTTACATTCCTGATAATAGAGTCTCCAATGATGAGCGTGGTGGGCGGCTGGTCTACAAGTTGATGCTGGGCAGAGGATCTTTCACCGTCCAGGACCTGCTGGATGTTGGGCGGATTAGCTTCCGCCGGACTGCAGCGATGTGTAGTCGGCGTCGAGGGCTCGTTCCGTGGGTTCGGGGTGCAGTGGAGCACTCCTCGGCGAGTCCTGGGTTTAGCGTGACGTGGAGGGCTGCGGGAGTCCGGCTGCTGCTCCGGCTGCTGGGACGGGATGGGCGGCAGTCCTGCGGAGCTGCGGTGTTTCAGGGCGGCCGGAGGGACAGTCAGAGGAGGAAAGTCGTGCTCCAGGGCACCGAAGCGGTTTGATAAGGGTAGGCCGGGTGAAGGAGAGCGGTGGCGGCTGCTCCGGGCCCCCCCACTGCGGCCGGGCCCGACCATGGACCAGGCACCCTGAAGCACCGGTGTTGAGCTGATGGGGGCTTTTGGCTTAGCCCCCAGATGGAACCAGCAGTCCTCCTCTGCAGTTGTTGTTGCTCCTCAGGCGTTCGGCAGTCTGAGTCCAGCGATGGATTCCCCCTCCGCAGCTTCACCGGGCTGGCAGGGAATTGTGTCCGCCAGCTGAGCACTGTTGGCGCCGGCAAAAGTCCGGCCGAAGATGATGTCCACGTCTCGCTCGTGGTCCTGGATTTGATGGAGCGTGGAGATCCTCTGCTCCAGCTCCAGAACTTTTTGAGTTAATTCAAAACAGCCATCACATCCAGGGGTGCAGGTGAGTGAAGGCATGACGAAATAAAAGTAGTCCGTGTTCGAAATAAAAACGCCCCCGGTAAAAACAAGTTGCTAAAAGACAGTGGTGTTAAAATTGGTTAAAACTAGTCATAAAAAAAAAAAAAGCGATTTAAAACCAGTTAAAACCGTGTTATCTAGGGAGCCAAAGTTGGCAAGTCTCTCTGAAAGGACGCCGATGCATGCGCACACCAAAAGTAGTGTCATGGTTCACACAGACTGGCATTTCAAGCATTTCAAGGTCCTGGAATGGCCTAGCCAGTCTCCAGATCTCAACCTCATAGAAAATCTTTGGAGGGAGTTGAAAGTCAGTGCTGCCCAGCAACAGCCCCAAAACAAAGCTGCTTATGAGGAGATCTGAATGGAGGAATGTGCCAAAATACCAGCAACAGTATGTGAAAACCTTGTGAAGACTTACAGAAAACATTTGACCTCTGTCATTGCCAACAAAGGGTATATAACATAGTATTCAGATGAACTTTTCTTATTGACCAAAACTTATTTTCCACCCTAATTTGCAAATGAATTCTTTAAAATCAGACCATGTGATTTTCTGGATTTCTTTTCTAATTTTGTCTCTCATAGTTGAGGTATACCCATGATGAAAATTACAGGCATCTCTCATCTTTATAAGAGGGAGAACTTGCACAATTGGTGGCTGACTAAATACTTTTTTACCCGACTGTAGAAGATGATATGTTATGATCCATAATAAGGAGTCTCCTATTTAAAATTATTATTATTATTATTATTATTTTAGTACAAGTAACTGCTGTCTTAATGACATACAAGTAACTCAATAAATTACAAAATTGTTACAAATATATTTCTAACACATTCAATTACAAATGTGGAACTCGTATATGGTACATTAAAAATATTTCAAGTGTATAAAAAATACAGTTTACAACTAATGAAAACCAAAATTTTCAGTTTCTCACAATATTGCAATTTTTTTATAAGATTAAAGAAACTGAGAATTTTCATAACAAACTGTCATATTATAGCCTACACAGTCATGGTGATGACTGCTGAGTGGATAGTCTAACCCACAGTGACACCCTCTACAAGGAGAATAGGTCAGAAAAGGTCACTGTTAAAGAAACTAGCTGTTCACAGCATTGTATTCAAACATTATGGTAAAGGAAAACATATGATAGAAAAAGATGCACAAGCAACAAGGATAATCACAGCATTGAGAAGAATGTAAAGCAACGCCTATTCAAAAATTTGTGAGAGATTAACACGGCATACAGGTCCTTCTCGAGAAATTACCATATTGTGATAAAGTTCATTCTTTTCCATAATGTAATGATAAAAATTAAACTTTTATATATTTTAGATTCATTGCACACCAACTGAAATATTTCAGGTCTTTAATTGTTTTAAAACTGATGATTTTGGCATACAGCTCATGAAAACCCAAAATTCCTATCTCAAAAAATTAGCATATTTCATCCGACCAATAAAAGAAAAGTGTTTTTAATACAAAAAAAGTCAACCTTCAAATAATTATGTTCAGTTATGCACCCAATACTTGGTCGGGAATCCTTTTGCAGAAATGACTGCTTCATTACGGCGTGGCATGGAGGCAATCAGCCTGTGGCACTGCTGAGGTGTTATGGAGGCCCAGGATGCTTCGATAGCAGCCTTAAGCTCATCCAGAGTGTTGGGTCTTGCGTCTCTCAACTTCCTCTTCACAATATCCCACAGATTCTCTATGGGGTTCAGGTCAGGAGCGTTGGCAGGCCAATTGAGCACAGTAATACCATGGTGAGTAAACCATTTACCAGTGGTTTTGGCACTGTGAGCAGGTGCCAGGTCATGCTGAAAAATGAAATCTTCATCTCCATAAAGCTTTTCAGCAGATGGAAGCATGAAGTGCTCCAAAATCTCCTGATAGCTAGCTGCATTGACCCTGTCCTTGATAAAACACAGTGGACCAACACCAGCAGCCGACATGGCACCCCAGACCATCAGTGACTGTGGGTACTTGACACTGGACTTCAGGCATTTTGGCATTTCCTTCTCCCCAGTCTTCCTCCAGACTCTGGCACCTTGATTTCCGAATGACATGCAAAATTTGCTTTCATCCGAAAAAAGTACTTTGGACCACTGAGCAACAGTCCAGTGCTGCTTCTCTGTAGCCCAGGTCAGGCGCTTCTGCCGCTGTTGCTGGTTCAAAAGTGGCTTGACCTGGGGAATGCGGCACCTGTATCCCATTTCCTGCACACGCCTGTGCACGGTGGCTCTGGATGTTTCTACTCCAGACTCAGTCCACTGCTTCCGCAGGTCCCCCAAGATCTGGAATCGGTCCATCTCCACAATCTTCCTCAGGGTCCGGTCACCTCTTCTCGTTGTACAGCGTTTTCTGCCACACTTTTTCCTTCCCACAGACTTCCCACTGAGGTGCCTTGATACAGCACTCTGGGAACAGCCTATTCCATCAGAAATTTCTTTCTGTGTCTTACCCTCTTGCTTGAGGGTGTCAATGATGGCCTTCTGGGCAGCAGTCAGGTCGGCAGTCTTACCCATGATTGCGGTTTTGAGTAATGAACCAGGCTGGGAGTTGTTAAAAGCCTCAGGAATCTTTTGCAGATGTTTAGAGTTAATTAGTTGATTCAGATGATTAGGTTAATAGCTTGTTTAGAGAACCTTTTTATGATATGATAATTTTTTGAGATAGGAATTTGGGGTTTTCATGAGCTGTATGCCAAAATCATCAGTTTTAAAACAATAATAGACCTGAAATATTGCAGTTGGGGTGCAATGAATCTAAAATATATGAAAGTTTAATTTTTGTCATTACATTATGGAAAAGGATGAACTTTATCACAATATGCTAATTTTTTGAGAAGGATCTGTAGGCTGAGGCTGAAATCAGTGCTTAAAAAACCACCACACACAGAAACATATCCAGGGCATGAGCTATTACAGTCATATTCTTTGTGTTAAGCCACTCTTGAACAGGGATGGAGTACTCGAGTCCTGGACTCAGACTCAAGTCCTGATTCCATTCACCTTTAAGGGACTTGTGACTTGACTCGAGCAGCACGTCGATGACTTGCACTTGGACCCAGACTTGCAATGTTACGACTTAAACTTGGACTCTGACATGAAATTGGTATTGTTGGAATTAGCATGTAACTGATGCTAATGTTAGGTCTTTATATTAGGCCAGATTACTGGACAAATTGAATTAAGCCTTTGTAAGTGTATGGGTGACATGTCTATTTTGTATTGTTTTCCAATTTATTTTAAGCATGTTTTATTATTTCACACATGCTACTGTGTTAGCTTGGTGATAGCATAGAGGCATTTCGTACATTTTTTTTTAAGTAAACCATGTACATCTGCCATTATACTCGTGTTAAAATCTATACCCTGCTCTCTTATTTTTGACTTGTCTCAGGTGATAATGAAGATTCCTTTTAGGCCTTGGACTCAGCCTGTAGGACCTAGCCACTTTACTTTGACTTGACTTGGACTAATCCTATGAGACTTGGACTTGGACTCGAACACTAAGAACTCAAGTGCGACTTGAACTCAAGAAATGGTGACTAACACACTGCTCCTGAACCATATACAACTCTAAGTAGAGAGCCACAAAGGTTGTCTGCACTCCAAAAATATGTTTCTACAGTCAGAGATGATTTGGGAGCCATGCTATCTGCTGGTGTTGGTCCACAATGTTTTGTCAGGTCCAAAGTCAGAGCAACTACTAGGACATTATTCATTCAAGCAACTCATTCATGCTTACCTCTACAGACAAACTTTATGAATATGCTGATTTCATTTTCCAGCAAGACTTAGCACTTGAACACAATGCCAAAAGTACTCACACCAGGTTAAATCACCATGTTGTCACTGTGGTTGATAGCCCGACAAATAAACCTTACATAAACCTCATAAAGAGTCTATGAGCTTTAGTCAAGAACACAAGAGTTACCAGACCAATCAATTTAGACAAACTGAAGGCTGCTTTCAAAGCAACCTGGGCTTCAGTTACACCTCAGCAGAACCAGAGGCTGATCTGCACTATGCCACTCTGCACTGATGCAGTGATTTATCCAAAAGAAACCCAAACCAAGTATTGTACTCTACTGCACACTACATGGACAAACTTGTGTGTCGTACACTACATGGATAAACTTGTCATTTGTCCCAAATTTCTGTTTTAAAAGCAATCTTTTATTTGCCTTATGTAGGGTTCCATTTTTCTGAGAAATTGAGTTTCAGGTTGTTATTAGCTGTAGGTCATAACCATCAAAAATAAACAGAAATAAGCATGTGACATAAATCACACTGTGTGATGTAATGAATCTTACATATTATCTGAGTGTTGCTTTTAAATCAAATTACTGAATTTTTTTTATTTTTTATTATGTATTGAAATGTGCCTGTAAGCATTGCCTCACTTTTCTATCAGTTACTCTGCAAAGGTCTTAGGCCAACACTCTTGCTTAAGTCTGAATACTCAGTTCTCGACAAAGGCAGAAGAAAGGCCATCACTGGAGATTTGAATTCTGATTAGATGTGAGCTTTATTTCGGGTCTGGGCTTACATTAACCTTCCCTGCTGTCCCCTTGGCTGCACAGAGGTGTGTTCATGATGGATAACCTCCCATTCACACAAGACGCACAGCTCTCACAGCTCCCACCCATTAAGAGCATACACTTGTAACTGGATTAGGAGTCCAGTAATGGAAACTTTGCCCCATAGTCTCCTGCTTGATGCTTTCAATTTCTGTTTGGGTGCCTCAGAGGTACACTTAAAATGCTGAGAACCGAGGTTATGTGCAGGTGTCTAGTTGGATGTATTCAATGTCAAGTGTCAGATTCATTTGTCTGAGTTTTTGGGAAAAGTTCACATTGTGTTCTGGCTTGCAGAGTTGGGAAGATTCATTAGTTATTAAGTGTTAACAGTGTTACATCTGTGAATTGTTCAGTGCAGAGATAGCTGGTGCTGGTGCAACATACCATCATAACCACTTCAAGCATGACCCAGTCCCCCCCCCCATCTCCCTTACCTTACCTTACCTTCTGCTGCTTCTTCTTCTCTTTGTTTCTCCTGCTGAATCTAGATTCAGGCTGTTAGGGGTGAATGCAGCTCATCATCAGCATCACTTTTGGTCCAGGCTAGAAGGAGACTTCAGGAGACTCTGAAGTTCAACTCAGTCTTTTCTCCTAGTGTGTCTATTTATATCATAAACACACATTATTCCCTTAAGAGAGGAAATAACAGAAGGAAATACATCAAAGTAAACACAAATGTTCCTGGCTTGTATAGTGCTGGATGTCATCCAAAAAGCAACAGCTGCCTGCCTGCAAGCCCATTAATGGGCATATTAACTAAATAAAGTATAAAAGAAGACTTTTACTTACTGCAAATAACATTTATTTAATAGAATGAAAAGGTAATATGCAGTCCTCTTGTTACCGTCAAAACATCTTTTTTAATTTTCAAAAATAATTAGTTTGAAAAATACCAAGGGATTTTCATGCTGCCTTTTGTGAGTACATGGAGAGTTAATAAATCCGTCTTTATAACTCCCTGAGAACTATCAGGATACAACCAGGAGCATGCTGAATAACGTCATATGTGGCAAATAGAGTTGAAGTCACACATTTTACCAGTTAAAAAAGCGTTTGAGCTTCTGAATTTGCAGCAGTGAGGTAATGCATGGTTCAGCCAAAGGCTGTTCTTTCATTTGTAGTTTTGCTTGAGAACAGAGAAGTTATCATATGTCGCTGATAGAGTTGGGTATCAATTCAAATTTCAAGAATCGAATCGATTCTGCAGATTTAGTTGCAGTAAATAGCAGTAATAGTTAGCAGGAAATCATAACAGTGCCTCCTGGTACCATGTATTATCTCATTATTATACATTTAGATAAATACTATATACTTAAAAATAAGGTTTATGAAACTAAATTGCTAAATATTTGGGGTGTTCACAGTACCTCCTGGTACCATGCATTATCTCATTGCTGTGAATTCAGAAGCTCTGATGCTTGTTTGGGATGACTCCTTCTCAAAGATGTTTACGTGACACTATAACGTAGTTTAATAACGTATAACGTAATTTATGCAGATAGTTCCCAAAGAGCTCCACATGCTCAGATTCAATAAAACCTTAGTGTAGGGTGACCAGATTTTCAAAACTAAAACCTGGGACACCTAAATGTTACCAAAAATTAAAGGTTAACATATTCTCGCTGGTGACTTAAAACAGTTTTTTATTGCATGCATTTGTTCCCTCAAGGCTGGACTACTGTAATTCTTTACTATCAGGTAGTCCACAAAATGCCATTAAAAGCCTTCAGTTGATCCAAAATGCGGCAGCAAGAGTTCTGATGAATATTAAAAAGAGAGATCACATTTCTCCTGTTTTAGCTTCCCTTCATTGGCTCCCTGTTAAATCCAGAATAGAATTTAAGATCCTTCTTCTTACATACAAAGCCCTTAATAATCAAGCTCCATCATACATCAGAGATCTAATTGTTCCATATGTTCCTAACAGAGCACTTCGCTCTCAGACTGCAGGTTTACTTGTAATTCCTAGGATTTCTAAAAGTAGAATGGGAGGCAGATCTTTTAGTTATCAGGCTCCTCTCCTGTGGAACCAGCTCCCAGCTTTAGTCCGTGAGGCAGACACTCTGTTTACTTTTAAGGCCAGGCTTAAAACTTTCCTTTTTGATAAAGCTTATAGTTAGAGTGGCTAAGGTCATCCTGAGCTATCTCTGTAGTTATGCTGCTATAGGCTTAGACTGCTGGAGGACAGACTTACCAATATTCTTTACTCTGCTACTTCCTTTTCTCCTACAACTCTCCAGTTGTATTACAGTACATTCTGCTATTTCGACTGTTAACTTTGTTTTCTCTCAGTGTTTTTGTCTCCATAGAAGATATACCTGGTCTGGTATCCTGCTTGGCTGCAATGCCCTGTTGGACGGGGGGCATCGACTGGATTGGTGCTCCCAGTGGCTGAACATCCACTGTCTCATGTTATCAACTTTTTACTTTCTGTAACATAGAAAGTTCTCTTATATCAGATCTTCTGTTCCTTCTGTGTTTCTGCTCTGTCTTCTCAAACCCCCAGACGGTCGTGGCAGATGGCCGCTCCTACTGAGCCTGGTTCTGTTGGCGGTTTCTTCCTGTTAAAGGGGAGTTTTTCTTCTCGCTACATGCTTGCTCAGTATGAGGGATTGCTGAAGGATTGCTGTGGTTGGAAAGTCTGCATCAACGGGGCCCAACCTCACGCCAATGACTGACGCAATCTGCTGGGATTCCTTAAATAGGAAACTTTTTAACTGATTGGAATGTTTGTATAAATGTATTGAAATGACTTCTTGTTAAGTGCCTTGAGATGACATCTGTTGTGAATTGGCGCTATATAAATAAACTGAATTGAATTGAATTGAATTGAATTGCAGAAAGTGCAAAAGTAGTAGTAATTGAACATCTATATTTTAAATAGGGACATTCTTTCGTAACTTTATTTAGTGCAACATTTTTATCGGCACAATACTGTCTTTTTGAAACACATTTGTTTGGGCAATATTAAAAGTAACCTTTTTGTGAACAGTAAAAAAAAACACACACAAAAAACAACTATTAAACGGACCTCAACTTGTTTAGCAACAAAATTAGTTGCCCTGGGGCAGACTGACTGAAGCGAGGCTCCCATATCGTGCCATCGGCCCAATGACATGTAGCAGGCGGAACCCACGATTTCTGGGTCGCAGGCCGACAACTCGACCACTGTACTACAGCCTCCCCGTAGACCAGATGACCATCTTTTGTTGTACCAAAAACTAGACTGATGCTCTGAGGATTTCGGGCCTTTTCAGTCAGGGCTCCATAATTGCCAATAAATATTGCATAAGTTTTCTTCTCTTGCTGTTTTTAGGTCTCAAAAACACTTATCAGTGGCTTTTTCGAAGTGTGAGTTTGTTTGTTCCTATTTCTGTTTTTATTTTACTACAGTGTTTGTAGTTCTCCTGTTGTTTTTTTTGTTTTACTATAATTATTGTTATTGTTTGTGGCTTGATTTGATCTGTTTTAATACTGTGCACCACTCTGGTAAGGCAAGGCAAGGCAGTTTTATTTGTATAGCACACAAAGATGCTTTACATGATTAAGAGGTCAAATAAAAATAGCAGAACAAACTGTTTTTAAATCAACTTTATAAATACATTGGATTTGGATTCATATTCTAAGAGGAGATGCAAACCCAGTGTTGCTTTAGACATGTAATGGCAAAAGTAAAAGAAAAATTAACTGACTAATTCCTGTTAATATTCTAGCTGGCATTAACACTGCTGCACAGCCAGCTGCTTCAGGTGATTAGCAAAGCAGTAGTTTAAAACTCACATGACTCATCGGTTTAAAAGTTGTGGGATTGTTAGGCAAGGGAATTTTTCGTATAGTACATTTTCAGGAACAAGGCAATTCAAAACAAGGGAAGGCAATTTTATTTGTATAGCACACTTTCAACAACAGGGTAATTCAAGTTGCATATTTCAGAGTCCTTTAAATGATTAGAAGGAAAACAAGCTAGAAACATTACATTTCAGTGCCAAGTAAGAGAAAACAACGATAAGAGGAAAAACAGACTAGATTTATGATGTTCCATTGTTATTAATCAAAGGCAGCTCTAAACAGATGGGTTTGTTTTTCTTGATTTAAAGGAACTCAATGCTTTTAGCAGTTTTGCAGTCTTCTGTAAATTTGTTCCAAATTAAAGGAGCATAAAATCTGAACTTCTCCATGTTTTCTTCTGACTCTGGGAGTGTAGAGTAGAGTTGAACCTGAGGACCTGAGTGGTCTGGAAGGTTGGTACAGTGCTTAGCTCTTTAATGTATTTTGGTCCTAATCTATTTTGTTGGTTCTCCTTTTATATTTTTCTTTCCAGTCCAGAAACTATTTAGGAAGATATTTATAATAAATATGTATGGCTTACAGTATTAGTGTTGCTGATGATGACACTTTGACAGTGGCATTAATGGCCATTGTGATAGAAGTTTCTTCTGCAAGTGTCGTACTGCATGCTGCCAGTCTTGTTAAAAAATAGCTAGCTCTTTAGTTAGCAAATAAATACAATGAGATTGAGCACATTTGATTTCCCCAAAAACCCATATATGTCACGCTGCCCTATTCCTGCCTCATTGTCTTCACCTGTCTGTCTCATCATCCACACCTGATCCTACTCACCTCCTGCCTTTAAGACCCCTCACTTCCTTTCACTCCCGGCCGGATCATTAGTAGTTCATTAGTTAGTAATTGTCAATCCCCATGATGTGTCGTCTTCCTGCTGTCTTCCTTCCCTGCCCGATGTCCAGTGTTTCCGTTCCTACCATCTTCACCACCATCTTCACCACCTCCTCACTGTAATAAACATCCTGCACCTTCCTTCAGCGAGTGCGTTTGGGTCCATTCTCCACACACCACGTGACAATATAAAGCAGTTAGGATACCTCCCACCTCCACCCCACCCCACGAAAAAAAAAGTATGTTTGCTAGCTTCTTAGAAAATACGGGGCAAAACTTTCATCTGTTCAGTCATATTAATGGGTCCAAATGTATCTTTTGCTGATACTGTATGTACATTCATGGTCATTTCTCTGTTTAATAATGGTGGAAGAAAAGACAGTTACCCTCTGAATTTCTTGGTACTGGAACATTGTAGATTTATATCTATAATTTTTGCTATTTGTTCCCCAGACAGCTAGAGAATTGGGTCTGGGAAAAATATGTTGGTTGTATTAGACGTTCCTTTTTTTTTCTCCTGCTCTGCCTCTGCCTCTGTCTCTCTGCTTCCTGTGTTCTTCTTTCTTAAGTTCACTCTGAGTCTATTTATTATGTCTGGGATTAAAGAGGGAGGCTGGATTGGTAAAGAAGGGAACAGGGACCAAGAGGAAATTAAACTGTGGTTCAATATCTCACTTTGTGTCACCTGTGCGACTGTAAAGATGCCTCCCTATAATCACACAAAGAATGAACAATTGATGTCAAAAAGCAGTTTCCAGCACTTCAGCACATTTGCATCTTTTTCAATAAATGGTTCAGTTTTATCTGACAGTTTTCAGGATTATGGGCTGTATCACAACCTATGGTACACTAAAGCTTTTCAGATGTTTTCTTTCTTCACATGAACGTTTTATACTTTACTTTGCTACATCATCTATTTAACATATAAATCCAAAAATGTTTTCTGCATAACATAAGTGTTCACTCAAATTTCAATTCACATGTTTGTTTTCTGATTGCAGTTCAAAAACTGATATCACCAAGTAACCAAGTAAATAACCAGTCATCTGGATGATTCTCTGAATTCGGTGCACTGTTTGTCTCATAGATTTACCACAAAGATTGTCATATAAAGTAAACCACAAAACACATTTTAAAAAAACAGAAGGAAGGATCCATGTTCCTCTGCATTATAGCACACAAACATATCTCAGAAATTCTGTTTTTAAAAGTTTTATGGGTTGCAGAGGAGTAGAATTCAGGTAAATTAGCTTGTCCACATTTACCAGAGTTGCTTTTCCAGTGAATGAAATCTAAATGTAAATGCATTCCGAAGTCATGTTTTATCCCGTGAGGTTTAGTGAGATTTCCCATCTGAGCTGGGAATGTTTACGAGTAAAATTTGTTTGTGTGTGGTGTCTCGTCATTGCTGTGTTTCCGCACACCACACAATGTAGAATCAAAATTGTTACATCCACGTTTTTTATCACCATGTGTGTGGTCTCTCAAGATTTGGAAATCATACGAAATTTTTTAAATCTTGCTGTGTGAGCCAGGCCTAAGGTGGGTAAACATAGTTTCTCTGAGGTACAAATAGTCCTTCATCAGATGCAATGTTCAGAAATACAATTTCATGTTTTTCAGTAACCAGAGACCCCAGTGAGCACAAAATTAGGAGAATGACCCATCTCATTAAAGTAAGGTTAAAACAGAAATTGCATTTGTGCTGGTTGTGCTTAGGTAAACAGCAGAGAAGCTAAACTGCAGAAGTGTTCAGTTCCTCTTCCCACATGTTTAAAATCATGAGGACCCTCCAGCCCTCTTTTTCTTTTCTTTCTTAAGCTCCCACATCCAGACGAATCATCACTTCATGGTGAGGATTATCTCTTGAGTTGCACTCTAATATCACACTTCCTAGACTGCTGCTTTACCTCTCATGTGGCGCCGTAAGAAAGTTCATATTACAGTTTTTTGTTACAAAGGCACCTAAGGTTAATTCAAGTTTAAATAGATAATCCATGTATATTTCTGAGGAAATCGCTGGCAAAGATGTTGAACTTTATATTTTTAAGCAGGAGTACAAAAATGCAAGATTAAATAGGCATTGTGTTTGAAAAAAAGTTTTTAAAAAACCAGAGGATTTTACTTGCAACATTCTTCATTGTGAGATTCCAAAAAGCCAATGATAGTTTTTGGTGGCTGCTGATGGATACATTATTAGTTCTGCTGACCATATAGTGGGTTGATATCTTGCAGGACTGTAGCAAATTTCCTACCTACCGAATACCTTCTTTCACTCATGGTCAAGCATACTCAACAGGCTGTTTTAAGTCAGCAGAGAATGCTTAACTTTTTAAGAGTCCAGACCAAGACAGAGAGTTGACGTGGCAAACTCTCCCAGCCAGGCAGCTCTGACAATAAAGTGAATGATGACTTTAAACCTTTTTTGTTGATGCCGTCTGTCCTGAATTGCTGGGTTTGTCAGTGAGATGTGCTCAAATAAAGCTGCCCTCACTGTCAATGAGAAGAACACAAAGGTTCAAGCTTGAAGTGCTGGACCTTTGCAGAAAATTTGTGCTGAAATCCCTCCAGTACAGATGTTAAGATATAGAAAAAGTACATGATGTGTGCTTTGATTCATATTTTAGACTGGATGTCATTGTAAAACACAAAGTGCTGGCAGTAATTTTGTAATTCTCAAAGGGAAAGAAATTAAGTAGAAATCTAATTTGAAGCATTGGAACTCATCGGGAAGCTTATGTGATTCCAGTGCATGTTGGGATTTACTTTCAGCAATCCCCTAAAGCACTGGTTAGGTCAGACACTGATGTAGAGAACTAAGGAATATATCTTGGATGACATTCTAGTTTATCCCAATCGAATTGATCAGGGTTAGGGCAAAACTCTTTAGAATAATGTGGGTGGCTAATTGCTATGCTATAATAAAATGAAATCCTCTGCCAACCCTCTGGCATTTGGAGATGTAACCCCTAAAGTGGGGGAGGGGTTACAGCAGATTCCAGGAAGGAGAGCATCATCTTCTTACACTGTAAGAAATTTGAACTGAGAATGAACCCTGTGTGTTTCACAACTCAAGTAAAAGCTTAGTAGGAAATAATTATTTGGGGACATTTTGAATGCTTACTTTAAACTTCATCCGCTTTTCAAATTCTGCACAGCTTTGAAACCCAAGAGCAGAGACACTCATTGGTCTCTTTATATAAATTTGTGTAAGGTTGTGCATTTTGAGGTGAATTTTTACTTAATGATAGTAAGGCAAGACAATTTTATTTGTATAGCACACTTTCAGCAACAAGATAATTCAATGTGCTTTACATGATTAAGGGGCAAAATAAAATTAGCAGTAAAACACAGACAAAGCATGTAAAGTAAACACAGCAATAAAGCAAGAAGCACACACAAAACATGATAAATTAAAACATTACTCAAAGGCAGTTCTAAACAGATAAGTTTTTAGTTGTGATTTAAAATAACTTAGTGTTTCAGCAGCTTTGCAGTTGTCTGGAAGTTTGTTCCAGATTAGGGGAGCATAGAAATTGAAAGCTGCTACTCCACGTTTGGTTCTAATTCTAGGGATGCTGAGTAGGCTGGAATTAGAAAAGATTTATTATGTCTTTCATATACATTATGAACCAATTAGAAATATGTGTCCCATTGCTTTTGATGTGCCTATGAAGTTCCTTTGGCATTTAAGGGTTTATTGTTTTCCACAAGGTCAAGACATTTTTGATGTACTGTAAATCTATCAACTGGTGTCAAATGATTGGAAAATAACATTAAACAATTTGATGACCCTGAAGCCCAAAATACAGAAAATTATCTGAATTAATGTCACTGGAAAATTTTGAAGCTCCCAAACTCGGGTAATACACTCACCAAAAAACAAAACACAACATTTTTAAAGATATTTGGAATGTTG
This sequence comes from Valencia hispanica, assembly GCA_963556495.2. Classification (NCBI taxonomy): domain Eukaryota; kingdom Metazoa; phylum Chordata; class Actinopteri; order Cyprinodontiformes; family Valenciidae; genus Valencia; species Valencia hispanica. Next base: position 53,048,249 of record OY747701.1, read on the forward strand.
AAAGAATTTACTTCCTTTGTTTCATCAAAACAAAAAAAATCACTAATAAAAATCACGAATCACTAAAACTGACATCAAGTAGTAGTCTTTGTGCAAGGTTTTCAGTATACTATGTGGAAGAGTTTAATTTCATATGTGTATATGTAAGGTAATTTTAAATAATGTTTCAGGTGGCACCCCATAATGACCAACCTGCCTCTCACGAAGCTGAAGTTGGTTTCCGTTTCTAACTTCCAATTCGGGAAATGGCTAAAGGGCAATTACACCACATTTTTCTCTACTCTGACCATCTTTAATCTGCTCTAGTTTAAAAACTAGAATACTTAGACTTTTCACATTTGGACTAGATTAGCCTCATTGAGACAGTATACGATACAAACGGGGCCCAAACCAAGTACTGAGTACATATCCATGACTATGCTTTTCAGAAGTTCAACATTTCTGTATTTAAAGCGACGCTAAAGAGTTTTTTTTACCTTAAAATATTGTTTCCGAACTCGTGTCAGTGGTTGATCAACTCATAACAGGGTGAAATGGCACTTCTGCATTCGCTTTGCGGCCCTCTATCGGCCATAACAGCACTATGTAACTTTGGGTCGTCGGGTAGCGGTTTTGTAGTTCAAATGTGACTTGCTTTACGGCAGGCTTCACAAAAGCCGGTAGGTGCAGCGTCCTGCAAGGATCTCTGGGTGGAGCATACTCGGCAGGTACATATAAATGGAAGATACCTAGCAGGAGGTAGCTTGAACAATTGTCATCATGACGGAGCAGAAATTGTATTCATCTGTACACTGGTGTTCCATTATCTGTGCTACCCGCATGCACATTTCGATGTTACGTCACAATTCGCTTACTCAGCAAATCTGTCATCAAGAATTCCTACCTGGAAGATCCATTTCGTCTGTTCTTTTTCTTTGAAGTTTACGGTGAGTTTTATCCAAATTATTTTATTACTGCCTAATTTTTATTCAAAATATTTTAAGGCTTTCCTTAAGCTACTAGTTTCAAGTTTACATGACAGCCCTTGTAGCATGTTAGTTTCACTTCTGTGATATCGTTACACTGCATGTAAACAAGTCCCATTAATTAGAGTCGTACAGTAAATGCGAGTATTTTGCGGGCTATTTGTGCTTGAGCATTTTAATATTTTGGAGTAATAATACTGCTATCTGCTCTACGTCTTACTGGCTTGGTATATATTCATTAGCTGCTTTACAAACTAACAGATTTCCAGAATGTGCTATTCATCTATAGGCCTATTTAACAGGTAGGATATTCTGATCATGGTTTTTAGTGCATCTTTATGTGCTAGTTTTAGCTTTATATTAAACGGGTAGCATGTTCTGTGGATTGAAAGAAAAGTTTTCGTTATTCATAATTTCTTGCTATGTTAGGCATTACTGCTAAACTGGCACTTCAATCCCGTCACTTGAAAAATATTGGTGGTGGTCCCCCTTTTTAAACAGGGGGACCACAGAGTGTGTTCCAACTACAGGGGGATCACACTTCTGAGCCTCCCTGGTAAGGTCTATTCAGGGGTTCTGGAGAGGAGGGTCCGACGGATAGTCGAACCTCGGATCCAGGAGGAACAATGCGGTTTTCGTCCTGGCCGTGGAACACTGGACCAGCTCTACACCCTCAGCAGGGTCCTGGAGGGTGCGTGAGAGTTCGCCCAACCGGTCTACATGTGTTTTGTGGACTTGGAGAAGGCGTTCGACCGTGTCCCTCGGGGGGCCCTGTAGGGGGTGCTTCGGGAGTATGGGGTACCGGTTCCTTGATACGGGCTGTTAGGTCCCTGTACGACCGGTGCCAGAGTTTGGTTCGCATTGCCGGCAGTAAGTCGGGCTTGTTTCCGGTGAGAGTTGGACTCCGCCAAGGTTGCCCTTTGTCACCGATCCTGTTCATAACTTTCATGGACAGGATTTCTAGGCGCAGCCCGGGGGTTGAGGGGATCCGTTTCGGTGGCCTCAGGATCGGGTCTCTGCTTTTTCCAGATGACGTGGTCCTGTTGGCTTCATCGCATCTTCATGTGATCTACAGCTTTCGCTGGAGCGGTTCGCAGCCGAGTGTGAAGCGACTGGGATGAGAATCAGCACCTCCAAATCCTATGCCATGGTCCTGAGCCGGAAAAGGGTGGGGTGCCTTTTCCGGGTCGGGGATGAGGTCCTTCCCCAAGTGGAGGAGTTTAAGTATCTGGGGGTCTTGTTCACGAATGATGGAAAAATGGAGAGGGAGATTGATAGACAGATTGGTAGAGCATCTGCAGTCATGCGGGCGCTGTACCGGTCTGTCGTGGTGAAGAGAGAGCTGAGCCGAAAGGCGAAGGTCTCGATTTACCGGTCGATCTACGTTCCTACCCTCATCTATGGTCACGAACTCTGGGTGGTGACCGAAAGAACAAGATCACGGATACAAGCGGCCGAAATGAGTTTCCTCCGTAGGGTGTCTGGGCTCTCCCTTAGAGATAGGGTGAGAAGCTCAGTCATCCGGAGGGGGCTCAGAGTAGAGCCGCTGCTCCTCCACATCGAGAGGAGTCAGTTGAGGTGGCTCGGGCATCTGGTCAGGATGCCTCCTGGACGCCTCCCTGGTGAGGTGTTTCGGGCACGTCCTACCGGGAGGAGGCCCAGGGGAAGGCCCAGGACACGCTGGAGGGACTATGTTTCTCGGCTGGCCTGGGAGCCCCTTGGGATTCCACCCGTGGAGCTGGAACAAGTGGCTGGGGAGAGGGAAGTCTGGGTGTCCTTGCTTAAGCTGCTGCCCCCACGACCCGACCCCGGATAAGCGGAAGAAGATGGATTAATGGATGGATGTGACTTTGCATTTTTATAAAATCTTTTAAAATTATGAATGTCAAGACGGATACAACACAAAGGGAAGCAGTCTTATATATAACTAAATGCATAATTATTATTTTTTTCTGGTTTACGTGACGGTTTTCCATCTGTGAAAACATTAAACCAAATAAGCGGTAAAATATTGTGGATTTGAGTTGTTCCTAATCCTTTTTGTTTACCTATGTTACCTAGCTAAGTTTCTTACAATGGACGAATAAGGCAAGCAATTTATGTATGTTGCCATCTTGCACTGCCACCATTGCTGCGGTGACGAATGTCAGTGATTCATTCATTGAGCTGTTATAGTAAACTGACAATCTACAGTGACAGCATAATCAATCAATCAATCATTATTTATAAAACACTTTTCATACAAACATTGCATCTCAAAGTGCTTTACATATTAAAATGACCCCACATAAACCACATTCCAATCCCTTCCCCACAGATTTAAAAGCATGATCGCAATTATACCCCATGAACATTCTCTGCGGCCCTGAGGTCCCCCGGCAACCTGTTCCAGAGCTGAGTGACATAGTATTGGAAAGACGCCTCACTGTGAGTGTGTCCTGACTTTTGGGATGACAATGAGACGGTTGACAGAGGAGGGCAGAGACGGTGAAGGTTCATATGGTAAAAGCAGTTCTGAAAGATAAGAAGGCCCAAGACCATTAGGATACTTAAACACCATTAAAAGAACCTTAAAATCGATCCTGAAACATATGGGGAGCCTATGCAATGAATAAGGTATAATGTGCTCCCAGCTCCTGCTCTTCATCAGGACACGTGCTGCTTAATTTTGTAGGAGTTGTAAACCTGAGATACTCTTTTTGGGAAGACCAAAAAGCAGGGTATTACAGTAATCAATTCTACTGGTGATAAAAGCATGCATCACTGTCTCCATGTTGGCCCGAGAGAGAATGGGGCGGACTCTGGTAATGTTCTTTAGATGATAAAAACCTATTTTAGTCATGTTTTTAATGTGAGGGATAAAAGTCAGCTCAGAATCAAAAATGACGTCCACGTTCTTCACTTGTAAGCAAGGAATAAAAGACAGTGATTATTGTTTAGGTAAAAGTTTCTCTCTCTGAGCCTCAGGACCAATGATCAAAAGTCAGTCTTGTCCTGGTTGAGCTGGAAAAAGTTTTCTGCCATCCAGGATTTGATGTCTAAAATGCAGTTAAAAAGTGCACCTGTTGGCTGTGTGTCATCAGGAGACATGGAGATGTAGAACTGTGTATCATCAGCATAACTGTGAAAGTTCACTCCATGTCTTCCAATGACACTGCCAAGAGGGAACATATAATGGTTAAAAAGTACTGGGCCTAAAACGGAATCCTCGGTCACACCACATATAGTCTTGTGGACCTTAGAAGAACGGGTATATAAACTTACCATGAATGTCCTGTCTGTAAGATAGGATGTGAACCATTTGTGAACAGCACCGGAGAGGTCAATCTGTTTTAAATGGGTAAAAAGAATAGTGTTGTCCACTGTATCAGGGCAGCCCTTAGATCCGGTAGAACCAACACTGTCACCCTCTATGCATCATAGTTTGATCTGAAATCATTTAAAATATTCGAAAAGGCCGTCTGTGTGCTGTGGAACACGCTAAAACCAGACTGAAAATTCTCTAGGACATCATAAACGTTATAAAATTATTACGTTAATTGATGATGAATACCTGGAGTGATGGTGTTAGACAGTGGCATCCACTAGCTGATAAAGGTATATTAAATGAATACCTATATTAATTTATGAATGAATCATTTGTTTGGGCAATAAACAGGAATGATTAATAGGGAGATAATAAACTACCCTGTTAAACATTGCGCATATAGCAGACGTTATGTGTGCCAGACCCCGCGCCAGGGCAATTTAGCTGGGGGGGCCGCAGCTTATTTTGGGGGGGGGCAGTTTTTATTTAACCCCTCAACGTTTTTAACTCCTGTTGGCAGTGTGTTAAATATTTATGGGTCAAAACTGCCCTTTTTGACCCTCTTTCTATGTACATATTCATATTATACATAATTTAAAAAGAGACTGGCTGAGGTAGGTTCTGGAGTTTTTCCGAACGATCGCTCTGTTCTAGATCGGTGGTCAGAACGTTTGTTTTTGTTCTCCAAAAGGAGCCGCGGTTGAGCCACTGTCACGACCCTGCTGTGTATGTGAGTGAGCCATCTTTCTTTATAGATCATTGTCAGTCAGCGGGAGCTGTGGTTAAGTCGCCCTGATTCAGAGAAAAATGAGCAGAGGTCACCAAACAACCAGCTTTGTAAAAATAAGATTTGCTCGTGAACCAGTTAACAACAGCAAACAGAAAACACAGCAACAAGCCCTGCTTCTTCCATGTCGATTCTCTTATTTTTCTGCTGCTTTGATCAGTGACGCTACTCGCTGCTGAAACTGTCCTGATACACTGAGAAAGAAAAATAATGTAATGTCCAACTCACCTTTCTTAGCTGTGCCTGCACATCCACAGAGCCATCATCTCGAACAAAAACAGTTTTTTTACGTCCAGTTAATGTACTCCAATAAAGCACTTAGTCCACAAGTCTTCCTCAATCCAACTCTGCCGCTAAAAACCTTTGTAAATTCCTTTCTTGTGTCTATTTCTTCAAATGTTTACATTATGACTACTGGTTAGCATGCTCTTAATAGCTTCTTCTTCTTGATAATTACTCACGGCTGGCAAACAACGAATTGATGCGCTACTGCCACCAACTGGTGAGAAGTGTGGACTAGAATGTCATTTAAGGGACTCATTTTAGCTAATTTAACTCCTGATTAGTAACCTATTGCACCTTCTGTTGGTTGTCTTGGGCCAATACATTTGCATGAGGCATTGTAATCTGTCATGGACGGGCCCAATACGTGAATGGGCGGGCCCGGCCAGTCCAGGCCTGATGTGTGCAGAAGTTAGCAAGCTGATAATCACTTGAATCAGAGTCCACAGGATGTTGGTACAAGTACCTATATTTTACTTTTTCTTCTGCTTCTAATACTAAAGTAGTAGGCCTATTTGTTCATACTGTAGGTAGACAAACTCTGTCTCCCAGTGACTAATGTTAAGCTAAGCACCTGAGTAACATGAGCTTTTCTTTAATTTCTTGCGGCAACTTCAGTTTTTGCCTGACCGTAACAGACAACAGTATTTTCCATGCACTGGGGCCAACTTACACTGAAAGTTGTAAACACCGCTTTGGAAACTAATACGAGTTGTATGGAGTAAACATTACATAGCTAACGTTAGCCAGTAGCTATAGCAAGGTTAAAATGAGCTGTTTGCTGTTCTGAATGCTAGTTATTGTGGCATGAGGAGGAATATTTGTGCTGTTTTTATTTGGAACGAAATCCTTTCCGTTTATTTTCTTTATCTACTTCAGGCGAACACCTTGGTGCTTGGGACGCCCAGAAAACCTATGTGAACCGTACGATCTACAACATGAACAGTGCTCGTTAAGTAAGGGACTGTGTATCTCACTTGTTTTCTTCCACATCTGGTGTTTTCTGCTGTTCTTAGAACAGTCGATAACTGAACACGTCCTCCTAAGGTAGGAAAAGGTCCTCTTCTTGTTGGTTAAATTCAAATGCCCGCATCCCACACAGAGCCTATGGTTGCCTGACTCGGAACTGTCACCGCAGTAATGGCTGCGGCTTGACTTCCAGTTATTTCGCCATATCGGTCTATAGCTGTATGTGTCAGTTATTTAGATAGGTTCTTTTCCCTATGATATTACTTTCATTATGAAGTTCAAGTTTGATTTCAGTTACCAAAAGTATGATACAAGTTACAAATTGAAAAAGAAGAGATTGACACAATTCCAGCTTTACTTATGATTTCGCATAGATCTGTCATAAAGTATCAAAACATCACAAACAGTTTGGGATCTATGTAATAATCTTGTCAACTGACAACTCTGAATGCAATGACAGTTAATCTTAAGGTTGTATTTTACTGCATAAGCTCTCTGTGCATCTGAGCCATTCTTTTATCTGGATCTCAGAGGGGAAATGTCCCCATCATCTATAAAGACAATCACATTCTGGCTGCAGGCCATGCTGCAGTTTTTCTCCCTCCATCTTCTTTCTTTTTTACCAAATTTCATTTTCAGCCCCAAGACTGTTCCTGAATAAAGCAGAGCAGCTTATTGATGTAGATATTTCACTGCACACAGCTCAGCCGTGTCCAGAACAATCACCGTTCATAACAGCCAATTGATTTCTTCATGTAAAGTAAAAGTCCTCCAGTCATGCATTTGAGGGGTTCTGTTTTCAGAAATGCAATCAACTGCAACATAATGAGCACAGACAGTAAGGTAATATTCATAGGGCGTTTTATTTTGTGTAATGATCATCCTGGAATCACATAAATGTTCCTTTGATGCAGTTTAAACTTTTCAAGACCTGTCACATCATCAAAATGCAAGAGTACTCCCAAGACAAAAAAACAAAAAAAATATGCCTCTCCTGTACTTAATATCTTGTTTTATTTGCCAGTTACTATTTCTAAACTCTGCTTCATCTGGGCATTTCACAGCTGAGGCTGTTAAAACTGCAGACAAAACTGTTGTTTTTGATACCCAAAGAAAGAGACAAAAACATCTGTTCTGCTGTCACTGTGAGCAATACCTTTTACAACTCACATCTGATCCAATCTTTTTTGCATTTTGTCATGGTACAAAGACAAATGTCAGCATATTTTATAGGAATTTTATAGGCAAACAAAAGAAGTAACACATTTAAAGCAGAAGAAGAATGAGACGTGGATTTCAAATTTCTTTACTAATAGAAATTCAAAAAGTGTGTTTTCACTACCATTAAATACATATTTTGTAGAACGTCCTTTCTCTGCAATTACATCTACAGTTCTTCTGTTGTCTCTACCAATTAAATTCAGTTTATTTATAAGTTCACAACACTTTACAAGTCATTTCAATTCAATCATACATGCGTACCAGCTTTGTACATACAAGTTTGGCTAACTCATCTTTAAAAAATGTCACGTGGTGTGTGGAGAATGGACCCAAACGCACTCGCTGAAGAAAGGTGCAGGATGTTTATTATTGTGAAGTCGTGGTGATGATGATGATGAAGACACTGGACATCGGGCAGGGAAGGAAGACAGCAGGAAGAATGACACACCATGGGGATTGACAAATACTGACTACTACTAGGAGGATGATCCGGCCGGGAGTGAAAGGAAGTGAGGGGTCTTAAAGGCAGGAGGTGAGTAGGATCAGGTGTGGATGATGAGACAGACAGGTGAAGACAATAAGGCAGCAATAGGGCAGCGTGACAGGACCCCCCCCCTTTAAAGGTGGATTCCAGACACCGTGGAGAGAGTGAAAAAGAAAGGGAAGAGAAAAAAAACAAGCACCCTTGCCAGGGTGGGTGGAGGGGGCCCACGGAAGGAGGGCCCCGAGTCTCTTTGGGTACGCCCCTGGAAGTCTGGCGGACGGCCCCGGTGGCGGCCCCTCAGGACCTGGAGGTCGGGCGGACGGCCCCGGCGGCGTCCTCTGGCTGGACGGAGGTCGGGCGGACGGCCCCGGCGGCGTCCTATGGCTGGACGGAGGTCGGGCGGACGGCCCTTAGGTCCTCTTCTGAGGGTCAGGTAGCGCCAAAGATGCCTGGCCGGTAAAGGTCGGCCGAGACAAAGAGAGTCTGGAGGCTCGGACGCCTCTTTAGACGAAGAGTCTGGAGGCTCGGACGCCTCCTGAGACGAAGGTTCTGGAGGCTCGGACGCCTCCTGAGACGAAGGTTCTGGAGGCTCGGACGCCTCGTGAGACGAAGGTTCTGGAGGCTCGGACGCCTCCTGAGACGAAGGTTCTGGAGGCTCGGACGCCTCGTGAGACGAAGGTTCTGGAGGCTCGGACGCCTCCTGAGACGAAGGTTCTGGAGGTTCGGACGCCTCCTGAGACGACCGTTCTGGAGGCTCCAGTGACGGGGACGGGTCCTCCCTGACCCTCCCTGGGAGCTTCAGCGACGGGGACGGGTCCTCCCTGACCCTCCCCGGGAGCTCCAGCGACGCATGGGTAAATGTCCATCGCTGGAGAGCCGCCGCTGTGACCGCCAGAAACACGGCAGCCACAACAACGGCGGGCTCTGGAGCTGGAACGGGCTCATGGACTGGAACTGGAACGGGCTCTGGAGCTGGAACGGGCTCATGGACTGGAACTGGAACGGGCTCTGGAGCTGGAACGGGCTCATGGACTGGAACGGGCTCATGGACTGGAACTGGAACGGGCTCATGGACTGGAACGGGCTCATGGACTGGAACGGGCTCATGGACTGGAACGGGCTCATGGACTGGAGTTGGAACGGGATCTGGAGCTGGAACGGGCTCACGGACCGGAGCCGGAACTTCCCCGGGAGCGGCCCCACCTCGGCGGCGTCGCTGCCTGCGGCGAGGCGCTCCCCTGGAGCAGAGGTAGGCCATCTTGTCCCCATAAAAAAACTCGAAGAGGTCCTCCTCCCTGATGTGAGGAGCCCCCGAAGAGCCAGCTGGAGGAGGGAGAAAGACGGCGGGGGAGAGAACCGGCGGTGAGTGCCACGCGGAGATGGAGCCGACGTGGGTGGTCCGTGTGGCCGCGCCGCCCTGCTCATCGCTCACTGAAACTCCGGTTCGGCGGGTCCGTCGCCTACGGCCAGATGGTGGAGGCGGAGAGGGCGGACCGATCATCTGGTCCAACGCCTCCTGGCGAATCCTCTCCGCCTCGCGCCGCAGATCGGCGAGCTCCCGGGCCGAGAAGACACTCTGGAAGTGAGGGAGCACTCCGAGGATCTCCCCGGCTCCGGAGACCCGCACAGGGAGGTGAGGAGAGGCAGCGAGTCTGGCCAGGTTGGCCCAGACATCCTGGCGCAGGGCGGCGATCTCCTGGGCGAGTGCTGGGTCCATGTTTAGGGCCGGATCATTCTGTCACGTGGTGTGTGGAGAATGGACCCAAACGCACTCGCTGAAGGAAGGTGCAGGATGTTTATTATTGTGAAGTCGTGGTGATGATGATGATGAAGACACTGGACATCGGGCAGGGAAGGAAGACAGCAGGAAGAATGACACACCATGGGGATTGACAAATACTGACTACTACTAGGAGGATGATCCGGCCGGGAGTGAAAGGAAGTGAGGGGTCTTAAAGGCAGGAGGTGAGTAGGATCAGGTGTGGATGATGAGACAGACAGGTGAAGACAATAAGGCAGGAATAGGGCAGCGTGACAAAAAACATTTTGAGTTTAGTTAAATTGAATGGTGAGCATCTGTGAGACATTGTGTGGAATATTGTTTTATAACCTAACCTTACTTTGAGCTGCTTCACAACTTTATCCTCGACAGATCTGCTATGTTCCTTCGCCTTCCTGATGCTTTTTGTTCATTGATGTTCTCTGAGACCTTCACAGAACTTGTGGATTTATCATGAGGTTACATAATGCAGACTCTGTTACTCTCCCCTGGGCTGCCACCTTATCGTGGTGGAGGGGTTTGAGTGTCCCAATGATCCTCGGTGCTAAGTTGTCAGGGGCTTTCTGCCCTTGGAAGGGTCACCCATGGCAAACTGGTCCTAGATGAGGAATCAGACAAAGTGCAGCCTGAAGACCCCTAAGATGACTAACATATATGGACCTAGTGTTCCCTTGCCCGGACGCGGGTCACGGAGGCCCCCCTCTGGAGCCAGGCCTGGAGGTGGGGCACATTGGCAAACGCCTTTACCCATGAGCCCGGCAGGGCTCAGCCCGAAGAGGTGACATGGGCCCCCCTTGGGTGCAATGTAGGATGGGCGATGGACGAAGGCGGGGACCTTGGCGGTCCAATCCTTGTCTGCAGAAGCTGGCTCTTGGGACGTGGAACGTTGCCTCTCTGGTGGGGAAGGAGCCGAAGCTGGTGTGCGAGGTTGAGAGGTTCCGACTGGACATCATCGGACTCGCCTCAACGCATGGCTCTGGCTCTGAAACCAGAAGGCAGATCAGTTTACCCCCTTTTTTTGAAGTCCCTTGAGGGAGTGCTTTAGAGTGTTGCTCCTTGGGACCCCCTTGTTCTGCTGTTGGACTTCAACGTTCATGTGGGCAATGACAATGAGACCTGGAGAGGTGTGGTTGGGAGGAATGCCCCCCCCCCCCCCCAATCTGAACCCGAGGGGTGTTTTGTTATTGGACTTCTGTGCTCGTCATGGATTGACGATGAACACCATGTTCAAACATAAGGGGTGTCGATATGTGCACTTGGCACCAGAACACCCTAGACTGCCGCACGATGATCGACTTTTTTGTCGTTTCATCTGATCTGTGGTCGCATGTTTTGGACACTTGGGTGAGGAGAGGGGCAGAACTGTCCACTGAGTTGGCTCCAGTGGTGGGGGAGGATGCTGGACAGACCTGGCAGGCCCAAACATGTCGTGAGGGTCTGCTGGGAACGTCTGGCAGAGTCTCCTGTCAGAAGGAGTTTCAACTCTCACCTCCGACCGAACTTCAAACACGTCCCGGTGGAGGCGGGGGACATTGAGTGGGCCATGTTCCGTGCCTCCATTGTCAAGGCAGCTGACCGGAGCTGTGGCCACAAAGTGGTTGGTGCTTGTCGCGGCGGCAACCCTCGAACCCGCTGGTGGACACCGGTGGTGAGGGATGCTGTCAAGCTGAAGGAGTCCTATAGGGGTTTTTTTGGCCTGTGGGACCCTGGAAGTACCTAATAGGTACCGACAGGCGAAGCGGAGTGCGGCTCGGATGGTCGCGGAGGCAAAAACTCGGGGATGGGAGGAGTTGGGAGATGCCATGGAGAACGACTTCCGTGCGGCTTCGAGGTGATTCTGGTCCACCATCTGGCGTCTCACGGGGGGAAAGCGGTCCTCCACCAACACTGTTTACAGTGGGTGTGGTGTGCTTCTGACCTCGACACGGGACATTTTGGATCGGTGGATGGTATACTTCGAAGACCTCCTCAATCCTTCCGGCACGCATTCAATCTGGAAGCAGGGTCTGGGGACTTTGGGTCGGGCTCTCCAATCTCTAGTGCCGAAGTCACCGAGGTGGTTAAAAAGCTACTCCGTGGCAAGGCTCCGGGGCTGGATGAGATTCGCCCCGAGTTCCTCAAGGCTCTGGATGTTGTGGGGCTGTGTTGGTTAACGTGGCTCTGCAATGTTGCGTGGACATCGGGGGCAGTTCCCTTGGATTGCAATCAGGTAATGAGATGTAATGAGATAACTCCCCTCACAGAAACATTCCGCTAAAATCCCACTGAGTTGTTCTGCTGAGTCCACAGCTAAAACTCTCTGAAAACATGTATATCTATACTTAATATAACTCATATTCTTTAGACCAAAACCAAGCTTCTCTTCTCGAAGCTGTTCGTCAGCCACTACACAGAATTTTATTTTATTTTCAGCAATTAGAAACTCTGTAAACTGTTTACAGATTTTAAGATATAGCAATACATATTTTATTTATACAGGAATATGGAGATAATGACAAGTCTGCTTGGGTTTAGGTATTCTATCTAACCTCTACATGAGATCCAACTCTGAACATGCTTGAATGTTTAAATGGTTTTCAGGGACACATCTAAAAGTTTGAGGACACCGGTCTTTAAAACCTGGTTTATATGATATCATGATCTCAGTTCGACCTTTGTTGGGACCCAGCCACGAAGGACTGACCTACAGTAATCAGTTACATTTACTCAGTTACATTTACTCAGTTACATTTACTCAGTTACATTTACTTGAGTAACTTTTAGAAAGAAATTTAGTTTTAGGAGTAGTTTTACTACACCATGCTTTTTACTTTTACTTGAGTAATATTATTATGAAGTATCACTACTCTTACTTGAGTACAATTTCTGGCTACCCACTGTGAGTAGCTTAATTGAAATAAGAACAAATATAATTTAACTCATTGCTACATTTGTGCTTACAATATGAACATTTCCAAAAACAGAACTGTATACAAATAGAACATAGTTATCATAACTTACTTTGGCTGTTTTTTTTACTAAAAGTATCTGCAACTAAACAACAAATTGAAGGGGTTGGTTATCTGATCATATTGTGGACAACTGCTGTTTCTGATCTTATATACAGACTTTTATTACTGTAGTTCATGATTTCTTGTCAGAGTCTACACACCCTCCCAAAAACAAATATCTTATATAGGAATATAATTTTGATGAAAATTAATATTGTCCAGTAGTAGCCAACTCTAATCCCCAAGACTTGCTCTCCTGCATGTTTTAGATATGTCTCTGCTCCAACTCAAATGACTTCGTGGGTAGATTACCTAGTCAGCCTGTCATAAGGCTGACTCCGGTTCTGATGAGTGAATGCATGATGTACTTTGAAGTCCAAAAGTGTCCTCTCTTAGTCTTTAGTGGTGAAGAAACCCGAAGGTCATTGAGATTATAAAACAAGCTATATTTCTTTAGTCTTTGCCTTTCTATGATTATGAGAAGATGATATAAAGGTAATCTAAAAATATGATCAGCTATGTCCTTGATGACCTCATTTGAACTTTCTGAAATCACCATTTGGCGTGTAAAGGTTTGATTAAAGTAGGGGTAATCTAATCTGAAGCATTGCAAAAAGGTGTATGAAACCACAAATAATAATTAAACCTTCTAATGTCTGCAGATGTCTCCTCCTTTTACAATAAAAATTGAACACCCTGCTTTATGAGTATGGCGTCCTCAAAACTCTTTTGTCACCTCCATTCTTTTCTAATCTTTAGTGCATCGGCTAGGAAGAAAAATTCATAAAATCATTAACCGATAATTCATGAAAGTTGGTTAAAGTTTTCTTCACATAAAAATAAAAAAAATACAAAAAGTTTTGTTGAGGCAGGTAGACAAAAGAGATGCATTAGGTCATTAAAAGAATGTCACAGTGCCTTGCTAATGTATTCATACCCCTTAGCCCGTCACATCCCAAGTACCGAAGGAGAGAGAAATTAGAATTTTAAAACTTTTGTTAAATTGTTGGGGGGGGGGTCAAAAAAAGTGGGGCGTATAGTGTTTATCGCCCACCTTTTTACACTGATACCCCTAAATAAAATTCTGTGCAACCAGCTACCCTCATATCTATTGGGGCTCTCATCAGATGAGACCAAAATGAAACTTTGGATAGATGTGGAATGCACTCATTCACATCACCCTTTACAAGCATTCACCACCATAAAATATAGCAGTTTTATAGCAGCATTATGGTGTGGGAATGTTTTCATTTAGCAGGGACAGGGAAGATGGTCAATGCTGATTAGAAGATAAATAGAGTTAAATACAGAGTATTCCTTTAAGAAAATCTGTTAGCAGCAGCAAAAACCGAGCAGCATTTTGCACAGACTGAAGATGCGAAAAGGATGATTTACTGACACCAAATTAGGGAGAATTACAGTAATCCAGCCTTGTTGTGATAAAAGGATGTATAACTGTTGTAAAGTCATAAAGTCAGTAGGATGCCCTTATTTTTAGCCAGTTGCTTCAGGGGTAAAAAATCCTTCATTTCACCTCGGCTTTTATCTGTGCATCCATTTTAAAATCCCCATCCATACTAAAACCACAGTTTGTGACACTGGGCTTTCTGTAGTCTTTCATGTGACCAATTTCTAATTGAGAGGAAACTTTGCTAGGACCAAGGATTATTACTTCAGTCTTTGTTGAAGTCAAAAAAATTAAAGGACATCCAGGCTTACAGTTCCTCAAGACAACCAGTTAACCCTCTAACTCTATTCTTATAATCCTGTTTTGTTGGGGCTGTTAAAATTAACGCTTTAAAGCAGGTCGATTAATTTTTTTTTTTTTTACGCAATTAACGCATGCACAGAATGACCCGCTCTGTTTATCCCGCAATTCAATTCGAGCTGCTTTCAGTGCTCACACATCATGTAAACAGCATGGCAGACCCAAACTGCATCCTGCTGCGTGTGTAATCCATAGAAAGATACACGATTTAAAAAAAGAAAGAGACATGATCATGTCTTGTGCTGCTGGTCGCTATGATAAAAACAACAAGTGTGTTTTCCATCGACTCAGTCCTTTCAAAGCAAACAAAAGTCTTTGGTTGATCAAGTGATCAGAGGAAGAGATTGGAACAACCAAATGATAAAAAATGTTGTTCAGAAAAATTCTATTTAAAAATACTTTTTTGATTCCAGAGAGAAATTAAGTGTTGGTGTTGCTCATACTATTTATTTCTACAAGGAGTTGTAGATCCTGATGGATGTGGGCAGGAAGGATCTCCTGTAGCAGTCTGTGTTGCACTGAAAATGTTAACCAGTTAGTTTCCCTTAGCAACCAGCTAAAAGTTTATTAGGTTAAAAGGGCAATGTGTAAATGTAGTTACCATGTAGCTTCTGGTTTTGTCCTTTATTTACACCGAAAATTTTACTTTTTCAGTAATATTTAGGAATGTTAATTAATCGTGAATAATTATCAGCTACCCTTGTGATTAATTAGATTAAAATGTTTAATCGTTTGACAGCATTAGGGGTGTAACGGTGTGCCAAAAGTCTCGGTTTGGCACACACCATGGTTCAATTTCACTGTTTGGTTCATTTTTGTACAGTCAAGGAACCAGGTGTGAAAGTAGGCCGATAGGGTCCGGTACGTCATACCATTAAAAGATTCTGTGGTGGTACGCAGTACCAGGAAGATGGGAGAGCGGCTGCCTGTCTTAAAGTCCTCATTCAGAACCAGTCTATTAAAAATTCCTTTTAACTCATACCGAATTGTTTCTGAATTGTTATTTTGTTTTTTAACCATACAGAACAGCTCAGAAAAGAAACTTCTTATGAGCTAATGCCGGTGCCATGCAAAGGTAGTTATCCCCGTCAGAAATTGTATACCTTTGTGTTGGGAGCGCTCACGTAGAAGGAAGGGTTGTTCCACTTGACTCCGCCACAATCACAACCAACAACACGTTGAACTAGTGATGTTTTATCTTTGAAAAAGTGAAAACCAAGTGTCTTTACTTCATCATTCTGTTTGTGGGTTACCACAAAAATAGATTTTTTTTCTAACGTTGTGTCGCACGGTCGGTTTAATAATTAAATAGTCACGTCTGTGTTCTCGATTCATATAAAAAATACACTCAATATAAATTGTTCTCGGCAAGTAAACGACTCTTTCACAATCTCCTATAAAAATTCTATTTTCTTTCATTGTTTTACGTCGCCCAAAGTTCTGTCTGCTAGAAACAAAAATCCACCTTCCTGAGTTCATCACTGAAAAACGCTGTTTATTTTAGTGTTATAATAAATAACTATAACAAAGTAAAAGAGAATCAGAATCGGGAAGGTTTCATTCCCAAATATGTGAACAGATTCACAACATTAGGAAATTGCTGCAGTTGAAAAGAGAAATGGCATGTAGAACATCATTTATATTCTCAAACATTATTTTAAAAAAAGATTTAGTGATGTAAAAAAGCATTCCAACCTGTTTCTGCTGATTTTTTTTTTTTTGCATGTTCCAACAGGTATTTTGATGTTTCTCTTTGGTGGGTGAAGAGAAATAATTCAGGCTGGAAGTCCTCCTTGTCAAATTTTACAAATTATATCAGGGATTATAATTATGTCCACCAGAATCTGTATCCCCCAGGTACCTTTTTTATTCCTTGGCCAAACATCTTCAAATCCACATAATTACATGGTCATATTCCAAGGTAAATACATACCAAACCACTTGAAGATGGGATACTCACAGTCATTTTTAGAAGGGGATACAAATTATTTCAGGCATGATAATTCTGTCTGTCAGAATCTGTATCCCCCAGGTGCCTTTTTTATTCCTTGGCCAAACCTTTTCAAATCCACAGAATAAAATGGTCATAATCCAAGGTAGAAATATAGTAAACCACTTGAAGATGGGATACTCACAGCCCTTTTTTGGGGGGATACAAATTACTTTAGGCATGATAATTCTGTCCGCCAAAATATGTATCCCCAGGGTAACTTTTTTAATCCTTGGTCAAACTTCTTAAAATCCACAGAATTAAATGGTCATAATCAAAGGTAAATATCTACCAAACCATCATTTTATCATTTTACAATATCGTCAATTGTTTTTAATTCTTGTAACCCTAGGCCTACAGGTAGCCTACAGTAAAATATTGAAATGTTTTTGTTTGGGTTTTGACTATTTGCTATTTTAAAATACATGAAGTGAGATAAAAATGTAGGTTTTGGTAATAGTACCAGCAATAATTTAGAACTACTTTCACCCCGGCAAGGAACAAAGTGAAAAATGTATTTTTTGTGTAATGACATTTAAAGAGCAGGTTCCAGGTTGGAGCCCCCTTAAACCACTGTTTAGGGAAATATATTAGGATGTTTGAAAAAAGATACTCGTACATTAATTGTTTTGGCTTTTGGAATCTTTTGTGAGAAAATGTAACCTCCACCAGACCGGATGGGACGACCTGTCAGCTCGATCAATAGACTCTGACACAGAAGAAACTTTAAATGTTTACAACTACATATATGATGGAGCACAACCATACAGCAATGAGCCTGTTGCACGCCCCACAGAGCAGAGAGAGACCAGTGGGACGAGGGGTTGATGGCCAAAACATTGCCAAGTGTTATTAGCCTGGGTGCTGCAAGATGGATTTACTGTTTCTTTAACAATCTACATATCACAGTGCTTCTACTCTTTGATATAATTCTTTCAACAAAGTTGATAATTAGTGGATGTCAGACAAGACTTACAATGCACAGAGCCCATCTGCGTAGAGCTGAGCCTCTGATCAATCAGTGATCGTGTCTCCCGCCTGATGCAGGTCCAGAACATAGACTGTATTTTTTTGTGTGTGTGGTTTAGCCATTTATTTTCCTGTGAACAATTTAAACATTTATAAATTTGGTGGCCTGCAGGCCTTAATATAGTCTTCCTGCAAACCGTCTACTTCAATGAGGAATAAAGGGTTTGATAGGTGAGCTATAAAAAGGAGACAAGGAAAACATTGCCTATTGAACAGTCCAGAAGCAGCCGCTAACAGCTGTCTGATGACGCTGTAAGCACCTGATCTTTGCTTCGGTATCCCATGTTATGCTCCATCACATAGTTGGGATGGTATTCCTCAGGTCTGAAGTGAGTGCCATTAACGACCACGTTTTTCATAGCCGAAGCAGAAGTGAAGTCCAGTCTGGTCAGCTGCACAAAAAACGCACTCAGACACCGAAGATAGTTCCGTATATTTTTTTGGAGACCCTAGGACTCGATGTCCTAACAGGCTGGTGAGAAAATTGAACATAATCCAAAAATAGTGAACAAACTGCCTGTGTCCAAATTCAGAGGCTGCAATCTTCGAAGGACCCGTCCCCAAATATAAGCTGTGAATTTGGACTGCGATGGTCTAGCCTTCAGATTAATTCCTGCCCCTACCGGCAAATGCCTTGTCGCTCAGCAACCGTGACAATGCAAAACACAATCTCTTAAAAAAATGCAGCTAGAAATCTTTGAGTTTTTTTATGACTTTTTTTTTATTATTCTAGGGGAGCTACAGCAGTTTAACCATCCGTGGCATGCTTTATATCTCCAGCTGAGAGTTAATCCTATCCAGGTAAAGTAATTTTATTTAAACGACAGAATTACATGTTAATTTCAGCTAGTTACATGGATAATTTCAGCAACTGAATGATGGTTGTCAAATGTACACACTTAATATATAATATATATAAACTAAGTATTACACTAACATTTTTCAAATATTATGTTGATTTTACAAATTATTTGTGTGCCAAAATTGGCTCTAAAATATTGTATGTTCTTAACACCATTGCAGGTCATAACAGCCGTGAGCTCTTCTCCACAACATCTGCCTCAGTGCTGTTGACATTGTGGTCCCTGGGGATGAGCTTGAAGACCATGTAGCAGAGGATGAGGCTGTTTTTCTTTCTTTTGAACGCGTCTTAGTGATGTGGCAGCTGTCGTTTGAGCCAGCCCAGGACGATGCAGTGGACAGTGTGAAGAAGCTACACTCTGCAGACCAACCTGTGGGATGTTCCACTCGTCAACAAGTAAAGACCAGCAAGGTCTCACCTGGAGCACTACATCCATATCTCTGATCTTTTTTCAGCTGATCCAGCAACATCTGCGTGTTTATTCTAATAAAGCTTAAAGAACGGTCCAGGAAGAGGTCATTCAGGTTAATCCTGCATGAACACCTATAAATAATTACACAATAATTTATCCTAATGTCAATATTTATTCAATTTTCAATAGTGATTTTAAATTGTTCAAAGTAAGCTTTATGTTCATATCTTAAAAAAAAACCTATAAATAATAATGCAACTATTAAAGGGGGGGTATTATGCTTCTTCCAGGCACATATTACCCTTCTATAGCACACTCCAATAAAATTCTCACCTTAAGTCTTTTAAAAGTCTGTCATATATCCAAATCCACCTTAAAGAAATTTACTTCCGTATTGGACGCCTCGTTTTTCGCCTGTGCCTCTCTAATGGTGCGTTCACACCGCCCCAAACGTCAGCATCAGTTTCGGCAAGATTACATGTAAAGTCTACGGTTGAGTCCGTCAGTGCGTTGTGTACGTTGGCTCCGTCCACTTCTCAAGCGTTACCTGCGTTTCAAGCGGCAACGTAGCAAACGCAAGCAACGCAGAAGTTCAGCTAGCTGAACTTTTGACAGGCTTGACGGACTTGATGCACTTGACGCAGTGCGCCAACCAATCAGAGCGTCTCACTGTAGCGACGTCACCAAACGTATCTAGTTTGACACATGTAGCTCAACGTACATGTGTAACCCAGGTGTAATCCTGAGTGGTATTCTTTATTTTTCCCCTATCTGCATATTGTTTCTCCCAGTCAAATCTCGCGATGTTTCGTAATACTCTTGCGAGAGTTTCTGCGTCCAATCACGTGACACCATGAGGTCACGTGACCTACCGTGGTTTACAGGAAGTAAAGTACACCAAGGTAGGGAGCATGGCAGAGGCAGTGGGACGCCGATGTGGGCAGAGCTGCAGGTCAGTCATGGTGGTTCTGATGCTTTCTGCTATGTGATCTTACTTGGCATTCATTGATTGTGTGTGTTACGATCTCAGGAGCCGTCTACCGTGACTTCAGCTGTAGCAAACGAGTGTATGTGAAGACTGTGATCTATGGAATTGGTGAGTGTTGTTGATTTCTACTGTTAGCCTAGCCGCTATCCCAGTGGTATTGGATCTGCGTCTTACTCATTCATTGACACCGTAGTGCTTTACACTTTTAGGGAAGTCCATCTGTGCCAAAATTAATTTTATACTTTGTGGCACTAAGCACTTTATATTTGATCTGGAATATTACTATCTCTCTCTTTAAATGTACTGTTTGCATTTAGTTTAAAATATTTAGATTAGTTTCTGTCTAATGTTTATTAGGATTTTGGATGTGATTTGTGGTTTATATTGTACATTTTATATTGTTTGGGAACCAGTATATTTAATCTTTTTATTGTACAAATAGTGCTTTTTAATTGAATGTCTGCACATTGAATTGTTTTGTATTGATTGATTTTGTTTATTGATTTATTTAAGCGATGGCTTTGTGTAAACAGGCCAGGTGATTTTGATGGCGAGCTAACGAAGGAGGAGGCCTCAGCCTGTGAGCCAATACAGAGACTGCTTTTATACAGTCTGAAGACTGAGCTACTCCTGCCAGGCCGGTAGGGGGCTCCTTGCAGCCCATTAACTCATTCCCCCACACCGCTCGTACTCATTGCCCACTGCAGCACACCTCACCCCTTCCACAGACTATTCCACTGCAAATCCTCTGGACCCTCATATCAATACTCAGTGTGGGTTTAATGAACTATGGGTGGGTGGGGAAATTGTATTAATGGACTGATGATGATTCAAACTATGAACTGATATTGGTCGTAGTTATTAGATGGTTGCCTGATCATGTCGACATTGTGATTTACATGAATTTATTTTTTTCTGCGCGCTTATTTATGAATGGCCATTCGAATTTAATGTTTCACTGGTTGTTTGTTTGTTTTTGTTGCAGTCTGAAAATATATATATTATACCCCAGATGGTCTTCTTGATCTCAGTCTGTCAACTCTCTCCCAGAGAGTATCTTCTGATCGATTAGCCTGTTATATAAAGTTTCACAATTTCTCAAGTACAGTTAGCACATATATGGTACACATGCGTCAAACTAGATGCGTTGGGAGTGTTGCCTGACGCAGTGCGGTGTGAACGGTGTAAAGCAAGCGTTGCAAGCTTCAACGTTCATCCGTCAAACTACATGCGTTAAAAGCGTTGCCTGATGTAGACAAAGTGTGCGGTGTTGCCCATAAGAACCCTCCTACTCTTTCTGACACTCCCCCTTCAGTTCGTCACATACCGTTCAACATCGCAGCATGCACAGAGTCGGAAAAAAATCCCACAAAAGACGCGCAGCTGCAGCTGGTGTGTTATAATTACTGCAACTGGGACTCAGCCGGAGTTGTGTGAGGTGGGGAGGGGCAGGGGAGCTCTGCAGGGGCGAGGCTCTCGGCTGAGTATGTAAGGTTGGAGGAGGAGATGGGTGAAAAAGGCGGGGATAGGTGGGAGCAGGCGTTTCAGCAACCCCGAGAACTACCAGCAGAGACTCAAAGATTACTCTAACACGAGTGAATGCGTCAGAGCAACACTTCAGGTATGTTTTTAATGATGGAAAGACAGGTTCTCATGATATTAAGCTTCAGAAATTCAATTTTGCATAATAACCCCCCCCCCCCTTTAGTAAAATGACTTAATGATATTTACTATTTGTTTTCATCAATTTATTTATAACAACCATCGAACAACTAAATAACCAATGTGACAAAAACATAAACTGAAAAACAAAAAACAGTCTATCCATCCGGTCCTTCCTCTCCTCTCTTTAGCTTCCCTTTCCTTCTTCATGTCCTAAACAAGAAATCAAAACACAGTTTACAAAAAGAGCAACACAAAAACTTTTAAGAAAATTATATTTATTAATGCAAGTCAGTTATAAATTATGTATTTGATGCACTGTTGCACATGTACATACGGTACTTTTTCTGTTTTAAATAATCTTGTTTTGGGCCAGCAAGGGGTGACATTCCCCTCCAGATCCCTCTTCTCCAGAATTGTCCACATAAAATAGAAAATAAGTGAAGAGGAGGAACATGGCAACTGTGTTTGTGAATTCAAAACTATAGTTTTTTACAGCAGAACACAAGAGATCACATACTAAGAAAACAGGTTCTGTGGTTTTTGAGGCTCAATTAGACTCCTCTAAGCATGTGTGTAACTGGATTTATTCTTCTACCTCCATGCCACTGTCACCCAAATTTGTCCCGGTAAAGAGGTAATAATTTCTCCTAAAAGAAGTTGTCTTTTTGCTTATTTTGCAAAAACTGAAATAAGCTGTACAATACACGGAGAACCATTAGTACAACATAAAAGTTCGTTTACAAAATAGGTCCAGTCTAGGACGGGTCCTTCGAAGGATGCAGCCCCTGAGTTTGGACACAGCCTATACTAACAACAAAAGCCAAACACCACAACCACTTTAAGTTTCACATTTTAATATACAGTACTTACATTTAAAACTGTACTCCCCTCCTGCCGCATCTTCTGCCATTGTTGCTGGAGCAAAAATCTCCCGTTTGGACCACAATGCATTTTGGGATATGGAGAGCATTGAAGGATACACCAGACCCATCCTTCCAATCGGGGAAAAGAAGGGCGAATTTGTGGGCCGCATTTGAAGGAGTATTTGAATTTGGACAGCCTTCATCACGGCGCTGTGGTGTAACTGTCCTTCAAATCCAGCCTTTGAAGGATGTAGCACCTGAATTTGGATACGGCCGACGCCAGTACCATGGGAAGTAGGGACGCTGTAGCACCCCCTGTTGGTGACCTCAAAGATGTATTTACCCTAAAACAAATACATTATTTCAAGTGAAAAAAATGGGGGATAAAGAAAATGCTAAAAGTTAACTACAAACAAATAGTTATCAAACGTCATAGTCTGGCTTAATGTTCTGTATAATTATTCTAGTCATAGGCATAGGCATCATTTTAGCTGGGGACATGTCCCCAGCACTATTTATAATTGACGGGTTTGCCCCCACCAAACCTGATGCGGAAATTCTTTACCAGAACTGATCTAACAGCCACTTGTGCTCCCAACACAGTTTCCACATAGCCTCAGTATCTGAATGGACTATGATTTAAATCAGTCTGATGCACTTCCTTATGCAATCATGTTTTCTTTCTGCGACAATGCTGCTGTCAAGATTTTTAAAGACTCCTAGTTTGCTCCAAGTACGCTCAGCGCAGTCCTGCAATGTCGCGGGTACCGTTTCAAGATGGAAAAAATATAATCTAAATGACATGGGTCTGGCAGAAGTTTCTTTACTGCGGGTGGGTAATTAAATATTCATGTAATATTTTTGTTTGTTCAAGATTCCCAAAGAGAATCTTTCCATTGTGTTCATGGAGAGAGCATGCCAGAAAATTCCCAACTTTGCATTGAAAGCAAAATATTCTCGCTATCTCGACATCCAGCGCTCTCAGAGAGAGATTTTTCTCCACCTTGATTTACGATTCAGGAACAGAGAACACAGTTAAAACCAGGGACTGGACAATAGTATATTACGTTTCTGCACAGTGATCTCTAAATAAAATAACTTTTAGCTGTGAGATGGACTCTGTTGCATGATTAAGTCTTATTATTATTCTTTTAATTAATTGTTTATTCTTTCTATTGTTGTATGTTAAGAATTTTGCTTTGCAGGCCTAATATGGTTCAGCTCTGAATTATATCTGTGAATTAAACGTTTTTTATTGATAACTTATCGAACGTCTCATTGTGTTGTGTTCCATGATTCTGTTTTGATTTCTAATAATGAGACTCGTATCAATGCGTATACTACACGTAAGCGAGTTGTGAGTTAAGTGCAGCTGAGCCTTTTTTTTCTTCTCAGCACCCCCTGCTAAGAATATGCTCCCGCGGCTATGGCCGACACGGGCACTCCAGCTCCTGCTCTCAATTGAAACAGTTGCTGACCATAACATATACAAGCAGAAGGCTGGGCTGCACTGCTTGTTTACAGAGGTGCAGCTGTTGCTGACTACGCCTATATATGATTTTTTTAGGAATTTATTTCTATAATGGTGCAGAAAACAAGTATTTGACCAATAACAAAAGTTCACCTCAATACTTAGTATTGCAACCTTGGTTGGTAATGACAGAGGTCAAACATTTCCTGTAGGTCTTCACCGGGTTAGCACACACTGCAGCTGGTAATCGGACATATTCTTCCATTCAGACCTTGAACCTTTGACCTTAGAGCTGTGATGTTTCGGGACTGTCGCTGAGCAACACGGACTTTCTACTTCCTCCAAAGATTCTTTATTGGATTGAGGTCTGGAGATGGCCAGGCTTTTTACATAGCCTTCGTTGCCCAAGCAGTGTGTTTGGGATCATTGTGATGCTGAAAGATCCAGCCACGTTTCATCTTCGGTGCTCTCACTGATGGGAGGAGTTTTTTGCCCAAAATCTCACGATACATGGGCCCATTCATTCTTTTCTTAATACAGAACAGTGGTCCTGTCTCCTTTGCAGAAAAACAGTCCCAAAGCATAATGTTTCCACCCCCATGCTTCATAGTGAGTATGGTGTTCTTGGGATGCAACTCTGCATTCTTCCCCCTCCAAACATGGCGAGTGGCATTTATACCAAATAGTTCTATTTTGGTCTCATAGAAAACTATGGGTTTTAATGTCGCCTCTGACAGAAAAAACTTTAAACGTTTACAGCTACACATATGATAGACCACAACCATACAGCTATGAGCCTGCTGCACGCTCCAGAGACCAGAGAGAGACCAGCAGGATTTCTATTTCACAACCCACATATCATGTTGCTTCTAATCTTTGATATCATTCTTTCAACAAAGTTGGTAATTACCGGATGTTAGACAACAAGACTTACAATGCACAGATCCTGTCTGCGTAGAGCTGAGCCTCTGATCGATCCATGATCGTGTCTCCAGAAGCAGCCACTTACTGTGGTCCCAAGGAAGCTGTAAGCACCGAAGGCTCTGCTGCGCCTTGTGTTGCACCTGATCTTTGCTTCAGTGTCCCATGTCAAACTCCATCACATTGTTGGAGTTTTATTCCTCCTGTCTGAAGTGAGCGCCACAAACGATGGCGTTTTTCATATTCAAAGCAGAGGTTACACACCCTAATACACCCAGAAACATGAGATAGTGCCGTTTTCTTTCTTTTGTAAACCTGTGGACTCAATATCCTGACAGGCTGGTGTTTGTACAGCAAACACATTAATTTACCATTTTTAATAAAAATGAACGCAGTCCAAAACTAGTGAACACACTGACTCTCAATAACATTATCGTTGAGGCAGCGCATAGCATATGATTCCCCCCTCTTACGTCACAGGTCAAGATTATGAAACTCTTTGATTAAAATGTTTGCCTTTATGCATTTTGTAATTTAAAATAACCTCAATAAACGTTTCAAATAGTAATTTTTGGACAACATTTTACATGCATTTCAGAAAATATTTAACCTGCAATATGCTCTTTAAGCTATTTTGCAAAAAAGAATGGTAAAAATGCTATTCCCTAGAGGTGCAAAACTGGGAGAAACTTGAACCAAAGGAAAGTAAAGCAAAAGGTTATTTCTAACTCTCCATGCCTCAATATAAATGCACAAAATACTTTTCAGAAAAACATGCTGCAGGCTTATGAAAAACGTATGACGGGGACAGCAGTTCTCCATTCAGGAGGACAACAATCTTAAACATTCAGCTACAGAATTGTTCAGTTCACCACACATTAATCTTGTAAGGGTTTAGACATCAATCCAATTTAGAATCTGGGGCAAAACTTTAAAATTGATGTTCTCCATCCAATCTCTCTGAGCTTGAAAAGAACTGGCACACAATTTAGTCTCTAGATGTGCGGAGCTGGTAGATAAACATGCAAAAAGACTTTCAACTATACTTGCAGTAAAACGTGTTCCCACAAAATATTGACTCAAGGGGGCTTAATGCAAATCCATGCCATAGGATTTTCAATTTTTATTTTTTTTAAACCTTAAACACCAAGTATCACTTCTCTTCAGCTTCATACATATGAAGTTGTTTGGATTTTATTATATTATATGAAATTATGATAAGATACATTAAATTTTGTTTTTGTAGCATGGCAAAGAATAAATATTTTTTGCAAGGCACTGTAAATGTATGAAATGTTGAAGAGTAATTGTGATGGCTGCAGTTAAAGCAACACAAATTTAGTAATATTCCACACATCACAGTGTAACAATACACAGTAACAGTAGAAATACATTTTGCTTTCTTGAAATATTGGATTTAATTAGCAGAATTTATTTTATTGGTGCCATTACATACTGTAACATTGTATTCTAAAATAAGTGCTCACATTTTAGTTTACACTGTTATAGGTATGAATTAATTTACCTTTTCTGTTTCCTTTGAGTTACCTCAGTAGCAGCTGCTCAAGTCCCTTGGCTAAACTAAGAAGTGGAAAAGGGGCAGAGCAAGCCATTATGGAGACCTGCAAATTGCTTCAGACCACAACACAGGATCATGGGAAGCAGGTGAGGGGAGTCAGGTGGGTTTTGTTATATTCAGCTAGACTTTTGTGTGTTCTAACCCTTTTTGTGTCTTTGTGGGCTGATTTGTCATGATTGAAGTTTCCCCTTTTGTCTCAGTTAGGAAGGACAGTTTGTTGGAATTAGTGTTGTTTTGTGGCCAATTCTTTGAGTAGAGTTTTGTTACTTTGACCTCTTTTATGGGCTCAAGAACTTGATTTTAGTCAAATTTATCCAAGTGTATTTTTTGGGTTGAATAAAAAACTGTTTTATGGACTTTAATCTGTGTCTGACTGTCCTTTACTGTTCGGTCCATCATAGTAATAAAATAAAAAAAATTTTTTCCCACCATAGGTTTTTTTGGACTGTGATTGATTTAATTTAAGCACATCTTTCACTTTTGTTTAAATTACATTTCAAAACTTTTTCTAAAGTTTTTCAATTAATGTTTGCGATTTTCATCTTTGCAACAAAAATGAAGAAAACGTCCAGCATTGTGAATCTACAGTTTTCCACCACTGATATCACAAAGAAATACAACAAAAAGTTTGTCTGAATGCATAATGAAAGCCAAATGCTGATCACATGAAAAAGCAAGGTCTCTATGTATAAATAATACAGCCCAGTGAGATTTTTCATTTTCTCCCTGATTGACTCTGAATTTGAAAAGGATCCTTTGAAAACCTACGAGGTGTTTCATCACACTGTAAAGCAGAAATCACAGAGAGATGTATCACCTGCATATTTTGAACTCTAGCTAAGGAAGGACTGGAGTCTTATTTTAGCTTGCATTCTGGAAAAAAGGGCGAAGAGTACTCAGATAGCAGGTTTTAGGTATGTACAGTTGGTGTCCAGAGCATTCCAAATAACAGAAGCAATATACATCCTTAAACATCTTCTAAATCATTAATTTTAATGTAAATTAGAAAGCAAAATAAAACAAGAAAACCTAATTTTTAGTGCACTCATTATAAGGGATGCACATTATTGGAATTTTTCAAAATATTGGATTAAACAATATTTCTGATATCCATTTTCTGTATAATAACACTGTTCTAACTGAGAATTTTTATTAATCTCTAAATGTGTTATATTTTTTAAAGCGTATGTTATCAACATTGCTAAATAGAAAACTGCTAAATGATTCAGCTACTGTGAAAATAAAAAAACAATCACCTTCAGATGAAAAGAAAGTAAATGCAACAGTAATCTCATGAGATCAAGAAGAAATGCTCCCACTGCCCTGCTGCTAATCCATTTGGGGACAAAACAGCTTTCAGTTTCACTTAATTTGAGCAATTCTGTTTTTTTGAGAGGTTAGATGTTGGAATTCTTCTCTACAAACATTTCTTTTTGCATGAATATGGTCTGTAATCCCAAAAGGTTTAATATTCAGTGCATTAAAGATCTGGATTTGTAAGCGATGGAGAAAACAGCATAAACAAAAAGCTATAATTGCTCACTCTACTAACTGAGCTAAAAAGTAACTTTAAAACTTTGTTCAGTGTCAACACCTTCATGTAAACTCCAGCACAGCACTCTGATTTTAATCTCTTTTTCATCATTTTTTTCCCTATAGGCTTAGGCTTTACGCATATTCTTGCACACACACATAAAGTACAGGAATGGCACGCAATGTGGCAATTACTTTCCACACGAGGACAAGACAAAATAATAGGATTCAGCCGTTTGTTTTCCCACGACTCCCTCTCTTCGGTAAATCCATAACTGAATAAGAAAAAATGACAAAAACTATGTTTTACACTCTCTAAACATCTTGGAGTCAAATGATTGCTTTTACATAAACATGGGCCTGTCTGCTTCATGAAGCATAAAAACGATGTATTGGGGAAAATAAAACATCTAAATTATGGACACCAATAACTGCAATAACACCTTGAATTGAGCAATATGAGTGAATGGACAGAATGAGTAATAAGTCGTATCCACATATTGGTGCCCTCCAGTTCCACTGGAATATTTCCAACAATAAAAGCTTTTACAGTACATATATTCACCAGAAATGAAAACATCATATGTAAGAAAAAAAGAGACCCCTCCTTCCAAAGAAAAGCTTGTCGAGACGCCTTTAGTAATAGGATGAAGTAGTCATCATCAATCAGGCTAAGGTCTGGAGTTTTACTGGACCATTGCAGAACTATGATTATTTTATTTTTCTCCCATTCAATTGTAGATATACTACTGTATTTGGATTTATTGCCCTGTTTAATGACCAAATTTTCACCAAGCTTAAAACTCAGAGAGACAGCTAACCTAACGAGTTTGTTGGTTTACAGAGGAGTTGATGGTTGACTCGACATCTACAAGTTATTCAGACCTTATGACCTCAAAACAAGCCCAAATGATTAACTGAAATCTAGGTGTAGTAATGGACTCAGACCTGAACCTCCAGGGTCACATAAAGGCAATAACAAGGTCAGCCTTCTATCACCTGAAGAACATTTCTAGGATTAAAGGACGAATGTCTCAACCGGACCTCGAAGAACTCATCCATGCGTTTATCTTCACTCAGAGTGATTGCTGCAACAGGTCTGCCTAAAATTCAATCAGACAGCAGCAGCTGATCCAGAATGCAGCTGTTCGCACCCTCACTAAAACCAGGAACGTAGAGCATGTCAACCTAGTTCTAAAGTCCTTACACTGACTCCCTGTTGCACAGAGTATGGACTTCAAAATACTTTTACTAGTTTCTAAATCATTGAATGCCTTAGCACCAATGTATGTTGAAGATCTTTTGTCATTATACCAAACCACTTAGGTCCTCTAATTTCAGTCTACTCAGCATCACTAAAAACACTAGAATCAGCATGGAGAAGCAGCTTTCAATTTCTATGCTCCTCTTATCTGGTACAAACTTCCAGACGACTGCAAAGCTACTGGAACACGGAGTGCCTCTAAATAAAAGATTAAAAATCATCTTTTTAGAGCTGCCTTTGATAAATCGATTAATAATAGCGGGAATGTCATAACAGTACTATGTTCTAATGTTCTTTATTTCTTCGATGTTGTGTTTCACTTTTTATTGTTGTTTTATTGCTGCTTTTATTTTTTGTCTAATCACCCAAAGCACCTCGAATTGCCTTGTTGCTAAAAATGTTCTATACAAATAAATTTGCCTTACCTTGCCTTTCCTTAACTATGCTTGACAATTGGTATAACTAGTTTGTGCAGCCATGCTGTTTGGTTTTCTCCAAACATGGTGCTATGTCTTTTCTAGCAAAGATCACTGCTCTGGTCTTGTCTACTTAAAAGAGTAGTATTCCAAAAGTCTTGTAGTTTATTAGATGTAACGTTGACAACCGATGTCATACCAACCAAGCAATCCCATAGCCAACATACTACCTCAACCATTTTTGACTGTAGCTATCATGATCTTTTTCCCAAATCTATGTTACTTTTACACCAGATGTAATGACACACACACACCCTCCAAAAAGTTCCGCTTTTCCCTCATCAGTCAATAGAATCTTTTCCCTAGTGTCTTAAGGATTATCACTATAGTTTCTGACACGTGAAAGGGACCTTTGTGATCTTTTTTCTCAGTAGTTGTTTTGGTCTTAGAACTTTCGTATGGATTCCATTTTGCCCAGGTGTGAAGGGGATTTCTTGGTCCTACAGATATGGTAGTAATTCACTATTTAGCATGATATCTAATTATTTGTTTACACAGGCAAAGCAAGGCCATTTTATTTGTATGACACACTTTTAAAAACAAGGTAATTCAAGGTGCTTTACATGATTAAGGGGTAAAATAAAAATAGCAGTAAAACATAGACAAAGCATATAAAGTAAGAACAGTAATAAAGCAAGAACCGTACACAGATACATCAAACCATTACAAAGCATATAAAGTAAAAACAGCAATAAAGCAAGAAGCATACACAAAACATATGATACATCAAAGCATTACTAAAAGGCACCTCTAAAGAGATTAGTTTTTAGTTGTGATTTAAAAGAACTCAGTGTTTCAGCAGCTTTGCAGTTGTCTGGAAGTTTGTTCAAGATTAGAGGAGCAAAGAAACTGAAAGCTGCTTCTACATGTTTGGTTTTGGTTGAGTAGACTGGAATTAGAGAACCTGGGTGATCTGGTGGGTTGATATACAGTGGCTTGCAAAAGTATTCGGCCTCCTTGAACTTTTCCACATTTTGTCACATTACAGCCACAAACATGAATCAATTTTATTGGAATTCCATGTGAAAGACCAATAGAAAGTGGTGTACACATGAGAAGTGGCACAAAAATCATACATGATTCCAAACATTTTTTACAAATAAATAACTGAAAAGTGGGGTGTGCGTAATTATTCAGCCCCCCGAGTCAGTACTTTGTAGAACCACCTTTTGCTGCAATTACAGCTGCCAGTCTTTTATGGTATGTCTCTACCAGCTTTGCACATCTAGAGACTGAAATTCTTGCCCATTCTTCTTTGGAAAACAGCTCCAGCTCATTCAGATTAGATGGACAGCGTTTGTGAACAGCAGTTTTTAGATCTTGCGACAGATTCTCGATTGGATTTAGATCTGGACTTTGATTGGGCCATTCTAACACATGGATATGTTTTGTTTTAAACCATTCCATTGTTGCCCTGGCTTTATGTTTAGGGTCGTTGTCCTGCTGGAAGGTGAACCTCCGCCCCAGTCTCAAGTCTTTTGCAGACTCCAAGAGGTTTTCTTCCAAGATTGCCCTGTATTTGGCTCCATCCATCTTCCCATCAACTCTGACCAGCTTCCCTGTCCCTGCTGAAGAGAAGAACCCCCAGAGCATGAGGCTGCCACCACCATATTTGACAGTGGGGATGGTGTGTTCAGAGTAATGTGCAGTGTTAGTTTTCCGCCACACATAGCGTTTTGCATTTTGGCCAAAAAGTTCCATTTTGGTCTCATCTGACCAGAGCACCTTCTTCCACATGTTTGCTGTGTCCCCCACATGGCTTGTGGCAAATTGCAAACGGGACTTCTTGTGGTTTTCTTTTAACAATGGCTTTCTTCTTGCCACTCTTCCATAAAGGCCAACTTTGTGCAGCACACGACTAATAGTTGTCCTATGGACAGATTCCCCCACCTGAGCTGTAGATCTCTGCAGCTCGTCCAGAGTCACCATGGGCCTCTTGGCTGCATTTCTGATCTGTGCTCTCCTTGTTCGGCCTGTGAGTTTAGGTGGACGGCCTTGTCTTGGTAGGTTTACAGTTGTGCCATACTCCTTCCATTTCTGAATGATCGCTTGAACGGCGCTCCGTGGGATGTTCAAGGCTTGGGAAATCTTTTTGTAGCCTAAGCCTGCTTTAAATTTCTCAATAACTTTATCCCTGACCTGTCTGGTGTGTTCTTTGGACTTCATGGTGTTGTTGCTCCCAACATTCTCTTAGACAACCTCTGAGGCCGTCACAGGGCAGCTGTATTTGTACTGACATCAGATTACACACAGGTGCACTCTATTTAGTCATTAGCACTCATCAGACAATGTCTATGGGCAACTGACTGCACTCAGACCAAAGGGGGCTGAATAATTACGCACACTGTCTGAAGGGAAAAATGTTATTCAGGTGATAGAAGGCTGACCTTGTTATTGCCTTTATGTGACCCTGGAGGTTCAGGTCTGAGTCCATAACTAGACCTAGATTCCGGGGCTGATCAGTAGTTTTTTGCTGTATTAAGTGAAGCTGTGTGCTGACTATTGATCATTCCTCTTTGGGTCCAAAAGTAGAACACTTTTGTTTAAAAGCAGTTGTCTCAAATTTTGTCTACCAGTGTAATAACATTATTTCTCTATGCAGAATGATGGACTTCAAAATTATCATCAGCAGTTTTTTCTGCCTGTCTTCTTCCTCCATGGCCAATGTAGGCCTCTTTCCTTCTGTGATTTCTCACCTGCTTCACAAACTGCCAAATATAAAGATGGTTGCACTTCTTATTATTTATTATAGTCTGTTTAACAGCTTTGCATGTTTTGCTTGCTTATCGGTGTTTTACTACTTGGTCTCATCATATTTATCCACTGTTAGTTTTTATATTTTAACTTGCTGTTTTAATTTTCTTTTCAGTGTTTTATCTGCGGGAGCCCTCTGCCTGGGTGCTCTCCAGGTTGTGCTTGGGTGGAGGTGGGGATCTCAGCCTTGCCTTCTCTGGGCGGCCTGTTCCTTGGGTGCTGCTGTTGATGTGCTGCTGCCGGTATAGATTGCTCCTTTGATAGCGTTTCCTTACCTTACCTGTCTCATCTGTACTCGGCCAGATGTCCTTATTGATGTTGCTTTTGAGTGTGTGTGAGCATGCGGATTGGGTTGGGGGGTATAAATTCAATTTAGTGTCTTTATATAGCGCCGATTCCCAACATATGTCATCTCAAGGCACATTGCAAGAAAAGTCATTTCAATACAATCATACAAACATTCCAATCAGTGTTAAGTTTTAGTTAGTTTTCTATTTAAGCAATTGCAGCAGATTGCGTTGAGTTATTGACTTGCAGTTGCATCCCGTTGATGCAGACTTCCAACCACAGCAATCCCTCATACTGAGCAAACATGTAGCGACAGTGGAGAGGAAAAACTCCCCCTTGACAGGAAGAAACCTCCAGCAGAACCTGGCTCTGTACGAGCGGCCATCTGCCACGACCATCTGGAGGTTCGAGAAGACGGAAAGAAGACACAGAAAGAACAGAGTGAAGATAAGTGGTCAGTCCGTCCTCCAGCAGTCTAAGCCTATAGCAGCATAACTACAGAGATAGCTCGGGATAACCTAAGCCACTCTAACTATAAGGTTTATCAATAAGGAAAGTTAGAAATCCTAGGAACTACAAGTAAACCTGCAGTCTGAGAGCGAAGTGCTCTGTTGGGAACATATGGAACAATCAGATCTCGGATGTATGATGCAGTTTGATTTTTAAGGGCTTTATATGTCAGAAGGAGGATCTTAAATTCTATTCTGGATTTACCTTGGAGTCAATAAAGGGAAGCTAAAACAGGAGAAATGTGATCTCTCTTTTTAATATTCATCAGAAATCTTGCTGGATTATTTTGGATCAACTGAAGAATTTTAATAGCATTTTGTGGACTTCCTAAGGGTAAAGAATTACAGTAGTCCAACCTTAAGGTAACAAATGCATGGACTAGTATCTCAGTATCACTCCTGGACAGGATGTTTTTAATTTTAGCAATATTCTGGGCGTGAAAGAAGGAAATCCTACAAACCTGTTTAATATGGGATTTGAATGTCATGTGTTGGTCAAAATTACGCAGAGGTTCTTTACGTTATTACTGGGGGGCCAATTTAATG
This sequence comes from Valencia hispanica, assembly GCA_963556495.2. NCBI lineage: Eukaryota > Metazoa > Chordata > Actinopteri > Cyprinodontiformes > Valenciidae > Valencia > Valencia hispanica. The sequence continues at coordinate 53,081,952 of OY747701.1, forward strand.
CCAGAATATTGTGATCGACTGTGTCAAAAGCAGTACTGAGATCTACCAAAACCCGAACAGACACAAGTCCATTATCTGAGGCCATTAGAATATCATTAGTAACCTTCACCAGTGCTGTTTCAGCGCTATGATGAGCTCCAAAACCTGACTGAAATTCTTTCAAAGGTTGTTACTGTTTAGATGCTCACATACTTGATTAGCAACTATTTTCTCAGGGATTTTGGATAAGAAAGGAAAGTTAGATATAGTTCTGTAATTAACTAAGTCATCTTGATCAAGGGAAGGTTTCTTAAAGATTTAATTACAGCAATTTTAAATTGACTAAATCAAAACAATCCAACACAACTAAAGATCTACAGTTCTCTCCGATGCTGCCTCACTCACTGTGAAAGATGTTTAGGAGGATGGCAATGATTTTATCTTTAATCGAATTAATTTTGTTTATGAAGAATCCCATAAAGTCATCACTACTAAGAGCTGGGGGAATAGTTGGCTCAATGGAGCTATGACTCTGTGTAAGTTTGGCAACTGTACTAAAAAGAAACCTAGGATTGTTTGCCTCTATTATTGATGAAAAATATGCTGTCCAAGCTTGTCGAAGGGTCTTTCTATACAGCAGTAGACTGTTATTCTAGGTTAAATAGGAATCCTCTAGGTGTGTTGAGCACCAATTTCTCTCCAATTTCCTAGCATTCTGCTTTAAAGTAAGCAGCTCTGCATAAAACCAGGGAGTCAGCCTCCTTTGGCTAATTACTTTCTTTTTTAAGGGGGCTACACTATCTAATGCCAAACACAATGGAGAAGTAGCGCTGTGAACCAGACTATCGTTTTCTGAAGGGTTAGACATGTAATTGCTGCCCTCGATGGTGTTAAACTGAGAAAATTAAAAATGGAACAGATTCTTTAAAACTTGTTACAGCATTGTCTGATAAAGCTCTACTACATTTTCTTTTAGATTTAAAATGGTCAGTTAAAGTAAATTCAAAAGTTATCAAAAAAACAGAACAGACAGACAGAACCTGGTTAAGTGGGTGGACTGTTATTTCCTCACACTCAATACTGTATGTCCAAGGTCCAAAGTGTGTTTACCCAAGTGAATGGGTCCCTGTACTTTTTGAGTAAAGCCAATTAAATAAAAATATAAGTGATCATGGTTTTAAATCTGTGAAGGAGGGATGGGAATTTGGTTTTTTTGGGGTCATTTTAATCTGTAAAACACTTTGATTTGCAATATTTGTATGAAAAGCCCTTTATAAATAAAGTTTGATTGATTGATTGCCATGAAAACTTTATTTTTCCAGTGATTATACATATCTTAAAACACAGACAATTTCATGCTTTTATCCTGTTTTGTTCATATTAAGTTAATTTTCAAACCTCCTTTATCATATTTCAGCTGGTGAAATCAGCACAGCTAAAGGCCATTTTCAGTCCTACTGATCAAAACAATGACAATTATCAGTAGTATGTTTGTTTAAACAATGCCGTGGTTTGTTGGATGTCCTGGGAATAATGGACTAACTGGAAAATGAAATTAGGAAGCCTCCTACTGAATGTAATGGAATGGAAATACTTTCATATTTAAAACAAAATGTCAAAGTCTTTTCAGATTTCTTTGAATTTTATTTCACTACTATCTAATTTTTGTTATCTTCATGGTATACCTTTGTCTGAGCTAAGATGGATGAATAGATTTTAAAGAGATGCCTAAATATCTTCCTTGACTTTGATCACCCAGGGCACAGTTCTTTTACTGTTCCTCATGAGAACATAAGTCTGCACAGGCTTGTTATGATAATTTCTTCACTAATAACAGCTTCCTGTCACTGGTTGTTAATATTTAAAAACATTAAATTGTCAACTTTATTCATGTGCCAAATATTACCTTGAGGACCATTGTCAGGATTAATCGATTGCAAAAGAAATGTCAATTTCCCAGAATAGAAGGAGTGATATTACCTTTTCCACTGCCCTGGATTCATAGAGGGTAACTTTCTTTCAGAACATTCTTTCTGCTTTACTGGTTTCACATTTAATGTCCGATATAAAACATCCTACTACCCATTTCCAGTTACAAATTTCAGCAGTTGCAAATGGACTTTGGTAAATATACACGAGGTACTCCAATCTGGGCTGCAATTTTCACTGAAATATGGCAGTCCCATTACTTTCTGTTAATGCACTTCTTGCTTCCTAGTTGGTAATGATTTCAAACTTTTTAGTGACCTTGCATTATTAAAACAGGATATTTTTTATCAAGGGGAACATGTTTCTACTAAAGCACAGTGGGAGGCTGTTTTTATCACTTTGACTGCCAAACTGTCTTTGTACAGCCTATTGGACTTTTTAGGCTTTAGGAGGTTGAGTAAACAGTGTTGAGGGATTGGTTGTGTCAGAGATTAAGAGGATGATGGAAGAAGAAGAAGTTATAAGAGGTGAAGAAATCATTAATGCATGCGTGCATCCTGGATTACAAAGCATTGATCTTAGGTGAAGAGGCTAGCTTTGCTTGTCACTGTTAGTCTCCCCATCCTGCTGAATAGGTTCAGACTTTCACCTTCAATGTCCTAGTAGACACCAAGCAGACTAAAATTCCTCTTTGGGGTTTTATATGTTCACCTTCTGTGAGCAAAGTCAATGTTTGGTTGTTAAAACATGTTTTGTTAACAAAACAGATTCATCTCTTGACTTTAAAATGTAACTATTCTGACTGAATAAATTGTAGGTCAGAGTTCAAGCGCTTCACAAACCTATTCCTTTGAAAGTGGTTGCTTACAACGATTGAACTGCAAATAAAGCAAACAGCAGCAAATGTACTTCAGAAAGATATTCAGAATTCATGAAAATTGCGCTCTACACATCTAGAGGATTCCTATTTACCTGGAATAACAGTCTACTGCTGTATAAAAAGACCCTTTGACAGGTTAGAACAGCATATTTTTCATCATTAATAGAGGCGAATAAAAACAATCCTAGGTTTCTTTTTAGTATAGTTGCCAAACTTACACAGAGTCATAGCTCTGTTGAAGGAACTATTGCCCCAGCTCTTAGCAGTGATGGTTTTATGGGATTGTTCATAAATAAAATTAATTCTATTAAAAATAAAATCATTGACATGGTTTTAGAGCTCATCATAGCACTGAAACAGCACTGGTGAAGGTTAATAATGATATTCTCATGGCCTCAGAAAATGGACTGGTGTCTGTTCTGGTTTTGTTAGATCTCAGTGCTGCATTAGACACAGTCGATCACAATATTCTCTTAGAAAGGCTTGAACATGTTGCAGGGATCAACGGAACAGCACTAGGCTGGTTTAAATCATATTTGCCTGACAGATTCCAGTTTGTTCATCTAAATGATCAATCTTCTTCACTCTCAAGGGTTACTTGTGGAGTTCCACAGGGTTCTGTGCTTGGACCAATTCTTTTCACCATATATATGCTTCCAATTGGTAAAATCATTAGACAGGATGGGATACATTTCCAAAGCTATGCCGATGATACACAACTATATTTATCCATAAATCCTGATGAACCCAGTCAGTTAGGTAGATTACAGGCATGTCTGCAAGACATAAAAACATAGATGAATCAAAACTTTTTGCTTTTAAATTCTGACAAGAAAGAAGTTGTTGTCTTTGGACCAGAAGTTCTAAAAAAAGAAACTGATTAGTCAATCACTTCATCTGGGTGGCATTAAATTGGCCCCCCAGTAATAACGTAAAGAACCTCGGCGATATTTTTCACCAAGAGTTGACATTTAAATCCCATATTAAACAGGTTTCTAGGATTTCCTTCTTTCACCTCCGGAATATTGCTAAAATTAGAAACATCCTGTCAAGGAGTGATGCTGAGAAACTAGTCCATGCATTTGTTACCTCAAGGCTGGACTACTGTAATTCTTTACTATCAGGTAGTCCACAAAATGCCATTAAAAGCCTTCGGATGATCCAAAATGCGGCAGCAAGAGTTCTGATGAATATTAAAAAGAGAGATCACATTTCTCCTGCTTTAGCTTCCCTTCATTGGCTCTGTTGTAACTATTAATAATAAATATTTGTTGTCTGGTTTTCTGAGCATCAATAATTATAATCAATAATTTAATATTAATATAATTATTGATGACGTTCGAGTTTAACCTGTTTATTAAAGATTTCGGGGCACCAATCTCATAAATGAGATAATTTTAATTAAACCAGACTGTCAGTCTCTCTGAATAGGCGTAGAGTTCGTCCGCGGGGTTAAAACAAACTTTACAGCACAAACTGAAATAGCACAGGAAACTTCTCGTTACTTAAGGGAATTTATTAATGAAATAGGTCAACCTTACAGATTACATTTCATTCATAATTTCCATCTATTCTAACGCATGCAAAAATATAGACCAAATTTATCGTCATACATTATTCCAAACATTTTTTGCAAATAAATAACTGAAAAGTGGGTTGTGCGTAATTATTCAGCCCCGAGTAAATACTTTGCAGAACCACCTTTTGCTGCAATTACAGCTGCCAGTCTTTTAGGGTATGTCTCTACCAGCTTTGCACATCTAGAGACTGAGATTCTTGCCCATTCTTCTTTGCAAAACAGCTCCAGCTCAGTCAGATTAGATGGACAGCGTTTGTGAACAGCAGCTTTCAGATCTTGCCACAGATTCTCGATTGGATTTAGATCTGGACTTTGACTGGGCCATTCTAACACATGAATATGTTTTGTTTTAAACCATTCCATTGTTGCCCTGGCTTTATGTTTAGGGTCGTTGTCCTGCTGGAAGGTGAACCTCCGCCCCAGTCTCAAGTATTTTGCAGACTCCAAGAGGTTTTCTTCCAAGATTGCCCTGTATTTGGCTCCATCCATCTTCCCATCAACTCTGACCAGCTTCCCTGTCCCTGCTGAAGAGAAGCACCCCCAGAGCATGATGCTGCCACCACCATATTTGACAGTGGGGATGGTGTGTTCAGAGTGATGTGCAGTGTTAGTTTTCCGCCACACATAGCGTTTTGCATTTTGGTCTCATCTGACCAGAGCACCTTCTTCCACATGTTTGCTGTGTCCCCCACATGGCTTGTGGCAAACTGCAAACGGGACTTCTTATGGTTTTCTTTTAACAATGGCTTTCTTCTTGCCACTCTTCCATAAAGGCCAACTTTGTGCAGTGCATGACTAATAGTTGTCCTATGGAGAGATTCCCCCACCTGAGCTGTAGATCTCTGCAGCTCGTCCAGAGTCACCATGGGGCTCTTGGCTGCATTTCTGATCAGCGCTCTCCTTGTTCGGCCTGTGAGTTTATGTGGACAGCCTTGTCTTGGTAGGTTTACAGTTATGCCATACTCCTTCCATTTCTGAATGATTGCTTGAACAGTGCTCCGTGGGATGTTCAAGGCTTGGGAAATCTTTTTGTAGCCTAAGCCTGCTTTAAATTTCTCAATAACTTTATCCCTGACCTGTCTGGTGTTCTTTGGACTTCATGGTGTTGTTGCTCCCAACATTCTCTTGGACAACCTCTGAGGCCGTCACAGGGCAGCTGTATTTGTACTGACATTAGATTACACACAGGTGCATTCTATTTAGTCATTAGCACTCATCAGACAATGTCTATGGGCAACTGACTGCACTCAGACCAAAGGGGGCTGAATAATTACGCACACCCCACTTTTCAGTTATTAATTTGTAAAAAAATGTTTGGAATCATGTATGATTTTCGCTCCACTTCTCACGTGTACACCACTTTGGTCTTTCACGTGGAATTCCAATAAAATTGATTCATGTTTGTGGCTGTAATGTGACAAAATGTGGAAAAGTTCAACGGGGCCGAATACTTTTGCAAGCCACTGTATCCACTTGCTGCCAATGCTCAGCAAATCTTGTGCTGGTGGCAACGTAATTCTGTTGCACAGGCATTAGAGATAAACCATCCTGGTGCTTTCTGACACTCAGAAGTCTTTTTTTAGTACAACTGAACCTTTCACTTTAAGGTTCTTCATATTACAGAAAACAATTTGTTACGCAGCAATTTTCTAGTGATCCCATTTTTATACAAAGCAGTAATCACAGTTTTTTTTCTTTTGAGGTCATCACTGCTAACACAACATGACAATGATTTTCTTTATATCTCATCCTCCTTTATCACAGTTAGTCTGCTAGTCAGACTCCCAGAGGGATTTCCAGAGTCCACTCTCACATATTTGCTTGTACTTCTGCTCTGACAATACTGCATAAATGTTAACAGATAACCATCTCACAAGTTAATAAAGCTCTTAACTATAATTAATTTGCATCTAATTACCCAGCACTATAAATCTTAAAACATTGTAAATTGGCCCCACAAATTGAAGCCACAATGTTTGTAAAACACTTTCCTTGTGCTACTTCCAAAGCTTTTAATAGTGACTCGAGTGGTTCAGCAAAGTAAAATGCAATAAATTGGTCTTTAGCTATTTTTTTTCAATTCAATTCAGTTTATTTATATAGCGCGAATTCACAACAGATGTCATCTCAAGGCACTTAACAAAAAGTCATTTCAATACATTTATACAAACATTCCAATCAGTTAAAAAGTTTCCTATTTAAGGAATCCCAGCCGATTGCGTCAGTCATTGCCGTGAGGTTGGGCAGACTTTCCAACCACAGCAATCCTTCAGCAATCCCTCATACTGAGCAAGCATGTAGCGACGGTGGAGAGGAAAAACTCCCCTTTAACAGGAAGAAACCTCCAACAGAACCAGGCTCAGTAGGAGCGGCCATCTGCCACGACCGTCTGGGGGTTTGAGAAGACAGAGCAGAACACAGAAGGAACAGAAGATCCGATATAAGAGAACTTTCTATGTTACAGAAAGTAAAAAGTTGATAACAGGACACAGTGGATGTTCAGTTACTGGGAGGATCATCCCAGTCGATGCCCCCCGTCCAACAGGGCATTGCAGCATTGCAGCCAAGCAGGATACCAGACCAGGTATATCTTCCATGGAGAGAAAAACACTGAGAGAAAACAAAGTTAACAGTCGAAATAACAGAATGTACTGTAATACAACTGGAGAGTCGTAGGAGAAAAGGAAGTAGCAGAGTGAAGAAAATTTGTAAGTCTGTCCTCCAGCAGTCTAAGCCTATAGCAGCATAACTACAGATATAGCTCAGAGGGAACAGAAGATCTGATATAAGAGTACTTTCTATGTTACAGAAAGTGTACACGTGTACACCACTTTGTATTGGTCTTTCACATGGAATTCCAATAAAATTGATTCATGTTTGTGGCTGTAATGTGACAAAATGTAGAAAAGTTCAAGGGAGCCGATCACTTTTGCAAGCCACTGTATGTTTTTATATCTCAGGCAAAGCCTTTTAAATAACAGCCCTGAAAAAATTTGACAGCAGTGAAACCACTTTTGTCTTAGGAAAACATGAAGGATAGACTGAAATGTGGCATGAAAATAAATGAACATTAGAAAACTGGTGCAAACTTGTTTCCCTCTGATGAATCATCTTTCAAATTGTTTTGGACATCCAGGGAATCATTTGTCCAGAGAGGAAAAGGTGAGCTCTACCATAAGTCATTTGTCATATCTAGAGAAACTTATTCTAATACAACCCATGTTGGTGGTTTATTTTCAACCAAGAGTGGATTTGCCTGCAATGCTGGCAAAGAACACTGCCATAAATAAAGAGGAAGGTCAATCCACCCACCAAGAGCAACCTTTTCCAACAATCCACCCTAAGCTAGATAAAATTGCCATTTTCCAACTTGATTAACCATCATTAAAAGAATAAAAATCATAGCAATAAGGCCTTTGAGATCATAATATGGAGGTACTTTTGTTGCAAAAGTGTTTGTTTTCGTGGAAGTAAAGACAGTTAATTTTTTCTTTGGGAGTAAGTTTGCCTCCAAAGTTTTTATTATTATTATTTTTATTATTTTATATTATTACTCATTCTCCAAAAATCTTAGTTCAACTAAATCTCCATGTTCAAAGTCAGAGAATGAGTTCCCCCACCTCACAACACTGCAATCTTTAGATACAAGTACCAAAAAACAATACACCTGCAAACAATCAGTTCAAACAGTTAGTGATCAAATAATGAAACACAAAACATAAATGAAAAAAAAACATCAAAATAATTTACCTAAGTTTTTACATAAACAAATTACAGATAAACAATTCCTAAAGTTAAATCAAAACAAAACTAACATTCTGAATTGATACTAAAAACCAAACCAAAAGCCCCTTCATGTGGATTAATCCAAACGAGGCAATCAATCAGACGATATTCCAGAAAGGAAGTACTGGGTAGGGCTTCCCTTCGCAACCCACTCTGGATTCAAATAAAGAAGACAACCAACATTCAATCCAAAAGAAAATCACATCAATATACAATGAAAGCATAACATCCAAACATGTGTGTTAGGTAAAATAATAATGTTGTATTATTATTTTCTTAGGGTGTCTTTCTAATGTACTTTTTAAATGTCATTTTGGTTTTTTTTTTTTTTTTTTTTCTTTAAACGTGTCCTGTTTGGCAGTGTGGAGCTCAAAATTGGTGTCTGAGTACCAAGTAGAAGCCCAACAGATTTACTTTCACAAGCGGAGCAGTACAGCTTTTGCTATAGTACTCCGCTTGATTTATGTGTGAAAAATCTTTATTATGAATTGTTGGGGTTTTTATTTCCTGATGTTATGGACACGGAGACGGAAAATTAAGGAGAAGAAAGAAGAAAGATGAAGAAGAGAGGTAGGAAACAAAATGTCATGAGAGAGGGTGAGTTGAAAATACAAGAGAGGAAGGGGAACAGAGAAAACACAGGAAAACATTGAAGTCTGCCTCCATACCCACAGGACGGCAGAGAGAGGGGGAAAAACAAAACACGAAAAAGGAACATCGACAAAACCAACCAAACATTGTGAACTAAGAATTACACAACCACATCACACAAAAATAGATATAAAAATACAACAACAATGTCACAGAGAAACTCATGGTACCGATTAATCAAGCTCTAGTAATGATAACCTCAGCCCAAGAATATATCCTTAAACACCAGAGACCCCACATCAATGTGTGTGTGTGTTAGCATGCTGGTGCATATAAGGTTTCTCCATAAGAGTGTTCGATAGTTGGTGTGAGCAGGCATCAATCCGTCTCCCAGGAATCGATGCAGACATGAAGGAGATCGGAGCAAAGACGTCCAAAGGACCGCCAGAGCACCAAGCGGACCCGGGCGGGGACGACCGCATCCCCCAAGAGAGGAGAAAAGGAGAACCCCAGGGGAACATCTAGCGGCCACTATGCAGGGGCCCGGGGGGCAGCAGTGACGAGCCCACGGGCTCCGCCGGCAACCGGCCGCGCCAGGGCAGGCCGGTCAACGGACCGGGGGAGCCGGGGCCCCGGGGCACCCCACCACCCAGCAGGGACCCGACAAGGGACCGGCCAACGAGGGGCCCCAGTGACACGAGACGCCTCCACCCTAGGCCAATCCCCACCGCCAACATCCCAGCGCCCCACCAATAGCCGCAGGGGACGGACAGCATCCCCAGGCCGGGCTCAGTCAGCATCTGGCGTCATTTTGGTTTCAGTCACATGCTCATTTGCATGACATCCTGTTCTTTTAATATGTTAATGAAGTGTGACTAAATAAAGAGAGCCTACAGAGGGGGTGCTCTTCGAGACCAGAGACCAGAGACTATGACACTGGGAGGCTGAGAACAGACAGACACGGTTGGCTCATTCCTTATAGTATTTTCCTGGTCTCCCTCTGCAGAACTGATTATCCACATCTACCTCTGCAGAGCTTATGGACTCCATATTCTCTCCGACCCTTGTGTGTGATTCATTGTAGGTCAACCACTTTTTTAACCTAACATCTTGGTGCCGTGACTCGACGTACGGAGCACTCCCGCTGGTGGTCTCCGTCGTAGGGCTGTTCTTGACGTCCAGATCGCTGAATTGCTGCACTGGCCGGCTGCATAACTTCCACGAGGACCCCCTGCGCGTGCTCCCGTGCGATCGATTCGGTTTGAATCACTCGCTTAGGGGAGAGATTGTGAGTACGTCTTTTTTGTGCACCTTCACATAAAAAACAAAACAAAAACAATTCTAAGATAGTCAGGGTATATTCTGCTGTTTGGGCCTAAAGGACGCTTTAGCCTCTCTGATAAAATATCAGGTGTTGATCCTTAAGTGATTAATGCGTTAATTACTACAGCAAAAGGGTGTAACGAAACAGGTTTGCGAACCTGTCCACCTCGAAAAAAGGGTGTAACGGACCAGGTTTGCGAACCGGTCCACCTTGCTGGGAAACGGTTGTAACGGGTTAGGTTTGCGAGCCATTCCACCTCGCTGGGAAATAAAGCACGCCAGTGTATGGGAGTAAAAACACAAACAGCAGAATCAAAACGATATACCGCACCCCAGGTGGGTAGAGTAAGATAGGCACAGGACATAATCTTTATGTATGCCAGTCCAACCTGAAACCTAATGGTGTTAACGTACGGTTTGACGTGCACTACAAGAGACGTTCTGTGCGGAATTATAGGTTACACAACACATCCTTAGATTAAGAAAGCCATAAAACGGCTCAATCTAGTTGCACAAGGGAGACACTTAGAGTAAAAACTATACGATCCAGTTTTAGCAGAATTTGATTACAATTGAAAATCTCAAATAAATGACAAAAAAATTATTTTAATTAATTAAAGAATAAATGACTAACTTTAACTCGACAGACTAATTTAATAGTTCTTACTTTTTCATTCACCTTAATCTTAATCTTAATAATTGCCGTTATCCCCCTAGAACTATTTGGTATTCTAACACTAGACTTTACCAGACCAATTAATAGGACCCAATAAGGGTTATATAAAAACAACGCAAAGATGGGAAACGATGTTTCCACCGACAAATTAGAGGGAGATTCAAAGTATATGCATAAAAAGGACCCCGGAAATCTTCAGTTTCTGACAAAATGGCGCAAAAAGTATAAAGTAGACGGGAAACTTAAAGGAAATCAATGGAAAGAACTGGTATGTGTTCTCGAAGCAAAAACACTTATCGCTAAAGGTAAAAAGAAAAAACTTAAACAGACACAGTTAAAAATAGCACGTGAGTGGGCTGATGAAACAGAGAAAAGGAAGCAAAATATAAAAAACAGGAAAAAAAACAAAGGCTCTAAAGATGAGGCTTTTCTTATGAAAAAGCTCAGTGACGAACTCACACTGTGTTCTCCTCCTTATGCACCTCTACCTACAGCCCAGACAGACCCCCCTGGGGCTGTTGGAGGAGTACCTTATGCGCCTCCACCAACACCCCCATCAGACCAGCCAGGGGCTTTAGGGGAAGGTCTATATCCTCCTGTTCGAAGAGATCAATTTGCAATTGAAGAAAAAACAGATGGTACCACAATAAAACAAAGACTTAGAATTACAAAGAACTCAGGTCCAAAACAATCTGAGGATAAGTCTTATGAGAGTGAACCAGAGGACTCAATAGATGTTAACCCTATGATTCAAGTACCATCTGCCGATGGCACTCCGAGATATGTTTTTAGACCATGGTCACTTAAAGACGTTAAAGAGGTGGTAGAACAAATCACCAGCCATAAGGAGGATCCAGAAAAATGGACAGAGGATATGGTTGATGTGGTCAAATCCTACCGGTTAAACGGTCATGAATTAGGACAGGCTATGGCTGCATCGTTGGGAAAAGACTGGCACCATGTAGGAGGAAATTACACAGGAAGAGATGCTGCCGGAGTTGTGTTATAATTTATGGAAAACAAAAGGTGCCATTCTAAACGAAAATGGACTTTATGAAGTTCGTAATAAACCCATCCTACCCAAATCACTGTTTAAAGCTGCTGCGCTTGTGAGCCATGGGCCTTGCCATGTCTCCACAGGGGGGATGGTATCAATAATACAGCAACACTTTACAACATACAACCTTGAAACATACTTAAAACATTTTTGCAAAACATGCCTAACATGTATCAAACACAACCCACAAGGGAATATGAGACCCAAGCGAGGCCAATTTCCTCAACCAGCCTACCCATTCCACACAATCCACATGGATTTCATTGAACTAACACAGAGCGGCTCATACAAATATTGCTTAGTAATAATTGACGCTTTCTCCAAATGGCTGGAAATAATTCCCACTGCAAAGAATGATGTTCTAACAGTGGCAAAAGCACTATGTAAAACTATCATTGCAAACCATGGTATTCCACAAGTAATATATTCAGATAATGGACCACATTTTGTGAATGAGGTTATTCAAAATATGGCAAAACATTTACACATCCAACTAAAAATCATTGTGCCTATCACCCCCAAAGTGCAGGTTTAGTAGAAAGACATAATGGGACCATCAAAAGCAGACTCAGGAAATGCATGGCAGAGACTAAAAGACCATGGCCTAAGTGTTTGGACCTAGTAAAACTTTACATGAGAATCACGCCAACAAACCAAGGTTTAACACCTTTTGAAATCATTTATGGCACACCTTACAGGTTACCTCTAGTTGCGCCTGATTTGCAAAAAGCAGACGAAGAACTCACATTAGCTGATTACATGAGGAAAATTATCCTAACCAAAGAAGTGCAAAACGCACACAATCTGCCTATCTCTCCTTCTGTTTTGCAGGATCCTGAAAAGCCAATCAAACCTGGAGACTGGGTATTCATCAAGGTGATTAAATGGACGAGTCCCCGCTGGGAAGGACCTTTTGAAGTCCTGCTGACCACGACCACGGCTGTGAAAATCGCTGAGAGACCATCGTGGATACACATCTCACACTGCAAATTGCAAAGGCAATTAGGGGACTAGACACGGGACAGTGGGGAAGTCTGGGCTACAAAGGACAGAGTGACCAATAGGGCCTCTGGTCTCAAACCCAGCAGAACAGCATCCCTGTCCCCTTAGTGGTCAAACCTCTGTTTGGCTCCACTCCTGTCTGGCAGTTTGCCTGCCTCTATTCCACTGCTTTTTCCTCACACCTGATGACGCCCAGACATCAAAGGAAAGAAGAGCTAAAATTCTAACCCACCATGCGTTCAAGAACACCTGGTACCAAATAGTTAATTTGACTGCAAAACGTTTAGGTTTCAATACCAGCTGTTATGTCTGTTCATGGATCCCACACCATTCTGAAGAAGTCTCATCGATGACTGCTGTCCCAACCACCTTAAATAATACCTACCTAAGGATTGGTGTGGCACATGCAGTTTGGCTCAACTGCAACCCTCATACATCATAACAGAAAACGGAGCACCTTCTAAACCTACAGAGCTGAATAAACGGGAATTCAACCCTCCACAAGTGTTCAACCCGTTCTCTGAAAATGGTGGACGAAAACCTCTCTACAGTGATGCAAAAGGAATCTTCCACACCATGTTCCCACCTGTTGGAGTTGCAAGCCTGACAAAACGGATGAACGAGGTTTGGTGGACTTTGGAAAACATCACAGAGATCCTTGCTGAATTGTCCAACCTGCTGGCCAACGATCCTGAAAAACTGGCGATGAAGACCATGCTGATGCAACATCGGGTAGCTCTGGACACTCTTTTTGCTTCTGAAGGTGGACTTTGTACTGTAATTGGTGAACACTGTTATACTTACATTCCTAGTACACATGATAATTGGACTCTCATTCATGACCGGGTGCAGGGGTTAACTGACTTTTTAAAATCACAAGAAAGCAGTAATGGACAATGGGATCTCATGGGCTGGCTGACAACTGGCAGGTGGTATCAGGTTCTTTTAAAAATAGCTATGCCATTCATTGTAATTTTGATACTTTTCTGCATTTTTTTTAGTTGTGTTCTCCCATGTATAAAACAAATGATGAATAAGATGATAACTAACACAATGGTCCAATACTCTCTTCTTAATCAGAGGCTTGAAGATGAAGACAGAAATGAAGAAGAAGATGGGGTGTAATTAAGATGTGTAAAAACCTTTTTATGATTCCATTAATCTAAACTACTGTTCAGGTAGCGATTAATTGGATGATGTCTAGGTGAAGCTCGCATTAATATCTTTTTGAAATTGCTACTTGCTTTTGCAATTTCTTTGTTATATGCCTTATTATTATTATTATTTTTTATTTTAATTTTTAAATTCCGGATGCTACTTATTTTGCAACCTTTTGTTGTCTGGTTTTTATGATTCTTATATTTTTACATTATTGGAGTTGTTACCTATTTTACAACTTTTTGTTGTTCGTGATCACATTTAAAAACCACATTTCAGGGGGAAATGTTAGGTAAAATAATAATGTTGTATTATTATTTTCTTAGGGTGTCTTTCTAATGTACTTTTTAAATGTCATTTTGGTTTCAGTCACATGCTCATTTGCATGACATCCTGTTCTTTTAATATGTTAATGAAGTGTGACTAAATAAAGAGAGCCTGCAGAGGGGGTGCTCTTTGAGACCAGAGACCAGAGACTATGACACTGGGAGGCTGAGAACAGACAGACACGGTTGGCTCATTCCTTATATTTTTTTCTTGGTCTCCCTCTGCAGAACTGATTATCCACATCTACCTCTGCAGAGCTTATTGACTCCATATTCTCTCCGACCCTTGTGTGTGATTCATTGTAGGTCAACCACTTTTTTAACCTAACAATGTGCAATAGCCAAAACATTACCCCCGCTAAAATATCAGAGTTATTAGATTTACTCTAAACTATAAGGAGTGACTACAAAAGGAGAAATATATTAAAGGGACGAATGGGAAGGAATTATTCCTCCCACTTCGTCACATGAAGTCACACAGAATTTTATCATATTTGTATTTTTTAACAGACACAAGTCAGTAAATGCAACTGCACAAAACCACTGATGCGAGTCACAAAATTTGCTTTACAAACCACACCTTATTTGTCCACAAGCACCTTCTTTTGCTCCAATTAGGCACGTTTTCACTATCAGAACTTCACGGTATGCACGTGTCTCCACTACACAAGGCCAGGCTGACAGGGCTGTTTTCGGGGTCACTCCAGGAACCAACGTAGTACCAGTCTGGGGGTATGTACACAGAAATGTCCCAATAGAGTTGCTGGGCGGCAGCTGTGGTTAAGTCATGCTGATTGGTTGTAATTCAGAGGAAAATGAGTAGACGTTGCCAAACAACCGTTTGTAAAGATTAGAAGAGTTGCTGGTGAATCAGTTTATAGCAACATAGTCAATAGAAAAACAACAGCAAACCCTGCTTCTTTTATGTATGTCTCTAGTTATTTCTGCTGCTATGGGTACCTTTTGGCGCTAATAAGTGACGCTGCTCACTGCAGAGAGTCGTGATATGCGGACATCTTAGCTAATTCTTTCAAGGGCCACTTTTACACGCAGACACAATGGCTGAGAGGAGCGGGCCAAAAGATTACCCTGTCAGATAAAAGATCCGGTATAATTACCCTGAAGTTCTGACAGTGGAAGCGCGCCGATTGTCATGCTGAAGTGGGGCAAAAACAATCCGTTATTTACAGGTAATGCTGCCTACGCCCGTACAGCACTGGGCGCTGCCAGACTCAATATTAAAAAAACAGAAATACTCCAATGCTTAGCACTGTGGGTCCTGAGAGTGATGTTGTGATCCTGTGGCTATATGTCGGACATTCAGAGCAGACTAAATCGCTAAAACATTCCCGCAAACTCCTCAAGACATATAACAAAGCTGTGTGTGATACATATTTATGTAACGTCTATTTATTAGAATAGTCGGATCTCTCAGAACCCCATACATAGTGTGAGACGAAGCTGAAGTTGGCTTCCGAATGTAGTGCAAGTCCGGAATTGGCTAAAAGGTGATTCCACCCAATTTCCACTAACTTATAGAAGTTTTAATCTGTTCTAATTTAAAAAGCTAAATTATTTTAACTCTTCATACCTGGACTAGATTATTCCACAGTAATAGCAGAATTAGTCAACCTTAGTTTGGGACCTGTGAAACCTTTATTTGACTTGTGAAAGTTTAATAAAGGGTGGTTTCAACACTTTTTGTTGCATCTGGACCACACTAAACTATATAGTCAATACAATGTGTGGACAGGAGCGAGTTACTTTCAGTCATGATGAAATTCAGGATCTCAAAGTGAGTGCCAGAAGTTTTGAATAAGAGTAATCAATTTAAATATGGAGTACTTCCATTACTTGTGTATATTTAAGCCTTTAATGATTTTAAGCCTTATAAATTTAAACTATTGAAACCATCCATCTATCCATTATCTGTACCCGTCCATCCTATGCAGGGTTGCAGGGGGCTGGTGCCTATCTCCAGAAGTCATAGGGTGAGAGGCAGGGTACACCCTGGACAGGTCGCCAGTCCATTGCAGGGCAACTATAGAAACCAGTGAAAATGAAAATGTGATGCCACATCACAAATCTCTGTTACTTCCAAAACATCTGGCCATAACTCTACAGGATCATGTTGTCCTGGCATCCATTGGGCAGAAAATACCAGAATGATAGCAACAAAAGAGAAAACATAGTAAACTGTGTAGTAAATGCAGGTGTGTGAAGAAGGTGGAAAATAGGCTGTGTATCACAAAATATTTCTTTTTTTCTGATAAATTATAATCAAACCAAAATTATTTCAAAATTGTACACCACATTTATTGTTTTTTTGTTTTAATCAAAGAAGTATTCTGTTTTACTGTCCTCCCAAACTGGAAAAATAACTTCAAACAGATTATTAAAAGTCACAAATGACCTACGTTCATGCCCTTGATGAGTGAAAGTAAGTTTCTGACAGGCACTGACACAAACATTTCAAATTCCTGTCAAAAGTCAGAATCTTCCACTTGCTAGCTGAAGACAGAACCATGTGTTCATATCAAATTGATCAGCTCAGTCATTTTTAACATGCAAACAATAGCTTTACCCTGTTGTATGGTACACTGACGCTCTCAGACCAGGTAGTTGGAGCTTAACAACATCACAAAATGTGCCAACTCCCTCCAGCACTGTCAGACAAAAAGATACACACTTCTTGCTCCATGATTATGCAAAGCTCTGCATTCATGCGGAAAGCTTTGAGACTGTCCAGGGCTGTGCTGGCCTTGCTCCTTATGAATTCTCCCCCCCTGGTGATGACTGAAATGTCAGCCTTATATCAGGAACAGTCATATCGCATGTCCTGCACACATAGTTGCACACAGTCAGAAACCTTTCTTCTCCCGCGTCATGAATATGGATTATTTCTCCAGATTTCTTGTAAATGGAGTGGATCTGTGTCCTGCTTGTACCCAAAGGCACGTGCAGCAGCAACCTGTCATATTTTCAGCTTTTGAAACTTTGTGTTTTTCATTGTTCATTTCCTGCTGTCCATCTTCTTGTTTTTACTTTCTATATTTATCTTCATCCTCGGAATTTAATCTTAATTTCACTTGTGGTTGCTGTTGAGTGTAGTGTTTACATATTTCTTCTGCTTTGTTTGTCACAATGAAATGCTTCACATCCTCAAACAAGATTTTATATTAGATAGGGACAGCCCCTAGTAAATGCAAAAAGCCATTTTCAAGCTATGAGTTAAAATAAAATTAGGGGGAAAAGCAATAAGACTATCTTTTTTAGGCACTAGTGGCCTTTATTTGACAGTAAACAGTAGGAGAAAGAAGGGGGAAGACATGCAGTACAGGTTCCGGGATCAGGAACTGAATCCTGGACAGCCGCATTGAGGACTATAGCCTCTGCATATAGGTCACTCTACTGCTACACCAAGCAACGTCCTAATGTAAGACAATCTTAATCTGAAAAAGAAACTGCACCCCCTTTAGAGGACTGACCTCCATCAGCCTGGAAAGGGTTGTGATACCATGTCAAAGGTTTTTGGACACAATTGAAAGCTAGTGACAGTTCCTTGGAGAAAACATGGAACAGTTGTAAATCTTCCAGGAGTGGCCACCCAACCAAAATCAATCCAAGTGCATGTCAACAACTCATCTAGGAGTTTACATAAAGAAGTGACAACATCTGAAGTTCTATAGAAGTCACCTGTTTCAGTAAAGGTCAGTATTTATGATTCAACATTGAGAAAAACGTCTGGGCATTTGTTTTCTTCTTTTAAATGCATGCATGGGGGAATTCAAAGGTGGAAATAACCGGCAGAGCAAAGATAAACACAGGCTCATCTTACATAATTAAAAATGTCTTATTGATCCCCAAGACTTTTGGAAAAGTATCCTGTGGACTGATGAAACAAAACTGGAACTGTTTGGAAGGTCTCTAGCAGAAAATCCAGAAGAAGATGCAGCAGGACACATTTGACCAGGTTGGTTTATGTATTTGTTTTCCCTTTGATTAAAAAAAACTATAATTTGAAAATGACTCTTTTTATGTACTCCAGTTTACTCAGAAAATATCTATAAGCAGAACATACAGCATCGCAGCACTTTAGACAGCAAAAGACATATATACATTAATGCATATACAAAATACATTTATTTTAATGTGCAGATTTATTTTCAATATTTGTTGCTTAAGTAACATTATTATCATTCACTGTGTTTTTGAACCCAGTGTTATTCGTTGAAGAGACAGGTTTTACTCTGAATGATGTATTTCCTCCACCAAAACTAAACTGTGACTCTTAAAATACATAGTTTTTTATTTTTCCCCGACACAAAATGGGCCAGAAATGTTTTCCAGCAAGTTGTAGATTGTAGTGTTTTGCAACAATAAAAAAGTAATTTGTTTCTTTTAAAAAGGTAAATGCAGTAAAAACTGTTGGAAGGCTAAATGTTTAAACTGACTGATTTTCAACTATGTTATTTAAAAGTAGATAGTATGTTGTGCTGGCATAACTAAACATGAGCTGAACTCTATTTGTTAACTCGTGGATCACAGGGATAGTTAGTATAATCATCTGGTAATATAACATCTTTCTGACGTTTTTCTCCATTTAATAAACCATGTAAAGTAAGCCATAATTACAGTGTGCCAGAAATTACTTTCAAAGGCAATTTTCTATATGGACCTACTATGTAGAATAGCAAGATCTGAGAAAAAGTCTTCTTATTAATAGAAAGTCCCAAGACGTCTGTCTTTTATCTCAACATGATCCTAAAAGAAAGTTTCATAATTGGTACCTTTTTAAAACTTTCACTCAACCCACCTGCACTGCTCAATCTACCCCCTTTGTCCCTGTTAATGATTTACACTCTGATTTGTATTTTGTTAAAAGGTATAAGCTGATATAAAATATAATACTCCTTTATTATATGCTGACACAATTATCTGAAGACTTAATAGGCAATGCAAGGCAAGGCAATTTTTATTTGTATAGCACACTTTCAACAACAAGGTGATTCAAGGTGCTTTACATGATTAAGGGGTAAAATAAAAACAGCAGTAAAACACAGACAAAGCATATAAAGTAAAAACAGCAATAAAACCAGAATCATACACAGATAC
This sequence comes from Valencia hispanica, assembly GCA_963556495.2. Classification (NCBI taxonomy): domain Eukaryota; kingdom Metazoa; phylum Chordata; class Actinopteri; order Cyprinodontiformes; family Valenciidae; genus Valencia; species Valencia hispanica. Next base: position 53,101,353 of record OY747701.1, read on the forward strand.
ATCAAGGCATTACAAAGCATATAATAGAACACGATGCCGGTCATTAAGATACAGTGTTTCTCCAACATCACGCCCTGGTATGAACACTTAAATAAATGCTCTCCTCAAGGAGAAGAAGAGAGCCTTTAGACCATCAAACAAGAAGGAGCTGAGAGCAGTGCAGACGGAACCGAGAAGAAAGATCAAGGATGAAAAAAGCATATACGGGAAGAAGATGGATGACCAGCTGCAGCAAAACAACATTAGTGGGATTTGGAAGATTCTGAAGACAATCTCAGACAACAGACCAAACACCCAGGCAGTTGGAGACTTGAACCAATTCTTTAACAGTGCTTTCAACCATCCACTAGGACTTCAGAGGGATAAGAACTTCTGAGGCCGTCCAGTATACATTGGGACATGTGGTAGTGAACTCAGGACTACGTAGAATGGTGCCAGCGGAATCACCTCCTGATCAACACGGTGAAAACCAGGGTGCTGGTCAGGAAAGGTCAGCGCAGACTCTACTTGGGAAAGAGGCTGAGATCTTTTGTGGTGCAGGGGATGCTCCTGAAGACCTTTTTTGACTCTGTGTGGTATCAACCATCTTTTATAGAGTAGTATGTTGGAGCACCAGCTTATGTACAGCTGAGAGTAAGCAGTTTGACAAGATTGTTAGGAGAGCCAGCTCTGTCCTAGGAAGCCCCCCTTGACCTAGTACAGGTGGTGGGAGACAGAAGAACTCTGGCTAAAATAACATCACTGTTGTATAGTTTCTCCCACTCCATGCATGAAGCTGTTGCTGAACAGCAGGAACTGTAGGACTTTTAACCATGCAGCTCCCCAGTTCTCAGTAGTGTTAACTTTATGGGATTCTTCTGAAATGAAATTAATTCTATTAGAAATAAAATCATTGGCAATCCCAACAAAATTATTTAAGGAAGTGTTGCCTTTGCCTTCTGGCCCCATTTTATGTATGGTGAATCTATCGTTATTAAATGGATACATACCACAGGTATTTAAGGTTGCTGTAATTAAACCTTTACTTAAGAAACATTTCCTCAATCAAGATGACTTAGTTAATTACAGACCTATATCTAATCTTCCTTTCTTATCTAAAATCCTTGAGAAAATAGTTGATATCAGTATGTAAACAGGGACAACGTGTTTGAAGAGTTTCAGTCAGGTTTTAGACCTCATCATAGCACTGAGACCATGTACACACGTAGCCAGGGTTTTTACAGAAAAACTAGTATCTTCACCCCCTCATTTAAAAGAAAAAATCTCCCTCCACACCTAACCGCCTAAGTGCGTTGTTAAGCACATTCATAGACATGCCAAACCTGCAGGGGGCAGTAGTTCCCCCAAATCCTATCCACTCAGGGTAACTTTCTATGTTCTTACATACTTTTACATAGAGCAGTAATTGAGCTTGTAAAAACAAGCAAACAAAAGGCGCTTGGACAATCCATGATGCCAACACAACTCTCAGGGCATAGATGCTGTTTCTGAGTGTAAACACAAGTCGCACAAATGATGTCGGAGCATTTTTGTAGTGGAGAGTGATGTTCTGGTGCCGAAAACTGGTTATTTCTGTCCACACGCAAATGCTTAAAATGGAGAAAACGCAAATCTTCACTTTGGCCGGAGTTTTTAAAAAGACTAGCTTTTGGTACCGCATTTTCGTGTGAAGGACAGGCAAAACCGTAGAAAAATATCTTCATTTTGTGAGATACCAGGCTATGTGTAGACAAGGCATGAAACAGCACTGGTGAAGGCTACTAATGATATTCTCATGGCCTCAGATAATGGACTTGTGTCTGTTCGGGTTTTGGTAGATCTCAGTGCTGCTTTTGACACAGTCGATAATATTCTCTTAGAAAGGCTTGAACATGTTGCAGGGACCAAAGGAACAGCACTAGGCTGGTTTAAATAATATTTGTCTGACAGATTCCAGTTTGTTCATGTAAATGATAATTATTCTTCACACTCAAGGGTTAAGCCTTGTTTATACTTCTTCGTCTGCGCAGGTGCGGAGACACGCAGCGCCATTATCAGTTGACGCACGGAAAGCTGCTTTCAGTGCTCACTTGTCATGTAAACAGCTTAACAACAGTTCGATAACTGCAAATAATAACAGTGGGAACCAGGGAGTAATGTAAAGGTTTGGTGTTGATAAACAAATAATCCCTCTATAAGTCAGAAAATTTCAATAAAAAAATATTTAATTGCTCCCAGAGAGAAATTAAGTGTTGTTGTAGCTCAAATTATTTAAATTTTCAAGGAGCTATTGTAGATCCTGATGGCTGTAGGCAGGAATGATCTCCTGTAGCAGTCGGTGTTGCAGCAAAACTGAAGGAGCCTCTGACTGAAGACACCGTTGTTGTAGGATAGTCCCATGAAGACGATGCTCAGGGTTGTCCAAAATTATTAAGAAACGGTCAGCTTTACATTCAGAAAATGTTAACCAGTTAGTTTGCCTTAGCAACTGGCTAAAAGATTCAATAGGTAAAAAGCTCCACGTTTAAATGTTGATTGTGGAATTCAAAACAAAAGTTCCATGCATCTCTCCTGTATTTCCTTTAAAAAAGAAAGAGCAACAGCTTCCAGTTTCATCCTTTATATATCATCCTTTATATATATATATATATATATATATATATATATATATATATATATATATATATATATATATATATATACATAGTGATTCACCACTACATTAATAAAACTGATATGAATTAAGCAGAGACTTTTTAAAATTGGAAGATTTGTGCTTACAATTTTGACCATTTTTAAATGTGATTTAGATTCAGAAGCAGTCAGGAGTCAGTAGTGATGAAGGGATATCTCTTGTCAGTATGGAAGGAACAGGTGTGTGAACAAGTAGGCATTAGTTCTAATATAACCATTTTCCATGCCCAAATGACAGTGTGCCCTGTAATTTTTTTTCTTTAAAAGTAAGAGAATAAATACACAAAACACACATTTGAAAGAGAATAGAAAGAAAGTAATATAAAATAAGACTATGCGCTAAAGCTTTACAGAATATTATGTTTTATTGTGACACAGGTGCAGCAGCTGAGTTTAAGGAAACTGGAAGAATTGTGAACTGGAGAGGAGAGTTTACACAGGGACTGATTACAGAGGCAGCAGCTCAAAATATAGATTCTGATATTGTTCATGGATGTGTTGTAAAGAAAAATGTAGATGTGAACACATGCTGAAATAAATCTACCTTGTTAAGCAATTAACCCATATTTGCACTGAATTTGACATTATTTAGAAAAATACTCTAAACTACAAGGCTTTACAGAACAGTGCTGTAGCTTTAACATGTAAGGTTATAATTACATGATTTTAATAATAATAGGTTGTGATATAAAGTGGGCCGGTCTGCGGCATGAAACTCCAGGTCTGAAAATGAGTGTGGTCACATTTCCCCTGTTGGCTCCCTGTTAAATCCAGAATATTATTTAAGATCCTCCTTCTTACATATAAAGCCCTTCAAAATCAAGCTCCATCATACATCAGAGATCTAATTGTTCCATATGTTTCTAACATACTCTTTAGACTGCAGGTTTACTGGTGGTTCCTATGATTTTGAATGGGAGGCAGATCTTTTGATTACCAGGCTCCTCTCCTGTGGAACCAGCTCCCAGCTTTAGTCCGTGAGGCAGACACTCTGTTTACTTTTAAGGCCAGGCTTAAAACTTTTTGATAAAGCTTATAGTTAGAGTGGCATAGGCTATCCTGAACTATCTCTGTAGTTATACTGCTATAGACTTAGACTGCTGGAGGACAGACTTACCAATTTTCTTCACCCTGGTACTTCACTCTACTACTACTACTACTATTTTTCTCTTCTACTACTCTCATGTTGTACTTTTTTGCTGTTATTTTGGCTGTTAACTTTGTTTTTTCTCAGTGTTTTTCTCTCCATAGACGCTACAGCTTTTCTAGTATCCTGCTTTGCTGCAACGCCCTGTTGGAGGCGGGGCGTCCCTCGGGATGATGCGCCCAGTAACTGAACATCCTGTGTGTTCTGTTATCAACTTTTTATTCTTTAGTATTGAAGGTAATCTTACACATGTTCTTTTTGTTCTTTCAATGTCTCTGCTCTGTCTACTAAAACCACCAGTCGGTCATGGCAGATTGCCTCATACTGAGGGGAGTTTTTCCTCTCCACTGTCGCTACTTGCTTGCTCAATATGAAGGATTGCTGAGGGATTGCTGTTGTTGGAGTCTGCATGAACAGGGCACAATCTCAAGTCATTGACTCTATACAATCTGCTGGGATTCCTTAAATCGGAAACTTTTAAACTGATTGGAATGTTTGTATGATTGTATTGAAATGACTTTTCTTTTAAAATGCCTTGAGAAGACATCGGTTGTGAGTCGGCGCTATATAAATTAACTGACTTAATTTAAATAATGATAGTACATTTAAGTTCAAATAGGAAATGATCATTTCTAATTTGCAAGCACCACAAAATAAACCATATCAATGTCTGCTGTTACAATTTAGAGAACTGCGAGCTTGAGCTATATTTTTGCAAACGTATATTGCAGACACATATGACACTTTTATTTCATACTTAAACTAACTTTAACCTACTTTTGTCACAGCTGCCTACATAGAGTAAAAACTTTTTGTTTCTTAAAAACAAAACTGTTTTGCAGCCTTCCTATAAAGGTAAATTATTACTTTATCAGTTTATTTTTATCATTTATTATCTTTAGATTTATTTCAAATAAGCATTTTAATATTTCTGTCTTTTTGTGCAATGCTTAAATGTTTACTGTTTTTATTCATTATGGCTTTTAATGGAAACTTCTTTGAATTACTTTTTGCATGAATTGTACATACAAACTTAAAGCTTTGCTTAAAGAAAATTGATCTTTTCAGTCAGAATATAGGCCTACCATACCTTGTATCCATTCCCCAGCCTGCTCTTCAACAATACCTTTTTGGGTGGAATTTGCACACAATACAAACTATTAGCTGGTTTTGGCATAATTGCAAAAATATGCATAGAAATGCTGCCAATAGGGACAAAAAAGACAAATCGCTCACTTAACATGCATGTGTAATCACAGCAAACAAAAGGTGTGCAGCTATTCACAAAATGTACCAATTACAGCAAGCGTTAAAAAAGCACTCACTTAAATTGGAGTATGTAATTACTAATCATAGCAAACCAAACAAAAAAATAGTGTTAAATGGAGAAAATGTGTGTAGATGGATGCAGGTGTGTGTCAAAATTAAACCACACCATCAATACAAAGATGCAGCATGGCAACATTATTTCTACACAAATATCACAACACATGTAATATATTTAAAAATAGTAAAGATGAACCAAATTAGTGTAAAAGTATATCCAAAACATGCTTGATATTTAGAATTCTTGGAATGTCTCATTACAGTAACGATTTAATATATGAAATGAAGAGGCTCAACAGCTTTTTAAGAAGTTCTTCAGTAGTAGTTAATGCTCTGTCGGTTTAAACCAAATGTGTTGAAGCAAGGCAAAAACTGAAATATGCTAGTCAGTGTGGTATTACGACCAGAATATGAAGAACATAAAACAATTTCCCAACCTGCTGCTTTATTTTTTAACTTCATTGACTTTGAACTAAATCTCTTTGAAAATTAATTTAAAGGTTATAAGGTAATCTAAAAATGAAGGATGAAACAAAGTCAGCAACCAAATCTTTGGAGGGGGCGGCTCTTGTGTAATTTTGATTAATATAATTTTCAAAGACAAAAGCTAAATCTCATGGCCAGTGTATTTATTTATTTATTTATTTGCATTAGTAGTTACTCCAGACACTCAAGCATGGACTATTAAAGCACGGAAATATATATATATATTTTTTAATAGTAAAACACAAATCGGACAGCTTCAGGATATTCAGATTTTCATATTCAGGTGAGGAGCATCAATCAAAGAAGAAGCCAAACTGTGGAGGAGCAACAGAGATTTACACCTCTGATGGGACAATGAGGCAGGCCCGGCCCTAACCAATTTGGTGCCCTAGGCATGATTTTAAGTGGCGCCCCCTTGCATCGCAGTACAGTACTTGCCCTCCTAGTGTACATATACTCACAAGAAACTTAATAGCTTTGTTTTAGACATTTTTTTATTTAAATAAAACAATTGCACATTCAAAATACTAATTACAATAATAATAATTAAAGAAACAAATATTCAATTCAATTCAGTTTATTTATATTGCGCCAATTCACAACAGATGTCATCTCAAGGCACTTAACAAGAAGTCATTTCAATACATTTATACAAACATTCCAATCAGTTAAAAAGTTTCCTATTTAAGGAATCCCAGCAGATTGCGTCAGTCATTGGCGAGGTTGGGCCCCGTTGATGCAGACTTTCCAACCACAGCAATCCTTCAGCAATCCCTCACACTGAGCAAGCATGTAGCAGGATGACCTTAGCCACTCTAACTATAAGCTTTATCAAAAAGGAAAGTTTTAAGCCTGGCCTTAAAAGTAAACAGAGTGTCTGCCTCACGGACTAAAGCTGGGAGCTGGTTCCACAGGAGAGGAGCCTGATAACTAAAAGATCTGCCTCCCATTCTACTTTTAGAAATCCTAGGAACTACAAGTAAACCTGCAGTCTGAGAGCGAAGTGCTCTGTTAGGAACATATGGAACAATTCGATCTCTGATGTATGATGGAGCTTGATTATTAAGGGCTTTGTATGTAAGAAGAAGGATCTTAAATTCTATTCTGGATTTGACAGGGAGCCAATGAATGGAAGCTAAAGCAGGAGAAATGTGATCTCTCTTTTTAATATTCATCAGAACTTTTGCTGAATGAGTGGGTGAATGAACTCAACATATGAAATATAATATAGATAGCTTACACAAAGTAATACATTTAAATACTCCCGAAATGAAAAGTGTAAACAAGTGACATTAACTTAAATACAATAGAAATACAACACTGTGCAAAATAAGACATTAGTATCTTATCTATCTTATCTTATCTATCTTATATATCTTATCTATCTATCTTATATATCTTATCTATCTTATATCTCATCTATCTAATCTATCTTATCTTATCTATCTATCTATCTAATCTATCTTATCTTATCTATCTATCTTATATATCTTATCTATTCGTATGTTTAAGTAGGCACAAAAATACTACAAGGATTTGAATAAAAAAAATGATCTTAAAAAGAGCTCTATTTGTGTTTTTGGTCCAGCCTTAAATTACTTCAGAAACTACACCACCACCTCCTTAATCTCACATGACTTGCTACAGCTTGACTTTCTTGGATTTTCTTAAGGCAAAGTCATCTACAACATCATATGACAACTGAGTAGAGACCACATGTCTGATGCTTGTGATGGCAAGTCCACTGAGACGTTCTTGCATCATAGTAGATCTCAGTTAAGTTTTAATCAGTTTTAGCTTTGAGAAGCTTCTTTCAGCAGCAGCCACTGTAACAGGAAGAGTGGCAGAGATTTTCAAAGCAACCCACATGTTGGGGTACATTTCTGCCAGCTTCTTCACATGCAGGAAGGTCAAAAGCGCTTGATGCTGCTGACGTGGAGGCAAAAAGAGGAGCGCTTGATGCACCTTGAATCACCTTGTTGTTGAAAGTGTGCTATACAAATAAAATTGCCTTGCCTTGATGCTACTGAGGTGGAGGCAACAGGAGGAGCGTTTGATGCTGCTACATCACTGCTGGTTTGTGCTGCTGAGGTGGAGGCAACAGAGGGATTGGCAAGGGTGGGACTGAGAAACCTCAGCAGCGCATCTGAAGACAGAAGAGGAGTATGTGACACCAGTCTAATAATAATAATAATAAATAACACATTATTAAAAAAATTATTTATAAAATGAAATAATATAAATGAGAAACATAGAGATAAATACATGATGTAGACTATAGTGTATAATATACAATGTATTTTTCAGATACAAATTATATTAGTAATTCATATATTAGTAATAATTTAAATTTATTGTCATTACAATTAAATTCTAATTAGCAGAAGGCAAAAGAATCAGTAAACTGCAGTATAATGTTGCATGTGGGAATGCTAAGTTATGCTCTAACATTAATGTTTTATTTATGCCAATGAAATTAGCATTAATACACCTGCTGATTAGATCTAATATTTACACATTTGTCTGAGGAAGGTACTCATATTACTATTTTCTATAATAAAAGCGCTAGGCTTATCTGTTAGAACCATTGACTATTAATATTTTGGTTAGAACTAGCAGATAGCACTGGCTATTTATAGATTATACAATACATTATTGATCATCGTTCTGTAACATCAAAATAATATCATTAACATCATCTTTACTGTAACATTACCTTTGTCTTTGTCGCATATTTCCTCCTCTTCTTTTCTTTTTTTTCTGGTTAGATGAGAGTTTTTGGCAAGCATTTAAAACTCTTAAGAAAACTGATGCTGCACATTATGCATGCTCACTGAGAAACCTGATAGTGTCAGCATCATGCTGTGTGATTGCTTATCTTTAGCAGAGACATGGAAGTTGGTCAGACATCATGGGGAGGTGGTTGGAGCTAAATACAGGGCAATCCTGGAAGAATACCTGCTAGACGCTACAAAAGACTTAAGACTGTGGTGGAGGTTCACCTTCTGCTAGGACAACAACCTTAAAAATACGGTCAGAGCTACAATGAAATGACTTATATCAAACTGTATTATTGTGCTAGAATGGCATAGTTAATTCAAGACTACAAATGCTAATCAGAGTTTTCACACAGAGTTTATTTTTTGATAACCAAAAATAATTGTCTTTTTACTTTTTCTCTTACTATTGTGAACTACTTTTATTTGGTCTTTCACATAAAAGATGAAATAGTTGAATAGAACATTTATATTTGTGGTTGTAACATGAATTTTTTATAAATATTTAAGGTGTATACATTTTTTTATGTGCTGCATGATTTGAACTTTGCACAGTAAAACAAAAAACACTACAAAGTACACTCAAACTAGCTTTTTTACTGACTTTGTTTTCTAAAATGTGACAATCACATTGTGATGTCATGTCGACCATCATTTATTGCTGATATGGCATACTGTGAAGTCCTGTCCCTTCAAACTAAAGGGTCAATTTCTGTCTGTGCTTTTCTGTCCACTGCTGTTAAAGATTTCAGGGTATTAAGAGGGATTGAGCCCACAGAGGGGGACGTGGTATTTACTCACTGAGCTTAGTGAGCAAAACTGGAAAGGGCAGAGAAAAGAGAGAAAGAAACAGAAAACAGGAGGAAGTCAGTGCCTGTCAGTGCACATGTCGACAATTCTTTACTTACAGACATTTAAGTGAAAAGCACTGGAGCCTGGTTGGGCAAAGATGTAGGAAGAATTACCTGAGGTTATGTGATTGTAAAAAATGCCTTACAGCTTTATATCTATGGAACTACAAGAGTGAAATGAGTTTTACAACATATTTTATGGCTTATTACATAATAAAAAATTCAAGCAATTATTTACCGGTTATCCTGAACACATTATAAGTCCAGCTAAGAAACCCAATAAATAGAAGAAAAGTGGGATGTGGACAAAGAAAAACCCAAATTTGTAAATCTAGAAGTTGCACAACTACTGAAAGCTCCTATTTTCACTGTGCAAGCAAATATAAAGCTTGCATTCCCTTGTTGATCATAAACAAATCACTAAAGCTCAGTTTGGGTGAAGGAAAAACGTCCTTTTTAACGCTTTTGTTTTATTTCCTTGGCCTGATCAATAAAATCACTCAGTAGCTGTAAAATAACTCTGCTTTTATTCACCATGTAATATATAGATAAGTGGGGGAAAAAAGTTGAATACACACAGATTACATCTAATTCTTGAACAGTTTTTTATGTTTGCCGTTACTGTAACAGTTTTCAGGCCCTGTCGACACAAATACACACACTGATCTTTTGATAAAACAACAGATGAACTCTGAATTTGCATCTCTTATCCACAAATAATAGTTTATGGAGGAAAAACGAAGCTCTATATCTTTTAAGGAAAAGATATAGAGCTTTTTGGGATCAAACCATACAAACTATGAGAGTAACTTTAATTTGTTTATGTTTGCCTTGCACTGTCTTTCCTGAAAAAAAAACTTTAAGGGTTGAGAAGAAATCAAAATATTTTGAAAGAAAAAGTTGCTCTGTGAGTATCAACTATGATTGGGCTATGCACAAAATATTCCTCCTTCATATATTGATATCAGGATTGAGGACATTTTTGAGAATAAATGGAAGAAAAAAAATACTCAATGGCCATTGGTAATCCTTGACTGGACAAGTACAAGAGGAAGGACACCCGATAACAGGTATCCTTTGTCAAGTAGCCTACTTGTCCTTTTTTACTCCTGCCTCTTAGTCTGTAATAGGTTTTTCTTTCATCCCACCTTGTGACAAGGATGTTTGAGAAAACAGTCAATGTAAGATTATGTGTTCAACAAAACCATGGTTGCAGAAGCATATCTAGGACTCTAAGACCATATCACACAGCCTTCAGCATGTTTGTGTAGACAGAAACTATAGACAGAATGGTGAAAATAATGCAGGAATAATAGCAATATTTATTATGGATAGATGACATGTGATCCAGAACATGTTACGTGTTTTTTTTTTTTTTTTTTTACCAGGGACGTTGTGCAGTTATCTGTGAGATTTTAACATCTGGCGAATAAATTCAGTTTTTGTGGTGATTCCTTGAAAACAACATTTTAATTTAATTTTTTGCAATCAAGTACATTTTCTCTTTCATATTATACTCATGCTGATTAAAGAACTGAAGTAATTATTTGTTGTTGATTGATTGTTGGTTGCTATGGGGGCGCACAGTGTTGCAGCGGGTTCTCAAGCTCCCGGAATTAAGTCTAATTTGTTGCCCTTTGTGGGCACTTTTAGCACTAATTTAGTACTAAATTCACGGCTGAAGTACAGCTCAACCGAACTGACAGACATCAGGGACAGTTCGGTAATTATAATATCACAAAAACTTAAATCTGCTCTCGGACGCCAACGGCTCCTGAGGACAACGGAGTGGCGCAGCAGGATTCGGGAAGCAATGGGTAAGAGGAAACGATGTGCCCGAAAACAGAAGAGATGAAAGCGGGTGGGTGCACTGGCACAATTAAAGGCTAGGAGACCGCCAATACCAACTCTCTTCCTGGCCAACATCCACTCACTGGTTAACAAACTGGACTTGTTACGTCTGAGGCTGAGTGTTTTTACAGAGATGAGGAACTGTGCTGTTCTTTGCCTAACGGAAACCTGGCTCAACAACAACATGCCAGACTCAGCCTTCCAGATCGAAGGGCTTCAGTTTTTCGGAGCGGACCGCGACCACCGGTCGGGTAAAACACGGGGAGGAGGACTCTGTGTGTACGTGAATGAAGGTTGGTGTATGAACTGTGGACTGGTGAAAAGCTCCTGCTCTGAGGCGATAGAGCTTATGACTGTGAAATGTTGGCCGTTTTATCTGCCACGAGAGTTAACTGCAGTGTTCGTCACCATTGTTAACATTCAACCAGGTGCAAATGCCAACGAAGCATCAAAGGAGCTATTTGACACCATTAGCTCATTGCAAACAAAGCACCCGGAGGCATTTTACGTGGTTGCGGGGGACTTTAACTACGTGAAACTGACGGACACTCTGCCACGTTTTTACCAGCATATCACCTTTCCTACACGCGGAGAAAATACTCTGGACTGTGTGTACAGCAACATCCGCGGTGCATATAGAGCTTTTCCTCGCCCCCATCTTGGCCTCTCCGACCACATCTCCATCCTGCTGGCGCCAGAATACGGACCCCTGCTGAGACGTATCAGGCCAACGAAGAAGACGATCACTGTGTGGCCCAGAGATGCGGCCTGTGTGCTCCAGGACTGTTTTCAGTGCACAGAATGGCAGGTATTCAAAGAGGCAGCTACACATGAAGGAGAGGTGGACCTGGAGGAATATACATCATCTGTCCTTGGTTTCATCTCCAAATGTGCTGATGATGTCACCACCACCAGGATAATAACCTGCTATCCGAACCAGAAACCCTGGCTAAACTCTGAGGTGAGAGCTCTGCTGAAAGCTAGGTATGCTGCCTTCAAGGAATAACAAGGCAGGTTAGGCATCAGCACTCAGAGAGGCCCGAAAAGGACTGACTCGGGGATTATGAGGGCCAAAGCCACATACGCCCAGAAAATCCAGGGTCACTTCACCACCAATGACCCTAGGCGCATGTGGAGGGGCATTAAATACATCACGGACTACAACACCAAGGATGTACAATGCCCAAGAGTCCCCTCCTTGCCAGATGCACTCAACCATTTCTATGCCCGCTTTGAGTTCCCTGATGTCTCCCCCAGCACCAAACTTATACCACCACCTGGTGACACGCCCATCAGTGTGACCACAGCAGATGTAAGGAAGACCCTTCAGTGTATCAACCCTCACAAAGCAGCAGGGTCCGACAACATCCCAGGGCGGGTACTGAGGGACTGTGCACACCAGCTGGCTGAGGTGCTGGCAGACATCTTTAAACACCTCACTGTCACTGTCATCTGTCCCCACCTGCTTAAAGACTGCCAAGATTGTCCCCGTCCCCAAGTGCTCCACAGTGACAAGCCTGAATGACTATCGGCCCATAGCTTTAACCCCGGTAGTCATGAAGTGCTTCGAGAGGTTGGTCATGACCCACATCAAAGTACCATCGATATCACTGTGGACCCCACCAGTATGCCTACAGGAAAAATCGGTGCACTGACGACGCCATTTCATCGGTGGTCCACACAGCCCTGGCCCATCTGGAGAGCAGAAACTCCTATGTCCGTCTGTTCTTTCTGGATTTCTCCTCAGCCTTCAACACCATCATCCTACAGACGCTGGTGCAGAAGCTCTCCTCCCTCGGACTGAGTCCCACGCTGGGGAACTGGGTCCTGGACTTCCTGACCAATAGACCTCAGACTGTTAAGATCCACAACACCATCTCCTCCTCCATCACCCTCAGGACAGGCTCACCACAGGGTTGCGTGTTGAGCCCCCTCCTGTTCACTCTGCTGACGTATGACTGCTCAGCGAGACACCCCAGCTGTCATATAGTTAAGTTTGTGGATGACACAGCAGTAGTGGGACGCATCACCAACAACGATGAGTCCAAATACAAAGAGGAGGTGGAAAACCTGGTGCAGTGGTGCAGAGAAAACAACCTCTGCATCAATGTGAAGAAGACCAAGGAGATGGTGGTGGATTTCAGAAGGGACAAGCGTCCTCTCCTTCCCCTGTACATCGGAGGAGCAGCTGTGGAAGTGGTCTCCAGCTTCAGGTACCTGGGTGTGCACATATCCAATTACCTCACCTGGAATGCCAACACTTCACGTCTGGTCAAGAAGGCCCACCAGCATCTGTACTTCCTGAGGAAGCTGTGGAGAGCTGGACTTGGAAGCTCCATCCTGAGGAGTTTCTATCACTGTGCAGTGGAGAGCATCATCTGCACCTGCATCACCGTGTGGCACAGCAGCTGTACTGCTGCTGAGAGGAAGGCTCTGCAGCAGGTGGTGAAAGCTGCACAAAGGACTGTAGGGAGCACGCTTCCCACCACCTCGGACCTCTACACATCCCGATGCAGGGGACGGGCCCTCCGCATCCTGAAGGACTCCACCCATCCGGCTCATAGCCTGTTTCAGCCTCTGCCCTCAGGCAGGTGGCTGAGGAGCATACAGAGCAAGACCACCAGGCTCAATAACAGCTTCTACCCTGCAGCTGCAGCTGAAGCTGAATGCTGAACTCCAGCTGTGTCCTGTAGAGCACATTTATTTTTATTTATTTAGTACATTTATTTAAATAATTTTTTTCACTAATTTAATTTAAATGGCTTATAATTCCGGACCTGAGTCCTAATTTCATACCATCACATGTAACGTGAGACGGTATGACAATAAAAGTTCCTTGAATCCTTGAATCCTTTCACACAACTTAATGTATGTCATTAAATAAAACAAATCTGGCATAAATATTTTGATAAGCTCAATTCTAAAACCTATTAAGTTAAATCTGTGTTTAGGATTGGTTCAACTTTTGACCTCTGGTTTGTCCTGATGAGTTCTTCATAATGGTCAGTAAATGTCAAATGCCTGGGTCTAACTCCCTTTTACATTTTTTCTCAGCTTCTTGGTCTCTACAGAGGCTTTTGAAGGTTTTGTGCTATCTGCAATTTTACATGCTATCCATTATTATAACTCATAATTATTGCACTCATGTAAGCAAGGCATACAGTAGGGGGAAAAACAGCAATTATGGCTTGGTCACTCGTAGTGTAGTTACATTTTTGCTGTGATAGTACCATCTTCTTCCCATATGTAATGAATTTATGATGAAATTTTATTTTGACGTCTTCTTGAGCTTTTATTGTTTAAATACCCAAATAATTAGGATATCCTGCATGACCTTTGCTACGTATTATAGCAACATAATTTGGACAGTGAAGTAGATCACTTTTCTCCTGAGATTATTTATTTTTAACCATTTAGAGATAGATTTGCTGGTCTGTTTTGGATCATTGTCCTGCTGCATAACCCAATTGCACTTGAGCTTAAGGTCACAAACTGACATTCTCCTTCAGGAGCAGCACCAAACCATCATGTTGCCAACACCAAGTTTGACTGTGTGAATGATGCTGGTTTTCTAAAAAGCTCAGGAGTTACTTAATTTCCCTCTGGGATCAATAAAGTATTTTTGAATTGAATTTGAATTGAATTGAATTGAATTTACGCCAGATGTAACAAGATGCACAACTTCCATAATATTTGTCTGTTTTCCCAAAACTCTTTAGGGATCATCGATGTATTGTTTTGCAAATGTTACATGGATGTTTATGTTATTTTTATTTAGCATGGGTTTTCACATTGGAGTCCTTCAGTGTTTGCCTTTTTTCCCCAGATTCTTTCCTGTTGTTGATTCATAAACACATATCTCGTCTCAGGCAAATTCAGCCTGCAGTACTTTAAATGCTGCAGCAAGAGTATTGATGAATATTAAAAAGAAAGATTTCTCATATTTTATCGTCCCTTCATTTGCTCCCTGTTAAAGGAGCAGGGGGCAGAATGAAGAAACGAAACACAGGAGCGACGCAGCCGGCGCTGCAAGTAACAGCACCCAGCCGCACGGGGAGCGCGCACAAACACTTCACAAAAAAACATACCTCTTCACACTGACATACTTATTTTTCTTAGTGCCACTTAGTGGGCTGTGAGTAGTCCTTGGTCATTTCCCAGTTGCAGAAGAGAAGAATCCATTCTCACAATTAAATCAATGGAGGTCTGCGACCATTTTTCTTCCTCTTTTAAAGCTGTCGAGAACGCGCAAGCCGTGTCAATTGACGTCACATCCGTAGGACAGCGCGGGATATTCGGGCCCCAAACTGCAGCACATTTTGCAGCACACAGCCAGTTTAAGAAAATGGAGCGATACGTGGGTGGGCTCATTTTTTTGGGTTTATAACGCTTCATCACCCAACAGCATTAAAAAACTGGACATGGATGTTTATTTTATTTACAAATCCTGCCCCCTGTTCTTTTAAACCTAGAATAGAATTTAAGATCTTCCTTCTGACATATAAAGGCATTAATAATCAAGCTCCATCAGAGATCTGATTGTTCCATATGTTCCTAACATAGCACTTTGCTGTCAGACTGCAAGTTTACTTGTTGTTTCCTAGGATTTCTAAAAGTAGAATGGGAGGCAGATCTTTTAGTTATCAGGCTCTTCTCCTGTGGAACCAGCTACCAGTTTTAGTTTGTGAGGTGTTGTGAGAAGAAAATATCTTCTTCCTTCCATATGGATGAGGCTGGAGTCTGAATTAGCGCTTTCATATTTTATTACGGCCAGTCTTGTATATGAGTCAGTCTGGGCCAAATATTCGAACTCTCCTGCAACTGAGATCACGTCTGTCCTCTCCACAAGCAGCTTCTGCCTTCAGTCTACTAGTGTTGTCTCTTCATTGCAAGGTTAACCAAAACACTCCTCACAGGTGAGGAGTCTTGCAGTTAGATCAGAGTAGGTGAAAGGCGTCTTCCCTGACTCTAATAATATGCCATATTCCCCAGATGCCTTTACTAATAATTAATTAATCAATTAATTGACATAACCTTGAGCTATTGAACAGAGGCAAACACCATGTCTACTTTTAAGACCAGGCTTAAAACTTTCCTTTTTGATAAAGCTTATAACTAAAGTGGCTTAGGTCATCCAGAGCTATCTCTGTAATTACGCTGCTATAGGCTTAGACTGCTGGAGGACAGACTGACCACTTCTTTTCATTCTGTTACTTTTCTTTTCTACTTCTCTCCAATTGGATTTTATGCTGTTATTTCAACTGTTCAGCTGTTTTTTTGACTGTTAACTTTGTTTTCTCTGTGTTTTTTTCTCCATAAAAGCTACACTTGGTCTTGCGTTATGCTCGGCTGTGATACCTCATTGGAGGGGGCATTGGCTCGGATGATGCTCCCAGTAACTGAATATTGTCCCTGTACTACTATCAACTTTTTACTTTCTTTAACACAGAGAGAACTCTTACATCAGTTCTTTTTTTCTTTTTGTGTCTCTGCTCTGTCTTCTCAAACCCCCGGTCAATCAAGGCAGATGGCCCCTTGTACTGAGCCAGGTTCTGGTTCTGCAGGAGGTTTCTTCCTGTTAAAGAGGGTGTTTCCTCTCTACTGTTACTACATGCCTGCTCTGTATGAGGGACTGGTGTGATGTCAACGACCCAACACAGGTGGATGTCTGCTGTTGCCACATGTTCATCCAGTAGGAGTAAATTGCTGCAAGCGAATGACTCAATGCAATCTGCTCGGTTTCCTTACATGGAAAACTTTTAAACTGATTAGACTAAGGAACTGAATGATTAATTGGAAAGTATGTATGATTGAATTGAAATGACTTTTCTTGTAAAGTGCCTTGAGATGACTTGTATTGTGAATTGGCGCTATATAAATAAACTGAATTAAACTGAATTGAATTGTTCCTGATGGTTCTTTTGTGAGCCCCTGGAATAGCCATCAGTGTCTCTCATTTTGGTAGGCCACCGAATCCTGAGAAGGTTTACTACTCTTCTATGTTTTCTCCATTTGTGAATAAAAGCTCTCCTCCTTAATTTAGTTATATTATGCTGTGTTGCATTTTTAAAGCTTTAGCCTACTTCATGTTGTCAGGTTCTATTTAGGTGACTTCTTGATTGTACAGTACACCTCAGGCCTGTGTGTGATTACACAAAGGGGGGAATTACTTTTTCACATAGAGCCAGGTTGGTTTGAATAACTTTTTTTATAGATTAAAACAGTTGTTAATCTGAAACATTTAAGTGTGACACAAAAAGAAAACCATCAGAAATCTGTTGGGGGCAAATACTTTTTTCCACCCTGCAGATCACAGTCAAGTGTGTCCTCTTTCTTCAGCTATTTGATGTAGTGAGTAGAGCTCTGTATCAATATGTACCGTCATATGTATCGTGTAATTTCTAATCTTCTCTTTCTGTTGCAATTTAGCTCTTTATTCCATCATATGCCAAACTTTCCTTTAAATCAAAAATTGTTGGTTTATTTATTATAATTGAAATGATCTCAGTGGAATTGATGCCAGGCTTTTCATTAAGGAAAAGCAGACATTCTTCATTGGGGTTACTTGCACAAGATCCAAAATTCAAAACTGGTCTGTGTCTGGAAGCCAGTGCATTGCAACCTCCATCTATCTTGGGTTAATTGACTCTTTGAATTCATTTCCAATTCTTGTATTTCTCTTTTCCCTAAGCCATATCAGTATCACTTAATTGTTCCTGCAAACAAAACCATCATTCCAAACATACTAGACCACATGATAATTTTTTCTAAAGTTACTGCCGGTTAGTAGCACCAATCTACGCCTGATGAGCAGTTGGTTTCTGAGGTTTTTTCACCATCTGCTCACTTAGATAAAGCCTTCAGTATCATTTGTGTTGCTGGTCAAGTGGGTCTCTCATTTGCACTGACAGACAATTCTCTGCAAGCAGAAAAAAAGAGCATGTTGTTGAAAACTGTAGCCCCAAAGGGAGTTTTACCAGGTTGCGTTGTTGACCTCCACTCTTACTAATTGACAAGCAGTATCAAATACACCCTCTAAACACAAGCACTTTGTAAAATGTTTTAAAGAAAATGCTTTGTAAACCCAAACGCTTATGGTAAGTAATTTGTTTATGTAAAAACAATAATAATAATACAGTTCTCAACCACAGAGTAGCTCTAGTATGGGTGCATGTCTGAATCAGCATTTTTTTCCCTTTTCAGACAGATATTCATATCTAAACAATAATTTTTAGTTAGTGTGTGTCCTCTGATCTTTTTTTCGCTACAAATTTAAAATATGTCCCTAAATTGCTTTGTCTGAGATGTTTATTGCTCATTGCCAAAACTGTCTTTGAAATCTTTTTATGACCTCCTTTTCCTAAGAGTGCCCTCTGATCTATCAGCCTAACCCCCAGATACATCAATCTATCTTTTTGGGCAGGTTGGTGTGTTGGAATGATGATAATCATGTTCGACTTTTGTGCACAGACAGTGTGGTTCTATTTACATGGACCATTGTGCTCCATCATGCACAATGGGATGTTATCAGCCTCAGCCAGGCTCAGCCCACTACAATGCGTCATTACCTGTGTGTGTTTGTGTGTGTTTGTGTAGGTGTGTGTGTGTGTGTGTGTGTGTGTGTGTGTGTGTGTGTGTGTATGTGTGTGTCTACGAATGTATGCGTGTGTAGGTGCATTTTAAACTACCACACAATGCTCCATTACATGTCTCTCTCAGGACTTCCTTAACATTTCTGCTCGTCTCATTCCCCACTGAGAGTCATGTTATCTGTCTCTGTCATATTTACTGGGTAGACATTTTTCTTTTTTAAGAAGGCACACACAGACAAGCAGAATGATCAAATTTCTGTCAGGATTGCTCAAGCATCAGTGCTTGTACAAAATAATTACTAATAATAAGCACAACAATCAAGAATAACATTTATTATAACACAACCAGTATCTACTTACTAGTGCTGAAATAAAACAGACCTAAAACCAATGAACAACCCTAATTATGATACACACACTACTAATTTTAAAATGTGAAGCAAATGCTTTACAGCTCCAATTATTAAAACTGATTACAAAATTCCACAAATACTTGGATCTTCTCAGAAGGATTGTGTGGCCTTCTTATGAATACCTAACTCTGATCTAATTCATCTTTTATACTTTTTATAGTGTGTTTGATTTTTACCCTTTTAATTTATTTGTTTATTTGTATCTTCTTTATCATTCAGGTAACCACTGCAATTTCTTTTGGAGTGGGGCAAAAAAGTATATGGCAGCCAGCAATTTAGCACTTTGTCAGACTTAGAAAAATGAGACAGGTCTGTAATTTTCATCATAGGTACACTTCAACTGTGAAAGACAGAATAAAAAAAATCCAGGAAATCACATTTTTAAATAATTTATTTGTATACTGGTGCAGAACGTAAGTATTAAGCACCTACAAACAAGCAAGAATTCTGGCCCTCACAGACCTGTTACTACTTCTTTAAGAAGATTTTATATCTTCCACTGATTACCTGTGTTACTGGCACCTATTTGAACTTGTAATCTGTATAAAAGACACCTGTCCACAGCTTCAAACAGTCAGACTCCAACCTCAACCAGGGCCAAGACCAGAGAGCTGTCAAAGAACACCAGGGACAAGATAAGACACTTGCACAAGACTGGGATGAGCCAATCTACAATAAGCAACCAAACTGGTGAGAAGAGATCAACTGTTGGAGCAATTATTGGAATAAATACAAGAATAGAAATGGAATAAATACAAGATCCCTGACAATGTCCATCAAACTAGACTCCATGCAAGATCTCACCTCGTGGGGTACACACAGGGGCGTTTCCTGGACCTGGAAACATATGGGGGCTGAGCCCACACCCTTCTAGAGGAATCTGGGGAAACCTACGTAGTAAAAAAGGGTTTTTATTAAAGCTTTCTTGAGCATTGTGGCACCTTGTTTAAAGCCAAATACAGCGTTATGTACTTCAAAATATATTTATTGTCAAACTTAAACATGACAATGTAAAGAAAATCAGTATTAATATTAGGTACAACAGGATGATAAAATTAGTCAGAAGGTAGCAATTATTTTCATTTTTTTTCTTTCCCTGACAAGCACAAAAGTTAGTTCTGTGTCAGGTTTCATGGTGGACCTCTGTGTCTGCTGCTCTTTTCATCATTCTCTTTCCTGTCTAGGTCATCTGTAAACCAAGTAGAACATCAGATTTCTTTTATCTTAATAGATGTTATCAAAATGTATTCATAAAAGGAACTGACCTTTGCAACATGATTAGAATTCAAGTGTCATTTTTTGGGGGAAAATTGGCTCAATTACATAGTTTTAACTAGAAAAGCACTCAGAGCGCAGACCTCAGCTCAGTCCCAGTCAAGACATCTGTCTTTGTACTGAGAACAAAAGTAAAACTGTTGATTTAATCAGTGCTGTAGTCTAGTTTATTCTAGTAGTATACTCTGATTTGTTTCCTCCCAGACAATCATCGGTCAAAATGTTATATCAGTCATTGATTAGTCAGTCATTTTAATCCTGCCCTGAATTCTGAAGCAGCTACTTCTATCCTGTATTCGTGAAGATGCCTACATTATAACTACTTGTGCAGATATTATTTTAATGAATAAGACAGAGAAACAGCTTTAGTTAAAATTATTTATGGATTTGAAGTATTTATATTTACATCAATATTTAAACCCCCATGTTGTTATTCTGATGTCTGTCACTCAGTCTGGCAACGCCCCCTTTATATTACAGCCCTGCTTTTAATTTAATGTGACACCCCAAGATCATCACTGGCCCCCATTTGGCCTTCTTTAAAGACTTTCTAGATACACCCCTGTCAGCAGTCTTAATGAAGTATTTTTAGGCTTATATAAACATTATATAAACATATTATTCAAGCATTTTTACCAACAATCATTTTTTAATAAGATGTACGTAATTAGACTCACTTTAGGGTTAAACACAGTGGGTTTGACTTACATTAATAAATACTGTTATTAATTCAAACTCTTAGAAAAGTTTCTGCTTTTAGAGGTTTGTGCAGAAAGTTCTGGTGATGCTAAAAGCAAGCGGCCAGTTACAGGCCGTGAGAAAGTTCGCAATGAGCACTGTGGGGCGATGAGGAGCCGTAGTGAGACACAGATCAAAGGGGAGATGCAGACCATAGCACTTCGCTCTAAAATGTCCAAAGATTTTGTCCGACTGACGTGTTTTTCGCAAACAGTGCTGTGGATCTGCCTAATGTTCATATAATCTGAAGACATAAAGAATATAAATTGTTTGTTTACCTGTTTTATGTGTTTTGCCTCCCACTGCCAGCCGTCGCAACTAAAGAATTGTCCCTCTTATTTCTGTCAAAAATCTTCATGTCTATTTTCTGTCAGGACCGCTCTAAAGATTATATTAAACACCGAGCTGTCAGCCAATAGGATACGGAAGATTCCCCGCACAACTCCTCTCTGATCGGTCATACCGTCGTGCCTCTGTTGCATTCACAGAAGCCAGGAAATTACAAAATTGCCTTCTTCGTTAATGTCGTAGGGCGGCTCAGTTAATGTAAACTTATTCATTCTGGGGTGAAAAAAACATGCAGGGCTTGATGAGAAATGTTCGGGGCTAGAGAATGCCCAGGCCAGGCAACGCCACTGGGTACACATGATCTTCAGAACGGTAAGGAAACAGCCCAGAAGTACACGGGAGGAATTGGTCAATGACCTGAAGAGAGCTGGGACCACACTAACAACGTTTTTTATTATTAGCAACACACTAAGTTGTCATGGATTAAAATTCTGCAGTCCCCCTGCTTAAACCAGCACATGTCCAGACTAGTCTAAAGTTTGCCAGAGACAATCTGGATGATCCAGAGGAGGATTGGGGAAATGTCATGTGGTCAGATGAGACCAAAATTAGAACTCTTTGTTAGAAACGCCACTCGCTGTGTTTGGAGGGTGAAGAATGCTGAGTTGCATCCAAAAACACCAAACCCACTGTGAAGCATGGGGATGGAAACCTTATGCTTTGGTGCTGCTTTCCTGGAAAGGGGACAGAATGACTGATCCCTATTAAGGAAAGGATGAATAGGGCCATGTATCGTGAGATTTTGGGCAAAAACCTACTTCCATCAGTGAGAGCATTGAAGATGAAACGTGGCTGGATCTCCCAGCATGACAATGATCCCAAACACATCGCCCGGGCAATGAAGGAGTGGCTACATAAAAAGAATGTCATGGTTCTGGAGTGACCTAGCCAGTATCCAGACCTCGATCCAATAGATAATCTGTGGAGGGAGTTGAAAGTCTGTGTTGCCCAGCGACAGCCCCAACACATCACATCTACAGAGAAGATCTGCATGGAAGAATAGGCTGAAATACCAGCTACAGTGCATGTAAACCTGGTGAAGACCTACAGGAAGCGTTTGACCTCCGTCATTCCCAACAAAGGTTACTTTAAAAATTATTGAGGTGAACTTTTGTTATTGACCAAATACTTATTTTCTGTACCATTATACAAATAAATTCTTTAAAAATCATACAATGTGATTTGCTGTTTTTTTAACATTCTGTCTCTCACAGTTGAAATTTACCTCTGATGAAAATTGCAGACCTCTCTTATCTTTTTAAGTGGGGCAACTTGCACAATCGGTGGGTGCCAAATACTTTTCCCCCCTCTGTATAAGATATTTCCCTACACAAAACTGCTATCAGCTGATGAAAGCATCACACCCTATTATGGTAAACATGGCTTCAAACAGTTTATTAGGGGCAAATCAATCAAGATATGGAGCCTTGCTTCACCCTCAGGGTACATGTTTCACATGGAGCCCTATTGCAGAGTCCACAAACATCTTTTTAAAACTAGTGTCAGTTTCAGAAAAATATGATCAAGCCAATCTTTTGCAAACTTCTGATTGAATACAGACCTATTCAATAAATTTTTTTATTATTAAGAAGTTACTTTTACAAAAAGAAATGTAGTTTTTTTATCAAGAAAACATTTTGTTTTACTTTAACAAATGAGCCTCATTGGATTACATTCTAATTTTGATGGCGTATGCATTAGAATTTATTCTGTGTCTAGGCATAAATGTATCCAAATGAAAAAATATTTTCTTTACAATTCCAGTAGTCACAGTATAACTGCTTATTAATGATCCTGTCAATTGGATTTGTTGCACCCCTTTATTTGAAGTAAAATAGTAAAGATGGATTTTATGCCGGGGTTGAAGGCAACAACCTGTCATGTCCAATAAAAAAAGTCAGGTTATCACAGAAAAGGAACTGATTATCCTCCTCTGCCCTCGCTCGTAAACTAATAAGATACAATAATTTTTCGCTCTTCTATACTGGTCATTTGCTCGGGTTTCCGTACCATGTGACTTTACTTACTATCCCTACAGACGTGCCACCTCCACTACTTGATAGTGAAGTGCAAAGCGATGTAGTACTATCGAAAATTGTTTCAGTTTCCTGATTCTTGACTAAAAGTTGAGGATTTAAAACAGTGGTTGAAGCCTGTGGCTGAAAACAACGGGGAGGCTAACTGTGTGTTTTGTAAAAAGATTAGTGTTGCCTCAGTGGGCATCAACGCAATCAAATCGCACATGGATGAAGCTAGCCACAAAACCAAAACTGTGAACATCGGCACCAACCAATCACCAATTTTTGTTCTAAAGCTGATACTGTGACAGCGGGAGGAACTGTGGCACCTGCGACACCAGTGAGTACACTAGCCCACAACGTAATCACCTCCACAAAAAATGACAGCGGCTCAGTCATCTGCCACATCCAACCTCAGAGTGGCTTTAGCGTGCACACCAACGCAAGGCAAGGCAATTTTATTTGTATAGCACACTTTCAACAACAAGGTGATTCAATATGCTTTACATGATTAAGAGGTCAAATAAAAATAGCAGTCAAACACAGACAAAGCATATAAAGTAAAAACAGCAATAAAGCAAGAAGCATACACAGATACATCAAACCATTACAAAGCATATAATGTAAAAACAGCAACAAGCATACACAAAACATGATACATTAAAACATTAATCAAAGCCAGCTCTAAACAGATACATCTTTAGTTGTGATTTAAAAGAACTCAGTGTTTCAGCAGCTTTGCAGTTTTCTTGAAGTTTGTTCCAGATTAGAGGAGCACAGAAACTGAAAGCTGCTTCTCCGCGTTTGGCTCTAATTCTAGGGATGTTGAGTAGACTGGAATTAGAGGACCTGAGTATAAGGTGATTTAGTGTTAACCACCACTCGCTAAACTCTAACAGAATAACAAATGTAGCTTTTCAGGCTATGTTTCCTCATTTAATTATTGCAAAAATAATTTAAGAACTAAACAGTTTAATATTAATAATTGCATAATCTATCAGTGCATTGCGGTAAAGTCTTAATTTTATTTTCAGAAGGTCTTACAAAAGTCTTGTAAAGGTATTAAAATTTATTTCTGTTCAGTCTGTTGATCAAGGCCTGAACCACCTACAATCACACAGTGGATACAAAAAATGGGACATGTCTACTTGATGAAACAATTAACAGCACATGTGCACATGCAGTTAAAAACTCCAGTTGGTGGGGGCCAATCAAAGACCTTCTCTAATAGGACACAAGCCTATACCTCATTATTATTAGTACTAGTTTCTTAATTATCATAATTTATTTTCTGTCACTAAAATCCCTGTAAATTTTTCTATCTGTATCCAAAAATCGTAATATGTGAAGCCAAGTCTCAGTACAATGGTAATATTATGCAATCATCTTTATGTTTGGTTTTGTTACAAAAAATAAAAAAATTCTGAGATCCCTGTATATACCCTGACTTAAAAAAACTCAACCAATTATTTTTATTTGCGGTAAAAGCCCCAAATCAAGCAGATTTACATGAGTACATCTTTTGATCCAACATTCTTCAAGGTTCTTTTGAGAATAAAACTACAATATGCTCTTTTTTTCTTTTTGATAATAAGACCTAGTGACTGAAACGCTGTGTGCCCCTCACAGATTAAATCTATTTGCCTAAATGATGAATGTTACTGCCTAATCAACTGTGGCAGAAAATTAACGCCACTGGTCAGAGCATGTCTGTGAAGGTCACGGTGGCCACTGGTAGTTGACGTTTTAATTGGTTTAAACTGTCAAATTGTTTCTAGCCAGTCATGACATTCTCAAACTACTCTAACGGTCAAGTCTCTGACTTTATTGTCTTCTCAATCTATAAATTACCCAAAAGATTACATTTCTTTAAAGAATTCCTTTGCTGAAAACCTTTGAGTTTTATGTGTGTGGTGTTTAAAGTAGTAGTAATTTGTAGTTCAAGGATTTCAAAGGTTATGTTGTGATGAATGGCTGCAGTTGTGACAGTTTTATTGATTCTCTACATTACCAAGAATATCTTCAAGTATAATCAGTTTAAGGTTGCTGAACTTTTGCTCTTGTATGTCTTTTTCCAGCATGTGGCAAGATTGAATTCTCTGGTTTAAAAACTAGACACGATACACACAAACAAATGACTGAGGAAAATCTGGCAAAAACACAACTGGTTGAGGATTTTACTGAGAAAATGTGGACCAACCTGGAGATAAAAGACAAAGTCAAAGAGACTTGCATTTGTCAAATTGACAGATACTAAATTCCAACTAAATGCTGATTCCTAAGTGGCCTGTGTGCTGTGGATTTACAATCGGGCAGCTTTTTGCAAACCTTCTAATGACAGCTCATATAAGGTTGGGAATTTATCACTCAAATTGTTTCGATGTCTACATGACTAAGTACTTTAAATCATTTAGGACAGCAATTGAATTAAAAATGTACATATATCACAACCAAATGCTTAGTTCTGTGCCACATCTCTTGCTTGTTAACCCTTTTTTTCTTTCATTTCAAAATAAGTCAGTCTAAATTTCAAAATGTCTATAACTTCTCGATGCAGCTAAAATCAGCTTTCATAAAAGCATACTAGAAACACGGGACTATCTGTGATATATAAATGTTGAAAATTGCATTTTTTGTGGGACTAATAATCTTCCAACATTACATCCCAGACTTGTTTGCATGCTATACATCCAACAAATCAGCATGATCAGCAAATCAACAAATCACCCATGGTGGGGTGATGAAGCAACAGCACCTGGCTGCAGACACTTTATTTGGCGGAGCTCCGCTGCCTTAAATCCGTTGGTTGATAGAACCCTCTTCAACATACCTCAGCCACCTGTCGGAGCTCTGCTTGCACTGGCAGGCTCTCATACAAATCTGTCAAGCCGCCACCAAATGCGAAACAGTGCAGAAGAAGATTATTTACTTAACGGTTTTATAGCAAAAAGTGCTTTGACTTGGAAGAGGAAGGGAAATACAGGAGCTGTCTGAGTAATGATAATGTGTTGTTTGACACAGGTGATATCCTCTGAATTGAGCTCATCCAAAAAGGTTTGAGAACCACTAATACATGGTGATAAACACATTGTTAGTGAACATATTCATCAACTTTATCTGTCAGACTCAGGGTCCATAAACCCCCCCCCCCCATAAAAACGTTTTTTGTTTTGGAACTTCCAGCTCAGTGCTTACATGTTCTCACTACATAGAATGCATGACAATCATCAAAATGTACAGAACCCTATTTATCCGTTATTAGTGTCAGGATGTGACGTCTGTCTTTGTCCGTCCCTGTGCCCTCAATTGTCCCCAGCCGTTCCTTGTCTCCCTAATATCCATATCCCCGACTCCAACGTCTCTCTGCCAGGCTTCCTGACTGTACGAGCAGACAGAGATCTGAAGACGAGCAGGAAAAGAAAAGGAGGTGGACTAGCAGTGCGCGCAACAACAGATGGTGTCATCCAGGACATGTTACTGTGAAGTGTTGTCTCTGCAGCCGAGATATCGAACTCTTGGCAGTAAGTATTGCGCTGCACTGGGTGGCTGCATGTTTGAGTGGGTCTGTTGGCTATATATTAAGTTTTGGTTTTTTGTTCCTCTTTTTTCCTGAGGAAGATTGCATTTTTTCTGACCTGTATACTTTCTAGTTTTTGGTGCTGTGAAGCTGGAAGGATTTTTGCTTTAAATCTTTCACTTTTTGATTACTTGTTATGATGCGTAACCATGGCAACAATGTGGTTTACAGCCGGGAGTAGCTGATTAACATCGCAAAAGCTGAAATAATACCTCAACTAAAGCCACAAATCCCTGATGAGTTGATAAGGAGGAGACGTGGATGTAGAGCAGGAGCAAAAAGGAGAAAGAGAAAGAGGAAGTTCAAGCCATCTCTTCCATCGATCATAATGGGTAACGTGAGATCACTGGCTAACAAGATGGATGAACTCCAAGCCCTTCCAAGACTCAGCCAGTGTTCCGGGAATGCAGTGTTATGTGTTTTACTGAGACGTGGCTGCAGGATCATATCCCCGACTCCAACGTCTCTTTGCCAGGCTTCCTGACTGTACGAGCAGACAGAGATCTGAAGACGAGCAAGACAAGAAAAGGAAGTGGAGTAGTAGCGTTTGTCCACAACAGATGGTGTCATCCAGGACACGTTACTGTGAAGTCTGCAGCCCAGATGTCGAACTCATGGCAGTGAGTTTTCGTCCATATTATTTACCAAGAAAGTTC
The DNA here is from genome assembly GCA_963556495.2 of Valencia hispanica. Lineage (NCBI taxonomy): Eukaryota > Metazoa > Chordata > Actinopteri > Cyprinodontiformes > Valenciidae > Valencia > Valencia hispanica. The sequence goes on from OY747701.1 coordinate 53,129,081, forward strand.
ACCAGTGTAATTTTGACAGTTGTTTACATTCCACCTTCGGCCGTTGCCGACAATGCATGTGATGTCCTCAGTTCCGTTGTTGCTAAGCTACAGACCCAGCACCCCAATGCATTTGTGGCAATATCTGGTGATTTTAATCATACCTCGCTCTCTACTACACTTCCAACATTTCAACAGTTTGTCAGCTGCTCCACAAGAGAAAACAAGACCTTGGATTTGTTTTATGCAAATATAAAGGATGCATACACGTCCAAACCAAGACCTCCTCTGGGACAATCAGATCACAATCTTGTTTTTCTCTGTTCAGAATATAAACCACTTGTTCAGAGGCAACCTGTGACAAAACGAACTGTGAGGGTTGTTTTGCGACCACAGACTGGATGACTATTTGCCAAGCACATGGAGAGGACATTAATACCATGAGTGTGTGACTGATTATATAAACTTATGTGTGGACAACATCATCCCCACCAGAAAAGTGAGATGCTTCCCGAATAACAAACTCTGCATCACCAGTGACCTGAAGGAACTGCTAAACAAGAAAAAAAGAGCCTTCAGGTGGGGAGAAAGGGAATTATTGAGGAATAGATCAGAAACAGCAAGGAGGCATACATGAAGAAGCTGGAGAACAAACTACAGAGGAACAATATCAGAGATGTCTTGTCAGGAATGAGAAAGATCACAGGCTTTAAGGACAGGAAGGATTGGATAGATGGAAGTCTGGACAGAGCCAATGAACTGAACACATTCTTCAACAGGTTCAGTTCAGGAACTAGCTCAGCATCTCCCTCTCCTGTTCCCAGCCAAACTCTCATCTGACCAACAGCTTTCCTGTTACACTTCGGATGATTTATCCTTCACCTCAGCCTTGGACTCTTCTGATTCCACAAGTTTGACTTCCAAGTCAGGAAATGCTGCTACCCACTTTGCCTCCCCCTCCCACTTGTCTTTCTCCAAACGTCAGGTGAAGAGGCAGCTGGAGAAACTGAACCGGAACAAGGCTGCAGGTCCAGATGGTGTCAGCCCCAGAGTCCTGAAGGCTTGTGCAGAGCAGCTCTGTGGGATTCTGCAGCACCTCTTCAACCTTTGCCTAACTCAGGAGAAGGTTCCAGTGTTGTGGAAGACATCTTGCCTTGTTCCAGTACCAAAGAGAACTCACCCATCAGTCATCAATGACTATAGACCTGTTGCCCTAACATCCCACATCATGAAGGTCCTGGAGAGACCCCTGTTGGCACCCCTGAGTAAGCAAACAAAAACGTACAGGACCCGCTGCAGTTTGCTTATCGCTATGGAGTTGGAGTTGAAGATGCCATCATCCACCTGCTTCAACCAACCCACTCTCATCTGGACAAAGCTGGCAGCACTGGGAGGATCATGTTCTTTGATTTCCCCAGTGCATTTAACACAATTCAGCCTGATTTGCTTTGTAAGAAACTTCTGAAGACACACGTGGAGGCATCAGCAATAATTGCCTGGATCAATGACTACCTGACAAACAGACCACAGTTTGTGAGACTGAATAATTTTGTGTCAAACCAGGTGGTCAGCAGCACAGGAGCACCACAGGGGACCGTACTCTCACCATTCCGTTTCACTCTGTACACCTCAGACTTCCAGTACAAATCAGAGACCTGTCATCTGCAGAAATACTCATATGACTCTGCAATTGTCGGGTGTATCAGAGATGGACAAGAAGCTGAATACAGAGAGCTGGTGGACCGCTTTGTGACATGGTGTGGAAACAATCATCTTACTTTGAATGTAAATAAAACAAAGGATATGATTGTAGATTTCAGAAGAAACAGGGATAAGTCAAACACTGTTTTCATCAAAGCAGAAGAAGACTGGAGGTGGTTGAGGAGTATAAATACCTCGGAGTTCACCTGGACAACAGACTGGACTGGAGGGGCAACAGGGAAACCATCTACAAGAAGGGACAGAGCAGACTGTACTTCTTGAGGAAGCTTAGGTCCTTCAAGGTTTGCAGAAAGATGCTGCAAATCTTCTACAAGTCTGTTGTGGAGAGTGTAATCTCTTCAGCCATCATCTGTTGGGGTAGCAGCATCAGAGCCAGGGACTTAAAAAGGCTCAACAACCTGATGAAGAAGGCTGGTTCTGTTCTTGGCACTACTGTGGAACCACTGGAGATGATAATGCAAAGGAGGATTCTTCATAAAATCAAAAAAAATATGGACAACCCACGGCATCCTCTTCATGAGACTGTTATACAACAACAGAGTGTCTTCAGTCGGAGGCTACTTTAGTTTCGCTGCAATACAGACCGCTACAGGAAATCCTTCCTGCCCACAGCCATCATTATCTACAACAACTCCTTAAAGAATTAATTATATGAGCTACAACAACACTTAATTTCCCTATGAGATCAATAAAGTATTTTTGAATTTGAATTACCTTTCATGTGTATATATGTCCCTCTGTGTTTTCATGTGTTTGTCGGGCCGTTGTCGTGTCTATGTCCTTTGCTTCAATGGTTTCTGGACAATCTTCATTAAACCTGCATGTAAATAAAGCTAAATGTCTCTCTGCGACTGGGTCCTCTCTGCTAAACCTGACAGAACGACCCAATCGTATGGACCCAGCAGAGATCATGAGGACGGAGAAGGAATAGCTCGCTCTTTGGGGATGGAGCAGCAGCCAAGCAGCGGTGGACTCACCTTTTGCAGGCACCCGTCTGGTGGTTTTCCATCCTGGGGTTGGCCTGCAGAAAGACTAGCCTGAGCCGCACTCCAGCTCGAAGTCCTCCCGTCACCATTGGGCCGCTCCTAGACTGCTCCAGGAGGGCCCGATCGATCTCCTCCCCGCTCCCCAAGAGGCTGTCTGTCCTCCTCCTTTCCAGGGTACTGGTCCGGTGTCTTTCCTCATCCCCCTGGACGCTGAGCCTGCTCAGGAAGATTGTGACAAAAAAAAAAAACGCCTGCCCAACGCCAGCAAAGTTTCTCCGCCACCAGCCTCCCCGTCTCCTGGATCCTCAACACCGGCCTCCCAGGTCCCTGCTCCTCCATTTTGGACCCCTGCCCTCCTTCCGAAGCCCTCTCTGCCCACCCTGGTTGGGTTGGTTTTTATTGGTGCACCTTTAAGGGGTGGGGTGGGGGGTGGGGGGGTAATGTCACTATGTGACGTCTGTCTTTGTCCGTCCCTGTGCCCTTAATTGTTCCTAGCTGTTCCTTGTCTCCCTAATTACCTTCCCTGTGTATATATGTCGATCTGTGTTTTCAGGTCTTTGTCTAGTGTGTTACTAATGGTAACCTTTGTTACTCTGGTCCCAGCTCTCTTCAGGTCATCAACCAATTTCCCCCATGTAGTTCTGTGCTGTTTCCACACCATTCTCAATATCATGTGTACCACACGAGGTGAGATCTTGCATGGAGTAAGATTGAGGGACATTGTCAGGGATCTTGTATTTATTCCATTTTCTAATAATTGGTCCAACAGTTGATCTCTTCCCACCAATTTGCTTGTCTATTGTAGATTGGCTCATCCCAGTCTTGTGCAGGTGTCTTATCTTGTCCCTGGTGTCCTTAGACAGCTCTCTGGTCTTGGCCATGGTTGAGGTTGGAGTCTGACGGTTTGAAGGTGTGGACAGGTGTCTTTTATACTGATTACAAGTTCAAACAGGAGACATCAACACAGGTAATCTGTGGAGTATATGAGATTTTCTTAAAGAAGTAGTAACAGGTCTGTGAGGGCCAGAATTCTTGCTTGTTTTTAGGTGCTAAATACTTATACTGCACCATTATACAAATTAATTCTTTAAAAATCATACAATGTGATTTCCTGATCCGCTGTATTCTGTTCCTTGCAAAATAATAGGCTTCTTTTTTTTTATTGTGACATTTTTCTTAAGCAAATAAACTGGCTATTTAGCCTAACAATTATTGGTGTTACTGTCTCAATATCATGCAAAAGGAAAGGAGAGAATTGCCAGATTCCATGTAACACAACTGTGATGCATGTCCCTGGGTAAATACTCCTTCATCGGACTACTGGGTCAGGTGTGGCATGATGGCTCAACTTGTCACTGGCCCACTTGAGATCTTAAATTATACATGCATTGATTGGTCAGGATGGCAATAGCCATCTAAGCCACCTAATCCTTGTTGTTGTATTGCATTTTACATTACAATATGCCTGCTCTGGTTTATCATGCAAAGCAAAGTTTGTTGCAGGGGGAGGGGGTGACAGTGACCAAAGTTCTATTGATGCTCTCTGTTGGTTAGAAGCAGCAAATCAGTCAGAAAGCATAATACATTAGATATAAAGTTAGATTAAAGTTCATATAGAAAAATCAATTTCCCATCATCAGGTGATGCATAGATGGTTGTTGTATTCCCTTCCCTGGATGCATACAGTAGATGAGAATTGTTGCTAAGGGAGTAACTCCATCACGTCAGTGGTTGCTTCCAAGGTTCCAGCCCATGAATGGTAAACACCGTTGGGGGGAGGCACTCCTGGCCAAAGGGAGCTAAAGTTGTGACGGACAGAGAGCACAAGGGGACAGCTGCCACAGCACCATGACTGTGACAGAATGTTGAGGAAAGAGCACTAGCTCTACAGCTGACTGACAGCAGGTTAATTGACTGAACCCCAGTGCTGCTAACAAAAAGAGTTTCCCGCACAGAGGGAACTCAGTTTATCATCCACGATGAAGATATTCCTTCTGATCTGCGACAAACAGATGCGCATGAAAACCCACCGGGACAGATAACATAATAATTCTTGTTTTGTATTAAAAAGTATGTATTCTCCTGAGTGTTACAGCTGCAGTCGACTGTTAATGCTCAGCAGTTTGTCTCATTAAAAAGGAAACCTTTGTGACACTTTAATACCATCCATCCATGGGGGGGGGGGGGGGGCTGGTGCCTATCTCCAGTGGTCACGGGGCGAGAGGCATGGTACATCCTGGACAGGTCGCTAATCCATCACAGCACTTTAATACCTTTAAAGTTAATTTTAACGGAAGAAAAAACTTAAATGTTAATAAGCATAATAAACTCATTTTATGTATTATAGCAGCTTCAACATACAACAGATGTTTTGGTGTGATAAAACTATGACAGCATTTTAAAATAATTGACACGTGTGATTGTTGTCTTTTGATATTAAAGCAAAATTACGAGACAGGAATCAGAAATCTTTGACCTAAAATTAAAGTATAATGAAATAACAGTATGACAATTTTTTTCTTATTTTCTGAATATTTGCATGTTTCACAGAATATAGCTATTTCATTTTCAGTTTAACATTGCTGCCATGCAACACACAATGTTCATAATGCCAGGACATGCTCTGGTGCCTCATTTGAACGTTCTGTTGTATGGTAATACTTGGTTTAAAAAAATTGTATTTCAGGGATACCAGTCATCATAAGAATCAGTCTGGCAATAAAATATATAAAGATGAAATCAGAAGTTTCTAATATATTCTCTCTGTCATTATTCTGGGAATTAGCAATGAGAAACAGTTTAGATAATCCTAACTGATCTAAAACTGGAAAAGTTTAATCTGGTTAAATGTCAGACATTTAGACATTGAGGTTAAACTGTGTTTTTAACCTTGTGGTTTAAATGTATATTGATAAATGGTAAACAGATATGTACATGATGCTGCATTACCATATTCTTGGAGCAAGTAAAACGCTGAATTGGTAACACACAGATGGGGCAAGTCGTGCTTAGCATTCTGTGGGAATTTATGTCTTGTAAGACCACTAAATATTTTTCGTCATTCTTCTGTTCCATTCTTAAACTCCTCTTCAACAAACTGTGGTGGTTTCTGTCTAGACTTTATAGATGTATTGATTTTAGTTGTGCAAAAAAAAACAACCAAAAGCATAAATCATACTACATTGCTCCACTTTTCCATTCCTTCTCACACACTTGAGAAGTGTTCAGAGTTGCACATGAAACACCTTGACTCCAATAAAGCATCAAAACAACAGTCTTATCCAAGGTACAAAAACTTCCATACGTTTCATGACAAGATTGTATGTATTGGGAACTTCCAAGAAGTGCATAGAGATATTTTCAGGGACTCATCGTTGACGCTTGGAAATGTTGTGCTTTGTTAAGTTTACCATTTATCATATTTAGTGGTGATTCTGGCAGATTCCATCTATATACCTTTTTGAATTTATCTTAAAAGTAAGACTTGTCTAGCACCAAATATATGTGTACCATCTCTTTACAGCTCTAATCCAATAATAATGTATTTTGTAAGCACATATTAGGACAGTGTTCACTTAATATTGCAGATTTCACAATGGCATAGTTTGTAGCACTGTTGTCTTGCAGCAGCAGAAGGGTCTTGGGCAGACCTAGCACCAGAAGAATTTAGCTGGGGGGGCTGTGGCTTATTTTGTGGTTACTCAGTAAACAGTCTTTTTATTAAAGCCCTTAGCATTTTTATGTTTCTTTGGCAGTACGTTGCATAATTCCTGGTCAAATCTGCCTTTTTTGCAACACCCTTTTTATGTACATGTAAATATCATACATCATTTGAAAGTTGGCCTGCTTGTGATTCCAATGATGTATGTCAATCAAAGTTACAATCATACTGTAGACACAGAAAACGCTTTCGTTTACAGTACCTTGTAAAATTGTTCATGCCTTTTGAACTTATCCATATGTTGTCACATTACAACCACAAACTTCAAATAATTTAATTAATATTTTATGTGATAGGCCAACACAAAGTATCTTAAATCTAAAGTAAGAACATAATCCAAATAAGAATAGAAATAATAGCACATAGCTTTCAAATTTTGTACACATGAAAACTGTAGAATTGAGAATATCCATATGTATTCAACCCCCTTTATTTCAATTCAATTCAATTCAGTTTATTTATATAGCGCCAATTCACAACAGATGTCATCTCAAGGCACTTAACAAGAAGTCATTTCATAACATTTATACAAACCTTCCAATCAGTTACAAAGTTTCCTCTTTAAGCAATCCCAGCAGATTGCGTCAGTCATTGGCGTGAGGTTGGGCCCCGTTGATACAGACTTTCCAAGCACAGCAATATCATACTGAGCAAGCATGTAGCGACGGTGGAGAGGAAAAACTCCCCTTTAACAGGAAGAAACCTCCAACAGAACCAGGCTCAGTAGGAGCGGCCATCTGCCACGACTGTCTGAGGGTTTGAGAAAACAGAGCAGAAACACAGAAGGAACTGAAGATCTGAAATAAGAGAACTTTCTATGTTACAGAAAGTAAAAAAGTTGATAACAGGACACAGTGGATGTTCAGGTACTGGGAGCACCATCCCAGTCGATGCCCCCCATCCAACAGGGCATTGCAGCCAAGCAGGATACCAGACCAGGATACCATACCAGGATACCAGACTTAAATTCTATTCTGGATTTAACAGGGAGCCAATGAAGGGAAGCTAAAACAGGAGAAATGTGATCTCTCTTTTTAATATTCATCAGAACTCTTGCTGCCGCATTTTGGATCAACTGAAGGCTTTTAATGGCATTTTGTCGACTTCCTGATAGTAAAGAATTACAGTAGTCCAGCCTTGAGGTAACAAATGCATGGACTAGTTTCTCAGCATCACTCCTGGACAGGATGTTTCTAATTTTAGCAATATTCCGGAGATGAAAGAAAGAAATCCTAGAAACCTGTTTAATATGGGATTTAAATGTCAAGTCTCGGTCAAAAATAACGCCGAGGTTCTTTACATTATTACTGGGGGCCAATTTAATGCCATCCAGATGAAGTGATTGACTAATCAGTTTCTGTTTAAGAACTTCTGGTCCAAAGACAGCAAGTTCTGTCTTGTCAGAATTTAAAAGCAAAAAGTTTAGGGTCATCCATGTTTTTATGTCTTCCAGACATGCCTGTAATCTACCTAACTGACTGGGTTCATCAGGATTTATGGATAAATATAGTTGTGTATCATCTGCATAGCTGTGGAAATGTATCCCATGCTAATGATTCTACCAATTGGAAGCATATAAATGGTGAACAGAATTGGTCCAAGCACAGAACCCTGTGGAACTCCACAAGTAACCCTTGAGAGTGAAGAAGATTTATCATTTAGAAGAACAAACTGGAATCTATCAGACAAATATTATTTAAACCAGCCTAGTGCTGTTCCTTTGATCCCTGCAACATGTTCAAGCCTTTCTAAGAGAATATTATGATCGACTGTGTCAAAAGCAGCACTGAAATCTAACAAAACCAGAACAGACACAAGTCCATTATCTGAGGCCATGAGAATATCATTAGTAACCTTCACCAGTGCTGTTTCAGTGCTATGATGAGCTCTAAAACCTGACTGAAACTCTTCAAACAGCTCGTTACTGTTTAGATGCTCACAGACTTGATTAGCCACAATTTTCTCAAGGACTTTGGATAAGAAAGGAAGGTTAGATATAGGTCTGTAATTCACCAAGTCATCTTGATCAAGGGAAGGTTTCTTGAGTAAAGGTTTAATTACAGCTATTTTAAATTCCTGTGGTACGTATCTGTTTACTAAGGATAGATTCATCATATCCAAAATGGGGCCAGGAACCAAATGGAACACTTCTTTAAATAATTTGGTTGGGATTGGGTCCAACATACAAGTTGAAGGTTTAGATGAGGCTAATATTTTTGATAATTCCTAAAGCTCGACTGAATCAAAACAGCCTAAGCACAACTGCGGTTCTACAGTTCTTTCCGATACTGCCTTATTTACTGAGGAAGAAGTAATCATGTTTGGGAGGATGCCAATGATTTTATTTTTAATAGAATTTATTTTATTTATGAAGAATCCCATAAAATCATCACTGCTAAGAGCCGGGGGAATAGTTGGCTCAACAGAGCTATGACTAAGTTTGGCAACTGTACTAAAAATAAACATAGGTTTGTTTTTATTTGCCTCTATTAATGATGAAAAATATGCTGTTCTAGCTTGTCAAAGGCTCTTTTTATACAGCAGTTGACTGTTATTCCAGGTTAAATAGGAATCCTCTAGGTGTGTAAAACCCCATTTTCTCTCCAACTTCCTAGTATTCTGCTTTAAAGTACGCAACTCTGCGTTGAACCAAGGAGTCACCCTCCTATGGCTAGCCACTTTCTTTTTTAAGGGGGCTACACTATCTAATGCCAAACGCAATGAGGACGTAACGCTGTGAACCAGATCATCAATTTATGAAGGGTTAGAGATCCTCTCCTCTCCTCTCCTCTCCTCTCCTCTCCTCTCCTCTCCTCTCCTCTCCTCTCCTCAGCCTCCCTTTGCTGCTTCATGTCCTAAACAAGAAATCAAAAAACAGTTAACAAAAAGAGCAACACAAAAACTTTTATGAAAATCTATATTTATTAACTTGATCAGTAATAAATTATGTATTAATGCACTGATGCACATGCACATACAGTAATTTTTCATAAAAATAAAAAAAATCGAATTTGTTTTTGGCCAACAAGGGTGACATTCCCCTCCAGATCCACCAGAATTCTCCTCATAAATTGAAAAATAAGTGACCGTAGTTAAGATGACATATTTGTGAGAAATACACACAAGGAAGGTAATTATCAAGGTTTTAAGCAGCAGATTGTGTTGGATTGTGGATGTAAGACTTGTTGTGGACTAGCTATTTTATTGTATGACATTAATTGGATCCTTGTGGATGTAAAAGGACAATTTTTGTTTGAGATGGCTCCGTTCTCTAGATGAAATGAGGCTTCGAATGGTGAGTTGTACGTTATTTTTCTTTGAGTTGTTTTGCACTGTTTTTTTTAGGAGTTTTAGAGTAAAGAATCAAGCTCCATCATACATCAGAGATCTAATTGTTCCATATGTTCCTAACAGAGCACTTGTTTACTTGTAGTTCCTAGGATTTCTAAAAGTAGAATGGGAGGCAGATCTTTTAGTTATCAGGCTCCTCTCCTGTGGAACCAGCTCCCAGCTTTAGTCCGTGAGGCAGACAGTCTGTTTACTTTTCAGGCCAGGCTTAAAACTTTCCTTTTTGATAAAGCTTATAGTTAGAGTGGCTAAGGTCATCCTGAGCTAGCTCTGTAGTTATGCTGCTATAGGCTTAGACTGCTGGAGGACAGACTTACCAATTTTCTTCACTCTGCTACTTCCTTTTCTCCTACTACTCTCCAGTTGTATTACAGTACATTCTGTTATTTCGACTGTTAACTTTGTTTTCTCTCAGTGTTTTTCTCTCCATAGAAGATATACCTGGTGTGGTATCCTGCTTGGCTGCAATGCCCTGTTGGACGGGGGGCATCGACTGGGATGATCCTCCCAGTAACTGAACATCCACTGTGTCCTGTTATCAACTTTTTACTTTCTGTAACATAGAAAGTTCTCTTATATCGGATCTTCTGTTCCTTCTGTGTTTCTGCTCTGTCTTCTCAAAGCCCCAGACGGTCGTGGCAGATGGCCGCTCCTACTGAGCCTGGTTCTGTTGGAGGTTTCTTCCTGTTAAAGGGGAGTTTTTCCTCTCCACTGTTGCTACATGCTTGCTCAGTATGAGGGATTGCTGAAGGATTGCTGTGGTTGGAAAGTCTGCCCAACCTCACGCCAATGACTGACGCAATCTGCTGGGATTCCTTAAATAGGAAACTTTTTAACTGATTGGAATGTTTGTATAAATGTATTGAAATGACTTCTTGTTAAGTGCCTTGAGATGACATCTGTTGTGAATTGGCGCTATATAAATAAACTGAATTGAAATTGAATTGAGAGGAGAGGAGAGGAGAGGAGAGGAGAGGAGAGGAGAGGAGAGGAGAGGAGAGGAGAGGAGAGGAGAGGAGAGGAGAGGAGGGGAGGGGATGGATAGAAACTTTTTGTTTGTCAATTTATGTTTTTCTCACATTGGTTATTTAGTTGTTTGATGGTTGTTATAAATAAATTGATGAAAAGAAATCGTAAATATTAAGTCATTTTATTAACAGTTGCATTATTATTTATAGGTATCTTATAGATAAGATATGAGCATAAAGCTTACCCCCATGCTGGTACTCCGTTGGTTCCTCAAATGTATGGTGTCAGATTACTTTCTTTAATATGAGGGTGAGATTCATTACAAAATATGTATAAAACACAGGTTGGGGAGAGGGTAAAATGATATTGTGGAGAGTAAAACTGTTTTCATGGGCACAAGAATTTTCTAACAGGGCCCATACAATGTCATTTTTTCCTCACATTTCTACATTTTTTCCACTTTTGCAAATCTCAGTTTTTTCTTCCTACACTTACTTATTTGATGAGCGCCCCTCTCGCTTCTGTGCACAATAAAATGGGTGGCTGAGGACACCGTACTCATAGCTGGCATATGTGTTTCAGTGCCAAAGATCCTGTAGGTCACAATAACACAAAAGCTATAGAAAGACTGGGCAGAATGAGAGTTTATGTATTAGACTGAGGAAAAATAAAAACTGGAGTATACGTTTTTATTTCAGTGTCTTCGTGAGACTGCTACTTTTTTTAAATTATTACATTAAAAAAAGTATACCTATTTTCTCTGAATCGAATTTTAGATTTGTGTATAATTTCTTTCCTGTATGACTTAAAAAGTGAGCTATTATTGTTAAAGTGTTTTCTAATACAGAACAGTAATTATTTCTATTAACATATTTATTTTCAATGTCAGTTTTGTAATGGTTGACCTGTGAAAGCCTATCTGAAGTTTGTTATTTAACTATTCTACCTAACCACATAGAGAATGGACACTTTAAATATGTTAAAATCAAGTCTTCTTCAAGTAAACAGAGTATGACAAAGTGCTTCAGGACAGAACCAAGTGTACTTTTTTTCCTTTTTTTTTCTTCTTTTTTTGAAAATCAAAATATGGTCTTCCTGTCACGGACCACAAGGAAGACCCAAAATTCAGCCACAACACAGGAGTGAGCAATAACTCAGGAGGAGGTTTTATTAAACAATAGATTATAAATGTGCAAAAGACTCTGCAGGCTGGAACTCTGGCTCTGAAGAGAGAAGGTTATTGGTTAGCGAATCGGGGGGGAAGAATGTAGACGTTGATCTGCAGTTTTCACTAACCTGCGGCGGGGAGGATGACTGGGAATTCTCTGGGGCGGTGACGTCAGGAGCGGAGGCTGCTGCGGGGCTTAGAAAGCTCACAAGAGCGACAGGAAAGGTGCACCACGTGCTTCTCCTCCTGAGTGGGGATACTTAAACAACAGCTTGAAATATCCACCTTGTCACTTGGGCTGATCAGAATCAAAAACCGGAAAACAGGCGCAGGTCATACACGGGCAGGCGGGAGATCAGTTTATCCAGGGGAGGCAGAGATCGGTGGTCAGGGTCTTAAGCTGGGTTCGGCGTTGGGAGGTCAGAAAGGCAATCGAGGTCAGACGAGGGCTAGGCAAAGGCAGAAACTCAGAGAACATGAAACAGGTCGGTGGTGGAGATCAGTAACGAAAGGCTTGATATCTACTGGCGTGAGCGTTCGAAAATCTGGCAGGGAAGCAGAGGCAAGGGGCTGTTTAAATAGTGAGAGAGACAGGTGGAGTGGAGAAAGCAATCAGGCATGGCACAGGTGCATAAAATCAGACTGATAGGTGAGACCTGGCATGAGGAATGTTACAGTACCCCCCCCTCAAGGTCCGGCTCCCGACGGACCACCAGGTTGGTCAGGATGGGTACGATGGAAGTTCAGAATGAGGGACTTGTCCAGAATGTGTCGAGCGGGAACCCAGGAACGCTCCTCAGGACCATACCCCTCCCAGTCCACCAGGTATTGCAGCCCCCGGCCCCATCTTCTGGACCGGAGAAGGCGTCGCACAGTGAACGCTGGGCCACCAGCTATGAACCGGGTGGGTGGCGGGGGTCTGGAGGGGGGACAGAACCGAGATACAGATACAGGTTTAACCTTAGATACATGAAAGGTTGGGTGGACCCTGAGATTCCTTGGGAGGTGAAGACGAACAGCAACAGGATTGACCACTTTGGAGATAGGAAATGGGCCAATGAAGCGGGGAGCCAACTTGCGACAGTCTAAGCGAAGCGGAAGATCCTTCGTGGATAGCCACACCCTCTGCCCCTCCTGGTATGCAGGAGCAGGAGTTCGGCGACGGTTAGCAGCTCTGGTATAAACAACCGAAGAGGCAAGTAGGGCCCTACGAGCCCTCCTCCAAACCCTTTGACACCTCCTGGCTGCTGCATGAGCAGAGGGGACTCTGGCTGCAACCTCCTGTAGGGAAAACACTGGAGGTTGGAAGCCATAAACAATGTGAAAAGGGGACAAACCTGTGGCACATGAAGGAAGAGAGTTGAGGGCATATTCAACCCAGGGAAGATTCTGAGACCAGCTTGTGGGATCCTGCTCACACAGCATGCGAAGCTTAGTCTCTACCTCCTGATTAATACGTTCCGTCTGCCCATCGGACTGAGGATGAAAACCAGAGGAAAGGCTCAGTTGGATCCCTAGGAGGTTACAAAACTCTCTCCAGAATCGAGAGGCAAACTGAGGACCACGGTCAGAGACTATGTCAACAGGGATGCCATGAAGACGGAAAACTTCACGGGTTAAAATCTCTCCGAGTTGCTTGGATGTGGGCAATTTGACCAAGGGAACCAAGTGGGTCATCTTAGAAAAACAATCAACGACCGTGAGGAGAGTGGTGAAGTTATTAGAGGAGGGCAGACCTGTAATAAAGTCCATTGAGAGGTGAGACCAAGGACGATGAGGGATTTGCAGTGGACGTAGTAATCCAGAGGGTGATCGACGGGAGGACTTAGCTTGGCAGCACACCCGGCATGAAGAAACAAGGTCCTTGACATCCTGGGACATGTTCTTCCACCAGAAGTTGTCCCGAACCACTGACAAAGTCTTGTTTATCCCTGGGTGACAGTAGAGACGAGAACCATGGCAAAGAGTAAGTACCTCAGGCACTAGGTGGTCTGGAACGTAGAGGCGATCCTTGGGGCACCCTTCAGGGACTGGATGTTGCCGGTGGGCTTCTTTAATTCTTTCCTCTAGCTCGAGTCGAGACACTGCTAACCGTACAGGATGGGGCAGGATAAAGTCTGGCTCCTCCTGGACCTGATCCTCATGAATCCTAGAGAGGGCATCAGGCTTGGTGTTTTTCTCTCCAGGTCTGTAGGATAAGGAGAAGTTAAAGCGACTAAAAAACAAAGCCCACCTGGCCTGTCTGGGGTTTAATCGCTTGGCAGACCGGAGGTACTGCAGGTTTTTATGGTCGGTCCAAACAATGAAGGGCTCCTTGACTCCTTCTAACCAATGCCTCCATTCCTCCAGGGCTAACTTGACAGCCAGCAGCTCTCGATCCCCCACGTCGTAGTTTCGTTCTGAAGCTGATAGACTTCTGGAAAAGAAGGCACATGGATGAATAGCTCCCATAGGTGTCCTTTGGCTTAACACCGCTCCTACTCCTGTATTAGAGGCATCGACCTCCACTATGAACTGACGGGTAGCATCTGGGGAGTGGAGTACTGGTGCTGAAGTGAACAGTGATTTTAGCTTGGTGAAGGGTTGATCTGCTCGATCGTTCCAGCTAAACTTGTTCTTGGGTGACGTAAGGGAATGAAGGGGTGAAGCTACAGCACTGTAGTTCCGAATAAACCGGCGGTAGAAGTTTGCAAAGCCTAGAAACCGCTGAAGCTGTTTCCGACTCTGAGGGATAGGCCAATCCTTCACTGCGGCCACCTTGCAGGGGTCCATGGAAACGCGATCAGGGGAGATGATGAAACCTAGGAATGAAGTGGTAGATTGGTGAAATTCGCACTTCTCTGCCTTAATAAACAGGTTGTTCTGTAGGAGACGGAGAATAACAGCACGGACATGTTGCTGATGTGAGGCAAGATCCTTCGAGAAGATTAGTATATCGTCAAGGTAGACAAACACAAACTGACCAATCATGTCCCGCAGCACGTCATTAACTAGAGCCTGAAACACAGCTGGTGCATTGGTTAGGCCAAACGGCATGACCAGGTACTCATAGTGCCCTGTTGGGGTGTTAAAAGCTGTTTTCCACTCATCCCCCTCCCTGATACGAACCAGATGGTAGGCGTTTCTGAGGTCTAATTTAGTGAAAATCCTGGCTCCTTGAATGAGATCAAATGCCGTGTTCATAAGGGGCAAAGGGTATCTGTTTTTGACTGTGACTTCGTTGAGCCCCCTGTAATCAATACAGGGTCTAAGTGAGCCATCCTTCTTTCCCACGAAGAAGAACCCAGCTCCGGCAGGGGACGAAGAAGGCCGGATGATGCCAGCACGTAAAGATTCCTCAATATACTTCTTCATGGCTTGATTCTCAGGTGCAGAGAGGGAATACAGACGTCCTCTAGGGGGAAATGTACCAGGAAGGAGGTCGATGGCACAGTCATAGGGCCTATGGGGGGGAAGAGAGGAAGCACGGTGCTTGTTAAAAACCTCCTTGAGGTCATGATACTCTGGTGGCACCTTGGACAGGTCAGGAAAAACTTCCTGAATCTCACCAGGGTTTTGACTAGGAACATGGGCCGACAGCAAACACGTACTAAGACACCCCGGTGACCAGGTCTGCACCACACCCTTGTTCCAATCTAAGTGTGGGTTGTGTTTCTTGAGCCAAGAAGCTCCAAAAATCACGGGAAGGTCAGGGGACTTGATGATTAGAAAGGACACCGTCTCATGATGGTTACCCCCAATAATAACTCTCACTGGCATCGTCTCTAATGTTATGCGTTGAAGAACGTGACCGTCTATGGCGATCACATCTTGAGCCCTAGGGGTAGGTTGTAATTTGATCCCCAGACCGTTGGCCAAATCACAATCCATAAACTCCGTGTCAGCTCCAGAATCCACAAGGACAGAAACTTTCTTTGATGTCCCATTAACCATCAACTGAGCCTCGATTAAACTGACTGGAGAGGACTTACGGAGTGAATTATGGCTCAGTAGAAGCCTCTTTCTACCTACTGAGCCTGGCCCTTTTAACGAGCACTGACGGATTTGATGATCCTCCCCTCCACAATAAAAGCATAACCCTTTGCGTAACCTTCGTTCCCGTTCTTGGGGTGACAGTCTAGACCGGCCAATCTGCATAGGTTCTGTAGAATCAGCAATGGGTGGCTCAGTTCTAGCCGAAGGCATGGAGGGACCAGGGGAGGACCTGATGGCAGGCTGTGGGCGTCGTACCTGGTATGAGCGACTCCTCTCCTGTCTGCGATCATGGAGCCTCAGATCAATACGAGTGGCGAGTGACTCCAGTTCGACCAGGTCCACAGGGGCATCACGGGTGGCTAGCTCATCCTTTATTTCCTCGTTGAGGCCCTGGTAAAAAGCATCACACAAAGCCTCCTCATTCCAGTTACTTTCTGCAGAGAGGGAGTGAAAGTCAATAATATATTCAGTCACCCTCCCTCTGCCCTGTTTAACGGTCAGCAAACCTCGAGCAGCCTCCCGCTCAGGTAAAATGGGATTAAAAACCCTGATGAGCTCCTGAGAGAAGTTTCTGTACCTGTAGCAAATAGCAGCATCCCTCTGCCATTCAGCCGTTCCCCAGAGCTTAGCTTTACCAGACAGAAGGGAGATAACATAGGCCACCTTTGAACGTTCTGTGGGGAAGGAGGAGGGTTGAAGTTCAAAGTGTATCTCACACTGGGTTAAAAACGCCCGACACTGACTTGGTTCCCCACTAAACACCTCAGGAGGAGTAAGACGTGGCTCATGGATTGGTGAGACATACTGCTGCTTAGTAGGAGAAGTCGTAGCCGACTGAGTGGGCGGGGCAGTCACAGCCGTCATCCTGCTTAACATAGACATCATCTGTTGCATATTTGTCTCCAGTTGGCCAACACTAGCCTCTACTTTTGCACGCCACTCCTGTGTGGGCGATGGGTCCATTATGGCCAGATTTTACTGTCACGGACCACAAGGAAGACCCAAAATTCAGCCACAACACAGGAGTGAGCAATAACTCAGGAGGAGGTTTTATTAAACAATAGATTATAAATGTGCAAAAGACTCTGCAGGCTGGAACTCTGGCTCTGAAGAGAGAAGGTTATTGGTTAGCGAATCGGGGGGGAAGAATGTAGACGTTGATCTGCAGTTTTCACTAACCTGCGGCGGGGAGGATGACTGGGAATTCTCTGGGGCGGTGACGTCAGGAGCGGAGGCTGCTGCGGGGCTTAGAAAGCTCACAAGAGCGACAGGAAAGGTGCACCACGTGCTTCTCCTCCTGAGTGGGGATACTTAAACAACAGCTTGAAATATCCACCTTGTCACTTGGGCTGATCAGAATCAAAAACCGGAAAACAGGCGCAGGTCATACACGGGCAGGCGGGAGATCAGTTTATCCAGGGGAGGCAGAGATCGGTGGTCAGGGTCTTAAGCTGGGTTCGGCGTTGGGAGGTCAGAAAGGCAATCGAGGTCAGACGAGGGCTAGGCAAAGGCAGAAACTCAGAGAACATGAAACAGGTCGGTGGTGGAGATCAGTAACGAAAGGCTTGATATCTACTGGCGTGAGCGTTCGAAAATCTGGCAGGGAAGCAGAGGCAAGGGGCTGTTTAAATAGTGAGAGAGACAGGTGGAGTGGAGAAAGCAATCAGGCATGGCACAGGTGCATAAAATCAGACTGATAGGTGAGACCTGGCATGAGGAATGTTATACTTCCTAAAAAAAGGCGTGATTGCAACAGACCAAATTAAATTTATAGTCCTGTAATTAGTTTTTTTCTCATTTGGATTAACTCAATTAGGATACATTGTTTCCAGTATCTCATTCTTTTTGTAGTGATCTGAATCCCATTTTCTCATTTCAACCAGAGATTACGCATCCAGAACAACAAGGTGGGTAGATCCTATTTATTCACATGAAGTAAAATTGTGCATCGTCTAGTCTAGTTTGGATGTCTGACGTCACTCCCGGAGAATTCTGAAAGCGAGAGAGCGCGTCCCTCATAAGCAAGAGGGCGCACATCAAATAAGTAAGTCTAGGAAGAAAAAAAAAACAAGAGAGGGTTTTGCAAAAGTGGAAAGTTTTTGGGAAATGAAACAAAAAAAAAGTGATTGTAAGCGCCCTGTTAGAAAATTCTTGCCCCCATGATAACAGTTTTACTCTCCACACTATTATTATACCCTCTCTCCAACCTGTTTTTGCGCTTTTTTTTGTTATGAATTGTGCCCTCATATTAGAGAAAGTAATCTGACGCCATAGAAATGGCCCCAAAAACAACTCTCTCAGCCCGGCCCAGCCCAGCCCAGCCCAGCCCAGTGAAGTGGAGATGCACATATGGGGAAATTCCAGTAAATTACCCTGAAGTTCCGATAGTGGAAAAAAGCCATAAGACTCATGTGTTAACATCGTCACTGCTTGTGCAAGCTTTGCTCTTTTTTTTATTATTAAACCAAGCTCTATTTGTCTAAGGTTTTGGCATGGTTGTCTTGAGTCAATACATTGTATGATTGCAACTTAATTTACACAGGCATTGTAACCTATCTTGGGCGGGCCCCAAACCTGAAGGGGAAGGCGACCTGCCCAGAGTGTACCCCGTCTCTCCCCCAATAATCACTGGCAATAGACACTACCCCACCGGTATATACAAGGGACAGACTAAATATTGCTTGATTATTGCTATTTTACCATTTAAAAAATAATTTGGTAAAATTTTATTATAAGCTCTTGTCAGGTAATTGCCTTCTAATAATTTTGGTGAACACATATTTATTAATTGATTCCTCTTTACTATCAAACAATTCTATTTACAAGATATATCTATCTGTTTACGAAATTTTGCTAGATTTTTACATAGTACCTAATTACGCTTTTCTCTATTAAACACTTTTTCTCTTGTTGGCATCTTTTATAAGCTGTTTCTACCAGGTAATTTTGTTCTTCTAATTTAAGTAAGAACATAATATTACCAAATTGAGTTTTTTTTTCACTTTTATTAAACCTATCATTTTGTTGCCATCTCATTACTTATCTGGAATAAGAAGTGTTCACGATGTCAGAGTGCAACATACATCATCACACTAAAAGCACAAACAGGGATAAAGTAAACAACTTAAGTATTTATTAACAGAAGAATTAGTTCACAGCAAAAATCTTTTCACGACACAGTCTTTAAATTACACTTAACCCTTTGAGTAAAACTACATTGGGCACTCTGATCTGACAATGAGCAAACCTGTAGATTTCTTCATAGATTTTCCTCATGATTTATCCTCTATGAAAAACACCACATCAATTGCTAAAAGATTTTTAACTGCTTTCTTTGAAAAACATAAAAATAAAAGAAATAAAAGAAAGAAGTGACACAATGTCAGTTTCTTAATATTAAGTTAAACAAGCAAAATTATTTCTTTTTCAATTGTATTTTTTGTTTTTACAGATGTATACAGTTCTTTTTTGTGGTTCAAGTGAACACATAATTAAGATCAGATTATATAAATGTGTTGGGGTGAAAAAAAGATGGACTTAAAGAATTGTCCATGCCATCTTCCTATTAGCTGGCAAAGATGCAATAAAATATTGCATGTTTGTGTTCATTATGTCAAAAGTGTATTTCTGTTGAGTTTTAATGAAGAGTTTGCATACACACATACAGACAAGTCAAATCCTAAAACAGTGAAAAAGACAAACTAATGAATACGAAAAAGGGTTAAGGCAAGAATATAAAAATAAAGAAATAGTAAAAACAATAGAAATGTTGCTTCTCTCTTATTTAACTTACAACACTCAGATCCTAAGAAGCTGTGGTAGTGAGAATTATTCACATAATCCGATTTTTTGTTTTTACAGTACCCGTCCATTTACACAGTATTTACAACAAAACCGAACTTGTACACAAAAAGAAAAAAATCTGTAAAATTAAATTAACACAATTGGTCTATGAACACAAAAATATTTTTTGTATTTTGTCAGTATGTAAAACATTTACACACAGACTTTACAAATAGTGTAGTACAGCAGTCATTTTATATCAAATCAGTCAACAGAGAAATCTTGAAATTGTATTTCAACTAATATAGACACAATTCACATTAACTGCATTTCAATGTCTATGGGTGTGTGTGTGTGTACTTTCTGCACAACTGACAGTTTCCTTTTTACAACATGTATTGTGCTATGAAATAATGGGATTGAGACAAGCATGCAGTTGATCTCCAAAATGGTGTTTTGGAAAACAAAAGCAGCCTGCTTGCTTGATGGTTGAATTGCAGCACAACAGTTTTTTAACGGAAATACAGGTGACTAGCAGAAGCTAAATGAAGAGGATTTTTGCATTTAATTCTGAGTAAAATGTATACTCATCCACAGTAACCAGTAAAATTCTTCACACCTTTTGAATTTGTAGCCTATATTTTGTCACATTACAACCACAAATTTCAAAGCATGCTATCAATAGTTTATCTGATAGGCCAACACAAAGTAACTTGAATGTAAAGTAAGAACAAAATGCAAATAATAGTAGTAGTGCAAAGCTCTCCAATTTTGTGCAAATTAAAGCCATTAAAAGGGGAATATTCATATGTATCAGACCCCTTTACTCTAACACCCCTTAATGAAACCCAGTGCCGCTAGTTGTCTTCAGAAGCCTCCTATCTAGTAAATGAATTTCAATTTTGTGTAATTTAAACTCAGTTTAAATCTAGCTCCTCTGTAAAGTCCTCCATGGTTTGTTAGAGAACATTTGCAAGAAAGACACAGCAAACAGCCCAAATGTGTTTAAAGCAGGGTTATGTTATTAAAACAATCTCCCAAAATGTGGACATAACACAATCATAGTTCAATCCATTACCTAAAAATGGAAAGACTATGGCTAAATTGCAAACCCTACTAAGAAATGGTATTCCACCTTAACTAAAAGGCTGGTAAAAAGAATATTAATAAGAGAAGCAGCCAAGAGGACCATGGTAACTCTGGAGGAGCAGCAGAGAGCCACAGCTCAGCTGGGAAATTTTGTTGACAGGATAGTAATTATTCAAACACTCCACAAACATGGCATTTATTTAATAATAATAATATTAATAAAAAATAATGGCCATTTTGGATTACTGGGAGGGAGAAAACCCTTGTTAGAAATCCATAAGAAAGATGAGACTATAATAGGAATTTTTGGTTTACATGTTAAATGTTGTGTGGCAAACAATTAACAACCTAAACATCCCCCCCTTTTCATGAAACACAGCAGTGGCAAGTTTTACATTCAAGGAGGACAGCCAATGAACTAGTTTGAATCAACAAATTTTTATATAATTGAATGACACATTCAAAGGCCAGGCCTGAAAAAGAGAATTTGCAACAGGAATTAAAATCTGCTGTTCACAAATACTGTACTTTAAATCCAATCTAACTGAGTTTGTGCTGTTTGACAAATAATGGAGAAAGACTGGTAGAGCCATACCTAAATAGACTTGTTTCAGTAGTTTTTGCAATAAAACGTCCAACAAACCATTAACTCTGGGTGATTGAACACAAATGTCCACATTTTTCTATATTTTCTTTGTATCCGTTTGTGCTGGTTTTTGAGCTGGTCTATCACATAAAATCCCAATAATAGACATTGAGGTATGTGGTGGACTCATGAGGAAATTTTAAAAAGTTCAGGGGGAGTAAATCTTTCTACAAGGCATTTTAAGCGAAGCAATACTAACAAAGTTTAGTCAAGGTTTCCAGCATAAGGAATATCGGTGTCCTTCACGGCACCATTCCATTTCTTAAAAGGATACTATGACTTGCAGTTATGCATATAGATCCTAGGAAATCTGAAACGAGAGAGTAAAGCCGCAACTTTTTTTGTTTTTGTATTTTAATAACAATCTTTGTCACAACGCATGCCTTTAGTGCTGGGCAGTGCAATATTTGAATTTCTTGTGGTTTGTAATGGACTACAGTGCAACAAGAACAACACTGAGACTTTGGAGAAAACATTTATACTCTTTGCACAAACTTGATGACACTGGAGACAGGTTTTGAAGCGTAGAAGTGAAGCAGGAAAGCATGGAGGTGTCAGAACTGTAGCAGTAGAAGCACTGGACTGTGGTGCCTTATTAAGCCTGGCTGTCTGTAAACAGATTCAACACTTGGTGACCTCTTGGCATACTCAAATCCAAAGCTGCGTGACATGGCTTTAATTATCCCTCCTCTCTCCAACTTTCTATTTTTCCCCCTCTTATTTTTGTCCCTCCGCCTTTCTTTGTGGCATATGGTGCTGAGGATGCAGAGCCCTGGGAGATGCAGGATAAGTCCAACCCGTCGCTAGCTGTGCTGATTTGATCAACAGCTTGGGTTGGTGTTTGTTCTGACCTGCAAGAAGTGGCTGTGACACATCACACGACACTGATAATGTGAGTGTTGTTGTTAAATGTTAGCATCTGGTCATCATCATCATCATTAGAGAGATGACAGTGATGCCGAGGGAAAATATTTGAAGCAGCAGTGTGGAGGGATTTGGAAAAATATGCTCCAGTTCAGCGACTGGAAACTGTGAAGGATGTGGATTATTCTGCGTTTGGCATTTTCAGAACCAATGAAATGAGCAGATCTGAACACCCACCAGCTTCTGTTTGGGTATTAATACAATATGCCTAAGTAATATTCACCTTTATAAACATATGAAGATATTTTACTCCTTTAATTAGTTTATTTCCATACAGTAAAGTGGAGCTGCCAAGCAAGCAAATAAGTGCAAGATCAAAGTAAATATATGACATTCAAGTTGTGGTCACTTCTCTGATGAACTGATAACAAATCAGATAATGGGGGCCTACAGCTTTATGATGAAGCTTTGACGTCCAAGTTATTCCATTTTTTAATATATATATTAAAAAAAAATTTGATGTCACAAAGTGGTATTTTCAGTGCATAAAACAGGAGTAAGATAATTTTCAAAATTTCAGAAACCACCAACAAGAGCAACTTATGGCTGGTCTGGAAACTGATTCCACATCATATTAGCTAAAGGTAAAATTCTTCACATTCTGTGGTTTTATTAAAACTACTGCTTCTTTAGATGAGACAAAACATTAAAAGTGAACCTTTTTTGTCGTGTGACATCTTTCTTTAGATGACCAAGCTAGAGTGAGCCAATATTTAACAAGTATACAGATGCATGGACCCGTGAAACATGTGACCACCTGTTTGTCTGTGGTTGGTTGTTTGAGTTTGCTCAGATTTTCTTAAGACATTAGGGGGTAAATATAACAAACACAAAGACACAAACACTTAGAGTGACGATGACCTCAGATCTTCTCCTGAGCCACACACACACACACACACACAAACACACACTCGCTCGCTGCTTGTCGTCAGAGTTGCGGCGCTAGGACGCCACTTCGACACCCAAAGTCTGTCCAGCGTGTGCTTCCTGTGCACACACTTTCATGCACACATTTGTGTGCGAGTCTATCTTATGGATCCAGTGGGAAAGTTGTCTGATGGAGGAGGTCGTGTGACCATAGCGAGAGAAGAGGAGAAAAGAGTTTCAGTTGTTCTGAAGGCAGTCGAGATCCACTGAGCAACAAACGTTCCCGTTCTGAACAACACAGCATGACAAGACAACAGGGAGAGCATTAAATAATGCACAGGGCTATTCATTATAAATGTTGATTATACAAAGTCCAGAGACTGAATCACATTTCCCTAACAAGACTTTAAATTTTGGCATGAGCTTGTATAGGTTAAGCAAAAGTGCAGAATTTATTTATGAGTGTCTCAATATGTATAACACAAAATGTCACCTAATAATAAAAGATCTTATGGAGAGGGTAACTCAGGGGATTGAACATCAACATTAAACAGAGTTCTGTAGCTGGAGAACTAATGTCCCACAAACTGTCAGTTTGCCAGTGATGCTATTAAAACCACAATTGAGACAAATACAATATTAAAGAGATCATAAAAGTTTTTATAAAGACATATTTTGACAACTTGTGTTTTGTTGTATTTCTTTTGAGAGTTTGAGAGTTTTATTTCTGAGATCCATGCTAATGCTGTATGCTCTGCGCAGTTTTACATGCTGTATTTACATACTGTATTTACATCATAATACAGCATGTCATAGATACCTTTATATTAAAAACTAATCTGAATAGTATTACTATTTATCAAGTTCTGGCGATGTGGGGTTTGCTCTTTTTACAAAGGATGTGTATATCTGAAATCTATTTTAAAGGGTTAACATCTTCTTACTGGACTTCATACATCAGGATATGTTTTATAGGACTTGTATAAGGTATTACTGGATAATGGAGTCTATATCATCTTACTGTATCATTACAGAAGCCTTTATGTCAGGTCAGCCAAAGCTAAGGCAAACTGGGTCTCCAACAACATCAATCAAGCATATGGGCTCACATTTGGAATTACTCAGCAGCAGAGGCCCTTATATAGACCACGTTCCCAGTGTGACCCTTATCTTTCTGCACAACGACTGCTGTTACAAAAGATGCTGATGTAAATTCTCTGATCCAGGTTACGGTAATCCAAAATTCTTGAAAAAATAAGGAAGCAAAAAGTTCTGTTGCCTTTTATTATATCACTTGGAATGTTTTATGGGATGTGATTGGCAGGTGTTGTTAAAAATGATTCCTGACTAAAATGATTGCATGCAAGTGACTATCTGAAGCTGCAAAAGGGGCTAAAAGTAATGCACCACTGTTCTATCTCTGAACTGTTACCGAATGAGGCACAGAACTGAGTTGGCAACCAGCTGTGAAGTGGGAGGAAGTATGAACAGTGTTGCATTACCACTAATGGAGCTGCTTCCTCCTGCATGTTTTGTGATTTATATCTGCTTACATTTGTGGAGTGGCTGACATGAGAAAGCCTGGTGTTGCTTAAAAATTGCTTTTATTTTTGACCATAATGTGGAACCATCTTATGAAAAGATATTATCTATGTAATGCTTGTGCGCTTCAGAAATTGTAAGGTACTTAATAACAGAAACATATCTATACCAGTTCAGATCATCAAATAAATGTCAGACAAAACCAACCTGAGTAAAAACAAAATGCAGGTTTTCAGCTATCTTTACATGTATTAATGAACAGGGTTATCCAAAACAATCTTCAATCACAAGAAAAAAAAAAATCATACTTTAAACCTAATTATTGGTTGTGCCAACCTTGATAGCTACTACAACTATCACATGCTTGGAGTAGGTTGTGGTAGTCTGTGGCTGCTTTGCTGTTTCACTGCCTGGAAGACATGCCCTGACTGCTGGAACCATGACTTTTGCCGTTTACCAGAAAATCCTACAGGAGAATGTCAAGGCAACAATTTGTGACCTTAAACACCTGGGCTTTATGCAGCACCACAGAAAGTGCTCCTATGAATTGCTCAAAAAATGTAAAACTGAAGGTTTTGGAGTGGCCTAGTCAAAGTACAGACTTAATAACAATAGAGATTCTGTGGTGTAATGTTAAAAAAGGCCATTCTTGCTCGAAAACTCTCCAACATGGCTGGATGGAGATACATTTAGCAAAGAAAGGTGCAAAGTTCCTCTACAGTAAGACCCATTGGCAGTTATTACAAACCCTTGAACATTGTTGTAACCGCCAAGGGTGGCATGGGCATTTATAAGGTTTAGGATCATAATTTTTTTATGTATTTATTTAAACCTTTATTTACCTGAAAAGGACATAGTGAGATCAATGATACCCTTTGCTGGATCATCCTGGCAAGACAGTTTCAATTGTAAGCCATTTGAGATGTCAAAATTGCATTATGTATTTATTCAGGTTATCTTTGCCTGATAGAAAAATTGTCTTGATAACCTGAAACATTTGCAAACAACTAAAAAGCAAAAACCGAATAAATCTGTAAGGGGGCAAATACTTTTCACAGCACTGTATTATGAGAACCCCAAAAGTTTCTGACACTCTTTCTGACGTTTTTGGTTGTAACAAAAACAGAGAGTGAGAGAAAGAGGCAATTAAAGATTAAATCACACATTAGCTTTAGTCTGTCTGACATAGGAAAGAAATGGTCAGGATTTTGTAGTTAGGTTGGTTGAAATGAACTTCATAATAAGATATTTTAAGCTATAAAAATGGACACATCTGACCTATTTACTGTGCTTTTTCGAATGCTTTTGTTATATTACTTTTGTTTCCATTTTGCCATCCAGTACTTTGAAGCACAGAAAACATTCTATAATAAGTGTTAAATTGGAGGTTATTTGCAGCTTTCCTCTGGCTGCACTGTGGGAAATGTTAAACGAAGTGTTGTCACAAAATCTTGCCTGCAGGAGAAACTTGTCGATTGGCTCTTAGTTAGAAATTACACAACAATCTATTGTATCTTTTTCTAATCAGTGGTTTAATGAAAGCTATTTTACAAGCTGTAAGAAGTTTTCTTGTGAATGTGTGATTGTCACTTTCTCATGGAAAACAGTTGAAAACTATTTTAGAGAAGTGGAGTGAATCAAGCTGAGATAACGAGTATTCAATTTGAAGAATATTTATGGTTTACTACAACCTCTCCGATTTCCCAATGCAGTTATTGTATTATTTTGGCTAAGCAGATCACGCTCACTGTGAACTTTCTACTTCAGTCGTCGTGAATGCAACAATCAACGAGTTGTACAAAACAGTGGCTAATCTCTTTTTCCTAATCTAAAACTAAAATAAAAAATAAAAGGGCCAATATGCAAAACTGGAATGGATTTCTCTGTAGAGGAAAAAAAAACTCAAGGCTGAAAAAAAAAGTATCCTTACTCATTGTAGTTAAGCAGGAAGTAAGTCTTCATATCTTGCCAAAATTTAAACAATATTGGTTTTGACTTAATGTCAGTAGTGTGCTTTGAAAAGCAATGACACACATCATTGGATAAGGCACCCTGAGCTAACCTGATGTTACAAAACAGAACAACATATTACAACACAAAAACTGCAGAAGTAGCTAAGGGACGCTGTGATTGGCTGTACCACCAAGAGCAGAAATAAGGAAGAGTGTGCTAATGCGGATTCCACTACTGTGGTGTAAAAAAATAAAAAAATCTGATTCTAAATCAATTCTCATGAAAATTTCTAAAGATTTATACATACGTCCAAAGATGGATTAAACCCTTTAAAGTTGTTTGCCCTTTTTTACAATCAAAACAGGAAAAAAAAAGTCCAAACGGACATTTTGAGGCTTAGCTGTTAAAGGGTTAATACAACTTTCCCTGGTGAACCTTAACCCCACCCACTGTTGCGTCATTGAATTCAGACTGCGTGTTAGGTGAAAAGGAGCTGCTTGGTAATTGTCCATTCATTGACCTACCTTACACTTGCAGGTAGTGCAGGGCGACTTGGGCATATGCCATGTATCCCCACTGAGGCGACTGACACCTGTGGGGTCTGTGCATGTCTGCCGAATGTCGTACGACAGGTTGTCGGCCAAGCAGGGGTCTGTGACGCAGCGCGGGCAACACTCACCGTCTGCCACTGCCGTGTACTCGCACAATAATACGGGACAAACTAAAGGCCAGCAGTCGACCTCCCCCTCCTGCAGAGAAACAGAGAAAAAAAAACACAGACAAGATAATTCTGAATTCTTACTTAATACTTTTTTGCATATTTTTCTGCAGATAAAATTACAGCTCACACACTAATGT
Organism: Valencia hispanica; assembly: GCA_963556495.2. Lineage (NCBI taxonomy): Eukaryota > Metazoa > Chordata > Actinopteri > Cyprinodontiformes > Valenciidae > Valencia > Valencia hispanica. The sequence goes on from OY747701.1 coordinate 53,156,611, forward strand.
GTTGTCACATTTTGAATTAGAAATTTGGTAATTATCTCAGCCTTCACACACAGCTGAGCAGCATATTAGATGTCTCAGTTCAGAACAGAAGGTTCTATATCATTTTTTTAATCTTATAAGGTTTTTGTAACATATTGAGGGATTTAAACTCACAAACTGCTTTAATGCTACAAAAAAAAAACACCCTTTTTCTGAATGTGTGTGAATTTCTTTCAATTATATGTAGGTTATTTCAAGGTACACACCATGCAGCGACATTGCTGGCAACCGAACATCCAAGACGCTCCACTGCGGTACAGTGTCCGTCCACTCTGGTCCAGACACTGACTGCTGGGCCTGTTGTCACAGCTAGGACAGCATAATAGGTCTTCATCTGGATCTCCACAATCACAGGGTCTCCTTCTGCAGAACGTCTGTCCATCCTGTGCAACATTGGTAACAGCCGTAACAAGCAAATTAACACAGCCCTAAATGAGGCAAATACAATTAAAAACAGATACCGCATTAACATACAATAACAAAATCGAAAATTTCTTCTCATCCTCTTACATTAAATTAGACTAAACATTTCCTATTTAATAACATGCCTTTAATCAGTTCAGAAGAGAGCAGATGATGATACCATGGCTGTTTAAGCTTTTACAACATTTAAGTTAAACGGAGGTGCACCAGAGTAGGTGTTTTAGAGCAACACATGAAACACAACACTTCCTTGTGTGATAGTGCTAATGTTAGCTTGTTATATTAGGTCAGATTACTGGACAAATTTAATAACTTCCCAAAGCTTTTGTAAGTGTATGAGTGACTTGTCGATTATGTATTGTTTTCACATTTATTTTAAGCATATTTTATTATTTTAACATGCTTCTGTGATAGCTTAGTGATAGAGCATTGAGTACATTTAAAAACTAAAATAAAGTAAACCATGTATGGTTGCCAGTATTCTATTCTTGCAATCTACACCCTGCTCTCATATTTTGACTTGCTCTCAGCTGATAATGACTTGATTTGAACTGGAAGATTCTTTTTGGGACTTGGACTTGTAGGACCTAGCAATATGATTAGGACTCAACTTGGACTAATCATATGTCACTTGGACTTGCAGTTCGACTCGAACATTAAGGTCTCAAGAGTGACTTGGACTCAAGAAATGGTGACATGACTACAACACTAGGACAAAGATCCTAGAAATAAACCCCATAGCAAAAAAGTGTATCAACTTCCCAAAAAAAGCAAAACACAATGTGAAGGTTCTGGCAAAAACTGGCATGAAAGTGTCAATATCCACAGTAAAAGGGGCCCTGTCAGACAGGGGCTGAAAAGCCATGCAATGAGGAAGAAGCCATATAAAATATAAGGCCTGATTGTGATTTACAAAGACCCTAATTTCTGGACATCTGTCCTGTGGTCGGTTGAAACTAAAACTGAAGTGACCAGAGTTACGTAGAATAAAAATTGGGGGAACCTTCCAAACCTGAGAACACCATCTTAACTGTGAAGTACTTTGGTGGTAGCCTCATGTTTAGGGGTGTTTTGCTGTAGGAGGGTCTGGTGCACTTCACAAAATAGATCATGAGGAAAGAACATTACAGCTCATAATATATATTTTACCTACACTATTTAAAAAGACATGAGCATCTTTTCACTGTCTGATATTTGATCGGACCAAATAGTTAACGTTTTAGGTCAATTAGGATTATCAAAATGTGCCCTAAATGCCAGGAGAAAGTGAGAGTGTTCAAGTTCAAATGTCCAAAGAGTGTACATACAGGGAGGTTTGATCACACAAAAATAAAAATAAAAACAGATGGGGGATAAACAAATGCAGTGCAACTGTGAGAAACAGAAATTCAAGGGCTGAGTGAAACTGAAACTGGAAGATAAACATAAGACAAAGGGAATGAGGAAATAAAGACACTGTAACAAGAAAAGTGCATACACTGTAATAAATGCAACTTCAATTTTTTGGGATGAAAAGGTATTTTTAGTTGTTTAAACTTGAAAATCTAAGTTTTATTAATTAGGTGCAATAAATTAAGTCAGTCTGACAAACCGAAGTAGTTGGGTGCTTCAACACTATTAAGTGAGTTGTCAGAACTTATATCTAAGTTAGACTTCATAACAACGTGCCACAGTTCTGCTAACATCCGTGCCTTTGTTGTGAAATGTGGGAAAGCCAACTTATGGAGATAGCCTGGAGTCTCATTCTGCATGTGCTGGTCGAAGGTTAAGTGGCCTGCATAGGTACGTTTTCCCTATTTGACTGCATTCAAATTATGTTGGAAATCAATTATGAATGTGTTTTGTGGTATATTAAGGTAGCCTACACACATGAACAACTTTTAGACTTTAACAGATGATTTTTTTTAGGGAATGCTGTCGATGGTTGAGATGTAGACTGTATTCTGCAATGAACTGGCCTGTCTTACAAAAATACGGACCTTTTTAACCAACTGTTTAATTTCACAATTGTTTATAGTTTGAAATTATACTAGCTATACTACTAATAATATTTCAATTTCTTTAAATAAACAAGCTAAATATTGAGAGAATAATTGCTAACTCACATTGCTAATAACTAATGTTGCAGCAACAATGGCTAGCAATTTGTGTTGAATGTCAGATAAATAAACCACTGCAAAATTATGCTTTGGTACTCAAGCAGACTTTAGATCTTTGTCATCCCACTTTGGCCCTTACGAGTGAAATAGGGTAAAAAAGACAGCTTGTACCGGACACCAATAGACGACGGAGCAGACAACGCAGAGCAGCGGGCCCAAACACTGGTAGACTGCGGATCAAACACCGGCAGACAGCGCACCGGAAAACGTGGAGCTGTGGGTCCAAACCTTATATACAGTCTATGGTCCAAACACTTGCGTGAAGCGGCCCAGAAAGGAGGTATATTAAGGCTGGACCAGGCTGTCTAGAGGTGAGCTGTTTCTGTTTTTCATTTCTTTTTCTCATGTTGAGTCATATAACTTAATCAGGGGTCTGCAACTTTGTGAATGTAAAGGTTGCTCTTTAACCTTGCCTGGTGGATCTCAATCGATGCTTTACTTTATTGAATATCCTACTTTTTTAACAAACTAATGATTTCAATCTTGTTGCAATAAGCTCTTGGGGCAAACTTAAAAGAGTTTTTAATTTTAAATATTAGTGGAACACTATATTGTATTAGATTTGACAAATCTCCCTAACCACAGTGTGTTTTATGCTGTCTTTAACAACCTAAAATGGAAAATGTTTGCATTTGTATTACCTGTTTTGCTAATTTCCATAAAATTATCGATTTTGTCTTTTAGAATAAAATCCAGCTGAGATGGATCAACTCCTTAAAAAGATGGATGAAGAGGTTAAATTTAAAATAAATAATCTCATTATTTTAACTATTGTGGATTAGATTAGAATTACACTCTATAGTAGAATGACAGTAGTAACCAGTTAAAGTAGTGACATAATGGAGGGAATTTATCTTACATTATTTGAAATGTCTTTGGTAACATTTCCCATATAAACATTTGTAGTAACAGTTTTAGTTTCTCAGGTGTAGAAATAACCAATTTTGTTGGGCTTGCTTATATAGTAAAAAACTCACCGAAACATCTACAATGCAACTGAGTCCCACTTTTTATAACTGCTGTGCTTCAAAAAGCTATCTATAGCCACTGTGATAAGTAATAAAACCCATGGTGGTAAAGGATGAGGAGGCGACCCTTAGTTACGAATTGGTCTTATATTAAAACTTAACAACAACTTAACTTCATTCAATGTTCTGTGTTCTCTATATTCCAAAGCCCAGAGCCTTCAAAAGTTTAACTGTTGTATATGTAACCAATTTCCACATATTATACACATAGCTTTTTGGTTACAAGCTTTAAGGTGGAAACATTTAATGTAAAAAACGGCCTATATGAATATCTTTCAGTTTGGTTTACAATTATAGTATTAACCATTTTTTTCCCCACGGCCACTGACCCAGTGGAGGGGCAGACCAAGGGTTTCACTGTGGGTATCCTCACTGTGTTGGAGAATGACTGTACTTCACCTGCTGTAAACGTAATGAACCTTGCTGTTGTTGTGGAAGAAACCATCATCCTTCAAGATTTTCCTTACCTGCCAACGGCTTTTGCCTACATCTTTGGGCTGATCTATGCTTTAAACCTTCAATACGCAAAAGATCTGAGGTACACATTTGAAACAGTACAGAAAATCTTTATGGGACTTGGAACAGATCTCTCTGCAAGGCTAAGATCCCTCAAAAACAGACTTCTTCAATGAATCCTGTATGGTACCTGTTTTATGCTGATCTACCGTACATCGTTTTCCGTTTTGTTTTATGTCTTCCTGTTTTTCAATTTCAGGCTTACTTAAAAATAGAGTTCGAGTCACTTCTTCCACTGTTGACACTTTAATAAAAAAGAGACTGTTTTATACAGAAAAAAATTAAGATATTTTTATTTGTAGTGGCATGCATTGGTGTTAACATTTTAAAAGGTATATTTTAGAGAGTTCTCCTCTTGAAATGTCTAATACAAGGTTAGTACTTTGATTGGTGTTGTTCAGCCAGTTATTCTGGATTTTGGCTACCCAGCCAGGTATGCATGTCAGGGTCCTGTAACTGTACTTTAATGTGTATACGGTGATGACATTTCACAGCTTTCTTAAGCTTACATGTGTTGGGCCTTCACCAGTCATGGTTTTGTTCAGCTTTTTCAGCTGGTTGGTATCAAATGTGCTTCATATCTTTGTTTTAATAACAGTGTAAGTTTTATGCTCCATAGCTTAACCTGTGTAGTTTATTATACTTAACATCCTCAACCTTTTTTCCCAATAGTTAAACATGGTGTATAACAAAGGATGTAACAAAATATCATATAATAAAAGATATGATATGATTCAGATATGGCATCTGAATTCTTTACTTTTGTTGGGAATTTGCTGTTCAAACCCATCTTTTACATTAAGTGGGGTGAACTATCAAAAATTACCTTTGCTTATATTGTATAAGAACAGAGTTGGTGTATACAATATTTACAACAGATGGTAATTAAATGCTGTTTCCCTTTGAAATTTGTTAAAAGTTACAGCAACTTATAGTACAGTTACCTAAGGTCAAAATTAAAAGTTGTTGAAATGTAAAATGTTATGTCTTAATAACTTGCAGTTGAGTTTGGAAAAGTCCAGAATAACTGCTGGTGTAATGTTGAATTTTAAGTAAATGAAACTTTTATAGTTGAGTTGCAAATTAGGATTTACAGTTGGTACAATTTAAAATTTTAAGTTTCTACTACTTACAGTTGGGTTACAAAAACCTGGGATTCAAAGTTGATAAAACGTGAAATTTCAAGCTACTACAACATACACTTGAGTAAGTTAGACTAAGGATTCATAGTTACTACAGTTTGAAATTTTAAGTCTCTACAACTTATCATTGAGTTGGCAAAACTTAGAATTGAGAGTTCTTCGAAATCAAATGCATAACTGAGATAGTTAAGTTTATGTGCTTAACTTAAAATTTTCCTGAGGTTTGTTGCCTCAAAAGTTTGAGTTCTCCTAACTTTTCTTTTTTTACAGTGTACACAAGAAACAGAACACACCCTAACACAGGACTAAATCCAAATTCATTCAAAAGGTTGCCAAAGTAACTCAGAAACATTAGCAACTGGAAAACAGGATGTAACTAGAATGCAGATATAAAGGGAAATTGATTATCAAAAATAACACAGGAATAAAGAAGTAGATGGAAAACAGTAACTGAATACTAAAACTCAGATCAGGATATAATAAATGACAACAGCTAAAAGTACAGAGTGACAATTCTACAAATAAATCAAAATACAAAACTAAAGTCCCAAGGATCATTACAAAATGATTAGATATAATTTTTTTATTACTTTGTTCAAAGTTGGAAGTTTACATACATTTCCTGACTAACACTAAAAAAGGCAAAAATCTCCTCCCTGTTAAATAGACAAAACGTTTCATGTTTTGGGTAAATTGGGATTACAACTTTTTTTTTATTTGAATGAATGTCAAATGCATCAACAACAGACTGATCTTTAACTTCCCTCTGCCACTGGTGTTGCCATCTACAACTATCTGTCTGTACCTGGAAAGAGAAAACTTTATGATCCATTTTACTGTGCACAGCTGGCACTGTCTGGCCCCAGGAAGATTTTGTTATAGAGATGTAAAAATGTTACATAAAATGGCCGTTAGAAAATGTATGATAGCCCTAAAATCACTTTGCATGGCATTAAAAGGGCAGAGCGGGGCCAGTGTTTTATCGATCCATATTGTCCTGCTATGGCTCAGTTATGTGGTGCCATCTCTGATGGCCTTGGTCTTTCCAGTAATGGACCCTCGACATGTAGAGAAAGCATCGCTTATTGGAACTTCCTTGCAAGGAATGTTTGTGATGGCAGACTGCAAATTTTTATGTCAGCAGTGAAGCCTAGTTCATACTTCTCCATCAGCAAGTTTGGACCCACACGCACACGAATTGACGGAGATGATTTCCTTTTATACTTCTCTGTTGTTTCAAAGCAATTCCCCACCAGGACAGCAGGAGGTGGAGACCTTTTCTGCCGGGTGTGCCTACTATTGCAGTGATGTCTCTGGTAGACTACAGTTTGTTCACTTCAGCTTGTAAACGCATTTCCACTAAACTGGCCTTGCAATATAAAGCATCTAGTGCCCAAAAGCTGCAATGACTACTAATTACATCGACTATAGAGCACCGTTCTGGTGAAATGATCTGGGGCTGATGCTGGGCGGACCAATCACAGACGTGTGCTCTCTGCTGCGTTTGACGGATAGTTAAAAAATTGGGCTCTACTCCATGCGTCCTTGCCTGACTGATGGACAGCCTTTGCATCGACGGATAATGGCGTGTCTCCGCACCTCCCCAGATGGAGAAGTATAAACTAGGCTTGAGAGTACTCCTGCAACTAAAAGCTACACTGCTAAGCTAACCAAAAATAGCGGCAATACTTGTTCGGAAACAATTTAATGAATGAACATTTAGGACACTTTTTTATTTTCGTAATATAAAATGATAGTGCCAGGTTACAGGTAGAAAAGTAGTTCCTAGTAGGTTTAAAGCGGACATATTATGCAATGTAACTTTTTTTATCCTTTTGCATTGCCATTTGGGTCTCTGCTGCTTCTATAAACACTCCAAACATGAATCAAAAACCATCCACTCATTTGGTTTTGCAAATTTTTGCTGTTAGAAAGCTTCTACAAGCCATTTGAAAAAGTGCCTTATTGTGACATCACAACAAGCTGAATTTGCATATAACCGACCCTCCCCTGTCAACAGATTTATTTTCCCAAGTGGAGCATTACAGCTTTTGCTATAGTACTCCACTTGACTTGATGCAATCTGCTGGAATTCCTTACACAGAAAACTCTTTAAACCTTTAAAGTGATTGGAACTTTTTGTTTCCTACCTCTCTTCTTCATCTTCCTTCTTTCTTCTCCTTAATTTTCCGTCTCCGTGTCCATAACATCAGGAAATAAAAACCCCAACAATTCATAATAAAGATTTTTCACACATATATCAAGTGGAGTACTATAGCAAAAGCTGTACTGCTCCGCTTGTGAAAGTAAATCTGTTGGGCTTCTACTTGGTACTCAGACACCAATTCTGAGCTCCACACTGCCAAACAGGACACGTAAAAAAAAAAAAAAAAAAGAAAAAGAAAGTGATTGGAATGTTTGTATTGAAGTGACTTTCTTGTAAAGTGTCTTGCGATGACATCTGTTGCAAATCAGTGTAATATAAATAAACTGGATTGAATTGATATATACGTGTAAGAAATTAGAAAATACTGTGGGTTATTTTTTCTCTGAAATTACGGACACGGAGACAGACGATAAAGGGGGAAAAAAGAAAGATAATGAAGAGAGGTAGGAAAAAAGGTTAAGTGGGAGTCACTGAAAAACTCATTGCAGCGATTATTACAAGATCTAATTGTAGTAACCTCAGCCCGAAAATGCATCTGTAAACACCTGAATCCCCACACCTGCGTGTGCATGTGTTTGTGTGTGTGTGTGTGTATATGAGCATGCTGGTGCATGTAAGGTTTCTCCATATGAGTGTTCAATAGCTGGTTTGAGGAGTCATCGATACACCTCCCAGGAATCAATGCAGACACACAGAAGATCGGAGCCATAGACATCCAAAGGACCCGCAGACCACAAGAGCCCCAGGCGGACCAACGCAGGGCTCACCGCACCCCCAAGAAAGGAGCAGAGGACAGCCCCAGGGGAACATCCAGCAGCTACAATGCAGGGACCCTGGGGTTGCTGAAGCAATGAGCCTATGCGCTCAGCCGGCAGCCAGCTATGGACCCGGAACCCAAGGGCACCCCACCCCCCAGCGGGAACCCGACCAGGGATCTGCTGACATGGACTTCAGCCGTTGTTAGTGGTGAATCCAGGGCCATCCGATAATTTAGGAAGTGTTATTTTATCCAGAAATTGTTCAATTTCAGTATTTGATATGTTTATCTCCGTTGAGTATAAAACATTGTAAAATTCTTTAAAGGTGTTGTTTATTCTTTCAGGATCATATACTGTATTCCCGGTCTGGTCTTTAACAACAGATTATTATTATATTTTTTAAAGATGTTTAGCCAAAAAGCTACCTGATTTATTACCCTGTTCAAAGTTTTCTATTCGAAGTCTTTCAATTAAGAACTGGGTCAGTTTATTAATATTTAATTGTAATTCCAGCTTCGCTTTACGGATTTTGTCCAGTCTCTCTCCATCCAGGGAAGCTTCTAACGATTTAATAGCTTCTTCTAATTCCTGAATATGCTTGTTTTCTATTTTCTGTTTATTTGATGAGAATGAGATTATTTTACATCTAAGCACAGCTTTTCCTGCATCCCAGAGAATGGGTGGTGACATACCAGGGAGGTCATTATATTCTAAATATGAAGCCCACTCTTTTTTTGAAATATTTTATACAATCTTTATTTTTAAGCAATTATGTATTGAATCTCCAATTTTTGCTTTGTTAAATTACTTTCTAGAGTTTCCTGTTTCTTTACCAGAGTTAAAGAAACAGGAGTATGATTGCTGACAGCTATAGGGTGTATCTCAGCTCATTCTGATAGGGACTAAAATTGTCAATAATTGAGCTGGTGATATCACTTTATGTTCAAATCCTGTTAATATTTTGCAAGCTGGTGTAATGGAAACAGACATATGAGGAAAATAATGTATTTTTTGCTTTAAGCTTGTACCAGAGCTTGGTGGTACATGTTTTTCCACATGCACATACATGTTTCCAAGTACGATCTTGCTGAGAGTAATGCAACAGGTCATGAACTTTTCATAAAACAAGAACAAGAGAACAACCACAGACTCTAATCCATTGGGACTGCATGAACCGGGAAAGGATGCCGACTAATTTTCCTTTCCATTTTCATTTAGAAGTCAAAACTTCCAAATTTGTTGTATGAATTTAAAATTCCAAGAGGAAAGGTTGAAGGTTTCACGCCAACCCTTACCTCAAAATTCAAGATGGCTGAATATATTTAAAACTTAATGATATCTGCAGAATTTTTGCTTTCAACCTCTGACGTAAACTTGTACTAAACCTCTGTTGGAGAAAAATCTTATTTAGTGATTGGAATTTAATCTTCTCTTCCCTTTAGAGTAGTTTTTTTGAAGCAAAGATGAATATACTTGTGCAGCTACATGTTTTGGCTGTTTTTATTCTACATCAGGGTTTATTCGATTAACTATTGTCTGGATGGTTGTTTCCATTAAAGGCAGCCCAAGAACAACCAATATTGCTTGTAGAACACTTTCAGAACCCTGGATTTACAGGATACAGATACAGAATGAGTGAGTGAGTGAAACACTCAGTGAAATAAATGTGTCATAAAATATCTTCTAGCACTGTGAAATACACTCTGATTGTAAAATAAAAAAAATGCATGGCAATGTTAAAGTACTATCATGTTTTAAAACATGACGACCACTAAGAAGCAGGTCTTTCAATTCGTAGCGAAAAGTAGAACAACAAAGATATAACTTGTAGCTGAAATTTTATGACTTTATGAGGCTCATTGGAACCATCATTTTCAGCTGTCACTTTAGATCAAACACCTATTTCTCTGTTTTATATAAATCTCTGAGCCTCCCCTTCTCAAAAGACAAATGTGATCAATATCTCACTTTCCTGCAGCCACTGTGCTCTACCTCAATATAACTCCTGAGTACAGAAGGAAGTCATTAAGCTGCCACAAATATTTGTCACAGTGTAATGCAATGATAAACAGGTGGGGGTGTATTTCTCTCTGATGTCAGAAAGATCAGAAATATTTCACATGTTTTTCGTACGCATCATAAATCTGCATAGTACATATTAGGTAAATCAATTGTGGATTGGCAGCTGTGCAGAAGGTGTGCAGCAGATTTGGGCTGGAAGTAACAACAATAGATTTGAAGATTTCTTTGACATAAATATTTTTTTACAATGACAACAATACGGTCACCTACAGATTTGCGGAAAATAATTTAATGTCCATAAATAAAATAATATAAAAAAAACTGCCTGTGTAAAAAAATCTATGTTGCACAGTAGAGTTTAACACAATATTAATGTGTTTTACATAATTGGTTTAAACAGTGGCGAACCGTGAGGTTGTTGAAGATATTCAGAGAGAAAATAATATTTAGATGGAGGCTTCTCTTATATGCTGTCATTTTCCATTAGAAAAAATATACTGCCAACTCGAGGGATATTCTGCATCTTGCTCTAAATACCTTAGACCTTAGACTAAATAAGGGCATAAATTCTCATAAGCATTTTGATCAGTTAGTCATATTTTCTATTTGATATCACTTGGCATATACTGGTCCAAGGTGTTCCAGCTGGCCTAGGGACATTTTTGACAAGAGACAGAGCTGAGCTGGTGACAAATACTCAAGGACATTGAAAAATCCATTGGGGAGATGGAAAACTGACACACATTAATAATTTTCACTTTTTTTAAAGAAAACTGAACCATAATATGACATCCATTGTTAATAAAGTTAAAAAAATGTGTTGAAGTTCTCCACAGCCTTTGTTACATTTTGAGACTCCTAACTGTTTCACTAAAGCTGCAAAAACAAATAAGACACAGGATTGTCTTTTCAAACTGTCTCTGCAAAGTGCTAGGACCAATCAGAGCAACCAACAACGTGACGTATGCATAGTGATGGAAATCAGTCAACATGGCAGTCCGCCATGCACCGTCAAAGAATAATAATGGGGCAGTCATGGCATCCAGCAACAACATTAACGACTTCTGTTGTTTTTGTCAGAAAAACCAGAGAATATCTGGTGTACTGACATCAGAACATTACTGAGCTGCCGCCATTTTTGTTGTTTTTGCTCTGTTGCAGCTCTGCAGTCATTGTAAAAAGAAGGGGAAAAAAAAGCTTTGCTGTAATGGGGCTAGGCCCGCCGAATGTCTCTCTACAAACATTGCGTGCTGTGACTGGCCCAGCATACACTTAGCTGAGCCAATGGTAGACCTATGGAGGTTACAATCTAGCGTGGCTAGACCAACCTGTAAAGCAAAATTTGTTGCTACTGCTACAGTTTGTCTAGATTTCGAAACTAAATGGATTTGGATTCAATTGAGCCTCTAAGATCAATAAACAGATTATTATTGCAATTTTTGCTACCGTCATTTTACTATGGATATGTAGCATGTGCTGTTATTTGGTTATTTCCATGTTGTTCTGTAGGTATTCACATCTGTTACACTGGTGTTGAAGGCTTGTTATCAGTTCACTCTTCATGTTCATTTTACAGTTCTCTATGTTTGACTTGGTCTGCCATGCTGTGATAACTAGAGCTGGGCAATATACCGATTATATCAATTATATAGATTTATCAAATTTTTCAATTTCTGAAGACTGAATCTTTGGAATATCGAGAATATTGTGGAAAAAAATTTCTCCAATATACCTCTTGGGTTTCCATAATTCTAAGTGATGTCAGCCCACCCAAGGCCTTCCATCTTGTTTTACGTGTTTTTATTTAGACTTTGAATTCAGGTCAACTTTAAGAAGGTATGGTTGAAATAAAAGCAAGTGTTAAACAAAATTTTTTGTCATAAGAATTACAAAGGGGAAAAAAATTTAGATTGAGATCAATAATCGAATTTGGCATGAAAAAAAGATTTTATTTTAATTCCATATCGAGCAGCCCTAACCTCCTTTAATTTTTCTAAAAAAATTGTATATTTCAACTTTTGAAAATAAATCTTTAATTCACAAATAACCTTTTGATATCTTCAAACAGAACAAGGGTTTGCTAAGAATTGACAAAAATTGTGATTTGTTCTATATAGTGATATACAGTAAATCAATATTGACTGATATCCATATACTGAATTTTATCGTCATAGTTTTTTTCTATAACCCTACTAATAATTATGACACTTGCTTAGATAATAGAAACTAGAGGTCAACTGTAGGAGGATTATGTGAAAAATGTTTTGGTCTGATTAGGCAAAGTGAATGATGAATATAACTTTTATTTACTGACTCAATTGACTTTACTCAAAAAGTACAGGGACCCACCCACTCCGGTCAACACACCTTGGCCCTTGTGCTGACATTCGGCATTGAGTGTGAGGAAATAACAGTCCTCCCATATAACCCAGTTCTGTCCGAGCATTTTTTGATAACTTTTGATAACTGAATTTACTTTAACTGACCATCTTATACCTGAAAGAAAATGTCATTATAGTAGAGCTTTATCAAATAATGCTGTAACAAGAAAAAGCATCTGTTCCATTCTTACTTTCCCCAGTGTCTCAGAGTAACACAGTGGAGACCAGCAATTCCATCTCTAACCCTTCAGAAATTAATGGTCTGGTTCATTCAATACAAATTAAAAAATTCTTTATTGATCCCAGAGGGAAATTAAAGGAATATGGGGCAGGATTTGTAAATAAAATAAACATCCATGTCCAGTTTTTTAGTGCTGTTGGGTGATGAAGCGTTATAAACCAAAAAGAATGATTGATTTAATTGTGAGAATGGATTCTTCTCTTCTGCAACTGGGAAATGACCAAGGATGACTCACAGCCCACTAAAAAGTGGCACTAAGAAAAAAAAAGGATGTCACTGTGAAGAGGTATGTTTTTTTGTGAAGCGTTTGTGCGCGCTCCCTTGCGGCTGGCTGCAGTTACTTGGAGCGCCGGTCTCGTCGCTCGTGAGTTTCGTTTCTTCATTCTGCCCCATGTTCCTTTAAGTGTTGTTGTAGTTCATAAAATTAATCAATTCTTTTAGGAGTTATTATAGATAATGATGGCTGTGGGCAGAAAGGATTACCTGTAGTGGTTTGTGATGCAGTGAAACTGAAGAACCCTCAGACTGAAGACACTCTGTTGTTTTAGGGTTGTCTGGGTTGTCCTTATATATTTTTTTGATTTTATGAAGAAAGAAAAGGGTCCACATGTGATTTCTGTTTGTTCTGATGAAAAGTTTCCCATTGAAACAAGGAAATCCCTGTTCTTTAGGTAAGACTCATACCAGCCAAGTACTCTACCAGAGAGACCAACCCAGCTCTCTCTAAGGTTCTGCTGGAGATTTCTTTCGGTTAAACAGGAGTTTTTCCTCTCCACTGTTGCTACATGTTTGCTCATTATGAGGGATCGTTGAAGGATTGCTGTGGTTGGAGTACGTATCAACGGGGCACAATTGCCAGTCAATGACTCGATGCAATCTGCTGGGATTCCCTAAATAGGAAACTAATTAAAACTTTAAACTGATTGGAATGTTTGTATGATTGCATTGAAATGACTTTTCTTGTAAAGTGCCTTGAGATGAAATCTTTTGTGAATTGGCGCTATATAAATAAACTGAATTAAATTGAATTTAGCCCTGCGATGGACTGGCGACCTCTCCAGGGTGTACCCTGCCTATTGTTCCGTGACTGCTGGAGATAAGCAACCCTGCATAGGATGGATGGGTACAGATGATGGATGGATGGATGGATGGATGGATGGATGGATGGATGGATGGATGGATGGACGGACGGACAGACGGACAGATGGATTACATTTAACTTTTGACTTTAATACACCTAAATTGAAACCTGGAAGTGTCCACTTTTCTGTTTTATACTGAAGATAAAAATGAGTTTAAAGAATAATTTGAAAATGTTTTTTTTATTTGAAATATGAGACGACGTTAAAGTACTAGTTTTGTAACGGTACACAAAAATCACGGTTTGGTACGTATTTGGGGTTTTACAGTCACGGTTTGGTAGATTTTCGGTACACTTTAATCAAGCAAAATAAATGTAAATGTGCATATGACCTTTATTTTACTTTGATCAGTATTAAACAAAGAACCCTTTTCCCCTTGAATTCCTTCTTTTCAATACCTGAAATTAATTTAATTTAATTTTTTTGTATAAATCAAAAACGTTGAAAGTATAGAACTAACTTGGGATTTAATTGGATAAAAACAATGAATAAAATAGTACAAGCACACATAGCCAGAAAACAATATAAAATAATGTTTAGAAATGTTTAAATAATACTTCTCTGTATTTGAGAATAAAACATGCTTAAATCACTTTGTAGTTGTTTTTATATTTTTAAAAGCCTAGTCTCACAGCTGTACTAGAATGCAGCATGGACAGCTGTTAAAAAAATCCCTTTTCATCAACAGGGATTCTGCTGACTTGCGTTTTATACAAAATAAGAAGTTTCGGCTGATTGCATGCTAGTGGTAGCCATGTGGGCATCAGCTGTTTTTTCTCTAGTATCAGTGATGTTTACATTCAGCTTGACATTGTTTCAGATGAGTCATTCAGTTTCAGTGCAGAGCATGTTATGTACCTTATTGCTGTTGAGAGATGCGTTCGCTGACAAAGTTCTGGTTCTTTTCTACTGTAGCTGCATGAGAAACCATTATTGTTCCCAAATATTTGAGTTTAGTTATAGCTGGGAGTCCTTTCTGTTTTGTTTTGGTGGCCTTTTTTAAAGTTGCGCTGTGGAATGTTCCACTGCGCTCTGAGTTCCACAAATGAACATTTTGCATGTGTTCAGGAAGAAAACAGCTGTATTTGTTCGATGCACGTGCGTACCGAACAGACAGGGCCACACTGAAAAATCCACCGTACTGTTACACCCCTATTAAATACCAATCTTGACTGAGTTATGAACTTCAGTTTAATAATTCGAGAAAGCTACCAACTGTATGTTTGTTTTCAACTTTACCTTGCATGAGCATTTAGCACAACGATCATAGGTGGGTTTCCAATCTTCTCCATTGCGTCTTATAACTTCATCTTGTGGGCAGTTACTGCTGCAGCCTGGACCAGATGTGCACATGCAGTCATAGCCTCCTGGGAGGTTCACACACACACTATCATTCCAGCAGGTGTGTGTCTGCAAGCTGCATTCGTCGATGTCTGAAAGACAAAACAAACTCTTTAACATGTTTAGGAAAGCTCGATTTATAGCTACCACATTTAGTATGGATATAATTTTCTATAAGGGGTTTAGCATAAATGCAAATGTAACTTTTTACTGCCCTAGAGACAAAAAATTTAGAGTCAACATATACAAACTTTTTTTGTAAAGTATGATCACATATTTTTTTATTAAAATCAAATGGTAAATGTATGGAAACTTATGAAAAGGCTTGATAGACCAAAAATACCTTAAATAAATACCTAAAGTCTAAAATATGGTATTGTTTAAACACACTAAAGAACACTGAACATATATTGAAAGGGCATTTTTTTGAGGGGAAAAATGCTGCTTTTCTGGTTTACAATCATTCAACAATACTCATAATATAATTTTGTAGCATTGAAAGTATATATCCCACAATTGTCACTTTGATGTGGTTCTATGTTAAGAAACGGCACAGAACAGCCTAGACCAGCCTTTTTTTTTACCTTTTTTTTCAATTTACTGTGAAGCTCGGAATGGGCAAGATGTGACATTCAGAAATTCTGCAGTGGCCAAATTAATTGCAGCCCCAAGTTATTCAATGATTCTTTTAAATTAATAGCATCCGATAAGTAAGGCAGTGAAAATTGAATGTTCACACTGATGCAGGCGGACAGGGAGGGTCACAAGCAGTGTTAGAAAATTCTTATTTTTGCAAAAACCGTCCAGATTAGAAGTTTAAATGTTCCTTGCTAGGTTGCAACACACACACTACCTAACAGTGAAGTCACAAAGAAACATTTGGGACACATGGAGGCTGTTCTCCACTGCACCATCATCATCAGCTTCTTTCTTGAGGCTATGGGATTTTAAATTCATACTTCAAGCTCTTTCATTTTTAATTCTATGTTTCTTACAGCATAATTTATTCATACATCCATAACTTTTTTTAGTGATGTCTGTGATCTATACTATTTATGGCATAACTGTAATTAAAATGTAGCTTGATTGTGTGGATAAGCTGTATTTATGCTGCCTTGGCCATCCTTATAAATATTTTAAAAAAGCACCACCTGCATTGCAATAAATCAGTAAAGTCTTATGCTTCATCCTATCTTCATATTTAATACACTTTCCATAGTATATAGCATGAGAGTTAGATTTAGCTGAATAATGAAAGATCCCACTCAGTCAGCTTTTTATCTCCCATACCCCAACAAACCAAAATAAGAAATCCATACAGAGATGAGGTGGATGATATTTTCAAATACTTTTCTTAACCCCAGGGTAAAAGAAGCCCCTTCTTAACTTTTACCATGGCATTTAACTCTCTTTATCCTCCCCAAATGTGAGCTGTTCAGAAAGAGAAAAAGGACCAAAGGCCTTCTGACAGCAGCTCTGTTCTCCCCTGCCAGAAGCCGCTGCCTGTAATCACCCCCACAGCACACTGACAGCACATTGCCGGTGCTGCATAAACAAAGGACCAAAAAAGAAAAACTGAAATCGCTCAGAAAATAGGTTTCTGTTTATTGGTTGCCTTTGTTGAGCAAAACATGTCAGCAAGTCAATTTCTTTCTACATTGTACGACTGTGAGCCCATTAAAGCATTTTTGTTTCTTTCCGTCTGTTTTCCTGCTTATACTCTGTGCTTAGTTCTTTTACATTTCCATCAGGCAATCCAGTGTTTAATCTTTTGCAACCTTCAGTAACACAAATCAGACTGAACAAAACAGTATCTAAATTGTTTCATCTTTTACTGCCTGAGCTGTGCCTTGCCTTGTTCAGGGGCGCTTGAAGTGAGCTAACAAGTCAGTGGTTAGACAACCCATGCCATCATATACAGCATCAGACTCACTTCAAGCACAGCTTCCTGTTTTTCATTTTCCACCAAAAAACCTGCATCATATCATTTTCATAATGAACTTTTCTTGCTAACTAAGCTAATACTTGATGTTTTACTGCTATGTGCATTTAGCTCGTGTTCCATAATTAGGAATAATATTTTTCATTTTAATGCAATTTGTTAAAGTTGGCCAGAGAAGGTTCTGATAGTGTCATTCCCCCTGATAAGTATATTTAGGCTTTAATGTAAAATAATAAAGGCAGACTCTCAAAATATTCAAAAAAGGATTCAAAGCCAGGTTGAAAGTTGAAAATATACTCATCATAATATCATTTTCATCATTTTTACCATTTAAATTATTTATTTGAGTTGCTCTTTTTCAGACTATAAGGATCATACAACAAACGGCTTCAATGAACTCTAAAAAAAAAATAGTTCAAAAGTTATACATACCGACTGCCAATATATATATATATGTATATATATATATATACATATATAAATATATATGATTTCACCTAGTATAGTGATTCTGGCTAGGATTTTTTTCACAGACTTGATACAGTTGATTTAAACTGGTTGGTTTTGTTGGTGATGTTTTGAAACCTATTGTACGGATTAAGGTTGCGGCCATTCTAGAAGTTCACTGTTAGCCTGCTGCATACTGTGCAAAACCTGTTCTCATGTGTGTTTGAGATCATTGTCCCGGTGGACAATGAAATTGTGTTCTAGCTTTTGACCTGAAGTGAAAGACAAGGATTTGGAGAAAGTCTTTATTCTTACTTATTCCCTCCACTCCCCCAAACGAATTCCTTAAAGGTACCAGTTTTGAAGTAGGAGCAAATTTCTTAGTCTGCACCCTTTAAGTCAAGGCAATGAAAAACTTGATTAACAGTGCACAATACACATTCATGTAAGGCCTGCCGCCTGAGTCTGGTATTGGGGTTTCTCTTAAAATTAAAATATTTTTTTTCTGATGATGACAACTTGGTTCAGATGGTTGAAACTTGGATGGAATTAGGTGTTCCAACATGAAAATAATCCCAAGTGGGAAACCCTCTAAAAACTTCTAATCAAATATTAGTATGGGTGTATGTATTAATTTGAGCTTGTATTAATTATGTTGACCTTGTGTGTAGATAAATTCTCAGCAAATGCAAACTTGTGCACCTAAACCTAAATTGTTCTTTTCTTGAGGTTGATGAGTTGCTCAGCAAGTAAACCGTCTCTAGGTGTACTTGGCAAATACTTGTCAAACCAGCTGCAACAAGACACTGTGACATTACTGAATGTGCACCCTAATTGGCTCCACTATCAATTCTTCTAGAGAAGGAGAGAGAGGAACAGAGCTCAGCCGCAAATTTATTGTGCCTCCTGACAGGCTATTTGCATACGCTAAATGAAATCCCCATCAGCCAGTCAGATATACTGTACCTCTGCTAGTGATGGATTAATACTCTTCATGCTACATTCATTGCATTTAGCCACAAGCTGGTGCTTGCAGATGAGGCGCACTCTTACATGCGGGCTTTTAACGGCAGCGTTAGAATCAGACACAAAAGCCCCTTGGATAGACCAGCTGAGCAGAAGCAACCATATGTGAAACTTTCACTCACACCCAAATGTGCTGTCACACATGAAAGAACTAATCTTATGTTAAAACATGACAATGCCTATGCAGAAAAATACACACACAATGAAAACATTAGGCACAAGCCAGTAAATCCCTCTGAGAGACGTTTGTAATTAGTGGGCATCAAAAAAGCTCAGTATTTGTGTATTTAAATTATATTTCTTTGGTCGGTCTCCAGGCAGTCCATATGGAGAGGTCGAGTACTCTACAGCAAGAGAGAAAATTATGCATACACCCTGTCTTTCAGAGAGACATTGGAAATTTATGACATGTTATCCTCATCTTTATTCACAATCTGTTTATTACAGCCACCTGTCGCCCCCTAAAGCGATAGGAATGAAAAACATGGGATGAAGCATGCCATGCGCAGCTTATAGTTAAAGCTATAAAGGAGTTGTTGGCAGCTGCTTGGGTTCTCACCTCGATATAGCACCGCAAGGTGACATAATGGCATGTCTTCTGCTAAAGTATGTATGCCCCATTTCACTTCAAAAATTATTTCTATTAATGAAATAATAGTTATTTATCTGGCTATCCGTCTGTAATATTTTCCATTTCTAGGGATGAGAAAAGAATCCAGACAAATTGTGAAAAAAGTGTACAGCCCTTTCTTGCCAAACTCAGAGAGTGGAGTTCCTTCAAAAATAAACAGCTTAAAGATTGAAGCTGCTGTCACGCTGTTTCTCATCTTTCCATGCCTGTTGTTTAAAAAAATGTCTTTTAAATAAGCCAATACGTGAGTAAATGATGGGCCTTTAGTGGAACATCCAGTCCTGTCACATCTTTGAAAATCTCCTTTCTGTGTACTGCCTGCATGAAGAGCAGACCTGGCACCAGAGGGATTAAGCAGGTTTTTTTTTTTTTTTCAGGGGGGGGCAGGAAACAGTTTTTTATTCAAGTCCTTAGCGTTTTTATGTCCCGTTGGTGATACGTTACATACTTCCCTTTTTGCAACATCCTTTCTGCAATTGGACAAAAAGGTATTTGGCAGCCACCGATTGTGCAAGATGTCCCACTAAAAAAGATGAGAGAAGTCTGTAATTTTCATTATCGGCGCACTTCAACTGTGAGAGACAGAATGTAAAAAGAAATTCAGGAAGTCATATTGAATGATTAGAAAAAATGGTGTACTGGTCAACAAAAAAGTTCACCTGAATGCTTTGTAATGTAACCTTGGTAAGCAATGACTGAGGTCAAACGTTTCCTGTAGGTCTTCACCAGGTTTGCACACACTGTAGCTGGTTTTTTGCCCCATTCATCCATGCAAATCTTCTCTACAGTTGTGATGTTTTGGGGTGTTGCTGGGCAACATGGACTTTCAAATCCCTCCAAAGATTCTCTATTGGATTGAGGTCTGGAGACTGCCTAGGCCACTCCAGAACCTTGAAATGCATGTTACGTAGCCACTCCTTCATTGTCCGGGCGATGTGTTTGGGATCATTGTGATGCAGGAAGATCCAGCCATGTTTCATCTTCAATGCTCTCACTGATGGAAAGAGGTCTTCGCCCAAAATCTCATGATACATGGCCCCCTTCATCCTTTCCTTAATACAGATCAGTCGTCCTGTCTCCTTTGCAGAAAAGCAGTCCCAAAGCAAAATGTTTCCACCCCCATGTCTCACAGTGGGTATGGTGTTCTTGGGATGCAAGTCAACATTCTTCACCCTCCAAACACGGCAAGTGGTGTTTATACCAAAGAGTTCTAGTTTGTTCTCATCTGGCCACATGACATTCTCCCAATCCTCCTCTTGATCACCCATATGGTCTCTGGTAAACTTTAGATTAACCTGGACATGTGCTGGCTTAAGCAGGGGAACCTTTGAAGGATTTTAATCCATGATGATGTTGTGTGTTACTAATAGTAACCTTTGTTACCGTGGTTCCAGCTCTCTTCAGGTCATTGACCAGTTCCCCTTGTGTAGTTCTGGGCTGCTTCCTCACCATTCTCAAGACCATGTGTATGGACAGTTTTCTGGTCGTGGCTATGGTTTATGTTGGAGTCTGACTGTTTCAAGGTGTGGACAGGTGATTTTTATACAGATAATACGTTTAAACAGTCATCACTATTTCTAACTACTGTTAGCATGCTCATATTAGCCTAAAAATTATCCTGCACCTTTCTTCTTCTTCTTTGTGATGTTTACTGGTGGCTGGCAAACTACAAATTGGTGCATTACTACGAACGTCTGGTATGGAATGTGAACCAGAAATGTCACACAAGGTTGCACTTCCCTATCCAATACTGCTGATGTATTAGCATCATCCCTGCTTGAGCTAGCTTCGCTCTTGTTTTTATTTATCCAAGCTTGAATGTCCATTTTCGCATACAACAATATAAAAGTGTCTTCTTTTGTGCCTTCTTTGGCACCTCCAAACATCCAAGCCTATTGTACCCTCTGCTGTTTATCTTGGGTCAATACATTTCATGGTTGCAACTTAATTTACACAGGTGTTATATTCAATCTTGGGCAGGCTTAAAGAAAACTATGAATTTTACAGTTTTTAGCAGTATCAGGATGGGGTGGTTAAACTTCTGTCGTATTTAAGGATTCACTGACAATCTGAGGACTAAGGTTAGTTGCTCCATGAGAAACCCCAAGTGGTCAAGTAATTATTAACCGAATAAATCAAAAAGTATGTCAGGCTGCCAGTAGTTGGGAGGCATATTAGATATTCCACCAGATGAGACCAATTAATCTTTATCATTGCAGCATCATGAAATGAAGAAAGTTCTTTTTTTGGTCACTGTCACAACATTTATGAAGCACTTGTTTAAATCCAGTAGCAGTGACACATTTGCATGGTACATATTACATCTCAGATTACGCTCATGGCATGGAACTGATTGACTTACCAAAACAATTACCGGCAGCCTGGCTTTCATACAAATCAAATTGCATACTTTACTATCTCAGTTGCATAAGAAGGCAATGCTGGATCGTTACTTACCTAAGGCAGCTTCCTACACCATAGAAACGGAATGCAGATATTCAATAGAGTGATTGGATAAAATGTGCTGCACAGATGAATGCCCTGAGAGAAACTCATCTAGTTGTTCTGTGTGCCAAGGACAATTTCAAATTTAGAAAAAAAACATAATTTCACTAGAAGCTCTTTTTAAAACGCATCCACTGAAAATGAAAGGTACATCTACTTGTTGTCAACACTAACTTCATAAGAATAATACTTTTTTATACCACAGCTAAAATGATTAATTTGTACTATTTATTCAGTCGTTAACACTTTTCCACATGCAGCTCATGCAGGTGTAGAAATCATGAAGAAAGGCACAGTCAGTGCTCTGTTCTGTCTCACTGATGCTGTCAGGTTTGCGTGTTTAAAGAGAACCCAAATGCAGAACCTAAATTATCTCAGATTTTATTAAATAATAAGTAACAAAACTTATAAATAATCACGAGAAAGCCAAGGAACATGGAGATCAGAGAACGCGGGAAGACAGACCAGGGATGAACAGGGAAGGCAGGAACCAGGAAGGGAGGAATGACAACGAACCAGCGACTAGTGACTGAAAGAGAGGTGAATATATACTGAGGAGGAAATGAGGAAGTGACTGAGAAGACCAATGACCAATTAGTGAGAGCAGATGCAGGTGAGAGGGAGAAAGCAGGTGGAAGTAATCAACTGGGACAGGAGGTAAAATGGCTGGGAGACAGAAGACTCTAAAGAAACTATGAAGCAAGGATAATAGGTCTAGGGAGGAATCTTAAGGAAACAGTGGAGAACCGAAGGAAGAAATAAATAAGGACACTATCTAAAGAGGAACACAAATAGGAAGGAGGACAAAGGAGGAAAGGGTGAAAAACATCTAAGAACAAGGAGAAATACGGAAACAAGAAAGTGCAGAAATAACTAGTAAATACAAAGAATAACTAAACAAGAAAATAGAACTAAATAAGGAAAATAACTAACAAAACACCTAGGAACTATGACAGATTCACATTTAGAGAAACTTTCCAGCAAAAATCACATTTTATTAATTGAGCGGTGAGACTACGTTCTGCTTTAATCTTGCTATATTGATACAAAATCCTACTTTTTGTTTGTTTGAAAGACTTTTTTGAAGACATTAGTGTTTCCTCATGAAATAAATTTTAGAAGACATTACAGTGTTTCCTTACCTAATTCATCCGTACTCGGTGCAATGTCCTTGTTTACTGTTGCTTTTAAGTGTGTGTGCATGGGAGATGGGGGGGGGGGGGGAGTATAACTGATCATGTTATATATAAAGACATGTGATCATGTCTTTATATTGGGGGGCGGAGGGTTTACGATATGTGGTGTCTGGATGGGTTAAAGCCTAACACTCTGGATTATGGGGAGTAAAGGAGGCGGATATAAAAACAGAACACAAAAAAAGCAAAGATTTGTGTTAAGAACATAAAGGCAAAACAATCAGTGCATGCAATTCTATCACATCATATATATTATACAACAGAAGCATATAATTTCATCAGGTCTGATCAGTAGAGCACAAACTCCCTAGATTATTGCTGTAATTTGCTGCAAATAGACTTTTACATCACATATTTATGCAACAGAACCACTTTAGAAATAATTTTCATGGCATACGGTTTTATCACAGAAATCATGACTGCTAAAGTGAAAGTCAATTTTTGTCTTTTTAATCAGAGAGTCTCTTGGTAGCCAGCCACCTAAGCAATTTGCCTGTACTCATTACTTTTCTCAAAACAAACTGAGAAAAAGGCTGTACTTCTCACGTGAAAAGCTAGAAGATCTTACCATTGTTGCATTTCTATTATATATATATATATATATATATATATATATATATATATATATATATACTACAATTAACTAAAGTGAATACTTCTTTGAGGTTTGTCTTGAACATTGCTTTCCTGTTTGAAGGTGTTTGATTGAATCACTCCAAAACTAAAATTTGCACCATCATAGCCCAAGTCAATTTTGCAGACTTGCTGAAATTTTAATGAGACCACTTTTTTGGCTGGAAAATGCTGAGATCATTCATCTCCCATCCAGGTAGATAGATGAGAACAGTCTGCTGATGTTGCATTTTGATTCAAAGGTTAATTGACAGCAGAAGTATTTCACTCAGTCAAGCAATCCTGTTTGCTGCATTCATTACAAGTACAAAGCTGCCATGCTTGGATTGTTAAGAGGAATGTCCAGATTCTGAGAGATTCTGAGCACTTGCTCTTATACAAGCTGAAGGTCATGTGTAATGTAGTGAGCCGGTGCAGTTCCTGATGTTCTGATGATGTTAGAGACAGAAGTCAGTAAGCAGCTATGCTGGAGCTTTAAATGTCACTGAATGAAAAAGCCCTTTTATAAGAAATTCTCATTTTAAAAATTAGTCCTAATAAAAATCCATATTATGAGTATGATGAAATGTTGATAACTTAAGCAACGGTTATAATCCTTGTTTTGAGCATCATGATAATGGGCATGAGACCAATATCTACTCAACTCTTCTCAGTTTTATTTATTGAACTATGCCTATGTGAATTTAATTTCAAAATACTTAGCAAAACAAAGCAGCATTTCAAGATAAAAAATAAGATTGACAATAAAATTAATGCGTTAATATCAATCGAATGAGAAAAATAATTTTAGTAAAGACCTGGGAAATTTGTAATAAAATATAATATTAATAGCAATGAAAAAGAGAAATGCAACAAAGACTGGTCGTAAGATCTAAATGATCTCTTTTTTAATGTCCTCCTCCCACAAGGTGGAAATTGCTTAGCAATTAAAACTGTAATTAGTAATCATTTAACAGTTAGAAGACTGGAGTTTGAATAAGAGCTGCACATCTGTTTTTTGCGAGAAATACAGTTTGCCAAACTTTGCCAACAGTTAATAAAACTAGAAAAGTGCATTACGTTAAGCGCAGCAACACATGGGCAAAATAAAAGTTGTGTGGGTGTTTGCTTAGTAAATGCGCCATTACTCTATTTTCCATGTGGATTTTTCTGTTTTTGCTTAAAATGATTTAAAGCACATCAGTATCATTGAATTGTTTTTAGTTCGTGTTTTTAAGGTAGGATTGTGCAGATGTTAAATGGTTCATTTCTGTGTAAATGTGCATTTTTAAATATGCAAAGTGCTTTTTGGGAAAACCCCAAATAGTTCAGACCCCTTCTAAAAATGCTTAGAACTGTTTATTGTAATAGTTCAAACACCAAACCTACCTTAATATGAATGAAAACGCACATTAGAAACCATCTTAGCACAACCGGCGACCAGGCCTTTTCGGCTTGTGCTCCATCACTTTGGAACCATCTACCTCTTTCATTTAGACTTTCCTTATCTCTCTCTATCTTCAAATCCTGCCTAAAAACTCATTTTTATTCTGTTGCATTCAATTCAACTTAACTCTGTTTTATTCTATAATTTTTTTTCTTTGTTCCTTTGTATTCATTTCTCCATTCTTTTGTCCAGCACCTTGGTCAACTCCCATGGTGTTTTAAGAGTGTTATATAAATAAAGTGGTATGCTATGGTATGGTACCGCAACATCTACAGTCTTCCCTATCTTCACCAGGGTCGCTCTTGGGGGCACAGCCAATCAGCAAAAGTAAAATGAACGGCGCTTCAGGATTGGCTTCGTAACCAACGTCATATTACCCATGTTGGTATTTTTGGTGTTTTTCAAAAAACGAAAAGATGTGAGTAGTTGCGATGTCCATGTCTCTTTTAGATGCTGCAGCTGTACTACCTTACAGACTGCATGAGGTAGAATCACGTGACTTCATGCAGTCATGTGACTCCACCCTATCTAGCAGTGTTGCCAATTTAGCTACTTTGTAGACAGACAGACACCGAGCAGCAGTGTTGACATGTGTTTCTCTCCCGTTCCAGGTCAAGCTGCAGTCAGAGCAGATGTTCACCCTATTGAGTCCAATGCCACCGCTGGCTAATCCTACCCACGCTTAGATGTAAATGTAAAAATTGTCTGTCTAAAACAAATGACTGCACATTTAATAAACACCAATTTGACTCACAGCTCAGTCACTTACTCATCTCGTCCACTATGTGTGCGTCTCTCTGTGACAGATGTTAAACAGTCGTCATGTTTCGAACTCTGAATTAAAAGGCTGGTTGAAGCAGTTTATTGGAGATGTTACACTGGCCTACTGCCTGTATTTTAAGGCAGATTTTTATTGCCGCAATTAGTGATATAAAAACACGACAACTCAAAAACATACTCAAAAGGCAAAACCGTATAACAGTTCCACCCCAACCACACTGCCATTAATAGTTTTAAAAAAATATTCCCCCAAAAAATATAATTCTCCAGTGGTGTCAATTACAATTACATACACATTATCAAATGAGGCGATGACAAAATTTAGTGACTTCTAATGACTTTTGGAACAACAAATACCTACTTTCCATGTTGAGGAGTTGGCAACACTGGAAGAGAAAGATGGTGAGGAGGATTCAAATACCGAAGCGGCGGGGACAGAGGGGGTCGAGGAGGAAGACGAGAAGCCACATCCCCATCTAGAGAAGAAAGCTTGTTCTTTGGGGGTGGGGTAGCCATCGTCCATTTATCATTCTCGGGGTGAACTGCTCAATATATTGTGATACTGATTTGAGGCCATAACACCCAGCCCTAAGTTGTATGAAAAAATCTGTGAATAGGCAAATTTTCCACAAATGTTATGTTCCACAGAAAAATTTGCAAAGACTGAACCACAAATAGGCAGGGGTCCATTGTAAAATATTCCAGTCACCATATTGGAAAACAATGGTAGGAAAAGGGTTCCAAGATTTTACAGGAAATTTAAATATGCTTTGACGTAAAAGTTGTAATATAAGCCTATTTGCTTTATGTACTGTATTGCATGTGGTAAGGAACCTTCTCTGTGTCTACATGGAGTCTTTGTACAGACTTTTTTGCATAAACTGGAATTTTTTTTTTTTTTTATTACATGTTCTTTAAAACTCTCGTTTACTGAGAAACCCTGTAATATAATAGTTAAATTCTATCGGCCTGTCTGAGTTGCATATGCATGCTGCACGTGAACATTTTCTCCAACTACTATTGCCTGCATTAGCTGCAGAAAGGAAATAGACGCCAAAAACAAGCGAGTCAGAAAAGGCCAGTCCCTTCTACGTCACAGAGAAAACTAGTATTCATGGTCTTGCCTACCTTGGCTTGCGACTGCTCACAGGGAGTCTGTATTGACTTTGGGCCAGGAAAGAGCAGAGCACATCTCTGCTAGTAGAAGCTAACAATTAGCAATTGCACAACATGGTGGAATACGTTCAGGTTATTTGTGGAGATATCACATCAGCTTTGCTTTTTTACCAAAGAAAGATGAGCACAGAAAGAACTGTTAGAATTTGTCTTTTGAACACCATCAGCAAAGTAAGTTAGGTGAGTTATAGTTTGAAGGCAGTAGCTGAGTTGCATTGCTGTTAGCCAATCAGAGGTGAGACTGATGTATACCATGTATATTAATGAGTACGACTGAACCTCCAGAAACAGGAGCACGGGAGCATTTCTTCAAAAAAAAAGACTCACAAGGCATTCATTGATACTAGAGACCACAGCTAATTTATCAAAAAAAATGAGTGAATGAGACCTTTCAATTAAACAAAGAAATATACATTTAATTTTAGAAAAGTCAGAAACGCCCTGTGTGAGAGTGAGGCAAACAAAGTAAACATGGATTTCTCACTTGAATCCAGACGAGTGTAAACTCACATTATAAGAAATGGTCAAGCAGCTCTCTGTAAAACCAGTTTATAGTTTAAAACTGCAGTGGGGGGATTGGAGTGTATTAAGAGTTTCATAACTGAACAGCTAGAGAGAAGAGAACATGTCAATAACTGTGAGAATGGTGAGCATCTACCGATGCACTGCTGGTTTCTGCAGGACTGATAAGGATGATTTCAGCTCAGTATGCTCACCAACGCAGGAGCTTCCGTCTAGCTGGTAGGATCCATTGTCATGGAAACCACTTCTGCATTCACAGTGGTACCAGCCGGGTAGGTTGACACAGCGGGAGTGGTTGTGGCACTCAATCAGGCCCTCTGCACATTCATCTATATCTGAAGACATGAAAACACGGCAGCATCAGAATCAGTCGAAACATATTTTGAGAAGAAAACTTAAACTTCAAACCTCAGCTCATTTGTGTTTTTTTTATATAATATATATTTTTAAATCTGAGCAGGGTACGCCCGCTGAGGCTGATCTAATCAGAACAAATCACTGCTGCAACTGCAGAGCTGGAGCAGTGGTTGCCCACATCAGACAGCCCCGCTGTCGCCTGTCTACTGCAGCAGTCATCAACTTCCAAGAAATCACCTAGATTTTTTTTGTAGAAATGTTTTTCTTGTGAATGTTTCCATAAATCTTCTCTTTGCTTGTTTCAGCTTTTTTTTAATTCAGCAGACTATGGAGTGCAGCATGCATACACATGCCAAGCCACGAGGTTTAAGGTCTTTCCACCTTCTCAGGAGAGTAAATGTGTCTCATCCATTATGTATGCTGTTAGCTCTGCTCCTCATCTACAGCACTCTCCCTGCTGGCTGTAAAAGCTGACCTGCGTGCACACTTTAGTTAAGGTGTGACTGAAGGTCACACCTTCAATCACGTTAATGCAGAACGTGGCAAACAAAAAAACGCAGTGAGGGACTCTGCATTGAGTTTTTTTCCAAGCAACTTAACACAAAGAATATGGTAGTGTGTAATTTATGTCCAATACAAGTGGTGTCAATAAAGAGGCTTAAATGAAAATAACTTATTTTATCTTTAGGTTTTGTCACTCCAATCTGTTCTGGAGCTCGGACGACAACCACAAAGCCAGAAAACATCGGGACTCACCGGTTCGACCAACTCTGCTTATTTCTAGCTTCCATTGTTATGAATGAAAATGACAAATCTTTGTTTCGCCTAAACTTTTGTAATCCAGCCCCCACTCCTTGGTTGCATCACCATGTGGCCAGGGTAAAAATCGGTTCTTCCAAAGAACCAATCTGACCCAGTTGGTGCTAGGTTAAGAACCGGTTTGGAACCAAGAAACTGGTGCTTGGATGGTGGAAAACCAAAGAGCCAGTTCCAAGTCAGGCTTTAGCATCAAACCAACTCAGTGGAAAAAGGCCCAAAAAGGCAATCACAAGGGCAGCCTTCTATCACCTGAAGAACATTTCTAGGATTTAAAAACTAATGTCACAACAGGATCATGAAAAAGTCATCTAGGCATTTATCTTTATTTGGATTAACTACTACAGCAGTGTCTTCACAGGCCTGCCTAAAAAGTCAATCAGATAGCTGCAGCGGATCCAGAACACTGCAACCTTTGTTTCCAGTAATTAATAATAGCTGAAATATCATAACAATAGTATGTTTTTATGTTTTTATGTCATCAATTCTGTGTTTTCTATTTTTATAGTTGTTTCATTGCTGCTGTTATTTTTCCTCCTAATCATGTTAAGCACTTTGAATTATCTTGTTGCTGAAGGTGTGCTATGAATAAATTTGCATTGCCTTGTCATAATCCAAAATGGGTTATACCTACAAGAGATGTGCTTGGACAAATTACTAGTGTTTGCAAAAGGGGTCATTCAGGTTTTTTTGTCTTTCATCTTCAGATTCCCTCGTCCCTATGAGTATTTTCCAGCTTGTTAGTGTGTCCGTCTGTCCGTCCTTTTAATGTAAGATTTTGGGCCAATATACTTCTTGCCTCTTTAGATTTTCGTATATATATTCAAATAATCATTGGCATAATAATAGGAACTATTTATTTAAAGTAATAAACCCCCAAAAATGAGCCTTTATGCTGAGGTTTTCAGGCAACAGGCAAGAGTATGAATCCATATTTGATGCTAAACTATTCTGTTTTAGGTGTTCTTTTCACTTACACAAGCTTTTTTGCTTGTGATCACCGATCTGTTGCATGACATGATTCAGCCAAGCTACAGCTTTAAGATGGAGAGCCTCATGTTTGTTTCCCAAATTAATTTTGAACATACGAGTATATGGTTGACCAAATGACTTGAAGTTACCCTGGTTTCATAGCTGCTAAAACAGCCTGTGCTTGACCTTTGTAGCTTTGTAGCTTGGTTGGAGCAATTTGGATATTGTGCATTATCAAAAAACAACAACATGTATTTTGAAGAATGTCCAGAGTTTGTGTAGCTTTTGGCCTAGTGTGAGTTGTGCAGTCCTTGGACTTGCATTCGTTTAGGCATTGCATGAACTAGCCTTAGGTTAAATTTGCTAGTAAAATCACTCCTGTAAAAACTGGAAAGTCAAAAATGTTTATAACTAATAAAATAGTTTTTCACTGTACAGTACCATTCTTTTAAAGGCCCTTGTAACCGCTGAAAGTCAACAACAGTTCTTTCTATAAGATCCGCTTTGATCTCTTTTCACTTTAATGCATTATTAGCACACACCTGACTGGTCCAGAGCACCAAATGGAGCTCCGCAGAGCTGCTCGTGCTTATTTGTGATAAGCAACAACTGTCACTTAACAGTACACTTTAGAATGGAAGAAGTAAGGGTAAACATTTCCCTTCTCAAAGTATCTGCATTCAGACTTTATTATATGTGATCAAAAATGTTTAATATGTTAAATGTTATTTATCTGAGAACGTTCCATATTAC
The DNA here is from genome assembly GCA_963556495.2 of Valencia hispanica. NCBI lineage: Eukaryota > Metazoa > Chordata > Actinopteri > Cyprinodontiformes > Valenciidae > Valencia > Valencia hispanica. The sequence continues at coordinate 53,187,152 of OY747701.1, forward strand.
ATATATATTTTCTGGTTTCTACAAAAGTTAGAATTAAAACCTCTTACTTTTGACTGTAAGGCATTAAGTAGTGTGTGTGCTGGACTGTGCATTGCTACTAGTCTGGTGCAGTAAGGTAATAAGATGTGACAGGTTGTCTGGGGGGTTGCCCTCTGTCAACCATTCAGGTCAGAAATCTGCTCAAAGCTACAACAAAATGTTCCCATTTCAAAGGCCCATTTGACGATACCAAAATTAGAGTTGACTGTTGGCTGAAAACAGCCAACAGCTCAACAGAAGAGCACAACTGCCCAGGACAGAGCACATGTGAATGTGGTTATGCTGGTGCATTCAACAAACCTGCTAACAAGATATTGGCCTTATAATTTCCTTACTGCAGGAGAATACGCTATGGTTTTCTGTACTTAACAACCTACTATTTAGAAAAATGTTGCAACCATTTATAACCACCTCGTTTATGTTACTCTTAAAAACCACAATAAAATAAGTTATCTTTGTCAATGTAAACTGAATTCTGAAAAATCGAGGTAATTGAAACTGATCTATCCCTAGAAAAACGGATTTCAAATCATTGTTTCATAGACGGATACACTTGAATTGGCCTCCTAATACAATGCTAACCTTTAGCCTTGAGAAATAAACTTGTCTTTTAAGACCTTCTAAAATAAGATAAAGACTTTATTGCAATTCACGGATAAATCATTAATGTTAGAATATAATGATATAATTATCACAATTTTTGGTAGTACTGCATCGCTTCGCTGCACTTCAATATCAATTTGCGGGACACGTCACGTCAGCGACGGCCGTAGCAATAGCACGTAAAGTCACATGGTATGGAGACCTGAGCAAACAGCCCATATAAAAGAATGAAAAATTATTTTATCTTATTAGTTTAAAGGGTCTATTTTGGATAGACAAACTTATTTTCAAACTTTGCAAAATTTATTTAAGACTTTTTAGTACTTTTTAAGGGTCCTAATTTTCCTTAAATTTATCAACTTTTTCTACTTTTCAAGACCCCGCAGATACCCTGTATAATGAATGTGTTATATATTTCCGTTGTTTTAGACATTCAGAAATTTTGGGGTATGGTTAATGGATTCTATGCTACGAACTTTGTGAACTAACTAAGCTTGCATTTTGGCTGAAATATATCTCCAAGGCCTTGTGTGGACCCTTTACAGCTTGGTTATAATAGCTGAAATCAAAGTTATGTCTCTTTAAAAACCTAGTAAGTCTTAGTGCTGTTATCTTGCAGAAAAAAATCAAAGAAGTTGCTCCCTTTTAAATTTTTTTTTGTTGTAAATATGTTTTCCTTCAGCTATAGTAGACCCTATTGACTACTGGATGATGCACAGATTTTTGTTTGGTTTAATGTTATAAACTATAAGGTAAATTTGACGGTCTAATATATTTTCTTGAGCCCATATAAACAGTCTTGTAGGAAAATAGCTGGTAATTTTTTTTACTTTGATGCAGTCAATACTGTAACATACTAAGTTATGTTGGCACCTGAACAGGTTATCTTGATACAACACGACTATTACTGTGAAACACACCTTAATTGATTTACACCTAAAAGAAAAACTAAATCATGATTTTAAAAAAATAGTAAGCAAAGTACCTTTCCACAATAAAGGCATAATGTGCCACACTTGCTGAAAAAATATTGCTGGCATGCAAAGAATCTAATGTTGTATAGCTTTATTATTATTTTTGAGGACAGGTAAAGCAGGATAGAACTTGTTAGTTGATAGTTTCATAACTGGATTAAAAAATACATTTTATATAAAAGCTGAGCTCTCTTCTTTGTTCTTCAAAGCTATCGAGCTTAAACAATCTAAGCGTTTAAACAAGGCGTTGCTGTTTAAAGTGTTGGTACAGCCATAATGTAAATGAAAATGTGTTCTGAAACACGGTGTCCTCCAACTTGTACCACCATATATCATATTAGAGCTGCTGTCAGCTGCTAGCAGTCTGTGCAGAAAAATGACTGATAAACCTTACCCTCTGAATACAATTCCTCTTACTCTGCCTAAAGTTGGGAAACAAAATATGTATTGAAAAAAACAACTACCGCCATGAAATGATGAACTGTAGTTATTTCTATATGAACCCATCCGCAGCAATCTCATCTCATCCCATACTTGTCTCATGATGTACAGTTTAGGAGGATGCTGCTAAATCACAACAAAGCCATGCAATTGTGTTAAGCTGCTTACACTGAAGGGATTTTATTGTAGGGACATCCTTATACACACATATATATATATATATATATATATATATATGCTGTCAATGGACTACTGACAGAGTGAACATGGGGGGAAATAAAGCAGAACTTGTGACTGCAGCACAACTGCACGAACTATATCAGTGATGGAAGGCTCGAACTCAGCACTCAGCACAGGTCGCTGCAATCCTGGTAACATGGCTGCAAATACATTCTGTGACAATAACTGTCATCTTCAACTGCTGAAAAGGAGTTACAGCACTCAGTGAATTTACCCAGACAACCCTAACTTATTTCACTGCCAGAAGGAGACAAAGGGAAGTGAAGTATCAACTGACATAGGCAACACAGTACTAAACATCTCATTTTAAAAGTTTCCTCAGGATCTGCCATGTACATCGTCATCACCAACTCCTGTGATTGGCTTTGAAGGTGTTTCAGTGTTTGCTCACACCAGGATGGGATAGTGACCGAATTCTGTGAGATTGAGCATTTACTATTTTTAACGTAGCTACATTTATTCATTATGTTGTAGAAATAAAAGCTTGTTCTGTTCTAAAAGGTTCAATATGTTGCAGCCTCTTACCCCCCAATAAACATACCAGTCAGGAATAACATTATTCACATTTTCATAGATACTTTTTACTTTCTTTAGCATACAAAGTACTCTTACATCAGTTATTTTGTTATTTTTATGTAACTGCTCTGTCGTCTCAAACCCCCAGTTGGTCGTGGCAGATGGCTGCTCGTACAGAGCAAGATTCTACTGGAGGTTTCTTCCTGTTAAAGGGGAGTTTTTCCTCTTCACTGGTGCTACATGCTTGCTCAGTATGAGGGATTGCTGTGAAGTCAACGACACAATGTAGGCAACTGTCTACTGTCACTACATGTTCGTCCAAGAGGAGTGAATGCTGCAAGTCAATGACTTGATCAATCCGTTGGGTTTCTTTAGACAGAAAACTTTTAAACTGTTTGGGATAATGAACTGAAGGACTCATTGGAATGTATGTATGATTGAAGTGAATTTACTTATGAACTTCTGTTCTATTTTGGATTTTAGGATTGCACTGTACTTTATAAATATAAACAGTAATTAATCTGGGAATTTTATTTTGATCTACCAGTGCCAAAAGTAAATATTCATTCTCCACTAAGCATGAATGTTCCCTAAACCATTGTTTTTCAGCCCTGCTCCTCAATGCACACTGCCCTGCATGTTTTAGATGTGTCCTTGTTTCAGCACACCTGATTTCAGTAGATAGCTGATCAACGGGCTTTTTCTGAACTGCAATCATCTGAACCAGGTGTGTTAAAACAAGGAAACATTTAAAACATGCAGGGCATATGGCTTGAGGACGAGGGTTGGGAAACACTGCCCTTAATGTATTTCATAAAGCATATAGTATGTATACATTCTCTTTTGGTCTAGCGTTGAAGTTAAAAAAGTGAATGAACTGAAACCTCGCCGGGAGGAGACCATGAGGAAGACCCAGGACACGCTGCAGGTACTATGTTTCTTGGCTGGCCTGGGAACGCCTTGGGATTTCCCCCAAGGTATTGGCCCAAGTGGTTAGGGATAGGAAAGTCTGGGTCTCCCTGCTAAAGAGCAACTCACCCCCCTACTGGAGTCTATCTCCGCCCACATTTCCTGTTTGAAAAGGAGGTGTTGCCTGGGAGACAGAGGGACAGCGGGGGAAGAGGGCTGGGCGGCGTAAACCCTTCGTTGCTATTCCAACTCCAACTTGCTACAGAAGTGTGCCCAAGGCTCTGCTTCTTTTTCACTCCACAGCAGCAGGATGGCATCATCGTAGAACAAATAACAATGTTCAATTCAAATTCAGGTGCAGTGTAGAGTTTTAACCTTAAGAGGGCGCCACACTCACGGTTTTTGGTAAAACATTAATAGCTTTACTAAAATTTACTGACATACCAAAACTAATGACCAGACATGTAGACAGCACTATTGGACACTCATTTATACAGTTTATCAGCAAAAAGAGTTGATTTGGGGATGAGTTGCTCTTTAACCCTCTGCCCCTGCGACCCGATCCCGGATAAGCGGAAGAAAATGGGTGGGTGGGTGGATGAACTGAAACCTGACACCCCAGATGTTTTTTGTTTCATGAAGCAACATGGAAAGTCCTCTTTAAAATCACTTTATAAGTTATTTAAACCTACTGACCTTTTTACCTGGGCTTGCAATCCAGTATATTTATTTGTGGCTGTGTATACAAGTACATTTTTCATACATTTGTGGTTTTGTGTGCGTGCGTGTGTGGCCATGCACAGCCTTCTCTTCTCCATGCCTGTGAAAGTGAAGTGGACATATGACCTTCCTGTGATAGGAGGTACAATATGCTGGACTCTACACTCTATCAATCAATCTGGGTTAAAGCCATGAAAGAGAGGAAGCAAGACAGCATATCCACATGTTTTCTGTTTCCTGCTATGACAACACAGACAAGAGCTTTTAACACTGTTTGGAAGGCTTCCCTTCAGCCTCATCTGTGAATATTGTCATTGGGAAATAAAGGCTTTATGACAGCCCATGTTTTGAAGAGCAGTGAAATCTGCCTCACAGGGAAAACTTGGAACAAGTACACACACAGCAAAAATAAATCAGAGGCTCTCTGGAGAGCCGTCTATCCTGCTGAGCTTTACATAATTACACTTGTCCAAGCTCTACTAACCTACTGAAACAATTTCCTGGAAAACATCATATGAGCCATTTACAAGAGTATGAACCTGTAGATCAGAAATCAGAAAGCATGTTGGAGCTGCTATAGGTAATAAAGCCAAAGCACCACTGTTACCAAATATATACATTTAAACCTTGCATTGACCTCATAATTTACTTATAATTTAGGCTATCATGTCACAGAATTGATAAAATCATTTGTTTGGTCTGCTGTGTCTGGTCATCTTATGTCAAAGTCTGTGTCTCGGGTAGAAATAAATACTCCTTTTCATTGTTCTTGGAGACATTTAAAACAATCATCTGAAAGATATCTTGATAAGGTTTCAGTTTTTAGTTCTAACAAGAACACAAGTCAAATATAAGTGATTGTCAGTTTTACTAAAGATGTAAGCCAATAGTGTCTTCAATGGGCATCCTAAGGTAGACAATAAAAAGAGCCCCACCTAAAATTCTCCAGCAATATTAGTGAGTAAATTCATAACATTATCCAAAGGCATTGAGGTGATGTGTTGCACTTGCTAAATCTAACCCAACGAGAAATCATAGTTGCTGTTTTTTATTTCTCCACTCTGCACATTTTCACATCTGGGTAATGAAGATGGTTGAGAAACCAGTTAGGCAATATGAGGCATAAGACACTACTAACCATACCAGGCTTGAATTCAATTCAAAAACACTTTATTGATCCAAGAGGGAATTTAAGTGTTGTTGTAGCTCATACTATTCAATTATTCAAAGCATTGTTGTAAACGCTGATGGCTGTGGGCAAAAAGGATCTCCTGTAGAGGTCTGTGTTACAGCAAAATTGAAGAAGCCTCCTACTGAAGACAGTCTGTCACTGTATGATAGTCTCATGAAAAGGATGATCAGGGTTGTCCATACTGTTCTCGATTTCATGAAAAATGTCTTCTTTGTGTGATCATCTCCAGAGGTTCCACAGTCATTCCCAGAACAGAACCAGCCTTCTTTATCAGGTTGTTGAGCCTTTTTAAGCCCCTGGCACTGATGCTGCTACCCCAACAGATGACGACTGAAGAGATTACACTCTATACAACAGACAACAGAAGATCTGCAGCATTTTGTTGCAAACCTTTAAAAGGTCCTTTAAAATATCATTTAGAAAGTGAGTCAGCAGTGATCCAAATTCACTGCATATGTAACTGAAACATTTTAGCAGTGGAAAATGTTTGAACAAGGAATACATTTTAGTTTTCGATACTTTGGAAGTAAAACATGAGACAATGTGGTGACTATGTAAACCCAGTGGAAAAAGACCCAGAGGAAAGGATCAACATGGGATGACTTAAAAAGATCAGCGATAAGGTTGACTCTCTACCCATCAGGTATTTTTTATGTTCAGGTGGTTTCAGATTCTCACTGATGTTCAGAGCATGCTATGGAGAGGAAACAAATCTGAGCAGCAGAGTTGGATTTTAATACACTGGAAAACATAAAATCAGAGTATGGTTAGAAAAATAAAGAGATTTCAACACAACAGGAAACAGACTGAGATGAAAACACGGCTTAAAGACAGAAAACATGCCATGTACAAAATTAAAATATAAACCCTCTAAACAGCTCACAAGAGATGCCAAAGGCAAAGTATTTTAAGAAAAGCTGCAAAAACACAAACTGCTCTTTGATTCCTTTTTTTTTTTGATGTGTGGATCTGTAGTGATGTATTTAAATGCTTTCGGGGAAGTTAAAACTTGAAATTGATTTTTTGCTTAATTAACAATGAAAATTAATATAAAATGCACACTACATTGTTTAATATGATCCAATAAAAGTTATATATTTTTTTTAAAGATATCATTTTTAAAGCTACAGCATCAACTTTAAACATTTAAATCTAAACAGCATAACTTAAGTTGACACATTTTTATATGCTGTTATTTGGTAACTTAAAGTAATTATGTATATTGTACATATATAGAAAAGTGCCTTGACATTCAGCGACTATGAGACAGACAGATTCTCCACTGAATCACATCAATAACAACCTAAGGCAGAAACTAAAAGGCCACAGGGAGGAGCCTCATTAGCAGGATGTCTACATTTTGGTGTCCTATTAATGGGAAAGCTGTTTTCAGCAAATTATTATCTACTTTGCATAATGTTTTCCTTTCCTTGCCTCTCTGAAGTTTTTCAAGGAAAACATGCAGGATCATTTTGCAAATGCAATTTTGTAGTTTTTCTTAGCCCAATCCGACTCCTTGCTTCACATCAAAAATAAATTCAATTTTGAGTCATAAATAATAAGCCAGCCAGAGAGGAAAAAAATTATGTTTGTGCATAAGGTTTTATTTTCAGAAAATATCACTGCAGATTTAACTTGCCACATTAGTAAACTGGTAGATAGTTTGATGCTGTTTATTTGTGGTAGAGTTGGTGTTAATGAAAGTACTTATTGGTAAACAGCATTAAAAAAAAGTGATGCATCCAGATTAACTCTGAGTTTCCAATATCCATAAGTAAATATGCATTATCTGCATTATTATTGTCTTCACAAGAAAGTTTTCAAAAATGTTTTTTAAAAAAGTATTTTGTACAGCAAAATAAAGAAACAAGAGAAACTGGACCTAAAAACAGTGCCTTCCAAAAGTATTACTACCCCTTAAACTTCATCAGATTTTGCCACATTTCAGCTAATATACTGAATAAACTAAACATCCATTGGTATTTCTCTGGTGGCTGTGCTGCTAGAAGGTGAACCTCCTCTCCAGTCAAAAGTTTTTTGGAACTTCTAACAGGACTTCTCCACACTTTGATATAATACGTTTTATATATTTTACAAATTGTTTTATTCTTGCATCTCGACATATAGTTTTCCTGCTGAAAAAACGTTCCTGTTTTGAATTTTTGCAGCCCCTCCAAAGTTACCAATGGCCGTCTGAGTGCTTCTCTGATTAATGCCGTCCTTTAGGGGTGCACGATTTTGACAAAAAAACAAATTGCGATTTTTCTGACAAATATTACGATTGCAATGCGATGCGACTTTCGATTTTTACTTTCGACACTTTTAAGTGCATAAAATTTTAATTATGAATGAAACATATCGTTACTTTTACAACACAGTCTTGTACATCTTGACACACATGCGAACAATATACAATAACCTAAAAAATATTTATGTGGCCAGGGCCCTCTTCTGGCTTTTGTCTTCTGCTGAACCCATAAAATCTCTAATATAAACTACATAGTGACTGAGGTAATGAGATTGTTCAATGCTTCGTGATTATTAAATACCTGAACCTAAATACCAAATAAAAATAAGACAACATGGAAATTAACTTAAACAGGTAGCCTAATTTATTTATTATTTTAAATTGACGAATCTTTGCCATTGAAAAATAGAAAATGAACTCCTATTAGATTTAGATTTACAATTAGAACACAAAATCTTCTGCAGTCCACTGCCATTTACTAAACATAAAAATTTTATATTGTACACATTTTAAAATAAATGACAATAACAATTAAAAACAAGACCTTATCCAGCCTTCTGCAAGACAAGACGTAGTAACCTGACAGTGAAGATTAGCCTGAGCGCGGCAGTGGAGAGAGACTGACAGCAGAGATCTGCAGCCAGGCTCCTCTCCCGCTACCCGCTGAGAACAGTGAGAAATACATTCTGCTTTCACATTGAACAAGTCGACAAAAGTCTCTAGCAACACAAGGAAAAGTTGCTAGATTTGTCACTAGTTACTTTTTGAAAATAAACCTTGCCAGAGGGGTCGGAAAAGTCGCTAAATATAGTAACAAAGTCGCCAAGTTGGCAACACTGCTCTGCATACAAGCTTGTTTCCCATCACCATTTCTGATTGGCCAGCAAGCCAGGAATGCGAGACCAAACCCTTTTGATTGGTGAATAGGTTTGTCACTCAAATGTCAGGGGTGGGAAAAAAAACCTCAGCACCTGACGTTAGGTTATCGCAGGAGTTAAAGCCTCAATATCGATGCGATAAAGGTTAATCGGGCAGCCCTACCGACCTTACCAAATTGTCAGTTCAGGGTTTTCTTTTTAAAACTTTTTGTTTGCTAATATTCTGTAACAAACTTCTGAGGGCTGTGCTCTGTTTACAAATTTGGTGATTTCTGAATGCCATTGGTTGTAGCAGATTTTAATTAAGGATTTTGTAGTAAAGGGAGCTGAACACAAATGCAATTCACACTTTCTGATTACTAAAACCATCAAGTCATACCTTAAAAAGTAGAATATTATTTTAGAAAGTGAAACTTAAATATTATGCAGATTCATCACACAATGTGAACCCCCCAAATTTTTGAAAGAATTTAGTTTGGCAGACCTTATAGGTTTGTGGTTATCTCTGTTGCTGGTGCGTCTTTTGCTACACCACTTTTTTCTTCCACTCAACTTTTTATGAATACATTTAGATACAACATTCTGTGAACACTTTGCTGCTGCTGCTTATTTTTAGCAATTACCTTTGTGGCTTACTTTCCTTGTGGTAACATTGACTGTTTTTGGACATGTATCATATATCCATAGATAACATGTATACATTAGAAATGCTTTTTTATAATTGGTGTTTTGTAATATCCTAATTTTCTGAGACACTGAATTTTGGGTTTTCATTATCTGTTAGCATTAATCATAAAAATGACAATACATAACTGCTCGAATAATTTCACTCAATGGTTAATGAATGGATATAATATAAATGTTTTCCTTGACTCATACAAACTATTGAACTTTTTCATGATACTTTTTTAGATGTACCTGTATATATATGTTTGATTTCCATTGGAAGACACACCCTCAAACACACTAAATCTTTGCGTGATATTATGCAAAAGTCCTATAAAATCAGGCAAAGTATCAGAAAGAGGATGGTGGTCGTCCATAAGTTCGGTTCATCCTGGGGTATAATTTTTGGAATGCTAAGGGCCAAAATTGCTTACTACTCACTGGTGGTTTGTTACATGGTTGCAACAGTGCAAAATGTCAAGTTATTTGCAAAACTGTTTGTAATGTGACTTTTGTTAGTTTGAAATAAATAAAAAATTCAAATAAGCCTAACTCATTTGCAATAAAGATATCATAAACCTTGTTTTCAATAACATAATATAGTATACTTATGGTGGTGCAGTCTTATGTAGCTTGCAGCATACAAATATGAATACCACTTTAGATTTAAATTGAGATAATTCTCTGACCTTATAATCTTCTCCTGGTATAAAGCTGTATAACCTAATTAAGTCTAATCATTTTGATATGTTGTATGCGGTTATTGCACGACCAAAAAAGATTAAAACATGTCATAGATAACATGAAGCTTTGGTGAAGACAAGTGAGGGTGGAAATGGGTGGAAAAGCAAGTTTTTGTGTAGTTTGCTCAGAAATTACTTTAACTGAGACCTGACTGGATGTAGAAGTGAGAAAATGTATAGCAAACCATATGGGGAAACTATTAAAAACATACTGTAAATAGCTGACCTGTAAGTACGTAATCTCTGAGAGATGGCTGATCACTTCTGTGAAATTGCACCTCCAAGACTGACAGTTACAAGAAAGAGGGAGACGAAAGTAGAAGATGTGGATAAAATAAAAAGACAGGACATAAATTACCACATACTGACTAAGAGGGGAGAAAAGGAATGGGCAAATAAGTGAGACAAAAAAAAGGATGAGACTGGAAATTAGAATGGAGAAGAAAATAAAGTAGAAATTGACAAGAAGGAGTTGAAAACAGTGAGATAAAAAGAAAAAGAAGAACAGAGGAAGAGAAAAGTAAATTAAAGAAGTTGTTGATATATATAAGAAGGAAGTATGGAACCAATATGGGGAAAGAGGAGAAAGACATGGAGGGGTTAAGGCTAAAAAGGAACTGGGATGGAGGATAACATGGGAATAATGCCACAGATAAAACTGAAAAAAGGGGAGGGGTTAAAGGTGCAAAATGAAATAAAAAAGACAAAAGCAGCAATAAATGGTGAAAAGAATCAAGAAGAGTGGGTTATGAAAAAGAAATGAGATAAAGACAAGCTGAAAGTAGTTAGAGCAGGAAAAATTAACTGTCCTTTCCTATGGCTCTCATGGGATCCTCAATCTCTGCTGTGTCTAATTTAAATAAAGGGCCTGGAGTTGGAGCATAAATGTGTGTTTTGTATGTGTGCACATGGTTATAACTCCCAGTGGATACGTTATCCCAATTCCACACCAACCAATTGTGCTTGGTGTCATAGTAAAATTCTCCAACTTCAGCCCAGCTCTGTGCATAACTGAGCTATAATAGTACCAGCTTGAATGAGAAGATGGGTGAAAAGTGATTTAACAGGCAGGCTGGGTCAAATTACAAAATCTGTAAATTTTGTTTTGAATACAATAAAAAAAAGTACAAAAAAGTACAATATGCAATTGCTATCTAAATAACAGAAAGCAGCTTATTGGAGGCTGAATGGGACAGAGCCATTTCACATAAGAATGGCTTTGCTTTTAGGCATTCCTCATATCCCCAGGGAAGACTGCTGAACTAAACACACTGATATTGCAGCAAATAATCCCTAGAATAATATATTTCAAGTCACTTTGAATGGCGAAAAGCTTTGCATCACTCACCTTTCTGCTGATTTCTATGTGGTTTTCTGACTGCTCAGTGTTAATGTGTGGAAGACAACAAAATCAATTACAAAAAAAAGTCCCTAAGAAGCTGTATCATTCTTGTGCTGAATACAAAACACCAAACTTAGACTTTACTTTTTACTCATTATAATCTGCATCTTCTGCTCTCCAACTACATGTGGCTCTTTGATATTTAAAGGTGTCAAAAAAACCTTTCCAGACAAAGCCATCTGCGCTTTGTGGAACTGTCTTGAATGAAATATAAGTCAGTGCTTAACAGTTTTCTGAAAACAAGGCAAATACCTGAACTTTGATTTGATTAACTTTGTACCTGTTTCACAGCGGTCTCCTGTAAATCCTGAAGGACAAACACACGTGTTTGGAGACACACAGGTCCCTCCACTCCGGCAACTATCTTCACAGAAAGCTGGAAAAACAAACAGCAATGAGTCAGAAGATGTTTCTCACCGTGTCATGGATATGCTGCCAGCACTAAACTACAAAAAGGCTTTGAATCTTAGCTGGTGAACATTCTGTGAAGTAGTAGGGCATGTTGAAGCACTAAGTAGCCCACTGTCTTAGAAGTGTTACGGTGCTAAGAATGTTTGTGGGTTTATTGTTATTTATTTTTTTATAGGGGTGGCTCAGAACAACGGACATTATGGTAAAAGTATGTCAATAAAATGTTACTGTGGCATTTTAAAATTAAAGCTAGCATTATACAAAGTCCTTGAGTAACAATGATAAAGTACCTGTGAATGTGTTGAACTTGCTACATTTATTCATCGGTTAGACTGGCATTTCTTTCTTTTTAGTGTTTTTCAGAACTGAAATTAAATTAACTATACATTTCTCTAATATTCCTTCAAACAAGTGAGGAACATTAAAGATGATTTTATTGTTTTATTTAAATCTTGATATTAACAGAATATACCACCTCCTTAAAAATCCTATCTATGCAAGTACCTTCGCAGGCTGCATCTCAACACATCAATGGTTTCAACACACAAACATATGACTCAAACTTATGCATCACGCAAGTCAACAAAAAAGTCACTTTAGCAACAACGCTGTATACTAAAAGAGGCATCAGTCATCCAAACGTAACAGCGTAGATCAATCATAACATTTCTAACTATTTTAGCGTTAATACCCTGTTTAAAATCAGTTTAAATTAATCTATAATTCAGGTGTTTTCATTTACTAAATCCATATGATTAAAATCATGGGACTTCCAACAAGCTATTTTCAACATGTTGAAACGAAAACCTGTTTACTGCAATAGTGTTGTTTTTTAAAGCTTACACTACACTGTGTTTTTATATCTTTTTTCCCAATAACTGGAAAGTCGTAAATCTCCAGCGAGTTAATTAATGCAGTCCTGTTTAACTTCGTTGTTTAGTTTTAGCAAAACAGATAAGATAACCAGAAAAACTGATTTATATATAATCATATTGCATTAAAAAGATAATATAAAAGTTCCCTTAATTAAAAGTCAGCAGTGTTAAGCCACATTTAAGATTGTTGTTTGGCTAGGTCAAGTGTTTGACAAGCCACAAGGGTGAACTGTGTTGCTACTTCAAAATGTGACATTTCATTCATTTTGCAGCTCATTCTACAGTTCCTAAATTAACATAAGAAATGGACAGGAAAGGGGCACCTATGACTTTCATTGTTTTCTTTTCAATATGAGCAAATGTTACAATACATAAACCTGACTGAAACAACTGCAGCAATCAGAAACGCGAGTTGATAGATGCGATACTGCCAACAAACAGAGCAAAAAGTGAGAGCAGGAATAAAATACAGGAGACAAAAACAGCCAAAAATATATAGTTAGTAAGTGCTTTTAAAGTGTGAAGGATTAAGCCAAAAAAGAGGGAAGACTTAACTGAGAAAGTTCATTAAATAGAAATTAAATTAGTATTTCTAAGCTTAATTAATGACATGATTCAAGAGATGAGCCTTAATGGACTGAAAAATCTATTTAAAGTCACATAACATAGGCTGTGTGAGGAAAATATCTGTGTGTAATCTGTGTGCAGCGGCTTGTCTCAAATTAGTTTATGATACCAGGGAAAGACCATTTGTCTGGATAAATTATCACCGCAACTGTTTGAAGAAAAAAGGGGCTAAATATACAAACAACTGCAGAGCAATAAATAAAAGTAGAACCCCGAGCCAGGAGCTATTAGAGCTATTAATCTGACTGGTTCCACTATTTAAGAACTTTTATCAGGCCCTCATTAGGAGCCCGATTGCCTCTGTACTAATAAACCTCACTCTTAAAAATTAATTACACTTGTATTGACACGATCCATCTCCTGCTCTAATTATCATTTCAACTTCATCAGCAAAATGTTGCCTGCCAACTGAACAAATGGCATGATGAGATGGAGCGGCATCACCACAACATCACTGTGAGGGTTGGGGGTTTTCTAGAGCTAGGAAAATGAAAGTATTTCGCATATGCAGTTATTCCAGTATAACCCAGTTCAGAGATGCCTCCATTGTCATCAACTGGTCAAGAAATTTTACAGCAGAAATTAAGGTCTTAGGTATATAAAATAGGTCTTCCAGCATTTCATACTGTGGAAATGGCAAGCAATGTTATTTCAACTGGTATTTATAACATTTGCAATCTCACTTTGTTAAATGAAAATTAGGCTGAATCCAACAGATTTAAATTAATTTTTGATTACCTTAAAAGGAAAATTCAATAATAAAAGTTAAAACTTGCTTATATTTAATTGATCCAGTATCCATTTTCTTTTTCTTTCATTTCAGCATCCAAATGTTAATATTTAAACCCCAGTAGAAAATAAATCAAAGGTTATACACATTTATCACTGCAACATATACGCATTAAAACTGTCAAATAACATGCTTCGTTCACTTAAATAAACACAACTTCATAATCAAATAAGTGTAATTCATCCATTTATGTATTCATCCATCCACTGTCTTTTACTTATCTGGGATTGGGTTGTAGGTATAACAGGTTCTCCTAAACAACACTCTGCAGTCCCTTCTGCACTCCCAGGCAAGAAGGAAAATATGGTCCCTACAGGAAGTTCCAGGTTTGCCCCAGTGCCTTCTTTTATGAGGACGTACCTGGAAAATCTCCAAAGGTAGGTGCCTAGAAGGGGTCCTGATCAAATGCCAGAACCACCTCTGCTGATTCCTTTTGATGTGGAGGAGCAGCGGCTCTACTCCAAACTTCCTTCAGATGACGGAGCTCCTCATTCTTTCTCTAATGCTGAGCCCAGCCATCCACGATCTGTCGTTCTCCAGTCATGATCCACATCCCAAGACCATAGGGGAGGTTTAAAAGGTTGATGGACAGGTAAATACGTTTTGCTTTTTGGCTCGGCTTTGTATAGCACATTTCAGCAACAAGGCAGTTCAAAGTGCTTTACGTGTTTAAGCATAACACAATAAGCAAAAAACTAACAAATTAAACAAACTAGCAAAAAAAGGAATTACAATGACAAAACCAAGAGAGGTAATGAAAAACTAATCCGACTACAATTATCAATGTTCCAGTGTTAATCAAAGGCAGCTCCAAACAAATAGGCTTTTTAGCCTTGATTTAAAAACTCTGCGTTTTAGCAGTTTTCTGGAAGTTTGTGAATGCTGCTCCTACATGTTTGGTTCTGACTCTAGAGATGCACAATAGACTCTAACCAGAAGACCTGAGTGCTCTAGAACAGTTGTCCCCCACCCCCGGGCCGCGGACCGGTACCGGGCCGTGGGTCATGTGGTACCGGGCCGCGAGCCACACATAAAGAATAAATAACTTCCAGTATTTCCGTTTTATTTATTATCTGAGGGTGACCACTGTTTTATTTTTAAAAAAATGACCGGATATCCCCGTTACATAGCTCAGTCTTGACACGTCAAGAGGCTTGTATTGGTCACGTGATAGTCACCGCTAAAATTAATCCAACAAGCTAGCAAGATGGATAAAAAACAAATGTCTCTCGACCGTTTCTTTGGAAAGAGGAAAAGGCCCAAGGCTCTCACTGATTCAGCGTTGTGGTGAGTTAGATTTTTCATGCACTTTGTATTTGTTTTTGTATTAAATCTTGAATTATTAAAGGTATGTTTACATGTTACCGTGGCAACCAGAGATCGTTAGCTGAGTGCATGTTACTCGTATTATGTTGTCTGCTCGATGTTAGGAGGACGCTGTTAATAAAGCTGCGATTACACATTGGATTTAAGTCTTTTGTTATAATTTAAAAAATAACCCGTTTTTATACCGTCCGTTATCATTTATCCGCCACACCTTAAAGGCCGGTCCGTGAAAATATTGTCTGATATTAAACCGGTCCGTGGCAAAAAAAAGGTTGGGGACCACTGCTCTAGAAGGTTGATACAATAAAAACACAAGATCTTTAATGTATTTTTGCTGCCAAGCCATTTAATGATTTATAAATGAATAATATTTTAAAGTAAATCCTCTGAGCTACAAAGAGCCAGTGTAGTGACTTCAGAACAGGGGTTATGTGCTTTACTTTCCTAGCTCTAGCAAGGACACGAGCAGCAGTGTTCTGGCTCAGTTGCAGCTGTCTGATTGACTTTTTAGGCAGACCTGTGAAGACGCTTTTGCAGTGATCAATCAGACTAAAGATAAACACATGGATGAGTTTCTCTAGATCTCTGAAGCCTAATACAATCTATCCATCTCCCACTTTATCCTATCATTAGTCTTGAATAAGTCAACAAGATACTTAAATTGCTCAGGTCAAGGCAAAGATTGACCAACAAGCCAAATTGCACAATCTACTTTTTCCGGTTGAGAACTATGGCCTCTGATTTACAGGAACTGGCTTTCATCCAGGTTGCTTCACAGTTGACTTATAAGTCTATTTTCTCTTTATAGAGGTTTGTCTGAAACAACATGTAAACAATTCGCCAAATCATTATTCATTATTTCATTCTACACATAGAATATCGATGTTTTGGGTTAAAGTATAAACTTCTAAAACTCCAATTTTCCTCAAATATTCTGTCTTAAAAACAGATTATAAAACCACAAACAGCAAACAAACAAAACACACAGCAAAATATGTAAGGAATTCAGTACATAAAAGGTATATTTACTTAGACATCTACCTTCTGTGGTATTTGAATGACATACGTAAGTTTAGAACAACTTTTTTGTCTTCAAGGTGTTTTTTTAAAAATGGCAATCAACTAATTACAAATCATACATAGAGGGGAAGAAAAGAGTGTTGTTATTTTCTTGCCACATACATTGCAGACTTTAGCAACATGGCAGTGATTTTCCATTTCCAGGCAGAATTGAAAGGGGAATCAGAAATGCATTGCTGAGCTTCAAAAAATACATTGGGGAACATATAAGACAAGTGGTATTTCACATTCACAAGAAAAGACTGAGAGTGGTGGTGTTGTATTGTATTCTCTACTATTTTCTTTTTTGGTGCCTGTAGAACGTGATGTTTATTTCCTGCTCTCTGTCACATAAACACCCGAAGTTTACCATTGATTCCACTGAGTCTTCACAAAAGCTGTTATCTTGACCAGAATATCTCACAAAAAGAAGTCGCTCTATCATCCTTCTCCAACATAACTTTTTCTTTGGTCAATTTTCATCTCAAATTTCCATTTTCCTCTGCAAGTTCCTCTGTCTGTGATGCCCTAACACAACATTAACAGGACCTGAGCTACAGGAACAGATGCAGATTTCACCTGGGGTTGTGAGGAGACGAAGACCCTACTTCAATATACTCCCTATGACCTCCAGTGAAACTATCTCCCTGCTTAAGTGAGCCAGTTGCTGACTTGTGACTTTCTAAGACATGCTTATACTAACAGATTTTCTATTTGAGTTCCCCATTACATCCCATAGATTGCTTTCCAGTGGGTGGTAATAATGAAATCATTTCACTGTGCGACATGGCAAACCGCAGCATTTACGGTCGTTGGGCGTCTAAGGAGCCATCTCAGAATTAAGAGCAGGAGAGCCACAGTGAAAGGAAGTGAATATTCGACAATCTACATAGGTGGCGGTCGAAACTGGTAGAACAGAACTGATGTTATAATTCACATTTACGCTGGTTCAGCAATATTCAGTAGCGCAAAGCAGATTTTAACCTGCTAATCACTACATATTTAAGAGGCTATGTAAACATTATGAACTCAAATAGTTCCTAGAATTTTTTTCCAATATCCATTTTAAATGTTTCCTGTTTCTTAAAAGTGAACTTCAGGATATTAGCAAAAACAACAAGGACGGCAAAAATAATCAGTGCGGTTAGCTGACTTCCTTTTTGCTGAGCAGCAAATTTTTAATGTAGCGCTGATTCCAAATGCCACTCAGGTCATTATTCCCACCTAGGTTATTGATATCATTATATGTCTTGCAACAGAAATTAACTGCCTCTCCATTAATCAAAAGACTAAAAAATATACCGCTCTACTGTAAGTCAGCAAAAAAAGGAACCCATTGCAGGTTTGCTTTTTAATGGCACCATAAGATAAGGGACTTTAAAGAAAACAATGCTACCAAAAGATGCTTATACACCAGCTAACCCAAGCCCAGACCCGGCCCCGGAGGACATTAGCTAGGGGTGGAGGCAGTGAACACTTTTTTTATTTAAGCCCTTTCCATTTTTACGTCCTTTTGGCGGTACGTTACATGCATCCAGGTCAAATGTGCCTTTTTTTGCAACACACTTTCTATGTACTTGTTCATATTATACATAATTTGAAAACTGTGATTCTTCTGATTCAAATTATGTATACAATGCAATTATAACTAAACACAGTAAACACATTTGTCAAATCACTCAGAAAGAAAAGTAATAGCAACTCACGCTTCGAAGCCCCATATCAATGACAGAACTGAGCCCTCTCGAACAAAAATGGTCTTTTTACCTCCACAACGGTTCAATGAATGTCCAAGCCACACTAGTCCAAAACAAGTCTTACGTCGAAAATTCAACTTAATCTACTGCTCAAAACCTTGATAATTCCCTTCCTTGTGTCTATTTCTCACAAAACTTATCAAAACTACCGTCAGCATGCTTACATTAGCCAAAAAATAATGTCACACCCTTCTTCTTTGTGATGTTTGTTGGGAGCTGGCAAACAACAAATGAAGCCTCATGAAGAATAGCTGCTGTGAAAAACAGCAGCTAATGGGGATCTAATAAACAAACAGCACCCTCTTCTGATTGTCTTAGGTGAATACATTGCATGGTTGCAACTTAATTTACACGGGCACTGTAATCTGTGTTGGGTGGGCACAATATCTTAATGGGTTGCCTGCCCCCACTGGCCTGCCCATTTGCACCGGGCCTGCCCAAGCTACAGATTTTAAGGGCTTTTCAAGGAAAAAAAGCATGGTCATTGCAACTCAGCCATACACCACACACTTTGTCTTTAGGCACCACTGTTATATGGAAATGTTTTGCAAATGTCACAGCAATAACTAAATGATAATGTTACTCAATGGCACCCTGATTATATTAGCTAATGATAACTGTCCACTTGGAGGCCATCATATATTAGGTATGAAACACTAAACTTTCAGAAGGTCAGGCAATCATTAGTTACAATAAAGAGGAATATGAGACAGTGACACCTTGGCATAAGTTTAATCACATGATCATAGCACAGTAGACAACTCAACCTTATAGAGGCTCCAAAAGCAAAAACACATTTTATGATCATCTGTTGGGGAAGCAGCATCAAAGCCAGGGAATTAAAAAGGCTCAACAACCTGATGAAGAAGGTTGGTTCTGTTCTAAGTGGCAAAATATGAAACACAACCCAAACCTTTTATGAGAGTCGCAATCACAAAGTTTCAGCATAAATAAGGCTAAAAGTGGATTTGGTTATGGATATTAAAAATCAGTGAAAAGACACAAATTTAAGTTCAATATTTGAATATTTTATTGATGTAGTCGACATCAAACATAATTATAAATGACAAAAACATGTCAGATTTCAGAAAAAGCATCTAATTCAAAAAGTAAAAGCAATCTTTTCTATAAATACTTTTTGTTACAGTATGTGGGTATAAATATGGTCTTAGAAGCATGGAGACTTGCAAGTGACTGAGAGCGCTTGTTAGAAACCTCTTTCCAACTAAGGAACATGTCAATGCGTGCAGAGTCTGGCCTTGCTGCATTAACAGTATGCATGCTGAAATGACTGCCTCTGGCTGATCATTAGTCTGCAATGTTTCACTCCACTTTTTAGTATTGACTCAGCTCACCTGAGACATCAAGCAACATAGTTAGAGGGATTTGATTTGTATCTTCTCTTTTAAAAAGGGGTTTTCAATCTATAAGTATATATTCCAACAGAGGCAGGCACCACCACTGAAGAGTAAGAGAGAAAGCACAATAGAGCATGCATATCCCTCGTGAAAACACCATTCATTAGTTCTGAAAGAGCAGGGAAAGTGTACCTTGATAATGGATGAACACAGCTTCTGCACTCTCTCATCTACTACCCTAATCTCAGAGGACCAAAGATGCCTCCTGCCTCTTTGCTGCAGAGGATGTGTATAATTTTGCTGAGCTTTCCTGCTAATGAATGCACAACAGCAGGCATAAACACAGACACAGAAGTTTACCTTCTGCTGCAAGAAGGGGCTGAAGAGACCAAAGCATGAACTGAGAAAGAAGTACTGCCAGCCCTTTTATTCATACAAATGCCTCACTTCATTATGCGTCAGGGTAAACGTAGTTCACCTTTAGCAGAACTCTCTGTTGGGCATTTTACCGAACATCACAGATAATGACTGCACTTACAAGACAATAAGAGCTTGGGCCAGGCCGTCGGCATGGATTAAAGATGCATTAAAGAAGGTTTTTACTGCCATAATGTATCTGCAGAGCGCTGAAATGGTGGTTGATCAATACTGCTGACATGACAATTAATTCTGCCAGGTGCTTCTAGAGATTTCTTGCCTTCTACACATTTTAAACTACTCCTCAGGGTGGTGTGCTACAAGCAAATCTTCAGAATTATATCTTATCTGGATATCGAAGACATTAGAGAGCAATTTGAGGAATAAGAAGATTATGCAGTTTTATATCTGTGCTATCCATCAGTTTAATCCAGATATTTGAGCTGGATCATTCATCTGGTCACTGCAGTATGTCATTTTACAATAAGTTATTTTTGTTTTCTGCGAATGAACTTGAGTTATTGTGACTAATCCACAATATTTTCAATGTTTTTGTACAGTGGCATAGATTTTGATACATTTTCAGTTCAACTGTCAGTTCACAGCTGTGAAATCTTTAATTGCACAAAGCCCATCAGACAAAACATGGCTTTAGTTTAAATGGTTTGAAAAGTTCCTCGCACAAACAGATGGCGTCAGACAGCTAAGCAAATGTTGAAGTTTGAATAGCTTGTTAGACAGAATACTGAAATATACGCAGACACTTACAAGCAAGCTTTGTAAACCACATTTCTCATTATGAAAACAGCTGTGGTTAAAAGGCCACAAAGGGGTTCTTGATTTCCCTTTAAAAATATCCATTTATAAAATTTTCTGGTCTAGTCTGTAATTTTTACCAGCTTTGTGTTGCTAAATAACAACATTGCTGTCCATACAGTAAGACTGATCTCTTCAAAACATGATCTATAATGTTAATCTAAAATAAACTTTTTTTTATTTGGAAAAAAAAGCGGCTGTTTATATTTGCTTCATCCAACTGTCTTAATGATAATGATTGGAGAGCTTGCAATACATAAAAAAAGAAGGAAGCAGAACCAGCAATTAAACTTAAGCTTCTTTAACAAAGAATTGCCATCATTAACTCTCAAAGACAGACTGCTTCTGAGCTCCGTTTGACCATTCTTAAACCACAATTGACCTGTGGCTCAGGTTCACTTAGCCTGCCTTCTGAACGCAAATGAACCAATAGCATTCAACTATCAGTTTCTAGGAAATAAAAAGACTTGCACATTTTTGCTCTAAAGAGAAGCATTGGGACATGCAACACTTTTGTTGTTTTCTGGGCTTTATCTTTGTTTTAAGGAATAAAAATGTTTAAATGATGTGCCTGGGACATATGCAAAAGTAATACACAATATTCTGAGAGGATAAGCAACAGAGTTTATTTTATCCCGTTTCCCAAACCAAAACATGGATGAATGTCTCCATTGGAGAAAGCTGTGTAGCAGACCACACAGTTAACTTTACGTGACAACTATAAACAAGAATGTCTACTTTTGTTCTAAGACAATGGTCTTAGCATAATCTTAGCAATCGGGTCATATAAGTTAACATCAATCACATAAAGCCTAGCAGTAATGAGCTAGGCTAGTCTCCTAACAGGCTATTGTTATGTCAACTGATGGAAAATGAACTTTGAGATCTGAAGATCCATGACTCTTTTTTTTAATTTTTTTTTACGTGTCCTGTTTGGCAGTGTGGAGCTCAGAATTGGTGTCTGAGTACCAAGTAGAAGCCCAACAGATTTACTTTCACAAGCGGAGCAGTACAGCTTTTGCTATAGTACTCCACTTGATATATGTGTGAAAAATCTTCATTATGAATTGCTGGTGGTTTTATTTCCTGATGTTATGGACACGGAGATGGAAAATTAAGGGGAAGAAAGAAAGAAGATGAAGAAGAGAGGTAGGAAACAAAAAGTAATGAGAGAGGGTGAGTTGAAAATACAAGAGAGGAAAGGGAACAAAGAAAACACAGGAAAACATTGAAGTCTGCCTTCATACCCACAGGACGGCAGAGAGAGGGGAAAAAACAAAACACGAAAAAGGAACATCGACAAAACAAACCTAACATCGTGAACTAAGAACTACACAACCACATCACACAAGAATGGATATATAAATACAATAACAATGTCACAGAAAAACTCATGGTACCGATTAATCAAGGTCTAGTAATGATAACCTCTGTCCAAGAATATATCTGTAAACACCAGAGACCCCACATATATGTGTGTGTGTTAGCATGCTGGTGCATATAAGGTTTCTCCATAAGAGTGTTCAAGAGCTGGTGTGAGCAGGCATCAATCCGTCTCCCAGGAATCGATGCAGACATGAAGGAGATCGGAGCAAAGACGTCCAAAGGACCCCCAGAGCCCCAGGCGGACCCGACCGCATCCCCCAAGAGAGGAGCAAAGGAGAACCCCAGGGGAACGTCCAGCGGCTACTATGCAGGGGCCCGGGTGACAGCAGTGACGAGCCCATCGGCCCCGCCGGCAACCAGCCACGCCAGGGCGGGCCGGTTCATGGACCGGGAGAGCCGGGGCCCAGGGGCGCCCAACCCCCCAGCAAAGACCCGACAAGGGACCGGCCGACGAGGGGCCCCCGGCACCACCCTGGGCCAATCCCCACCACCAACATCCCAGCGCCCAACCCCTTCCCCACGTCTGGGCGCTCCACCGATAGCTGCAGCAGATGGACAGCATCCCCAGGCCAAGCTCAGCCAGCACCTGGACACCAAGTGGTACCAGCTCCCGAGTCCTAATCCCGCGCAACGCAGAGCGCCGAGACCAGGCATCAAACAAAGGCCAGGGCCGGTCCAACCTGCCAATGAACCGACCACGCACGGTGCGCACAGAACAGGTGATCGAACGAGCAGAGACGCTGGATCCGTATCCCGCCGAACAGGCACCACCCAACAATCCCAAACCTGGTACCCCTGAAAGAGGTGCCCCAACCAACCAAAGGAAGATATCGGCCCAGCACTTCGGCCGACCAACACACCGGCCCCCCCAGGCCCGGCCAGGCACACACCAGGTCCGAACCGGATTGACTACCGACGCACCAGTAGGCAGGGGCATCTGTCACCGGCGGGGAGTGACAGAGGGGAAATAGGCCCCCCATTAAATGTAAGGCCTGAGGTGCGCCAGGCGAGAGGGCAGCCCAAGACCCAACCTGACAGGCAGACAAAGACATACAGACACAGTCATACTTTCCCTCCCTCTTAAAAACATATATTCTCACTAACTCACCAAGACACCCAAGAAATGACGCTGTACCCTCACTCACACACCCCATACACACTTCATGCTCCCAGGTCCAGGTACCGATGCCCCAGTAGAGCCACCAGCCCCCGGACCCGGGAGATGGACCCCCTACCTTCTAGGACAGAGACAAGCAGACCGCCAAGGGCCCTACAGTGGCGAGGCAGCCGGACAGCCCAGGACCCCGACCAGACCACCTGTTCCTCCTCCGGACCCCAACCCCTGATGGCCCGTAGCGAACAGGGGTGTAAGAAGACCCCTAGCCTCTATCTTCCTGCTCGAGTATGGTGTTGATGCTTGTTGTAATAATGTGCATTTAAAACAGAGGGGTGGGATGTGGGGAAGGCAGCCACACATCCCCCAACCCTCATCTTGAGCCCTCAGTGTCTGTATGTGGTTTAACAGTGGCACCGGCACCAGAGGTGAAGCTGATTGAACCGCTCCCCCTCTGGATGCCGAAAAGTGTGCCCACCCCAAAGTCCCTACATGTGTGTCGCATGAAAATTTTATAAGTGGGAGTGTCTAAGTTGTATATTAAAATTGGGACCCAGGACGCCACGGGATAGGGAGGAGGGAAACCCCTCCTCGCACCCCAGTGATGTGTCAATGCCCCAAGACCCTATATGAGTGGTAAAGTGATGGAGCGGGTGGCCAGAGGTGTTCGGGGACCCCAACCAGCAAACAAGGCGAGACGCCATACAGAGACCGGCGATGACAATCGGCCCAGAAAAAAAGAGAGAGGCGGCTGCACATGCCGGCCACCCGGCCGGCCCCGACCCCCACAGGCAACAGAGACCCCACGCCGGCCGACCCCCGGCCAGGACCACAGCCAGGGGGTGCGGAGCCCCAGAGCCCCGAATCCCCAGGACCACCCCAGACCCTACCCAGGCGCAGCACGGCCACCAGGCCATTAACCCATGTCCGTCAGTGCAACCCCCCTAAGGCACCGCATGCAGCCATCAGGAGTCACCACCCAAAGCCACCAAGCCCAACCCCAGGTTGGGGCCACGACGTCCAGCGCACGGTCCGCCCAGTGATCCCTCCCCCAGGGATCCCCCCCAGACGCCTCCAACCCCAAAAACGCCCAATTCAGCAACAGTATCCCAAACGACAAAACCAAGTGCCCCCCACCCCTACTAGGTGATGGAGCTGATCAAAGGAGCCCAGAGAGATTGATCAGATATGGAGCCAGAGGCCGTCTCAAGACCAATATGGTCCAAGAAGATATTTCTATACTGATTAATATTAAGAGCCTTTTTATTTTTCCAGTTCAGGAGGATAGTTTTCTTAGCGATGCATAACGCAATGTGAACCATTAGAACTGACTTTATGTCCATGGTGACATCATTTAAATCTACCAACAGGCAAACTGAGGGAGATGGTGGAATGTTACATTTCAGACACTTTGATAAGTCCTCACATATCTGGCACCAAAATTTCTTAACAGGTGGACAGAACCAAAGTGCATGAATATAAGTATCTGATATATTGCTTGTGCATTGTAAGCAGGTATTAGATGACATAAAACCCTTCCTAAACATCTGTTGACCTGTATAGTGTACTCTAAGGATTTTGTATTGTATTAATTGCAAATTAGGATTTTTTGTTATTTTAAAGGTTCTTAATCATATCTGAGACCAGACGTTTTGGTCAAAGCTGGCTGATAAATCCACCTCCCATTTTGAAATAGGGATGGCTTTGATTCTTCTAATGCAGATAAAGTTTTGTATATTTTAGACAGCAATTTGGGGGGGTTGAGATTAAGGAAATCTAAAAGTCTTGCTGGAATTTGTAATTCAACTGTATTGAGCCTAAATTTACCTTTAAGAATAGATTTAATTTGTTGATATTCTAAGAATTTGTTTTTATCAATTCCATATTGTGTAATTAATGTATTCAATGGGATAAAGTATGTTCCTTCAAATGTGTGTTCCAGGTATTCAATTCCATTGCACCTCCGGTCTGGAAAACATATCATACATTTTTTTTGCAAGATGTCGGGGTTACTCCAGATGGGTGTACGTCTGCATGGGATTATTATGGACTCTGTCATTTTTAGAAACTGCCACCATGCTGTCAGAGAGGAGCTGATATTTATGCTTTTAAAGCAGTCATGTCATTTTATATTTGAGCTAATAAATGGTAGGTCTGAAAGTTTTATCTTATTGCATAGTGTCTGTTCTACATCTATCCAGGACTCATCTAGGTAGCTATGCTTTAACCATCTTCAGATGTATTGGAGCCTGTTGGCTAAGAAATAATGATGGAGGTTTGGTAGATCTAGACCCCTTTTTTCTTTGGTTTTCTGCAGTGTCTTTAAGCTGATACGTGGGGGTTTATCTTTCCAAAGAAATTTAGAGACAGAAGAGTCCAGAGATCTAAACCAGTCTAGTGATGGTTTACTTGGGATCATTGAGAATAAGTAGTTGATTGTGGGCAAAACCATCATTTTTATTGAAGCAACCCTTCCCATAAGTGATATGGGTAGGGATTTCCATCTAGCAAAATCATCTTCCACGTTTTTTAAAAGTGGGATGTAGTTTAGCTTTATTAAATCTACCAGTCTTGGTGAGACATTGATACCTAAATAAGTAATACTCCCTGACTGCAGTTGTGTATTAGTTGGATTCTGGACAGAACAATTGATTGGAAGAACTGTAGATTTTAACCAATTTATAGAATAATCTGAAACGTTTGAGTAAGAGTTTATCAACCCGATTACCTGAGAGAAAGAAGTTTGTGAATGCTGGAGAAAAAGTAATACATCATCTGCATAAAGACTGATTTTAGGTTCTATGTTATTGCATTTTATGGCTTTAATATTGTGAGTTTGCCTGATTGCTGCAGCTAGTGGTTCAATAAAAATAGCAAACAGGGAGGGAGAGAGAGGACATCCTTGTGTCATTTCATGTGGTGCATTTTGTGTATTCGCGCTTCACGTACGTTTTTGCATAAGCCTCTGAAGTTGAAAAATGTTGAACTTTGGCGTCAATTCGCGCCGTGTCAGCCAATAGGGAGCCTGGTTACCAGTGATGCTGTGACCCAGTTCAGGGCAGGTACGCTAAGCCATTCATTCAAGATGGAGGAAAGACTGATCAGCGCTGTGGCTAATTGTCCGGAGCTATATGACACCAGCTGCTTCTTCTACAGAGACAGGAATAGAAAGGACCTTGCTTGGAAGAATACCAGTGAGGATATAGGGCAACCTGGTAAGTTCATTTCACTTTTGAAAGTTTTAACTGACCCTGCGAACCGCGCAAAAGACAGCGCCTACTGTCCCGCTATTTTACTGTTATTTTCCCGCTGATGTACAAATACTTTTCCGCTATCATGATAATGAATGCTATTTCTCGAAAAGTGCTACCGTTATGTTTACATGCCGAAAACAACAACTGTTATCTTTGATGTTTAATATAATCATCGGAAAATATTTTTCAAGTGGCGGGATTGAAGTGGCTTTATATGAATAACGGAAACTTTTCTTTCAATCCACAGAACATGCTACCCGTTTAATATAAAGCTAAAACTAGGCTAGCACATATAGATGCACTAAAAACAGTGATCAGAATATCTTACCTGTTAAATGTAAAGCTAAAACTAGCACATACAAGGAAACTAACATACAATGGCTGTCATATAAACTTGAAACAAGATTGAAAAAGCCTTAAAGTATTTTGAATAATTTAGCCAGTTATAATACGGATTGATGGATAGCACAGATAGCAATGGCCGCTGGCTGCTCTGCTTTTTGACTACGACACTGGGGGCCGCCATTGCTCCGCCATTGCTGTAGTACCGCCATATAGCCGCTAGTCCCCCATTGGAATACATTGCACTTTAGACATGTTAAAAAAAACTTTACTGCCTGGTGCCTATTTTTTTTTTACTGTCTACAGCTACATATTGCTCCTGTGATTATGCTGGGTTAAAAAAAACCAGGGGCACCATGCTGGTTAAGGTAGGATAAATTTTCAAAATCTTGCATAATTAATGAGGGCCGGATTTTGATTGACAGGCCGTTTACGTCGCTGCCTGGCCCATCGGCTAGGCTAATAGCTCGCTGCGCAGCTGCATGAAGCTAGCAGAGGCTATCTGTCTCAATCTTTTCAGTTTGATATATTAGACTATTGAATAATGTGTGAGCCTAAGTAAAACATGTTTGTAATTACAAAATGTAAGTAAAAAATTTTTTCCCCTTGTCTGTTTGA
Organism: Valencia hispanica; assembly: GCA_963556495.2. Lineage (NCBI taxonomy): Eukaryota > Metazoa > Chordata > Actinopteri > Cyprinodontiformes > Valenciidae > Valencia > Valencia hispanica. The sequence goes on from OY747701.1 coordinate 53,214,873, forward strand.
CCACTATAACATTTAACTGCTGACATGCAGTGTGCGATTTGTGAAAAAAGCAGAGGGGGGGGGATTTTTTTTAATTATTGTTGATATAAAAAATTAAGATAAGATCAAATATATTAAGATGATTAAAATTAAACATAAGAATTCACTTGACTTATCCAGTCATAGCAGGTGAGATTATTTCCCCGTGGCAGCATCAGCACCTTGTCCGCCCTCTCAGATCCACAACTCTCTCTGCATATGTCTGTGGTGAAACAAATCACCTTTGAACCCAGTCGTGGTCAGGTGCAGAAATACTTTTCAGATGTAATAATCCCTCTATACCCTCAGTTTATTAAACCGTGCGCACGGATTTGGGGTGCTGCATGAAAGTATAGATAGCCTATTTGAGTCATTGTAGCCGGGACCATGTCCGTGGTAATATTGATCAATTACAGTTTTGTCCCCACCACTTAAAAACCTGATGTTCTTTTTGTTGTTTGTTGTTTAAACAGTGCATCCACCAGCGCAACTTTCATATATTCAGTATCCTCTTTAATGCAAGGTGTTCTAATTATGCTGCGCTACCAGCTCCATGCTTCCCAGAGGCAAGACGGACATACACTGTGCGCTTTTTGGACCATTTCCACATATTTTGCGATCGGTTTGTCTTCAAAGCCGTATAAAAACAACTATTGCATTTGTTGTGCATGGAGTTGAAACAAACATCTTAGTCATATTATTTAAAAGTTAATGGAATAATACCTTTTCAGTTTAAAGCTCTGAAAAGGTCCAGCACGATGCCCAAATCAGCGCGCACATAAAACGTGCGTATGGATTTTATTAAACTGCAGGTACATATGAACCTCAAAATTATTTCTGCACCTGTCCCGTGCCGGGCTCCGTGCAGAGATGAAGGGAAGATTGCTGAGTGTTTTTATCATTCTTCCTCTAGTCTGCCAAACGGATTCTGCAGGATTCTGGGTTGATTGTGCAGAATCCCATCTTGAACTCTGCTGTGGAGATGGAACGTGTAAACTGCAGCCATTATTTTTAAGAAGTTGTTCGCCGATGTTGTTTAATAGAAATCTTTAATTAACCTAACCTTAACCTATTATCAATTCAAAGATGCAAACTCTCTGAGGATCAGTATTATTTGTCCTGATAATGAAGCATATGTTTGCGGGAGAAACAGAAAGGCGTTCACAATCTTTAACAACTTTTATTTTCAAGAATAAAAAAAAATCATCAAAAAAGGTGAAAAACGTGCTCCGGACTTGACTCCAAGCCCTCCGCCCTCGGCTGTATCAGGATATTGTCGACCGTGGCCTTATTTGTATTCATTTCTGGGGAGTAGAATTTAAATCATTATTAGATTACAATTTATACCGTATTCATCCATTCATAGCAGCACACACGAGGCACTTTCATCCACACGCATTCAACACACATACAGTGCACGCACTTTTCAAACAGGGAATTTAATACTTGACATATTATTATACACTGTATATATACAGTCAATGTTACACACATGTAAACATATTGCAGAATACACTAGGCTAATAAACATCCTCCACTCAGCTTTACATATATTTTGACAGCAATCTGTCTCGAGACTTTTTTTATCCAATTATCTTCGATATCACGTTGTGATAATTCAGTTTAAATTGCTGTATTTCGTTCGACTGTAATTATAATAACACTACATTTTAATAATTATTTTAAGTTATGAGTTCTTACCTTATGAGATTGGGGGGAAAAGAGAGCCGTCGGAGGCGCACAGATGGCTGCAGTAGAATGAAGCGGGAGCTCTATATATACAGTCAATGAGCGGATTAGCCTTTACCTTAGCTAGCCAGGTTTAGCATCAGAGCTAAAGGCGCGGGAGCAGAATGGGCGGGATTACGACAGAAATACACGCCCCGCGAGGGCCAGGCAGGGCCGAGTCTACAGTGAAGATCCCGCCCTTATGCCCTTTTTAGGAACATGCTGCGTCAGAACCGGGGAGGAGGAGTCTGTAAATCCGCCATGATTTCCCCCATGAACGTGGTCATTTTGGTAAACGGGGAGGAGTGCGGAAACGCTGTCCATTATTTATACAGTCAATGACAGATAGTCGGAACATTATAGACAGATAAACAGTATATATAATTTCTCTATGACTATTGTTATCAACCTTTTGAGTTAATGTTTAATATTGTCTGGACAGCGTTAAACGATTCAGCAGCGGCTGAGCCAGCCCTTGCTGCTTCTTCTGGCTCTCCAGTCCCTGGTCCCTCTGCCCCTGCTGCTGCTGCTGCACCAACAGGTGTGTGAATGAAATTCATTCAACAAATGCATACATTTAGATGTACAGCAACCACTGATAGGTTGTAACATTCGCATTAACTCACTAATGTTTGTTAATAATTACCTTTATTAATAATCTACAGCCAATGATTATAGCCAGATTTTTTACCATTATGTTGAAAATCACAATCTAGTATCCTTCTCATCACAGTGTGTTGTTTTGTGCTTTCTCTTTTAAAGGCCCACAGAGGAGGAAAAGACCCTGGCAGGCAGGGAACGGGTCCCAGGGTGGTCCGTCGCCGGTGGAGCTGGCCATCCCGGAATCCCTGAAGAGGCCACGCCTGTCTCCCACCGAACACTTCCTCCTCAACCTTGTTCCTGCTCTGGAGAGCATGCCGCCTCAGACGAGAGAGCTGGTCAAATTTAAAATTTACAAAATAATTTTTGAGAGCACTACAGTTGTGCTTAATTTGGAACCATTGGAGCCTAGCGATCAGTAGTTTTTATTTAAACACCAGGCAGCAGGCTCTCCAGGGCACGAACAACGCCATTTTCCGCTTCTTCGCTGACCCTGAGGCTCTTCCACCTCCTAGCGTGGTCATTTCTATTCCTGTCTCTGTAAATATTTATATTTGCATATATATATATATATATATATATATTTGTAAAATTTCAAATACATTTTGAAAAAAATGACTAAATGCCTGTTAGTTTTACCACACAGCAACATAACACAACACTGTGAAGACAAATTATTTAAGAGAAAAAAACAGTTTAGTTTATGTTGGAGGCAAGCTCCATTTATTAACAAAACCATAAGAAATGGCAGGAAAGCTCTATCTGTGTTGACACCAACTCTGAAGCTGGAAGCGATGGTCCTATGGGAGTCTCCAGTGGCAAGGTACCTGGAAAACATTATTTAAAAATTGTATTATGTGTACTTTAGTAACAAAATTAATTATTCAAATTCCAAAATACCTTATCCAGGGGGAAATTACACAATATATAAATATTATGCAAATTATTATATTAGAATTATATGAATATATGATATGAATATGAATTATATACTCAGCAAAAAAAGAAACGTCCTCTGACTTTCAACTGTTTTTACTTTCAGTAAACTTAATGTGTGTAAATATTTGTATGAACACTAAAAGAGTCAACACCATAACACAAACTAAAAATGTTTCACAGACATGTGACTAACAGAAATAGAATAATGTGTCCTTGAATGAAGGGAGGCTCAAAATCAAAAGTACCAGTCAGTATCTGGTGTGGCCACCAGCTGCTTGAAGTACTGCAGTGCATCTCCTCCTCATGGACTGGACCAGATTTGTCAGTTCTTGCGGTGAGATGTTACCCCACTCTTCCACCAAGGCACTTGCAAGTTCCTGGACATTTCTGGGGGGAATGGCCCTAGCCCTCACCCTGCGATCCAACAGGTCCCAGACGTGCTCAATGGGATTGAGATCCGGGCTCTTCGCTGGCCATGGCAGAACACTGACATTGCTGTCATGCAGAAACTCACGCACAGAACGAGCAGTATGGCTGGTGGCATTGTCCTGCTGGAGGATCATGTCCGGATGAGCATGCATAAAGGGTACCACATGAGGGAGGAGGATGTCTTCCCTGTACTGCAAGGCATTGAGATTGCCTGCAATGACAACAAGCTCAGTCCGATGGTGATGTGACATACCGCCCCAGACCATGACAGACCCCCCACCTCCAAATCGATCCCGCTCCAGGGTACAGGCCTCGGTATAATGCTCATTCCTTCGACGATAAACACGAATCCGTCAATCACCCCTGGTGAGACAAAACCGTGACTCATCAGTGAAGAGCACTTTTTGCCACTCCTGTCTGGTCCAGCAAAGGTGGGTTTGTTGCTGGTGATGTCTGGTAAGGACCTGTCTTACAACAGGCCTACAAGCCCTCAGTCCAGCCTCTCTCAGCCTATTGCGGACAGTCTGAGCACTGATGGAGGGATTGTGTGTTCCTGGTGTGACTCGGACAGTTGTTGTGGCCATCCTGTACCTGTCACGCAGGTGTGATATTCGGATGTACCGATCCTGTGCAGGTGTTGTTACACGTGGTCTTCCACTGCGAGGATGATCAGCTGTCCTTCCTGTCTCCCTGTGGCGCTGTCTTAGGCGTCTCACAGTGCGGACATTAGCCACATCAGCAGTCCTCATGCCTCCCTGCAGCATGCCTAATGCACGTTCACGCAGATGAGCAGGGACCCTGGGCATCTTTCTTTGGGTGTTTTTCACAGTCGGTAGACAAGTCTCTTTAGTTTCCTGCGCTTTTAGAACTGTGACCTTAAATGCCTACTTTCTGTAAGCTGTTATGGTCTTAACGACCACTCCACAGGTGCATGTTAATTAATTGATTATGGTTAATTGAACATGCATGGAAAACATTGTTTAAACCGTTTACAATGAAGATCTGTAAAGTTATTTGGATTATTACAACATTATTGTTGAAATACACAGTCCTGAAAAAGGGATGTTTCTTTTTTTGCTGAGTTTATATTTAACATTATATAAAACTGTCTTTTCTGTTTTGTATTGGCTCTGATGATTCAGTAAGAACATCTCCTGGTTTCATCTTCATGTTTCCATCTCCCCACATTTCCAAACCGATGATATGACCAGCAGCTTTTACAGCTGTGGCTCCAGCAAACATCAGCTGATACTAGAAAGTCATATTAAATCAATTAACAGGCTATTAAATGTGCTGCTGTTGTTTAGCGCGACATCCGCTGGTTTCCTGTTTCTGCGCAAAGTGGCCGATAAACAAACAAGAGACACAGGACTGGTAACAGAAAAGCCGATCAGTTTCATGATTAAATGAGCAACAGGAGAGGTAGCTGCAGCGCAACTTCGTGTATTTTTTTTTTATCCATACCACAGTTTGCTATCGGTAAACAATTCTAGAATATACTGATAGCATACCACAGCTATGCTATCAGTGTAAAAACTGATAGCATAGCAAATACTAACATACTTATTGGTAAAGGACTTCCATATTATACACTTTTACTAATTGCAGACAGATGAACAGGCGCTCAGCAGGTGGGATTGAGCGCTGGACCAACATCAGCACCAAATCTACATCATAAGTTTCCCCATATAGTTCTTTTCTAAACAGTTATGGGAGACAGACTCAGTGAAGGAATCATGTCATTAGCTGAGCAAATGCTTCATGAGATTTGCATGAAAGGCTCTGAAATTACATTTGAGACTTGTTTATGCTTTTAAATCTTGCTGCCGGCACATTTGCACATTCCATACATCTTCAGTACATGACTCAATTAAAACAGAGAGTCCAAAAAAATTAATAGTCCAGTGACCATCAGTCGTGTGGACAGAAATTCCATATTGTTGTCAAACATAGGTGCAGAATGTGCAGAGAGATTTGAGATAATTAAAAGGTGACAGCAGTTAAAAAAAACAACAACAAAAAACAAACATTTGTTATACCCAAGTTATGCAGAATACAATATCTGAACACAACACACCAAACCTTTAGCCAGATGGACTACAGTAGCAGAATATCACACCAGGGGCTGTTTCAGTCAGTTAACAGCAGAATACAGAGGCATCTATTCACAAAGATTAACCAAAATGTGGCTATTGTTAAATTCCCTGGTCTGATGAGTCTCAATTTCAGCTGCAACTCTCAGACAGTAGGGTGAGAATTTGGTTTAAACATCATGACAACATTGATCTATGGAGGGTACTAGTGGTTATAAGCTGCTGGTCCCTAATGATTTGAGTTTTTTTATTCTTAGCTCTCTTTTGGCTCATTTGTAGCAGATGAGCATCGTTTAAACACTGTAATGCCACTTTTCCACTAGGGTCAGCTCAGCCGGCACCGTGTTGGGTCAAACCGGCCCAGACCGGCCTGGTTGTGTTTCAGCAACAAGGCAATTCAATGTGCTTTAAGTGATTTGGGGGGGGAAAATGAATAAAAAAACAACAACAAAAACAGAAAAACTAAATATCACAGACATAAAAAAACTGAAAAAATATATTAGCATTATGATATTCCAGTTATTATACTCAATTCATCAAAGGCAGCTCTAAACTCATCGGTTTTTAGTTTTGATTGAAACTAACTCAGTATTTCAAAAGCTTCGTAGTGGTTTGAAAGTTTTTTCCAGATAAAAAGAGCATATAAACTGAATGCATCTCCATGTTTGGTTCGAATTCTAGGGATGTTGAGTCGACTGGAATTAGAGGACCTGAGTGGTCTGGAGGGTAGGCATGATGACAAGAGAACCAATAATCAAATATCTGAATGAAAATGTTTGATTAATGAATTATTTGACAACACTGTTCAATATGTTTTCGGAGTTTTTCCTATAATTATATACAACACTGATGTGTTTTCTGTATATATGCTCAGTTTGTAAGAATGTAGAAAAAATCTAACAGAACAAGGATGAAGTTATTTTCCCTCAATGATCTTTTTTCATTTTCAAATTTCCAAACTGTTGACAAGCAAACCAACAAATAAAATGTAAATTTGTCTCGGTGCTTGTTTTGCAGCAGAATCAGTCTGTGGCAGACATTAATGAGCTGTTCACACTAGGTCTGAATAATTTTATCTGTTCTTATCTTTGGAAAAGTCACAGGGGCATGAACCCATCAGAGCAGCCAGGGGGAAAAACAGGGACGTCCTTGGCAGCTCGGTGTGAGGAGCTTTCATAGCAGAGGGTGGTGCAGGATAAACGACTTCCTCCGTCTGAATCCATTACTGACAAACTCACAGGTAGGCAAATGACACCACTGTTTTCTACAAGCTCTGCTGTTGCTCAGCTCTCTGATAAGAAGTTTACCACTGAGAGGCGAGATGTAGTGGCGGAATTCTGGAGGGGGGATATGCATCATGCAGAGCCAGATTTGATTACAAGAAGACATTTCTCTTTTACTTGTTTACAGTTTTACCTACAAGGGGAAATCCACTGTTTACATTCTTTCAAAACAAGAGAATAATCAAATGACTCAATTCCTTCACCCATCCACAAAATAGATTATTGGAAAGTACCTTGTGATGCTCACAGCAGAGAAAAAATAAACCACAGTTTGTTTTTATTCGTGTTTGAGGGGCATCTCAGAATCGAAACAGTTAACCTGTAATTTCATTACGGTTTATTATTTGGGTAAAAGCACGCTTTAACCTGTTTCCCTCTAAAGACTGGCTGGAAAGTAAGGTGCTGATTATTCACCAGTTTCTAAAATCTAGTCTTTGCATCTTTTTTGGGCTATCATTGGAGTTTGTCCAACTTTAAATAGCAGTAGATTAAGTGCTTGAAGGGTCAGCAGTTTGACCCCCACTCATTTAACACCTTACAAAATTATACGTAAAAATATTTTAACACATATTGTCGAAAAACACACTCACTGGGGTCAAAATGTCCATAAAATTCTAAGAAACTAGTTACATTTGACTGGGATATAATTAACTTTAGAATCCAGACAAGGTAAAAATATGCTGTATGTATGGACCATATCTCATTGTGCAAAACATACTAAACTAGTAAGGCTGTAAACGGTGCATAAAAATAATGCTTCGGAATGTATTTGGGATTTTAAAGTCAAGATTGGGTACATTTTCGGTACAAGTTAATCAAGAAAAATAAATACAAATGTGCATATGACTTTTTTTCTTGCTTTGATCAGCATTAAACAAAGAAGCTTTTTTTCCCCGATTTCCTTTCTTTCAATTCCTGATATTAGATTTTCCTATGTTCTATAACTTAAAAATTTTTAAAGTACAGAACTGACTGGAGATTTGATTAGATTATTTTTAAATAAATAAAATAGTACAAGCAGACATAGCCAGAATAGAAAATAACATAACCACTTGAAAATAGTTTGTGTTAATGTTTACAAAGGTTTAAATAATACTTTGCCCACATTTGAGAATCAAACATGCTTAAACAGGAATTCTGCCAACTTGCGTTTTATACAAAAGAAGTTTGGGCAGACTGGATGCTACTGGTAGCCATGTGGACTTCAGCTGGTTTTTCTCTAGTATCAGTGACAAATAGTAGAAAATAGTGATAGCTGGAAGGCCTCTCTGTTTTGTTATCACTTTTTAAAGTTGCGCTGCAGAAAGTTGCACAGCACTATTATTTCCGCACATAAACATTCTGCATGTATTCAGGTAGAAAACAGCTGTGTTAATTTGATACATGTGCGTACCAAACCGACAGGGCAAAACCAAAAAATCTGAATAAGAATACATGGACCCTATAAACTAAGCAATTACATTAACTCTAGTTGACTTAATGTAGAAAGGCATAAACAACAGAACACTTCAAGAAAGCACATGGAGCTAATAGTCTGCATTTACAAGATGTTTTTCTTTTCAGTACTAGTGCCTTCCCTCTCTAATGAGCTCTTTAGAAAATGAGAACCAAACAACCCAACAATAATGATATAAAAAGTAAAGTGAAACAATAGCTTTCTCCACACCCAACTGATCCACACACAAAAAAAAGAAAAAAATGCTGAACAGCATAACTACCAAAAAGTCTTCAAAATGACTGAGTGGAAAGCCTGTCATCCTGACAGACAGCACAGGAAAAAGGCGGAGGATGGATGAGAAGCGGGAAATAGACAGGCGATAACAGAAGAAAGACTCATGGTGATTGAAGTGACAACAATGAAATCTGCATTAAACCCAGCCTGGAGTTGAGATGCAGACTTTTGGGGGAGTGTGTGTTTGGTTTCATCCCAGTTTAGGTCAGACGAGGAGGAGGAACAGCTGGCATTAAAGAATACACAGAGAAACTGTCACATCATCAATTCCCTCACAGCCAACTGCATTTTGTCTGTTTTTCGACAGAAAATCTTAACATTGTAACTAATGTTTTTTTCTTTTTGTCTCTGACTGCTGTTTTTATCTGATAATGCTATTGTGGTTCCCAGGAAAGAGTTTAGTTGTAATATCCATTCATCCATTGTCTATACACTTAATCCTTGCAGGCTCACGGGAAAGCTGGTGCCCATCTCCGGCCTTCAAACAAGGAAGAGGCTGGGTACACCCTGGACAGGTCGCCTGTCCATCACAAGGCAACATACAGACACACAGGACAAACGACCATGCACACACACACTCCCACATCTAAGGACAATTTAGAGACACCAACTAACCTAACAGTCATGTTTTTGGACTGTGGGAGGAAGCCCGAGTACCCAGTGAGAACCTATACATTCACAGGGAGAACATGCAAACTCCATGCAGAAAGACCCCAGGCCGGGATTCGAACCCAGGACATTCTTGCTGCAAGGCAACAGTGCTACCAACTGTGAAGCCCTAGTTGTAATATGTCGGAGCAAATAAAGAAAATTACATTTATTGACATACCTCAGTAATATTACTTACTTCTGCTTTCACATTTATGGTACTTTGATACATGTCTCTATGCTTCCTACACATGAAACCGTGAAGTTGCAATGCTTGTTCGTTATGGACTTAAAGAATCAGTGCCAAGTCTGATGGATTTTTCAGAAGATGAGAATGAAGTTATTTTTCAGAATGCGTCCTTTCTGTATTTATCTAACTTGGTCATTACTTATGTGTGTGTGGATCCTGCAGCTAACCATAAATCAGACCAGACCTGAACATCTGAGCTAAAGAGGTTTGGAGCCTGGCGCCTCCAAGGTTTGAGGTTTATGGCTCCATATGTCTTGGGTGCCTAACCCTTTTACACCACAGCAATGCACCAGGTAAACTTCTTTATTCCATTAGAGTGAACAAACTCCAAAATCGTTCATAAAACATTAAGGAGGAATGCATCTGGGTCTGTGATACAGTTGCTTGATTTGAATTTTCAGTTAATTATCTGGAGAACTATCTGGAGAAATTAAGCCGGCAAAAGCTAACAGGAACTACTTTATCGACAGATGAACTCATGCATTATTTATCAACTAAATGCAATTTGTGATGTACATAACATTTCAAAATGATGCTATTGTAAACCAGGATGAAAGTGAAATAACTTTTTTATGTAATGAAGCTTATTTTTCCATGGTTTACATAGGTTTCATCAATTCACTACTGGTTAAAATTACTGAGTATTTATTGGCATCACAGGAAAGATAAGCAAAAAACCCTTACAGCAAATGTATGTTTTACTTCAGTTCCATAATCTCATCATTAACATTTCTGCACCAGTTCTCTAACAGTTCTCTAACAAGGTGTTCTTGACAGTTTGAATGAAGGCAACTGGACATTTCTTGTTGTCTTGAATATGTTTCGTCTCTCATCCAAGAGGCTTCTTCAGTTCTAAAAACTGTATTGGGAGTATCAGATTTATAAGTCTAAAGTTAAGGCTCACCAATGGGGCTATTGTTATGGGGCTTGCGTAAACTCTTGGTGATGTAAGAGTCGTTAATGGTGAAATGACCTTGGTTATGTAACTATGCGCTGTTTTGGTCACATGCCTCAATGTGTGAGTTTTGGTGAAACTTCTTGTATATACAACTCAAGGCTGTTTTGTATGTGTTTGAAAGGGGGGGATCTCAAACCACCTCCTTTGTTCAAAGTTGGTTTCATATGTTTTACAAAGATGGCTTCTTTCACTCCTCTCTAGAACCATATGTCTTCTCTATCTAAAATGTGTACATTATTGTCTTCTCAAAAAGTGATTTTTGCATTTTCAGGTTCCAGCCTCTTTGGTCAAAGTTCCAAATGTTTGTATCCTTTTTGATCATTAGGTTAGGGTTGGGGTTAGGGATTATTGATAGCCACTCCTAGGACCCCACAGGGGCCCAGTGGGAAATGAATAGTTGTCTGTGGGAGGAAGGGGTGACTTAGGAAGAACAACAAATGTTGTGGAGGACTAGCCTTTTATCATGGTAACTAACCCCACTATCATTCTAAAGATTTATAAAACTTTGATACATAAATATACTCTCCGGACTGGAGCTTTAGATGCTCTCTTGTCCTACCCATTTTGCCTAAGTGGCTGAGACAAATTATTATATTCATACCCTCGGAAAAAAGGAAGTGACCGGATAGTAACAGACATTCTGATAAACATAAAAAGAAAAATTGTTACGTTTTATTTTCTTCTAGAATTTTTTACTGGTGGCACCAGTTTTTTTTTTTTACAAACAATAACATAAAAGGCTTTTCTTTACTAAAGGAAGGCACTCAAACAAATTTAATTAAATTAATTAATTTAGCATTAATTTACCACAAATGTTTCAAGGTACCTAAAAGTATAAAAAAACACTACATCAAATCCTATACATTACTAACGCTGGTAAAAACTTTTTTATCAAAAGAAAAAAAAATGCAATTGTTATGCTGCACAAATAGATTATGTTAAGGATTTTACAGAGGGAATTATAACTATGGTTTTTGGTTATTTGTATTTTCTGTCCATACCATTAAGTAAAACTGACAAGTATCTCTAAATCATTTGTATCACTGGTTTAATACTTCAAAATATCCCCATTATAAGACTGACTGAAGGCAAAATGCAAAACAGACTTGACAGAATGAGGACAGCCTGCTAGATATTACATTACAAGAGTGTATTTGTGTATCTGATCTGAATGCATGAGATGCTTTTTCTCTTTACTGCACAGTGGCTACATCTAACAGTATGACACAGACAAAAAATAATTGCCTCAAATGATAATTGGTACAATGCTACGGAAAACAAGTCATGCTTTTTTTCCCCCTTTTTTTGGTGATACATCCTCTTTCAGATTTTCAATTAATCACAGCTTCAGATAATGTGGATTCCACCAGTGTAGATGGTTGAAAAATGCCCTTAAGCATTAAACTACATGGTGGAAGTACCACTAAATGTTTTGTAGCTTAAAAAAAGAAAGGCAGGGAAGGAATAGTTTTGTAAACCAAAATTCAAATGCTTCCTACTTGTTGAGGAAATGAAGGCTCAGTCCCCTACCTACTACAAATTCTCTTTTCCCTTCCCTTCAGCAACAGCCCCTCTCTCCTCCCGTGCTTGCTGAATGAATCGGAACACATTAATCTACGTTTCACTGCTATCCGTTAGCTGGTTGCAACCCGGTTCCTCTGTGATTATCTCTGATAGAAAATTAGAAAAAGCTTGAGTCAATGCTTCTATTCTCACTACTCAAATCCTCTCCATTTAAATTCCCTTTGTCTACACAAACGCGTCCAAGGGAATGAAACGGACCATTAACAAGATTAGCTCACTCATTCTGCTGCTGACAAAGGTTCTGCAATAGGCTGCTGATCATTAGGCTTGAACCTGGAACAATGCTGATCTATAAACTTACACCATATTCCGTCTGAACCACTGTGGGCCATTTATTGTACTCTGAGGGAGATGACATAAAGGTGCCTTTTTTTTTTCCAAAAGCGAAGTGCATTACAAAAGGATGAGGGGAAAAGAGTAAGTAAAGGTAGAGGGATTCTTAAACCCTCATTTCTTCTCAGTTCCTCTCATTCAAAGTAATTATATAGCATAAATATAATATATAAATAAATATCTAAATTGTTGCAGTTTTCTTGAGGTGGAGGCGTTTCTTAATGTACAATCTGCACAGTTACAGCGGTCAGAACAAAATGCAGTATCAAGGAACTAGATTTTAGTCTCTCAGAACCCCTCGAAAAGCTTGATCTGGATGTTTGATGAAAGGCTACTAATTTTGGAACACAGCAGGGAAAAGTCTGGTATGGGAAAAATGTGGAGAGGTTATGAATACATTTTTAATTGGCCTCAAGAAACTTCATGAAAACAACCTGACACCTAAAAAAAGGATAACATAGACAATACTAAGTGTTTGATTATTGGCTTATTACCAGAGGAGGTTTCACTTCACAAGGGCTCCCCATTTTCACTGATCCTGTTTTTGGTGTTTATGAATAGGAGCTATAAGCGAGAGAGAAGGGGGACTTTTTTGGAAAGGTCAGGGTCTGATTTTTGATTTTCCAGACAATGTGATCCTGTTGGCGTCCTTAGGCCATGGCCAAAATGCATTGGAGTGGTACGCAGCCCAGTGCAAAGCTGCTGGGATGAGATTCAGATCCTCCAAATAGGAGGCCGGGGTTCTCAACTAAAAACAAGTGAACTGCTCATTCAAGGTCAAAGGACAGTCTCTGCCTCAAGCAGTGGAGTTAAAGTATCTTAGTGTCCTTTCCCCTACCAATGGTAGGATGGAGTGGAAATGAATGGACGAACTTGGGTCTCATCAGTACTAATACTTGCCCTTAGAATTGCTGCTTCTCCTCCACATAAACAGAAGCGGTTGAGGTAGTTTGGGCATCTGATCACAATGCCTCCTGGATGATCCAATTATTAGGATGAAGTGGAGAGTATCACTGGCTGGCTAAGTAAGTTTAATCTTAAATTCCAGTTTAAAAACAGATTTAACACCATTTCCCCCCCCCACCCCCCCAACCAATAATGCAATACTGAACTGAGATTTTTCAGGCAGCTGTGAGAACAATCCTTCTGAATTCAGTAATTCCTACTCTTGTTTAAAAGTTAAGGTTCCATGAAGGACAAGCCGTGAAAGCCTCCAAAAGAAGACCCACTCTATATAGTTTTTGTTTGCATAAAATCTGCAGCAGTGTCGTTACCAATCACCAAATGGTTAAAGGGCTCAAATAGCAGCCATGTTTGCCCTAATTATTCTCCAGCAATAAAAACCGCATGAGGTATAATCAACATTCAGTCAACGAGAAACACAGAAGTAGGCTGACCATCGTTGCCTGACTGATTATAGAGAATGTGTCTAGACCCAGTGAGCTCCCTCGAGATCACAGAGGGGAAAAAAAGACAGAGAAAGACAGAATCACCCCACTGAGAGTCACACTGTAGACACGTTTCAATTGTGTTTCAGGATCCCATCAGGAGAAGTCTGATAGCTTCACCTGGTAGTAATCTGCTGGTCTCCAATAAATGAGAATCAAACTGGGAGCGTTGGGTTTTATACAGTGTGGGCAAGAACAAAAGAGGGAAGATAAGGTCAGGTTCTTAAAATAACTGCAGAACCATTGGTCCTTTTATGTTCCTAATTTTTCACTTGTACAAAACTAGTATTGAATAGGAAGGGTTGTGTGTAATATTCAGTATATGTGTATTTTTCAATGCTGAGAGATTATGTGTATTCTTTTAATTGAAACGTTTTGTTTTATGTTAGTTGAAACAGCTTCAGTGCCTTTGAACCTTATAGAAACAGGTCAAGGATGTTCAACACATCTTCTAGAAACAGGTCAAGGATGTTCAACATATCTTATAGAAACAGGCCAAGGATGTTCAACACATCCTAAATGACAAAACAGACTGACTCACAGGCATCAAACTAGAAACACAACCAGCAAAGCCTTCATCTGCTTTGAGAAAATCTCCATGCTACTGTCCACAAGTGACACAATGACAACATTTTCAAACTTAATATCTGCTTGATTTTATAGGACATCTTTTCATATGAAAGTTAATACTCAACTCTGTCCTCTACCATTATACAGTTAGAGCAAGCTGGTTTACCAAGAACTCCAGAAAAGGGGGAAAATGTCATTAATTAAAATGTGTTAACAGATTCTTAAGATAAATTAAAAAATGTATTCCCTGATGTAAAGTCTACTCATATTTAACACACTGGGTGAGGACAGCTTAATTTGTCTTAGGATGTTTTAACAAATGGTTTAACAATTATCTCTCAGAAACTTTTCGAGAAACAAGATGCTGATGCTAGATTTATTTAATATATTATTAACCTTTTCACATTTACTGCCGTGCAGTTTTACTCTAAAGTCACTACTTTTGCAATCAAGGTATTTTGTACCCTGACAGGAAATGTGGATTAAACACATCATAGGAAAAAAATAATGTGTGAGGAGTTTATCTGAGACTTTGCAAAATTAACAATGTCTGTAATAAGCATGATTTATAAGCATGAGTTATTTTGTGGTCATACACAAATGGAGAGCCATGAGAGCTAAGCTAAATCTAAACTATTTGCCTAAGCAAAACCATAAATGCAATGCCTGTAATAGGGATTCCACCCAACATTGGTTGTTTACCCCTTTAGTCGATTTTTAAATAAAACCATGTTAAATGTAATCTGGCTTTTTTGACGAGAGTTGCAAAAAAGATCAGATTGTTTGGGGACTGGATGTGAACTTCTCTTTCTGAGCCACAAATTATCAGTTGGATGGAGGTTTGGGCATTGACTTTACCACTCCAAAACATTTAACTCTTTGTCCTCCAAACATTTTTGTGTAGCATTCAGTGTATGCTTCGCGATGTTGTCTTGCTGAAAAATACCTATAAGTTATGTTTTCCTTGCAGACTGAGACAGATTATCCTGCAGGATCTGGTGACATTTTTCTGCACTCATAATGCTGGGGACATGATGCAGCCACCACCATGCTTTCCAATAAATACATTGTGTTTGTGATTATGAGCAGTGTATGGTGTTCAACCAAGTGTATAGACCAGTGGTTCTCAATTATGTTCTATCATGCCCCCCCTTAGGGAACATAAATTTTTTTCTCCCCCCCTGAGTTGAAATACTATTCAGGACCTGATAATATTATACTATAATCTGTTCAAACCACAGGGACCAGCATTCTCCATACAATCTCCTGATTATCGAAACAGATTAATAAAATGAGCTGCAACAACTTCAGTTTTGAACTTGTTGCATGTCATCTTATTGTTTTAAGTCTTAACACTATTTCCAAGTTCAGTTTATTAACTCAAATGACGGCTCTATAAACGCTGTCACATAATGTTCCCCCTGTAATAAACGCGAAACGCATCCTGACGGCTCTATAAACCCTGTCACATAATGTTCCCCCTGTAACAACCAAGGGGAACGTATCCTGATGGCTTCATAAACCCTGTCACATAATGTTCCCCCCTGTAATATACAGGGGAAACGCATCTGTCTATAACACATCTGTCCCCTTTGGGAAACGTAATGTGATAGGGTTTACAGAGCCATCAGGACGCCTTTATAGAGCCGTCAGGATGCCTTTCCCTTTTTTATTATTTTATGTTATTTATTACAGGGATAATGTTATGTGACGAGGTTTATGGAGGCGTCAGAATGTGTTTCCCCTGTATATTACAGGGGGAACTGTATGTGACAGGCTCCGTCTGTCTGTCTGTCATATTCGCTACACTATTTGAGAAGCGCTGGTCTAGACCAAAAGAATCTTCTTTCAGTCGACATCTGTGTCTTCCACATGCCTTTGGGAGAATTTCAGATATAACTTCACATGAGCTTTTTTCAACAGTTGGTTTTTCTAGTAAGAACTAGTAAAAAACTGGGGCAAAAGTTGATGTACAGTCTCTCCCGTCTGAGCCACTGAAACTTTAATTGCAGATTTAGGAAATGCCATCCTCCTATTTTCTACTGATAGTTTCTACTGAAATAAGCAGGATGCTCAGTGAGTTGGGAATGTTTTTTGTTGCCATCAGCTGAGATTTATGTTTTTGACAACATTTTTTCTGAGCTGCTAAGAGTGTTCATGTGTCATTTGTATGAGGAATACAGATGATTCAGCAGGAGGCTCCCAGACACAGATGATTATATACTATAATTACCTGATTACCTGAGGCTATTGAACAGCCTTTAAACAATTCCTATGGGAGCACATGGCTAGATGTTTTTCTCTGTTATTCTCTCAGAACCGTAGAACAGTTTCACTGGTTAAAGTGAGTTCTACCTTGAGAGCTGTTAAACAAACCAAATCTGTACTGGTCAGTCCAGTAGCAAAACCGTTTCTACAGTTTTTACAGAAGACATTTTTACTCAACCAGTGGTCCGTGGTAGTGTCAAGCTTTATCTGCTTTTTCTCCCCATCCACCGATGGCATACTATACATAAGACTGTTGCTTCTAACTATTTTCAGAACTGAAGAAGCCTGTTGGATGAGAGAGGAAAGGTTTTCAAGAAGCAAGAGCAGATGTCCAGTTTCTTTCTTCTTATGCACTTAGAATTGACCTGACCTGGTCAAATCTGAATTTAT
Organism: Valencia hispanica; assembly: GCA_963556495.2. NCBI lineage: Eukaryota > Metazoa > Chordata > Actinopteri > Cyprinodontiformes > Valenciidae > Valencia > Valencia hispanica. Next base: position 53,232,144 of record OY747701.1, read on the forward strand.
CTCAGCACATACTATACCATTACAATGCTAATTGAAAAAACTAAGTGCAATTTCAGGACACCAGTATGATAGTTACAGGTCTTCTAGGTCACACTAGGAAATATAAATATTATGTTCTATAGCATTTTTGAAAGCTTTTAAGATACACTTTTTTTAAGCATTCATTCAAATTGTTATTTCTTTGGCAACTGTAATTCACGACTCATCCATCTGTGAGGTTCAACAACATGCAAGGATTTTGAGAGTTTCATTTTATAACAACAAAAACCTGAATATTTGAATCACTCTTATAGGCTGTCCTTGTCACGCTTAAGCCATCAGCAGAGACAAGAGTTTGTGTTTCATCTTTGGAAATGAAATTCTGTATTTTAAATAAATAAATAAAAAGCAAGTACAATATTTTTGAGCAAGAGATTTTCCTAAGGGCATTCACCTGTTCACCTGGTAACAAGGTAATGATATATTTCTACCACTGAAACAAAATTTTCTCTCCTTGTAATGGTCTCATTTTTCAAGAAAACCTAAACACTTTTACTTTTTTCCTCACCAACATTAGCGGTGACAGACTGAGGGGGTGCAGTCACACACACAGACTAATTTCTTATCCCACAGAGGGCAGTGATGATGTATGAGGGGAATGAAATGGGAGTCACAAGTCGATTGGCCAGCCCTTTTGCCATCACAAAGTAATGAGATCTCAGGGGGGAGGGAAAAATCGAGACAGAATACCCCAACTCCCCTATTCAAATATTACTAATTGGTCAGCACAGAATAGGCAAGATGCAGCAAGTTTTAATGACATTCTCAGTATTTTCTGATCTGCCTCTGACAAATATAATCAGTGAGTAGGAGTGTCATTGTCATAAGTAGTTGCTGTATATGTGCTCATCATCTGTACTGCAGATCCCATAAATGAGGGTTGTTTTATTACTAAGAATTAGTACTATTGTTATCATCTGGAATCAATGACCTAATCTATAATTAAAAATACCAATCGTCTTAAGATCTTTGGCACTTGGTATTACCAATTTAGTCCACAATAATTATAACAAAAAACACTGCTTCTGGAGTGAGGAAATTGAGTTTTTCACTGGCACTACAGTTTGTGCAAATCTGCTGTCTGCTATGTAAAGCTGTAGCCACTAGATGTCACTAGATTTCACACACACTGAGACCTTTAAGATGAGCATTAAAGAAAACGTAAAAACTATAATCTGATGGTGAATTTTGAGTTATTTGGGGTTATTAAATAAATTCCCCAAAATCAAATCATAGCAAGTCAGTTTAATTGGTCAACACTGCTTTTTCTAGCTGTCCTAATGATCTTTTTAAATGCCTACGCCAACAAATCTAAAGTGAAGTTAATTCCTTAATCAATTTCCATATGAAATAAACAAATCATAAACTTGCCTGCAAAGATTGAATATTCACAATAAAGCGACTGTTGAAACCCTGTTGCTTATTAGAATAAACACAACGCTGAATATTTGATCGGGGGGCTTTGAGCCAGTAAAGCATTTGAATTATCTTGCAGTGAGCCACTTAAATAACTTAATTAGCCACAATAGATGTTTATCTTCAGAGCCCCGACAAAGTGCCTCCACTCAATGCAAACATATATTTCACAGTGTGAGCAGAGGTAATGTGCTGGGATAAGTAATCCATTCCAATATATAAAGATCTTCATTGTTTGTAGGTGGTCTGCCACTCTTTGGCAAGGCATCTTAATTTTTCTAACTGAGGTCCATTGTAAGAACCAAGTTTTATATTCTATTATAGGTTAAGTCTATCATAGATGATTTCTATGTTCATAATAATGAATCATTTTTAACACTGTTTGAGGATTCTTTCATTCTAAGAACTTTATTGGTCCGTTTTCTTTTCATATTTTTGCATGCGTAACTGTGCCTTTTTTGTTTGTTTTTATTCTGTATGAGCATGGAATAAATACAGAAACTCATCCACTTGAAAATGAAATTGATCTCTTTCTAGACCTGCCCTCTACCTGCTTCCCATTCTAATATCTGTTTTGGATTTGATTACAGAATGTGACACATTTCTCTTCCTCTGATCATTGATGCTTCTGTGGGGATTTTTAATCTGTTTCACTCTCTTCCTTTGGTTTTCCTCGTCTTCACACAAAGACTTGCTGGAGCATACTACAGGTTCTCATTTACCAATTGATTGACATGCATTCTTGTGTCCCTTTTTGGTAAGTATTGCAATAAATAGTTCATACTCACACCATAGCTTTGAACTTGTAGCAATTTTGAAATAGTAGTAGGCTGGAACATGATTTTTTAAAGCTTGATCAGCTCAACTTGCAAGCAAGTGAACAGAGAAAATTACTGTACATTTTCTAATATTGTTAAATAATGTCATTTTTTTCTAAACACTCAATGAGGTTGTTGGACAGAAATATGAATCAGCTGAAACAAACTAATCAAGAACTTTGAATTGGAATATAATTGTGAAATCAGTGTGTCTTTATTTTCACCACAATGCTACAACCCTTTTTTGCATGTTTGTCTAAAAAGAGACTTTGGCACAGAGAGAGGATGAGCACTGAATTACAGATTTTCAGACTGAGAGACCACTTTCTTGAGCCACTGCTACATCGCAATGAATTTTATCCTGATGATTGGCAGTCCAGATGCTCCAAAAGGCTTAATTACTGAGAAAATGAGGTAAAATTGGGAAAGTCTGAAATTTATCAACGATTGAGTTTTTACATTTATTAACCAAATAAAAAATTATCAAAATATATCATAATGCATTAAAGAGAAATAGCTATGTCTGTTAATTCACAAATAAGTAATGAGGCTTAATAAGATCATGCTTAAGCAGGTCTGAAACCAGAGGCCTCATTAGGCTTAATGATACCCTCATGACTTGGAAAGCTGCCAAGCACTGAGTCATGAAACTTTCATGAAAGAAATTCATGCAAGCTGATGGGATGTCTTTATTTACAAATGAAACAATATAACTGAGTAGGAAGTATATTACATTATTAATATACAGAGAGATGTTTGACAACTAAGAAATTCTGAAACAACTTATGTTAATGTGGTCTAGTTTAAAAACTACTTAAATAGAATAAGAATTAAATAACAGAACCTTTAGGTTAAACATATTGAGGAGTAAAACAGAATAAAGTATGTTTTCATAAATTATTTCATTTGCAGTTGCATGTGGTGATCAAAAGGCTGTTCATGTTTCTTCCTAGTTATGCGAGTTTATAATGCAGCTTTTAAAACTCAACAACTTCTCAAACTACTACTTCTTATTGCTGTATCTCGCCAAACATAAGCACATAACACAAACCAGGAATTGGCAAAGACTAGATAGCAAAAGGTTTTCAGGCCACATAAATGTGTTTCCCCAGGACTTCACTTGAAATTACAATGTGAGCATATAAATCCTGCTCGACAAACAGACTTGTAGAAAATATGATGGAGAGAAACAAACTGTTCTAATATCCAAAATCCCCTGCAGGAAAATCTTAGAATATATTATTAGAACTATTTCCTCTGTACTCTAACCAAAGTCTATTGCTGTCTAATCTTTTGCAAAGTTCTTTTTGTGTTAGTTTGAATACAACATATCTAAAAGAATGGAGATCTTGTTTAAAACATTTTGCAAGATATTTGTCTGTTTTAGCAGCATGCCATGGCGTGGCATATACTTACACCTCAAACCAGAATACTTGTAGTTCTTATTCTTATTGAAACTTATTAAGATTTTATATTTTCTAACTCACTAGTGAACTGTCCAACGGATCAGCAATCCTCCAAGGAGAAGTCGATAAGGCAATTGCTAAATGTTTTAATCAATATTCTATATATGTAATATTATCGTTTTCACAGCTAAATAGCAATGGATGTTTTCAGGCAAACCTGGACATAAGCTACAAAACACAAACACGAGTTTCAAAAAATAATCTCTCTGGGTTTAAAGGTGAGAAAAATAATTTAATTCCAGTCTTTCTGTATAAAACACTGGATGCTCTTTTGAAAACAGGATTGGTACCTCAAATGATCTTATGACTGATGTAATGTGTAAATATGCAGTGTTTCTTCTTCTATGTTTTACTTAGTTATGTGTGCCATTGTTTCTTACATGAATGGGTCAGTCAAGCTGCAATGATGGACTCCTGTGCTGTTTGTTTGGCATTAGGTAGCATATAGCTGGAATAGTTCCTCTGGCATGTAGAACAAGCCAGCAATCTAATGAGTCTCATTAGACGCTTATAAGGGCTCGACTTGGATAGTTACTGATTTTATTGTTTTATGTAAGTTACATGTGTATCAACTGTCCAAATGAGGCAATTGTCTGCTAAGTATACTGTTGGATACTGTATACTTTTGCTAGCTTGTTGGAGCCTGAATGTTTGCTTGATAAGACCCCAAAACACACACATACCTTAGGAATGTTCAAAGTCATGTAAGGCCTACACAACTATATATCTGCATGCACACTAATCACACCAAAGGCCAAAGAGAAAAAAACAATTACTTTGCAAGCCACATATCTCCCATCTTTGTACCTTGTCTGTAGTTGCTTTTCCATGCAAGGTTTCTTGTTGTCTCTAGGTAAGAGGCAGGCTACACCTTGGGCAGGTAACAAGTAAACAGGTAAACCCAACAAAGAACATACACGGCAAAGTGCCACAGGGACCCATTTCTACACTTAATTTAGAATCACCAAATAACTTGACATGCATGTTATTGCTGCATGGTAACAAATCAGAGTTCCCAGAGACAACCTAAACAAACAGAACAAGAGTCCAGACAGGAAAGCCCCAGTCTTACACCAAATTACCCAAACTTTCATTTATTTATGTTTGGACCTACATAAAAACTTCAGTTGGATTAAATTTATGTTGAATTTAAACTGCCCAAACTTCTTCCAAAACAATTAGGAACCTCAGCTAATCAGGTCATTTAGCGTTGTTTATAGATATGACAGAGCATCAAAATTTACATCAGCTAAACAAAATTCTGTATCTTCCATAAACTTTACTTGTGTGACTTCTTCTTCCCTTCTTGAATAAAGAAGTTTGTCTGACAGAAAAAAAAGGTTTTTTTTACATTTTGCCAACATAATTATGGAAATGATCATAAAAAACTGAGATAGCCTTTTTTATGTTACTTTTAATTGTGTATCAACAAATGTAGGGTTGAGACAATAAAGGCTGTAGTTTATTTTCAAACTCTGTGATATATGTACTTTGCTTCCACAAGGGTGTTTCTTGCTTATTTCACACATATATAAAAAAATAAAGCTGTATGTCTTGTGTACATGAATATGATTTTGTAGTTTTCCAAAGTAAACTAAAGCAGGGGCATAAAATTAATTATGCTAATGATAGGGAAAAAAAAGACAGTGGTGTAAATTAAATGTCTAAATGTACACATTTGGATCACGTGCTAGTTTTGGAAGGACAGCACAAATCACAAAAAACAGATTCTTAATTTGAATAGCCAAAAGGGTGCAAACAAGGAAAGGTGCTGGGGTAACAGGTCAATAGGGAGAAAAATGTTGGAGAGGCTGTGTAAAAAACAGGCTGAAACTAGTCTAGAATCAATTCTCATCATCGCTGCTGCAGCTTCTGCCTGGTTATGTGATTTTAAGATGGAGAGATCCATGTTGGTATCAAGCTCAAAATGAGCTCCAGTCAGATGTGAGGAAGGCTTTCGGAGCTTTCTTTGTGTCAGAGGGCTGTTCCAGGGTAGGATCTTACCTCTGCAGATGGTGCCATTCCCCACATAGCCTGGCTTGCAGGTACACAGGTGTCCTCTGATGGTGTTGGTGCAGATGGCATTTACATCACACAAGCTTTGGCCACTGGCACACTCGTCATGCTCTGTGGGAGAGGGAAGGAGCAAATCTACCGTCATGATAGTTAGGTATATCTGTATTTCTGTTGTTAAAGATGCAGAAGTCATTTTCCTTTTTCAAGAGGCAATACAAAGTCTGCTCACAGATTAAGTTGGGAAACAAATTGGCAAGAAAAAACTATTTAATTGTCTGGCTAAATAAGGCTGAGGCCAAGATTTCATTGCGTTAACAACCCACGCTTTGAACAACAATGTTTACAATCAACTTTTATGTCTGTCAAGCTCACAGTGAATCAAAAGTGTGGTGATTCATGCTTGTGAGTGGTCCATAAATTATCTCAATTAACAGTAGATGCATGAAAAACAACAGCTAATGTATGCCAGATGTGCAGACGGACTGCTTGGAATCAGAGTCAATTAGGCAAATTTTTCAGATACAGAAACCACAAGGATTTGTGCAAGGATACGAAATGCTCAGTTTACCTCAAAAATTCATTTTAAATTGGTTGAAGTGACTACTTCAACAAAATAGTTGGCCTGTTGTTTACACATTTCTTCACTTTTACGTAACAAATCTGTTCTTACAATAAAAGAAAATGTTACTTGTTTTATAAAACCTTTGCAAAAAATGTGTTTATTAGGAAAGAAAAATAAATAATTCAAATAGTGTCCCTGCTTTTTTCAACACATTGTAACCTTGCTTGCTATTGTTAAGGCATTAGTGATGGTTCAGTTGGCTTTATTTTACGTTAGTCCCATTTTATTTCAGCCAAATTGTAACAGTTTCTGCTTACATTTAACCAAATTAAATTGATCTGAGATAGTTGTGGTTAGGGTTGGGCATCGTTTGAATTTGGACGATTCCGATTCCAATTCCTATTCCTTGTTTCGATTCCGGTTCCAAACGATTCTCGATTCCGATTCTTTGGAGGGACAGGGTCATTAATTTATTTATTTTTTTGTGTGCATAGTTTAAATCTAAAAAGTATATTTTCCTTTAACTTTCACCATATACAAAAGAAAGTATTCTACTATAGAAAAAAGTATGTATTTATCCAGAGAGTCAATAATACAATGTCCTTATCAGAGGCCAGAAGTAAAACGAGGAAAGTACAATGTAACAGGCTGTGCTTCAACACTTAGTGTATAAAGGTTAGCAACATAATCTCCTAAAGATTCTAAAACAAGTTCATCTGTTTAAACAATTTTAAACCTCATGGCAATGCCCGGTGATTACACCATTCAGAAATTTTTATCACAGAAAGGAACATATTTTGCTGTGAAATGTGGAAATGAACCCAAGAACAAAAGGCCAGTAAGTCCAAAAGCAAGATGAAAAGCCATATTACAGTTTGTAAAAGAAAACAGGGACACAAACCTTGATTTTTGGAGACATATACTGTAATCAAATTAAATGGATGAATGTGCCTTAACTTTCACCAGCTGAATAGAAACAAAACTATTTAAAATTATTTAAAATTTAAAATTATTATTTAAAATTATTTTTGGACACAAAGAGGAACGATCAATGATCTTTCTCTTGCTTTATTCTGTATCATGTGTTGTGTATGATGATTGTGCATCATGTGTAATGTGTGTTTCATGCTAATTTGCTACTTTTACTTTTAAATTTCTAATGTTATATTCTACGTTTGTTTGTTTTGTTTTTTAATCACCAAATCATGTAAAGCACCTTAAATTACCCTGTTTTTGAAAGTGTGCTATACAAATAAAATTGCCTTGCCTAAAGTGTTGTGTCATAATGACCATTTTTACATAAGGGAGAAGAAGGGTAAAGCTTTCAATCATAAAAATACCAACCCTAATTTTATGCACGGTAGTGATGGGAATTCCAGCTCTTTTCGGAGAGCCAGTTCTTTTGGCATGGCTCACCATAAAGAGCCGGCTCTTTCGGCTCCCAAGTGGCTCCTCAGATTTTCTGTTGCTTAAAGTGTATTTATCACCAAAATTAATGCAAAACGATGTGTACCAAATGTAGCAAAACAAACGGGGGAATGAAAAAATAAAAAAACGGCTCACGATGACGAGACGGCTCCCATCGTTCACTTCAAAGAGTTGGCTCTTAGAGCCGGTTCGTTCGCGACCGACACATCAGTAATGTACGGGTATTGCAGCATGATGTTGTGGGGGTGTTTTGGTGCAGGAGGGATTGGTGCACAGCAGTAAACAAAAGAAAGAATATTATCATAAAATATGACAAGACTTAAGCCTTAATGGTAAGGCATTTGGACATAAATGGGTCTTCCAAATAGAAAATGGCCCTATGTACAAAGCCAAGTTAAGTAAAACTATGAGTGGCAGAAGGTGAACCAATTGGCCTACAAACCTGACTCAGAAAAGTTCTGACAAGAAGGTATGAGACAAAATTTCCGCAAACCTTTTGTGAGCTGTGAAGGAATTTTAACAGTTATAGGGATTGTTTTAAGTTTGTCTGTGAAATGATACCCAAAATGTGAAATGATACCCAAAATGTTTGACCAGGTCATACAGTTCAAAGGCAATTCTACCAAATACTGACTATAAGTAGGCTATATAAGCTTCTGAATTAATTTTAAAAATGCTGGTGTTACTTTTGGATTAAGCAAAAAGAAATAATTTTGTTAAACCCCTTAACTGACATAAAAGTGTAAAAAATTGCAAAATTGTAGTCAGGTAGTTAAGCTTCGGTAAGAGCATCAGGTAGGGGTGTTTCAAGCCATGTTTCTGTAAAATGAAAATGTCCAATCATTATTATTTTCTGAATAAAGTAATGAAAATAAAAAGTCTAGTACAAAAATGTATCGGACATTCAACAATGCCATTCTTGGAGTACCACAATATTTTTTAAAGTGTGCACTTTTGGGTTTAGATTGATGGATTATGATGAACTTGAGGTTATGGTTAGTCATAGCATTATCTTGTTTGATGTGACTTTTTTTCAAAATGTCTGGAGGTTACAATAGGAAGAACAGAATAATTGAAGCAGGTTGAAATACCTGGTTTATGAAAGAACATACTGTTCCTCCCTGGGCTGCCACCTTATCGTGGTGGAGGGGTTTGAGTGTCCCAATGATCCTAGGAGCTATGTTGTCGGGGGCTTTTGCTCCTGGTAGGGTCACCCATGGCAATTTGGTTCTAGGTGAGGGATCAGACAAAGTGCAGCCCAAAAGACCCCTATGAAGAAAACGACAGATGGACTCAGTGTTCCCTCGCCCGGACGCGGGTCACCGGGGCCCCCCTCTGGAGCCAGGCCTGGAGGTGGGGCACGTTGGCGAGCGCCTGGTGGCCGGGCCTTTACCCATGGGGCCCGGTCGGGCTTAGCCCGAAGAGGTAACATGGGCCCCCCTTCCCATGAGCTCACCACCTGTGGGAGGGGCCATAGGGGTCGGGTGCTGTGCAGGATGGGCGGCGGCCAAAGGCGGGGACCTTGGCGGTCCGATCCTCGGCTGCAGAAGCTGGCTCTCGGGACGTGGAACGTCACCTCTCTGGTGGGGAAGGAGCCGGAGCTGGTGTGCGAGGTTGAGAGGTTCCGACTGGACATCGTCGGACTCACCTCGGCGCAGGGCTCTGGCTCTGGAACCCGTCTCCTCGAGAGAGGTTGGACTCTCTTCCACTCTGGAGTTGCCCCCGCTGAGAGGCGCCGAGCTGGGGTGGGCATACTTGTTGCCCCCCATCTCGGCGCCTGTACGTTGGGGTTTACCCCGGTGAACGAGAGGGTAGCCTCCCTCCGCCTTCGGGTGGGGGGACGGGTCCTGACTGTTGTTTGTGCTTACGCGCCAAACAGCAGATTAGATTACCCACCCTTCTTGGAGTCTTTGGAAGGGGTGCTGGAGAGTGCTCCTCCTGGGGACTCCCTTGTTCTGCTGGGGGACTTCAACGCTCACGTGGGCAATGACAGTGAGACCTGGAGGGGTGTGGTTGGGCGGAATGGCCCCCCCGATCTAAACCCGAGTGGTGTCTTGTTATTGGACTTCTGTGCTCGTCATGGATTGTCCATAACAAACACCATGTTCAAGCATAAAGGTGTCCATATGTGCACTTGGCACCAGGACACCTTAGGCCGCAGCTCAATGATCGACTTGGTTGTCGTCTCATCTGATCTGCGGCCGCATGTTTTGGACACTCGGGTGAAGAGAGGGGCAGAGCTGTCCACTGACCACTACCTGGTGGTGAGTCGGCTCCGATGGTGGGGGAGGACGCCGGACAGACCTGGAAGGCCTAAACGTGTTGTGAGGGTCTGCTGGGAACGTCTGGCAGAGTCTCCTGTCAGAAGGAGCTTTAGCTCACACCTCTGGCAGAACTTTGAACACGTCCCGGGGGAGGCGGGGGACATCGAGTCCGAGTGGACCATGTTCCGCGCCTCCATCGCCGAGGCGGCTGACCGAAGCTGTGGCCGCAAGGTGGTCGGTGCCTGTCGCGGCGGCAACCCCCGAACCCGGTGGTGGACACCGGCGGTAAGGGATGCTGTCAGGCTGAAGAAGGAGTCCTACCGGGTCTTTTTGGCTTGTGGGACCCCTGAAGCAGCTGATAGGTACCGACAGGCCAAGCGGGATGCGGCTCGGATGGTTGCTGAGGCAAAAACTCGGGCGTGGGAGGAGTTTGGAGAGACCATGGAAAACGACTTCCGTACGGCTTCGAAGCGATTCTGGTCCACCATCCGGCGTCTCAGGGGGGGAAAGCGGTCTGCCACCAACACTGTTTACAGTGGGGATGGTGTGCTGCTGACCTCAACGCGGGACGTTTTGGGTCGGTGGATGGAATACTTCGAAGACCTCCTCAATCCCACCGGCACGCCTTCCAATCTGGAAGCAGGGTTTGGGGACTTGGGGTCGGGCTCTCCAATCTCTGGTGCCGAGGTCACCGAGGTCGTTAAAAAGCTCCTCGGTGGCAAGGCTCCGGGGGTGGATGAGATTCGACCGGAGTTCCTCAAGGCTCTGGATGTTGTGGGGCTGTGTTGGTTAATGCGGCTCTGCAATATTGCATGGTGTTGTATTCTACTTTTTTGAGGCTATTTTTATTATGCAGTACATATGTTTTAATTATATCTTTTTTAAGCTTTAGAAGTAATAGGCCTGTTTATATTATTCAGGGTAGTAAAACATGACTCTGTTACCAGTATTTTATAGGGTTGAAGGTTTTAAGTAAACAAACTCTTGAGTAAAGATATGAACTGAAAGCAGGGAGGATCAGCTATAACTCTAAGTCATGTTATAACACAGTTCATGGTAAGGTCAAGAGACCTGGAGAAAATAAATGGCCTGTCAAGATGTAGAAGGAGGAGAGAGGAGTCACGTGATATGTTCTTTGTTCTTCTTGAAATAAATATGATACAGCCTTGTAAGAGAACGAGTCAGTCAGATCTTGTCTGACTCCCATCTGCAGGTGCGTCTCTTCCAAACCAGAAATATGATTGTGTGTGTTTTTTTTGTTACTCTTTGTCTCTCAGTCCTGGGTCTTATTTTGAAACAGATTCCGCTGGGGTTTTGGAGTTCGGCGCCCCCGCCTCTCTGAGCAGGAAGTGAGTTGCAGAGCACATTGTGAGGAAAAGCCGACAGTGGACATCGGGGGCAGTTCCCTTGGATTGGCAGACCGGGGTGGTGGTCCCCCTGTTTAAAAAGGGGGACCACAGGGTGTGTTCCAACTACAGGGGGATCACACTTCTGAGCCTCCCTGGTAAGGTCTATTCAGGGGTTCTGGAGAGGAGGGTCCGACGGATAGTCGAACCTCGGATCCAGGAGGAACAATGCGGTTTTCGTCCTGGCCGTGGAACACTGGACCAGCTCTACACCCTCAGCAGGGTCCTGGAGGGTGCGTGGGAGTTCGCCCAACCGGTCTACATGTGTTTTGTGGACTTGGAGAAGGCGTTCTACCGTGTCCCTCGGGGGGCCCTGTGGGGGGTGCTCCGGGAGTATGGGGTACCGGGCCCCTTGATACGGGCTGTTAGGTCCCTGTACGACCGGTGCCAGAGTTTGGTTCGCATTGCCGGCAGTAAGTCGGGCTTGTTTCCGGTGAGAGTTGGACTCCGCCAAGGTTGCCCTTTGTCACCGATCCTGTTCCTAACTTTTATGGACAGGATTTCTAGGCGCAGCCAAGGCGTTGCGGGGATCCGTTTTGGTGGCCTCAGGATCGGGTCTCTGCTTTTTGCAGATGATGTGGTCCTGTTGGCTTCATCGGAGCGTGATCTACAGCTTTCGCTGGAGCTGTTCGCAGCCGAGTGTGAAGCGGCTGGGATGAGAATCAGCACCTCCAAATCCGAGGCCATGGTCTTGAGCCGGAAAAGGGTGGGGTGCCTCCTCCGGGTCAGGGATGGGGTCCTTCCCCAAGTGGAGGAGTTTAAGTATCTGGGGGTCTTGTTCACGAATGAGGGAAAAATGGAGCGGGAGATCGATAGACGGATTGGTGGGGCATCTGCAGTTATGCGGGCGCTCTACCGGTCTGTCGTGGTGAAGAGAGAGCTGAGCCAAAAGGCGAAGCTCTCGATTTACCGGTCGATCTACGTTCCTACCCTCATCTATGGTCACGAACTCTGGGTGGTGACCGAAAGAACGAGATCACGGATACAAGCGGCTGAAATGAGTTTCCTCCGCAGAGTGTCTGGGCTCTCCCTTAGAGATAGGGTGAGAAGCTCAGTCATCCGGAGGGGGCTCAGAGTAGAGCCGCTGCTTCTCCACATCGAGAGGAGTCAGTTGAGGTGGCTCGGGCATCTGGTCAGGATGCCTCCTGGACGCCTCCCTGGTGAGGTTTTTCAGGCACGTCCCACCGGGAGGAGGCCCAGGGGAAGGCCCAGGACACGCTGGAGGGACAATGTTTCTCGGCTGGCCTGGGAGCGCCTTGGGGTTCCTCCCGAGGAGCTGGAACAAGTGGCTGGGGAGAGGGAAGTCTGGGTCTCTTTGCTTAGGCTGCTGCCCCCGCGACCCGACCCCGGATAAGCGGAAGAAAATGGATGGATGGATGGATGGATGGATGGATGGATGGATGGATGGATACTGTTCAAAACTGGACTGGGGGGCATAGTGACTCGGGCTAGATGAACATCAGTCTTTTTTGGACTGACGAGCGGGTGGATGGAGATGATTGTCTGTGTTTTCAATAGAACTCCGATGATCTGTATAGAATTCTGGAAGATGAAAGACAGCTGCCAGTATGATTAAGGTGAAGTCCATCTGATGCGAAAAGAAGGCATCAAAGTTGTCTATGAAACCTATAACCTGGGGTGGCAAAGGCAGAGAAGAGCCACATGCTGAGGCTGAGCAGCAGGCTGAAACTGCACATTCTACAGACACAGGTGGGTGGAGAGGAGTGTAGGGGAATGTCTAATGAATCCCAGTGTCACAATATCCGGTTTCAACTTGTTATAAAAGATTTTTGGTTTTTTGTTTAAACTGATGAACTGGGTGCAAAATCTATTTAACTCAGTTGGAATTTCACTGGTTAGCTTGTTGGTATAGTTAACATTGTTGGCAACATTACTTATGTTGCCTAAGACAGATACAAATTTAAGTATTTGAATCTAAATCATGTGACTCCCACATTTCAAAACTTTGAGTTCTCTTTATGAATCAAAAAATCAAAAGTTTCGCATTAGGTTTTTTTTTTTCTGTGACCTTCCCTTCCAATCATTATGAGAAGATAAGCCTGATTAAAAGATTATCGAGTGTCATTTATTTTGCAATCAAGCTCTTGCTCAGTCTTGTGATATAAATCTGGTACACTTATCTGGTACACCCTAAAAGAAAATCATGTTCTAAACATGCTCTGAGAGTGCTTTGTTCAGCTTGAAAGAAGACATTAAAAAGAAGGATTTTGTTGCATGAATCATCCAAAGTAATTTGACAATTATGTGAAATGTTCATATTTCAATATCTATTAAAATATAGTATAGTATGTGCCTTTTTTGATTGGGTTAGTTCAAGTATTCCAATGAGTACCTGCAATGAAATCATCACCTTTCCACCTCTACCTCAGCTTTCAACATAACCATCTTACCAAGTCCAATTATGCATTACTGAATAGATTTAATTCAGCAAAGTATTTCTAAAAGCCTGTTATATCAAATGGCAAACAGGATATTTCTAACAAACCTACTTACCCCCTACCAATTCCAGACTTTTTAAAATATATAACATATATAATATATAACACAGAACATCATGGAATAACTTAATAAGGTTTTTTGAGTGGGTTTCAGGCTGCTGCTACACATATTGTTGAAGGACCGTGGCCAAAAGAAAAACAACTAGATATTAAAACAGGATCCATACACAATCAAAAAATAATAGTTAGACATCTGCATTAAAAAACCCTGAGGTTGTTGTTTTATGCCGCAGTAAATTTCAATTAGAACCAAACATGACTTTGTGTTTATGAGTGATACGCTAAAGAGACTTTTTTTACAACATAGCTGAATAGTTTATGTATCTTCTGTAATATAACAGAAACAAGTACCAGTCAGGACATAGCCTACAGCTGCGTGCAATCACAATACATACTCACACACACACACACACACACACTCATCATCAATGTACGAAAGCTTGGAGGGATTCATGACTAATACATTCTGCTTAATTAATGAGTGGTCCTCATGAAGCCCTGCAGTGACTGAGAGAAATTATTTTGCCTTTATTGTTCCATGGATTTCCTCCGCACATTGAACTATAAGTTATATTTAAATAGCACCAATTCTCAACAAATGTCATCTCACGGCACTTTACAACTCTTTCAAATTCAATCATACATACATTCCAAACAGTTAAAAATATTTCTATTTAAGGAAAGACAGCAGATTGTATCAAGTCATTGACTTGCAGCATTCCCTCTTTCTGGATAAACATAAAGCGACAGAAGACAGTTGTCTGCATTGTGTCACTGATTTCACAACAATCCCTCCCTCCCTCAGTCAGCAAAAGCAGGTTTAAATTGTGATGTAATGTGTTTAAATATTTAATGGGTTAATGTTGAGAGGTAATGAAGAAGGCTGTAACATAAAACAATGGCAAAGAGAGATGCTTATAAATGTTGTTAAAGGGCTGCTGAGTTAGTTAGTTGAAGTTATACTTCTGTACACCAACACATGGACAGACTGAATTAATTTAAAAAATGTCAAGATGAAAGAACAGTTGTATTTACACAGTCATACATAATAGGAGAAACATTCGCTACCGTGGTAATTTGTTTCATTTCACACCAAAAGCAACACTGTTAAAGAACATGAATCTCATTACCATAGTGTTCACTTATCCAAACACGACTAAGTAATAATGGTACCTGTTATCAACTGCTACTTTTATCAATAGAAGTTGATAGTTATTTGATGGCTGCAAGACAGATACAGTATGTTACTGCAGTGCCATTGAAAATGACAATTTACTAGGTCACCCTGCTATGTTTGGGGCTAAAAAATTATGCTCCCAGTGAGAAAAATACGATAAAGGTCATCCTGACCAGAGTATTACCTGGGTTAACATAACTCTTTTCAGACCTCAAATGACCATTAACTATTGGTGACACATGGGAACACAGAGTAGGAACTTAAAAATGTATAAATGCAAAAGGCAATCCCAAAGACTGGAACCCACTTTGACCAAGAAGGAGGAAGTTGAGCATTACTCATTAAACATGTAACATATGTGGAGGCAGCTACTATTGAAGCTGGGGCTGGAAAAGCTCTAACAAAATGGGAGCACTACAGAGCAACAAGGTCATATTGCAGGACTGTTGTTCAGTTCTCATATGATACCTCACTAAAAGACATACGATACAGTTTAGCTGAGTTGACAATAGCTGACAATAAAAACTGTGACCATCTTAAATTAACTTTTAGGTTTAACTCCAAAGGTCCATGAAAAATTCAACCTGAAAAGGTGTTTAAAGATTAAGGAACAGCACCTTAATTTTGTCACCATCATCATTATGGAGACTACCGCTTTGTATGTGTATATGTATATATATATATATATATATATATATATATATATATATATATATATATATATATATATATATATACATATATATATACATATACATATATATATACATATACATATATATATACATATACATATATATATACATACATATATATATACATACATATATACATATACATATATATATACATACATATATACATATACATATATATATACATATATATATATACATATACATATATATATACATATACATACATATACATACATATACATATATGTATATATGTGTATATGTATATGTATATATGTATATATATGTATATATATATAAGTATATATATATATATGTATATATGTATATATATGTATATATATATATATATATATATATATATATGTATATATGTATATATATATATATATATATATTATTAGATTCAAAAACATCACTTTGACATTTCAATATTTTTTTATGTATTGGCAATAGCTTTTTTTTTCCCACCTGGCCGTAAAACTGTTCTCTGGGAAAAATCTGTCTTGTCGCTATGGGCAGATATAACTTCCATTTAAATTTCTTTGAAAAGGACCCCCTCAGTCAATGGTAATGCAAAACTGGTTCAACTGGAGAGTTAAAATGGTGTTCAAACAGTTTCCAGTTAAAGGCAGCCTTGAGCCTTAGATTTTCCTTGGTTGTTCCTGAACATCTTAAGTCATTTCCTTTCATCTGAGCAGATCAGTTTAAAGCTGTGGTCCATAGCGTGACTTTATCAAGGAGAGAAAGAGGAGATTTTGAAATTTGACTGGCTAAAGTTCCTGCCTCTGCTCTCCCTCCCCTTCTGGAAAGATTTGAAAGCCATGCCTCATAACACGCAGGGAAAGCGGAGTCAACAGAGAAAGCATCACTGCATTGAACCAGCATTTACCTACTTTTTACTTGTTACAGTGGAGTTTTCCAAGGTAAGGATGTGTTTTAAACACTAAGCTGACTGAGGCATGTCATCCCGAAGTGCACACTGGGGACTGGTGTGCATTCATGTTGATTGACAGCTCTCTCTTGTTAATATGCAAATCTATAGGTCAATGCTCTAGGCCAGGTGTGCCCAATCCTGGTCCTCGAGATCTACCGTCCTACAAATTTTAGATGTATCCCAGCTCCAACACACCTGAATCAAATTGTTCAATTCCCTCATCAGCAGTCTGTCAGCTCTGCAGAGGCCTTCATTTGATTCACCTGTGATGAGAAGGGATGCATCTAAAAGTTGCTGTATGGTAGATCTCGAAGACCAGGGTTCGGCACTTCTGCTCTAGGCTCATGTAAATGTTTCATTTTGCTGTAGAGGCCAGCGAGTGGCTTAGGCGAACTATAAATGCTGAAAGATTACCTACTTTATATCATATAACAGGGTCAGATAGTAAAATCTATGCACTTTTTTTGCACTCTGTGTTTGTAGAGAGACGTAGGGTGGGCTTACCACCATTACGGCAGAGCTTTTTTTTTATGATGACGGCAGAGCTGCGATGGATCAAAACAACCTAGATGGCAGCGGCTCAGGAATGGAGCTCATTTTAAACGGCTTTGGCATCAACTCTGGACGATTTACACTTAGGCTATTCTTTGAGAGATGAGCAGATAGAGGCACTTAAGTACTTTGACTGCCCCGTTGGCTTTGAATGCCCTGTTGTTCTTTGCTCTGATTAGTCGTAGCGCTGTCCAATTGCACTGATTCTGCCCCTGGGACTGAGCTCTGACTATGGGTCGTGGCCAGACTAGTCGTCTTAGAAAATCACTTTGGGTGTTTGTGGCATAAACATAAAACCCTGAAGAACAAATGTTCCATCCATCCATCCATCCATCCATCCATCCATCCATCATCTGTACCCGTCCATCCTATGCAGGGTTGCGGGGGGGCTGGTGCCTATCTCCAGCAGTCACGAGACGAGTGGCAGAGTACACCCTGGACAAGTCGCCAGTCCATCACAGAATAAATGGCTCAAATGAATAAATCATGCAATAATTGCATTCATGTTCATTTAAACTAATAGTTTTGTAACTTTATAATCAACATGTTCTTGACAGTACAAATATAGAAGAAAAAATACTGCAGCACATATGAACTTCATATATCCTGCTTGTAGTTTGAAATTATCTCATCTAATGTGGTGCAGGCCGTGTTGTAAATTACTAAACATAATTGGATAATAATTTTACTTGAACAAAAAATGTCTTCTTACGTCTATCAAGACCTCAATAAAAATTTTGAATAAAAATGTTAAACTAGATTTAATCATTTTAACACATTAGTCTAAAATGTTTACATTACAATTCTTTCAAATTTATGTCCTGGACACCGAAAAGAATGACATGGCTCACAATAAACAAACATTAGGAGACCTGATTTATTAAATAAAATAAACATTTGTGTAAACATATAAGTATGTACCTTTTTTCATGAAAGCCAGATTTTAATTAAAATGTCCTTTTTTTGTTTGGTTGTCCTGCATGATGGTAATTATTCTATACATATTTATTTTGCTTCATTTCGAAAAGGTTCACCTGAAATGATTTCTGTGTATTCTAAAGTTAAGTCTAATAAGTCTCAAAAAAGTTAGTTTAAATGATTTTAACACGTATATAGAGACATTTAAAAAATTTTTTACACTGGTATAAATAATGAACAACATTCTAACACATTTCATCGCTCACATAAAAACCATGCTGTGATAGCTGTCTATCATACCTGCAGGAGAACTAAAAAATTAATTATCTCTCACACAGAATAATTAATGGAATATATTAACCATAAGTGGTTGGGAAGATCTAATAGACTATCTAAGGGAGTGTTTTTTTCCCCACAATATAATAATTCATCCCAATAATAAATTATTATGTCAGTGAAAAATGATTACATTGCCAGTGGTTACCTTAGCGATTCTCTGGGAGATAACAACCACCTAATATGAGCATGCTGTTTGTCAGATTTTTTTCTAATTAGTGAGGATTATGGAGTGATGTAGAGTCAAGTCTGGACATGTTGAGGTGACCCCCGAAGCGCTGAGCTAATGCTGCATAATAACAGATCATCAGAACAGTGGACAGCGCCCACTGCACTCAGTCAGAATTGTGTACAATGGATGCCTTGAAGTTCATTAAATGTAAGAAGGATTGGCAGGTTCTAAGATTTAGTGTACTTCTAATATGTAATGTACTTCAAGGCATCCATTCTAATATTAGTAGGATTGGCAGGTTCATTGGTTTTATTTTCTTAATAGAGAAACATGCTCAAAATGAAAAGTTATTGGCAGAAAATAGTTACATATCTGATACGACTGTAGTTCATCCAGTCTCTGTTCCCTAGAGCACAAGGAAACTGGTGACATTTTGAACTATGATGAACCATCATTACTAACTTTTTTAAGGAGTCAAAGCTAAACACAGAATATTTTTTTTTGCGTAAATCACACTTACAGAAATGCCTAATTTCTTCGTCTGCATCCTACCATTAAGTTGTTATTGAATGTCTTATCACAAAGTGTTGTGAAATGTAAATATTATAATTCCTAAAGGTTGTAAGCCAATTGAAATTCACTTTGATTTAAGTTCAATGTTGGCAAAAGCCATAACAAAAGCCTGACTTTGTGAGACTTTGTGAGTGCATTGAATACGCTTGATTATGTTATAACAGACTAGGAAAAAAAGCTTCTTGTTTTGTCCTACAAAGCACCTTAGGTTGAAAGTTGTTGGGTATTGTCATCATACATCTTTACACATTATAATCTATGAAACTAATATAAATTGAATTGAAATAAAAAAAGCGCACAACTGAGATTGTAGGAACGGCAAAGCAATCAAAAAATTGTTATTCAAGTCTCACTAATGCTCTAACAGAGCCCTATTATGAGACACCACAGAGAATCTGGCCAGTCTTTAAAGGAACATCATCTTTTGAAATATCACAGAATCAGTGGGTGTTTCTGTTGCTAGCTGGTATAATGCATACTGTTTATTGTTTTTGTCTTCGATAATACATTCAAAATTAGTTTTAATGAATTCAATTCCTTTCAATTTTGTTTTATTTATACAGCCTTCTTAAACACTAATGTAACCCAAATTGTTTAACAAAGTAAGACCAAAAAAAAAATTCTACATAAAACGAAGAACAATAAGACAAAGTAATAAAAGTAAAAAATAAATAAATGGACAATCCAAAAAAATATAAGAATATTAGTAAAATAAGATTAGTAAAATAAATAAATAACTAAATTGCATGAAACAAATAATAAAGTTGAACTCAAAAAGGCTAATGCTGTTTAAAAAACTTGATCTTATCACTTAAAAGCAATTTATTTAGCTTTTTTCATGCAGCTACTAATTTTCCCCTGGTTTTATATTTTTATGAAATACTTTTATTTATTGATTCTACTATATTAATCACTCTAAAAACCAGTTCAAAGTTGGGTAGGTATTAATAACACCTCTCTAACTTATGGTCTTGTAAACAAGAGCACACAACTGGATGTTTTAATGAAGGGTATTACCTTTTTAGAACCTAACAATACTGTTTATAAAAGACGGACCTGA